>CM060926.1:52907649-53541816 GCA_030737875.1 Allium sativum
GTGCTTTCAGTGCCATTATTAGAAAATTCATTTGTTATGGCTACAACTTCAATGAAAATTTGGGGTTTGTGAATGATTGGGGTGTTTTTTCAGTAACTTTTATTCATAGCTACAGAAGTTTTTTTTTTCAGTGACGATGTATGTAGTTGGGAAAAATAAAATTATAAAGAAATGCGCTATAAAAGAGTTATCGAGATAAGATCAGATGATTTGGTAACTCTTACGGTGCAAAAAATTTCTGTATGCAGTTTGCAAAGTCGGATATAACAAAATAAAATGTATCTATGAGAAAAGAAAACTACAGTGAGACTTATTTGGAAAGTTGATTTACTAGTTTATCCAGAACTAATATGTATCTGTGAGAAAAGAAAATTACACTGAGACGTATAGGAAAATACCATTTTCCACTTCTATATAACAAAATGAATAATTTCATGATCCATGTTGTTCTGTCTTGGTGAATAAAATATAGCAGTAATTTAGGTCGAGCTTTTAGAACTTGAACCTGGACTTGTCAAAATGTAATGTTAACTGAAACATAGTAACAGAGATTATAGAACTTGAACCTGGACAAAATTTTCTTATTATTGTTGATATTATACAGAGTGGAGCCACCAATTTGTCTCAAAGAAGAAAAAAAATATCACATTGTTATTCCAATTGAAAGGGCACGTTACTCACATCCAATGCTCTATAAATAGTATTCATGTATTGATTCCTCCCAATGGCTTTGGTCATCTTCTCCTTATTAATAGGCATGAAGGCGTATCCACTTTCATTTTAGCTCACAAACTCATGGATAGGAAGGACCATCTATGCACTTCATTGCATGCTAGGTTCGTTAATCTACCTTATGGCCTTGCATCAAAGTCAATTGCATATTTGACTAATATTTTCTCTATACTGTGCTTTTATTGGGAGATATGTCAATAGTATTTGCATGAAGATTAGAAAATGCGAAGTCTGGCTTCAAATACTGAGAAAAGTAGCTGATAAATAATATATGCTGCACAAATAACCTAATTAACAGTTCATTAGTTATTGCTTAGAGCGGAGCATTGCGTGAAGACAATATCTTTGAGTAATGAAAATGTTTAGTTTTAAGTGGACTTGCTACTAAGGGTGATATTTTTGAAGGCTGTGCGGTGCACATATGGATGAGTAACAGTTGTGATTGTAATCGATAATTTGCGGACTGTAGTATGCAAATGTGCATGCTTTGTGTTGAGTTAAGCCGTATGTTGATTCACATTGTTCCAAATGCTAAGCAAGTTGCAGTTAAAATTAGGCCTCTACAAAAGTTGATTGATCACGCCAATATTTCAACTTTTGCTTTCCTAAATTTATTGCACCATTTTCATTCTCTAGATTTTTATTAATATAAGCCACTTTCAAAAACCAATAATAGAGATAGGTCCTTTATTAAGTTAGTTGATACAGATTTTCATCTAAACGTAAAATTTATTTTTTTCATCAAAAAAATACTTTGGTCAAGAAATTAGTTGTTAACATTCATTTTTTATAGTGATTTCATTTCATACTTATCTGCGGTATCTCAGAAGTATTGTTTTGCAGTCCATTCATTCTAAGATAAGATTTGAAGAAATGATCAACTATTACATTGGAAACCTTCTTATTGCAATGAATTTGATTCTCGGGTGCTGAAATTATATGGATTGACTATCTGTTATTTTATGAACATTTCCATTTAATTTGATATGTTTTTCTACAAAATGACAATTGTTTATTTTGGTCTTTATGTGTTGCAAATGCATCCATTACCCGCATATAGCTTCATCAGTTCGCTTTTTTATTTTGCTTTCTTGTTGCTATGTTGAAACTAAAATAGTATTATGATGCATTTGTCATCTACAGTTGCTTGATGAGTACAATTATACTAATGGCTTATTTGAGACCACAAATTGGGATGCTGCTTTTATACAAGAAACTCAAAATTTGACTCTAGTAAGTATTAAACAATGTGTGTATCAAAAAAATATGAGCTGAAGCATCTTACACTGGATGAGCTACAAGGAATTAGTCCGGTGTTTGATGAAGATGTCTTCGACTGTCGCGGAGTTAAGAATTCTGTAACGAAAAGGAATTTTGCTCGATCCGGATCGATCGCTAAACCGACCAAGACCGCTCGAAACCCCTGATTGTTTTGAGAACACGAAAAATCAGAACTCAAACAGAAGAACATTTCATTACTTATTACAACAATTTCATCAGATTACAAGAATATACAGAGTATGAATAAATATTACACATTCGATAAATATCAAAGATTTAAATACATTACTGCAGCGGAAAAATAATACAATACACAACTGAAAGAGATATACGGATACAGAGCTTTCCGGATATCATTCCAGCTGTAACCCAGGTTCCTATGAATATAAATCTGCAAAACCAAAACTACTAGCTGCCCGTGTCAAAATAAGGGCACCCAGAGTTTAGGTTAAAACAGTAAACTCCAGGTCAGTCATGTGACTGGTGTGAGAACTAAAACAATATTTAAAACGTTACTTTAAATCAGATATATCAAGGGACTACGGTGTATAACACGGAACGAGTTTCCTCCCAAGAATACCAGTGCATATAACAAAACAGCGCAATGCTTTTTGAAAAATGAAGCTATTATAAGACCCAGGTCCTATCACACAATACAACGCAAGACGGGAGATAGGGTTTTCCCTTATAATAGCCAAACATGCTTGGTACGTTTAAAACAAATCATTTGATACTATTATAAGTGCATAGTGTATAAAACAACTTCAAATCATAAGTATCTATCATAGACGACATGGGTACATATATCATGTCACCATATTAGGCTCTACAATCAAAACCGCAAAGTCATGTATTTGGAAATTGGATTTCCATCTATGAACCGAGGCAAGGGATCGTCCTCACCGGCTTCGAGACTCCCTAGCCCGAGCCTCAGGGTCAGAGCGCATCGACCCTTGGATCGTCAGGGTCGGTCCACTGATGTAGATTAAAATGCCTGAACACTGCATTTCCCCGCCCTTTGGGGCGTAAATGAGCCAAATGACTCCATCAGCTCCACACAGTCACCGATATATCCGAGGCGCCTCGCAACAGCAACAACCACATAGGTAAAAATAATATAAATGTCAGGGCTGGTAGGTCACTGACACCACCCTAGCTAGAAGGAAACACATGCCCTCCCTGATGTCCTCTCTCGTTTTTGGTTCACAACCGGGGTGTGAGGCTCGCAATCAACGTTACACAAAGCTATGCCACACAGGAGGTGCTTTGATCATCAACCACACGACTTTGCTTTTCAACAGAAGCCTTGATCAATTGCCACTTAGGCATGCCACACAGGAAGTTCACTCTATGCGATTGATATCCATTAATATATAATCCCTGAGCTCGTACGTCTCAGAGAATGGCATTAAGCAAGAGAATAAATTCTCCGCCGCCAAACAGATATATAATTAATAGAAATCAATCATACAGAATAAAATCCAATGTCAGACACACAGTCCATTTACAAGTTTGTTTTGGGTCTGAACGAAACCGGAGGCACCTTGTACCTCGCATATCCATCGATCTCCAAGTACGTCTGGACGATCACCAACTGATTCCCTCCTCTTGGGTGTACAGCCCAATCAAGATCATCAGTAATCACTCAAACGATGTGAAGACCTCCGGTCTTCAACCACCGTCTTCATCCTCGACACCACGTCGAATCGGTTATTCAGAATGGGATAAACCCGGTCTTTCTGAATAATTCGCATATATAATAAACAAGTGTTACACAAAACGCCTCATTCCAATTCAAATATTCTTATTCTTTGGGAAAGGTTCCCATTAATTTTATCAAAGATAAATTCCTTAAATTTATTCTTTAATCTTCCTTTGAATATCGATTCAAACCAAACTATGGTTTATCCAAACTAGTTGGGATTAGCGAACCACATGAAGTAATCATTTATTTTATTTCCCCATCCCAACCTATTCATCCCATGAAGTAAAACTGGTAATACTTCATATCTAACACCACGGTGTTATTGGTAAATTCAATTACCATTTCACATTCAAACCTAATTAAAGATTTAACTATCTCCTGGAGCAAAACTGGTGATACTCCATTCTCGAATTAAAGATTCATTAAAACTCCACTTGGTTTTAATCTTCCCAAAAATCAATATCAATGATTGTTTAACTTGGGATATCATATCCTGTCTTTAACTGGGTTAAAGAACCAATGTCATTTAAAACACGATTCACTATAAACCCAAAATCACATTCCATTCCAATTCAATTATTGAAACTTCTAGTTACTTTTAAAACCCTTTCAAATCCAATTTATTTATTTAAAAATAAATAAATTATTATTCTAGTTTAAAACTAGTTAATTTCGATAAAAATCTATTTTTATCTTTTCAAATATGGAGTTTTTCATCCCAATTCTTTCCAAATCATTTCTTATTATTTTACACAAATTATTACTATTTTTAATAATTTTATCAAGCCCCATACAGTCGATTTCCATCAACGGCCATCGAACTGCACTTACAATGACCTTTTCCAAATTTGATTTGGACATAATTCCAAATCCAACCGTTAGATTTCAAATCTCTAATGTTCATTGGAAATCTCTTTTCGATACGAACCCAATGGTTCCAGTTTTAGGAGAATCCGACGGTCGGATCTCCCGCAATATCCATTCGAAGTCAATGGTCGAAATTCGCGAACTGCCGCGGCACGGCGCGTTCAATTTAAGCCATTATATTATATATAATATATATAATATACTTCTTCGATTTCCTTTTAAAACGTATTTTATAAATTGTTTTAAATTTGTTTTCAAAACGATTTCAACTTCATATTCAATTTCTAATCAAAATTGAATATTCCATATCATCGACATATAAATGATAATATTTTCAAAACGTTATATTTTGAAATCACTTCCTTTTCTATAATCATTATAAAACGAATATAATCGATATAAATATCGTGCGCTTTAAAATGGCGCATATCTAACCAACACGGCTTTATATATTTCAATAACTTCATTATTCTATTTAACAAATGAATATTTTCTTCAACACATGAATATATATTTTTATTCAACACATGAATATTTATTCTATTCAACACATGAATATTTATTCTATTCAACACATGAATTTTCTTTCTATTCAACACATGAATTTTCTTTCTATTCAACACATGAATTTTCTTTCTATTCAACACATGAATTTTCTTTCTATTCAACACATGAATTTTCTTTTATAATATTCCATATAACGTTAATTACATGGATTCCCTACAACACAATGTATATAATAGCAACGATAAATCATCAACCATCATCCAGAGTGCACCACTCAACTGCATAAGCATTAAATATACATAATTAATGCTTACACAGTCTGTCAACCTATCGATTGACACACAACTAAACAGTCGGGATTAGTGTATGTCAAATATCATCCCAATACCCGTGTGGGGTTTCAAATCAACAAACACAGATTTTTATTTGTGCAGTTGGGCGATGTGCAAAATTTATCGTCCCAATCAATATCAGTCAAATGGGTGTACATAAACAAATCCTTCGATTTGTAAATGAATATTTAATTTATTTCAACACATGAATATATATTTTATTTCAACACATAAATATATATTTTATTTCAACACATGAATATATATTTTATTTCAACACTTGAATATATATTTTATTTCAACACATGAATATATATTTTTATTCAACACACGAATATATATTTTATTTCAACACATGAACATATATTTTATTTCAACACATGAATATATTTTTTTATTCAACACATGAATATATATTTTTATTCAACACATGAATATTTATTTTATTTCAACACATGAATATATGTTTTATTTCAACACATGAATATATATATTTTATTTCAATACATGAATATATATTTTTCACATCACAATCAATAGTCAAATTTCACAACACAACCAATCACACAAGTCGTCCATGGTCTGTGGACAATGGGTGTCAGGTGCTGCTAAGCACCGTCTGCATCCTAGTATATATTTCAACTAGAAACTAAATAAAAGTGGGGAGTTCTCACCTTGGAGTTCCACTACGCCAGTTTTACTTCTGAACTTCTGAACAGCTTGGATTTGTTTCAAATTCAACGTAATCCTTTACACGTTGTTCATAATAAAAATTACATTCTTATTGCTTCATTCCAATAAATAAAAAAACACATTTTTATTTCTACTTCTTATATTTCTTACTACACTTCTTTTCATATAAAAATTATATTTTTATATTTCTAGTTCTTATAAAGATCGAATTTTTATATCGCTTCATATATAAAAATCGAATTTTTATATTTCTACTACATATGTAAAATCACATCTTTATATTCCCTATCATATAAAAATCACATTTTCAATACTCTACATTAAAAAAAAATCATATTTTTATTCTCTACATTATATAAAAATTGTATTTTTATATTATATAAAAATTCGATTTTCAATCCGCTACTCAAATAAAAATCGAAATTTTATCTCGCCACAACACATATAAAAATCATATTTTTATATTTTCTATCTTATAAAAATCATATTTTTATAATCTCTACTATATAAAAATCATATTTTTTCTTCACTACTTATATAAAGATCAAACTTTTATCGCTACTTCATATGAATAAAAATCAAAACTTTATACGATTAAAAATCTAATCTTTTCTATGTTAAAAATCTCGACTTCATGATGTTAAAAATCTTATCTTTCCAATGTTAAAAATCATTTCTTTTCCTTGTTAACAATCATGTTTTTGATTTATAGAAAAATAAATTAAATAATGAAAATGTAACACCCCACACCCGCTATGGTCACTCTCTAAGGGAATGCCATAACATCGGTGGAGTATTTTAAGTGAATATAGAACAGAAAAATTACAACAGGACAGATATAAGTAATACTTGAAAATTTCAATACATCATTTCATTACAGCGGAAAGTAAAACATGTTTGGTTACATCACAAAACCATAATAAGAGTCAAGTACAAAATATCCATCCTGATAAATAAAAGTACATAATCCCAATACATGAACTGATAGCCATAAAAGAAAGGGTAAGCTGAGCTCTACACCTATGGTCCAAGCTCCAAAAGAGAATAAAGCAGCCTGATCAAAGCCTACTCGTACTGAGCCCACTCTGATAACCTGAGGGTTGGGAAAAAAGATAAAAACAACGGGGTCAGACATAAGTCTGAGCGAGTCCTATAACTTTAACAATACAATCATTAAAGTAACCAGAGAAGACATAAGCTTGATATACGGTAACGTCTGGGGATGAACGGCTACACTAAGCAGCTTGGTAGACTTAGGATAAACTAAGATAACCGTAAAGACGCATTTACCCACTCAAGGATAATTACTATACTGCACCACACCAGTCATTCCTAATTTTAAAAGTTGATCCCACTAAGTGTACTTAGTAATTTAGTAGTTTCGTGTACCCCTATTTGACTACATAGGTGTACCCACTACTCCCCAAGCGATCGGCTCCCTTACGTAGACACCCGTGCTGGTCCCACGATGGGGTGTATCATTACCCGAAGTGGAAACCTGATAATATCAACGGTGCACGGCTTTATATCTACACGATGCAACAACGACTTACTAACCAGCCCGGGTCCACACACGCATATGAAACCCGTTGGTCCTGCGTTGCCACCGCTAACCCGGTTTGGCCTCTTATAGTCAAGCCCAATATGCGTGTCCCGTCACTCGACTAGAGTCGAGCCTACTAAGATACGTTTGGGATATTGGTTGAAATGGGCCCCCACAAGCTACCACCTAAGCTTGTTATTTCTAGTGAATCCCACTTAACCCTTTAACCATGTCCACTTACATGTTATACATTTTGGCTAAGTCATTTAATCATATTCTAGTTGTCATACAAGGTACCCACTAGATTTCCACATGCCACCCAAAGCACTTACTTAACCCTTTAACCATGTTTTAATTACATGTTTCACTTTGGTTAAGTATTCTAATCGTATTTTCTATTGCCACCCAAGGCAACCCACTAGTCTCCTCATGCCACCCAAGGCACCCACTTAACCCCTCATGTCCATCTACATGCTAATATGGTCAAGTGTTTCTTAATTAATTAAGACCGTGATCTTCATAAAGACCTCTCACATTAGACTATCTTTTATGACTGCTGGTTAAGTCGGTTGGGTCCGGGCAGCCTTATGTCATAACCGAGTCTAACCTCGTGTCTTTACATTAATCACGTATTTAGTTTGTGCCTAAGACCTCTCACATTGGGCTAACATTTGTAGCAACTGGTTAAGCCGGTTGGGTCCGGGCAGTTTTACGCTACAACTGAGTCCAACCTCGTGTCTTAGTCGATTAATTACACCTAATTAATCACCCTCACATTTATATTAATTATCCCTAATTAATTACACATTTTTAAGAATATGGGTAGACCTAACTTAATAGGTAAATTCCCAATTCCATAGTATGGGTAGACCTAACTTAATAGGTAAATTCCCAACTCCATAATATGGGTAGACCTAACTCAATAGGTAAATTCCCAATTATGTCCATTTAATTTGTGGTATGCTTAATCATACCCAATTCACATCATTTTATTAATATGCATATTAACCCCATCGTTCCCCACGTAATTCGTTCTCATAACGTGACATAATAAAAGGGAAGATTCATCACAAATGTCATGGGTTTAACCAACATAGCATATAACTTTATCATGGGTTCAAAAGGTGTCAACTTGCATATATGAGCATACATTAAAGCCAACTAGCATTTAACCCAAACTTGCATTATGCATATCATAAAAAGAGACAACTTGCATATGAACTTGCACATAAACTTGCATATAAAATTGCACATAAACTTGCATATGAACTTTCACATAAACTTGCATATAAAATTGCACATAAACTTGCATATGAACTTGCACATAAACTTGCATGTGAACTTGCATAACATGTCATACATAGAGGCAAACTCGCATATGTTATGCATATCATAAAAAGAGGCAAACTTGCATATGTATGCATAGCATACAAAGGTGTCATCTTGCATATGTATGCATCTTATTTAAAAAGGATAGACTTGCATGTCATAATGTATGCATAAAACGAAACACTTAGCATGCCTAAAATCAAATACTTAGCATGCATAAAATCAAATACTTACCATGCCTAGAATCAAACACTTAGCATGCATAAAATCAAGTACTTAGCATGCATAAAACCAAACACTTAGCATGCATAAAATCAAATACTTAGCATGCATAAGATCAAACACTTAACATGCATAAAACTCACCACTTAACTTGCATAAACCCATATATTTAACTTGCATAAACCCACATACTCATCTTGCATAAACCCACATACTTAACTTGCATAAACCCACATACTTAACTTGCATAAACCCACATACTTAACTTGCATAAACATAGGGTTAACATTAAACATAGATTAGCAAACTAACATCATATCATATGATTTAAAACCCACAAATCCGCATACAAAACCGCATGATCTCATCATATCTCATCTACTTAATTTAGCAATTGGTTATTAAAGTGATAGAAACTCACCAAAACCAAGATTAGCAAACTTATGAAGTAGAACTAGTTGCTATACAAGAAGGAGATGATGATTAGAGGTTGATTAGCTTGCAACTTTCTTCATAAACTAGTGGAGGCTCCTCTCAAGTTTGATTTTGGCGGCATGATGGCATCATTTCTATTTTTAGTAGGGATTAGGCTTGTATTAGGGTGTATTTATAGGATTAGGGTGTGTTTTAGACCATAGGATTAACCCTAGGTTAGATTAGGTCCGTCAGATTTAGGAAGTCTCTAGAACCCAGCCCAGCCCTAGCCAGAAAACCAGACCTGGTGCACCCAGGCCCTCTGGCTCGACACGCCATGTCGACAGGCAAGTCGACAGGCAAGTCGACATCCCAGTCGACAGGCCTGTCGACAGCCCTGTCGACATGGCCAGGGCGGGAACTTTCGCGCCTGGCCCCGCTGGTTCTATTTTAAAATCTGAATTTGAATTTTCAAATCTGTTTTTAGCTTTAAATTTTCTGCAAACTTCATTGGGCCTTAACTGGGCCATACGGACTCCGATTTACAAAATTTCGGACTCTATTCTGCGTATTTTTCCGAGACGAACGCAATGACGCAGCCCGTTTCCCCTAATTCTCACATCTTAGATTATTTATTCTGTAATTAGTGAATATTAGTATTAACTGAAATTCGGGGTGTTACATTCTCCCCTCCTTAAAGGATTTCGTCCTCGAAATCTCTAAGCTAAGGAGAATGCATATCCTACCATCCAAACAACCATCTACTCAATCCATCAATCACGAGCATCCATTGTCCTAAAATCAAAATTTCTAATGATGTATGAGCATATGCAAAAAGTGTGTGTATATGTTCCCTATCTAATGTATGAACATATGCAAACCATGATAGTGCCATGCATCCATTATGTATGCGAAAGAACCCTATCGACACATACAATATCTACATGAGTGCACAATCATTCACCAAAATGCATCATCCATATGATAACACAATCATTATACATCCATAAATATAGTTTCCTACACACAATTATATGCAATATGCAATATGAAGTGATTGAGCCGATCTAGTGCCTAGAGTGTGTATATATGCATCCACGAGCAACCACTAGCAACCACTTGCATCCACATGCATCCATCAATCATAACATGTCTCAAACACATGTTTCAACCATAGGTTTACCCTATCTAAAGGTCAAAGGTACTAATGAGAGGACATACTAAGGATAAGATAAGCACTAGACAACCGATAAAGGAGACGTTTAAAGGACATGCCCTCAAAAAGGAATGGGTATAACGAACGCATCTTCGCTTCTGTCTCCCAAGTAGCATTGCTCTCACTTTCTCCCCTTTTTCACTTTGACTAATCGAACCTCTCTGTTTCTCAACTCCCTAATCTCTGACCCAAGGATGCGGGTAGGAGCTCGTCGAATAATCACATCACGCTTTACTTCTCTAAGCAAGCTCGGCTCTACCGCCTCTGCGGTCTCATGTAGGCACTTCCTCACATGGAATACATCATGTACACCACTAAGTCTGTCGGGCAACTCCACCAATGGAAGATGCTCTTCCCTTGTATCTTAAAAATTCAAGATACATTGCCTTAGAAGGTTTTCTAAAATACAATTCACCCTCTCGGTCTGACCGTCCGTCTGAGGATGATATGCGGTACTCAAACACAACTGAGTCCCTACCGCCTCTTGCAAACTCTTCCAAAACTCTCTAGTGAAGATAGGACCTCGATCGCTCACTATACTGGAAGGTACACCATGCAATCTAATAATCTCTCGAATGTAAACTAAAGCTAGACATGGAACAGTCCTCTTGCTCTTCACGGGTATGAAATAGGCACACTTAGTAAGTCTATCTACCATAACCCAAATCCCCGTATTACCCTTCCTTGATTTCGGTAATCCATCGAGACACTATCCCACTTCCTTAGCGGAACTTCCAATGGGTGAAGCAACCCACTTGGTTTCTTTTGCTCCGCTTTCACCAAGCATCTAGCGACATACTCGGCCATGTCTTTCTTCATACCGGCCCAAAAGAAAACTTGCTTCATGTCTTGGTACATCTTGTCCCTACCGGGATGAATGGTCATCTTCGACCGATGTGCATCATCAAATATAGCCTTCCTCAAACCCCTGTCTTGCGGTACGCAAAGTCTACTATCTCTACCAACTTAACTAACTGCGGGTCGTCCCGCTGCTCCGCCAATACGCCCCAAAAGAGTAGGCCTAACCTCCAAGGAGGCTAATAAACCGAGTACACAGTCAACGGAAGGTCTAAAGTCAAATATCGAAATAAATTCCAAGCTCTGTTGTTCAACGAACAATAAACTCAAGGACAACCTTTTTCTACTTAAGGCGTCCACCACCACGTTACCCTTGCTATGGGTATACACTATCTCAAACTCATAGGATGCTAAGAATCCCATCCAAAATCATCACAACTGTCCATCTCTCACGCAGACCACCCTAGTCGAACTCGACATCCCCCAAATGCAAGCCCCAAAGGCAAGCCCCAAAGGCCTAAACCAATATCAGACAAACAACCAAGGGATACCTCCTTCGAATTCAGATGACCTACGTGAGATGATACTAGTAAAAACGGCTAAATAATTAAGCCCTTGTCCAACTCTGGATGTCCTTGCCAGTCTCGCTCCAACACCACTGTTTATTCCATAACTGGCTCGGCTCAACCTATTAAAGCCATCCGGAGTCCTAAAAGCAGCCTTCTCTATATTATCCTCAGCCACTCTCAACTGACGAAACCCCATGGCTAAGTCCAACTTATGAAACTACTGAGGCGCCAACTAATTGGAAAAAAAAAGATCATCAATCCTTGGCAATGGGTGTCTATCCTTCTTTGTGAGTTTATTTAGCTCTCTTTATCCTACACAAAGTCTGAGGGACCCATCCGCCTTCATAGCAAAAACTACCGGAGCACCCCACTCCGATATACTTTATCTTCTAAACCCCTTCTCAAGCAAATTGCCTACTTGCTTATGGAGTTCCCTCCTCTCACGAGGAGCCACGTGGCACACTGGCCAAGATACTGGTTTGGCATTGTCTACCAGATATATTCGGAAGTTAATCTCCCGCTCCGGAGGTAAGCCCTTCACCTCCTCAAACACATCCGAGTATTCCCGGACCACTCTAACAGATCGCAAACTATCGACCGACGTGTCAACCGATTCTAGATAACTTAGCATAACAGATTCCATGGGGTTACAAGAGATCTCGAGAGTGTTACCCAAGCGGGTCATAAGCCTAACAACTCTCCTTCCACAATAAGAACGGCACCATTACTGGATAACCAGTCCATGCCCAAAACTAACCCATAGCCTGTGAAGCCCAAAAAGCATCACATCTAAACTCAGCGCTAAGTATAGCTACTTTCAAACCCAAACACATCATGGAGCCCCAATTGGGTTTGAAACAACTAAGGGATCACCTACTAACTGGTGTCTAAGTGCAGTGACTCAACTAACAATAATGAAATAAACGAACTCGATGCGTCAAAACCAAATAAAGTTTGACACGGATAATCAAACAGAAAAACTAGACTTTCAATGGAAATAGTTCTACCTCTTTCCTGAATCGGTGGAACCGCGAGAGCCTGAGCTTGCCCCCTTGCCTGAGTTGGTGCCAAAAAAACTTGCACCTGTCCTCCTGAGGTAGATCCCGTCCTTTGCCCTTTCTTAGGGCAGTCTTTCACTAGATGTCCTGCTTCGTCACAGTGGAAGCAGCCAACCTTCCTCTTCTTGCGACGATCCTTGCTTAGGTGGCCTAGTGTCCCACAACTGAAGCACTTCTTCTTTCCCTTGCCACCGTTGCCTTTCCCACCCTTGTTTTGCTGTTGCTGTTGAGGTTTCTTCTGATCTCCTTCCTTCTCGGGTGCTTTATTATCATTGGGACCCTTCTCTTCCTCATGCATAAGTGCCATGTCCACTAGCTTCTCAAAAGTGGCCCCCATAGGGATGTGAGACATAGCCAATCCGTGCATCGGTTCGTTCAAGCCTTTAACGAACCTCAAAGCTTTCTCTTCCGGTGTGTTTACCAAGTCCATGTTGAATCTCGCTAATTGATTAAACTTGTTAACATATTCTTTCACCGACAAGTTCCCTTGCTTTAAGTTCAAGAACCTTTCCACGTGCATATTTTCTTCCGTTTTTGAGAGAAACTTTGCCTCAAACCTTTGCCTGAAATCCACCCAGGAGTCAACAGGGCGTTCTCCATTAGTGACCTCCCACCAGAACGAGGCCTCTCCTTCCATTAACCAAGCGGCTAACTTGACTTTCTTTCCCTCTTCCACTTCCAAGATTTCCATCAATTCTTCCGTCTCATTAAGCCAATCCCTAGCTCCCACAAAAGGTTTCCCTCCCATAGGCTTAAACTTCTTACAAGTCTTAGCAAAAGTATCCGTGCGAGGAGGAACGGGTGCAACGGGTGAAGGAGGAACATTTGCTGGACCTGCAGCGGCGGCCCTAGCCTCTAACAACCTCCTATACCATACTGGTACCGCTACACCGTCCGGAAGATAAAGATCTTCAGCCATGCTGAGACGAAAAAGGAAAGATTCAAAACGGAGAATTCGAAAGATAAAGATATGACTATCGGAGATTATGCTTTTCTTTCAAAAACTTTTCTCTTTAAAGACATGTTTTTGAAAATATCTCTTCCAAAAATGTTTTTTAGAAAAATAGTTTTCTAAAAATTTTATCTGTTCCGGTAACCTTTGCTCTGATACCACGTGTAACACCCCACACCCGCTATGGTCACTCTCTAAGGGAATGCCATAACATCGGTGGAGTATTTTAAGTGAATATAGAACAGAAAAATTACAACAGGACAAATATAAGTAATACTTGAAAATTTCAAAACATCATTTCATTACAGCGGAAAGTAAAACATGTTTGGTTACATCACAAAACCATAATAAGAGTCAAGTACAAAATATCCATCCTGATAAATAAAAGTACATAATCCCAATACATGAACTGATAGCCATAAAAGAAAGGGTAAGCTGAGCTCTACACCTATGGTCCAAGCTCCAAAAGAGAATAAAGCAGCCTGATCAAAGCCTACTCGTACTGAGCCCACTCTGATAACCTGAGGGTTGGGAAAAAAGATAAAAACAACGGGGTCAGACATAAGTCTGAGCGAGTCCTATAACTTTAACAATACAATCATTAAAGTAACCAGAGAAGACATAAGCTTGATATACGGTAACGTCTGGGGATGAACGGCTACACTAAGCAGCTTAGTAGACTTAGGATAAACTAAGATAACCGTAAAGACGCATTTACCCACCCAAGGATAATTACTATACTGCACCACACCAGTCATTCCTAATTTTAAAAGTTGATCCCACTAAGTGTACTTAGTAATTTAGTAGTTTCGTGTACCCCTATTTGACTACATAGGTGTACCCACTACTCCCCAAGCGATCGGCTCCCTTACGTAGACACCTGTGCTGGTCCCATGATGGGGTGTATCATTACCCAAAGTGGCAACCTGATAATATCAACGGTGCACGGCTTTATATCTACACGATGCAACAACGACTTACTAACCAGCCCGGGTCCACACACGCATATGAAACCCGTTGGTCCTGCGTTGCCACCGCTAACCCGGTTTGGCCTCTTATAGTCAAGCCCAATATGCGTGTCCCGTCACTCGACTAGAGTCGAGCCTACTAAGATACGTTTGGGATATTGGTTGAAATGGGCCCCCACAAGCTACCACCTAAGCTTGTTATTTCTAGTGAATCCCACTTAACCCTTTAACCATGTCCACTTACATGTTATACATTTTGGCTAAGTCATTTAATCATATTCTAGTTGTCATACAAGGTACCCACTAGATTTCCATATGCCACCCAAAGCACTTACTTAACCCTTTAACCATGTTTTAATTACATGTTTCACTTTGGTTAAGTATTCTAATCGTATTTTCTATTGCCACCCAAGGCAACCCACTAGTCTCCTCATGCCACCCAAGGCACCCACTTAACCCCTCATGTCCATCTACATGCTAATATGGTCAAGTGTTTCTTAATTAATTAAAACCGTGATCTTCATAAAGACCTCTCACATTAGACTATCTTTTATGACTGCTGGTTAAGCCGGTTGGGTCCGGGCAGCCTTATGTCATAACCGAGTCTAACCTCGTGTCTTTACATTAATCACGTATTTAGTTTGTGCCTAAGACCTCTCACATTGGGCTAACATTTGTAGCAACTGGTTAAGCCGGTTGGGTCCGGGCAGTTTTACGCTACAACCGAGTCCAACCTCGTGTCTTAGTCGATTAATTACACCTAATTAATCACCCTCACATTTATATTAATTATCCCTAATTAATTACAAATTTTTAAGAATATGGGTAGACCTAACTAAATAGGTAAATTCCCAATTCCATAGTATGGGTAGACCTAACTTAATAGGTAAATTCCCAAATCCATAATATGGGTAGACCTAACTCAATAGGTAAATTCCCAATTATGTCCATTTAATTTGTGGTATGCTTAATCATACCCAATTCACATCATTTTATTAATATGCATATTAACCCCATCGTTCCCCACGTAATTCGTTCTCATAACGTGACATAATAAAAGGGAAGATTCATCACAAATGTCATGGGTTTAACCAACATAGCATATAACTTTATCATGGGTTCAAAAGGTGTCAACTTGCATATATGAGCATACATTAAAGCCAACTAGCATTTAACCCAAACTTGCATTATGCATATCATAAAAAGAGACAACTTGCATATGAACTTGCACATAAACTTGCATATAAAATTGCACATAAACTTGCATATGAACTTGCACATAAACTTGCATATAAAATTGCACATAAACTTGCATATAAAATTGCACATAAACTTGCATGTGAACTTGCATAACATGTCATACATAGAGGCAAACTCGCATATGTTATGCATATCATAAAAAGAGGCAAACTTGCATATGTATGCATAGCATACAAAGGTGTCATCTTGCATATGTATGCATCTTATTTAAAAAGGATAGACTTGCATGTCATAATGTATGCATAAAACCAAACACTTAGCATGCCTAAAATCAAATACTTAGCATGCATAAAATCAAATACTTAGCATGCCTAGAATCAAACACTTAGCATGCATAAAATCAAGTACTTAGCATGCATAAAACCAAACACTTAGCATGCATAAAATCAAATACTTAGCATGCATAAGATCAAACACTTAACATGCATAAAACTCACCACTTAACTTGCATAAACCCATATATTTAACTTGCATAAACCCACATACTCATCTTGCATAAACCCACATACTTAACTTGCATAAACCCACATACTTAACTTGCATAAACCCACATACTTAACTTGCATAAACATAGGGTTAACATTAAACATAGATTAGCAAACTAACATCATATCATATGATTTAAAACCCACAAATCCGCATACAAAACCGCATGATCTCATCATATCTCATCTACTTAATTTAGCAATTGGTTATTAAAGTGATAGAAACTCACCAAAACCAAGATTAGCAAACTTATGAAGTAGAACTAGTTGCTATACAAGAAGGAGATGATGATTAGAGGTTGATTAGCTTGCAACTTTCTTCATAAACTAGTGGAGGCTCCTCTCAAGTTTGATTTTGGCGGCATGATGGCATCATTTCTATTTTTAGTAGGGATTAGGCTTGTATTAGGGTGTATTTATAGGATTAGGGTGTGTTTTAGACCATAGGATTAACCCTAGGTTAGATTAGGTCCGTCAGATTTAGGAAGTCTCTAGAACCCAGCCCAGCCCTAGCCAGAAAACCAGACCTGGTGCACCCAGGCCCTCTGGCTCGACACGCCATGTCGACAGGCAAGTCGACAGGCAAGTCGACCTCCCAGTCGACAGGCCTGTCGACAGCCCTGTCGACATGGCCAGGGCGGGAACTTTCCCGCCTGGCCCCGCTGGTTCTATTTTAAAATCTGAATTTGAATTTTCAAATCTGTTTTTAGCTTTAAATTTTCTGCAAACTTCATTGGGCCTTAACTGGGCCATACGGACTCCGATTTACAAAATTTCGGACTCTATTCTGCGTATTTTTCCGAGACGAACGCAATGACGTAGCCCGTTTCCCCCAATTCTCACATCTGAGATTATTTATTCTGTAATTAGTGAATATTAGTATTAACTGAAATTCGGGGTGTTACATAAAATAAAAACTCACTTAGACAATTAAAGGAGGGGGGTTTCATGGCGTCGCAGCAGGGGGTGCTCGCTGGACTTGTCGCCGCCGGTCTGCACAAGATCCAAGGGGGCTTTTCTCATTAGAGAAGGGTAGAGAGAGGGGGGAAGGGGTCAGAGGGGGTCGAAGTTGCTGAGGAGTTGCAGGCGGGTGGCGCAGTGGCTGAGGTGGGTGTGGATGATGGGGGTTCGCGGTTTGAGGGGGGTGCAGGGTCTTGCGTCAGAGAGGGGAAGGAGAAGTGGCGCATCAGTGGTGGAGGGGGGCGAGCATCGGCGGCTCCGCCGCTGGAGGCTCATCGCGGTGGATTTTTCTGCCGCATCACTTCTCTTCTTTTTTTTCTTTCTTAATCGATTTTGATTTTAATGGGGGGGAGGGGGGTTGACAGGTTAAGGAGAATAAAGGGATGAGGGGATTATTATATAATATTTATAATTATTTTATTCTTCAAAAAGTTATCGTTCCATTCGAACTCCAATCGTGACCAACCAACTGCCGTCCCTAGCTAATTACCCCCATCCTGAACACAATGGGATATGTATCGTGAGCCAATTCGACCGTTACAACCAGTTTTCGTTAAAATCAAAATACATATCAATATATTCAATTCGAACACACATTTCAATTCATCTGGGCCACATATTAACTCTAAAAATTCCAAAAAAATATTTCTAGCTTCGTATTGACGATGCGGTCGTAACAAAACTAATTTCATCGAGTTCTGAGACCATTTGAAAAATGACCATTTTCCAGTCGATTAAAATCAACTAAAACTAGTCAAACGCGTTTTCCTTTGCACCGCTCACATATTGATTCAGAAAATTACAAATTTTGAAGCCTGGTAATAACTTGACATCACGGATCCAACAAAAGTGGTTTCGTCGAAAACCGAGGTCGTTTGCAAAATTTCCATTTTTAAGGGCCAGAATTCCATAACGACTATTCTGAATTTTCAACTGGACATAACTTTTTATTCCAGCTATGAAATTTTGATTTTTCGGATTCATTAGAAAGATACTCTCAATTAGATTCTAATATTTTTGGTTTCGTTATAATCCGGTTTATTTGGAATCCTGTACATCCATTTGAACTTTGAAATCGAATTTTCAAACTATCGCGCCATTTTCAATTCCTTTTATAATTAAAATAAAATATTTATATTCTAACGACGATCTATATAAATATATACATTCTATTTCTATTCAAAATAAATTTCTCGTCGTTATTATTTAAAATAATTCATTTAAATATTCAAAATTCATCAAAATTGCCAAAATAAAAATTTTAAATTGGCTCGGATTTTCCGGTTATTACAATCTCCCCCACTTAAAACTTTTCGTCCTCGAAATGGAACAAAGCCAAAGGTTGTTTAACTAATCAACTCAACTTTCAGCATTTTCTTTACGGATTAAGTTCTACAACTTTTCAGTTTCTAAGAACGTTTCAAAATTTTCAAATATTTGGCTAACACCCTAAATTTTCGAAAAATTTCCCCATAACCTCCCCTACACCGGGAGCTTCGGGATATTTCAGATAGCCTCCCATGGCCCTCACCAATCCAAAAAGAAAAAGAAACTGCCAAGCGGCTAGACAATCGGCTCATAAAATCATCCAAACCCAATAAATTTGTAAACATGTACCTATTTGTCGGGGAAACAATTTTATTCTTCTGCTCTAGCCTCCATGCTATGATCTGTTCAATGTATGTACATGTATATGCATGCAAATGCGACTAATTTTCAATACAACTCACTATTTGGTTCAATTTGGCTAAAGGTTCAACACTTAATTAATCAAAACAGTAATCAAACAACACAACCATCAATCAATTAGTCGATTATCTTTTCAATCACATAACTTTAATACATATCCAAAAAATCAGATTTTTGATGCCAAATCACAACAATAAGCCCTATCTAGTTTTGGTTCTCACACCAGTCAATTGGAAATATATAAATATCACACCTTCGAAACACGAACACTAATTCTGATGATGTAGCTACAATCATCAGAATCATCTCCGGGCGACTAGAGCATGATTCTATATCTATCCAGTATATTAAAACTTCAAATACACGTGGATCAGACGTATATGAAAAATCTTTATATACTGGATTGTCCAAATAAATACAAATAAATATTCAAATACGTTGAATAAGGTTTAAATTTTCAAAACAAAATTTGTTTTCATTTTGATTTTTCAAAACAACACTCTTTACACTCGTTCTAGCATGCTACTGATCCCATCTCTAACGAGTCATTCTCATTGGATATTACTAATCCAATCTCTGATGAATTCTTTCGTTTGGTTCTAACGTGTCTTGTTCTCGAGGTTTGTAAAAAAAAGCTCTGATACCAAATGTAACGAAAAGGAATTTCGCTCGATCCGAATCGATCGCTAAACCGATCAAGACCGCTCGAAACCCCTGATTGTTTTGAGAACACGACAAATCAGAACTCAAACAGAAGATCATTTCATTGCTTATTACAACAATTTCATCAGATTACAAGAATATACAGAGTATGAATAAATATTACACATTCGATAAATATCAGAGATTTAAATACATTACTACAGCGGAAAAATAATACAATACACAACTGAAAGAGATAAACGGATATAGAGCTTTCCGGATATCATTCCAGCTGTAACCCAAGTTCCTGTGAATATAAATCTGCAAAACCAAAACTACTAGCTGCCCGTGTCAAAATAAGGGCACCTAGAGTTTAGGTTAAAACAATAAACTCTAGGTCAGTCATGTGACAAGTGTGAGAACTAAAATAGTTATTTAAAACTTTACTTTAAATCAGATATATCAAGGGACCACGCCGTATAAAACGGAACTGGTTTCCTCCCAAGAATACCAGTGCATATAACAAAACAGCGCAATGCTTTTTTGGAAAAATGAAGCTATTATAAGAACCAGGTCCTATCACACAATGCAACGCAAGCTGGGGGATACATGCTTAGTACGTTTAAAACAAATCATTTGATACTATTATAAGTGCATTGTGTATAAAACAACTTCAAATCATAAGTATCAATCATAGACGGCATGGGTACCATATATCATGTCGCCATACTAGGCTCTACAATCAAAATCGCAAAGTCACGTATTTGGAAATTGGATTTCCATCTATGAACCGAGGCAAGAGATCGTCCTCATCGGCTTCGAGACTCTCTAGCCCGAGCCTCAGGGTCAGAGCGCATCGACCCATGGATCGTCAGGGCCGGTCCACCGATGTGGATTAAAATGTATGAACACTGCGTTTCCCCGCCCTTTGGGGCG
Organism: Allium sativum; assembly: GCA_030737875.1. Taxonomy (NCBI): domain Eukaryota; kingdom Viridiplantae; phylum Streptophyta; class Magnoliopsida; order Asparagales; family Amaryllidaceae; genus Allium; species Allium sativum. The sequence continues at coordinate 52,928,808 of CM060926.1, forward strand.
TAAATGAGCCAAATGACTCCGTCGGCTCCACACAGTCACCGATATATTCGAGGCGCCTCGCAACAACAACAACCACACAGGTGAAAATAATATAAATGTCAGGGCTGGTAGGTCTTAACACCACCCTATCTAGAAGGAAACGCATCCCCTCCTTGATGTTCTCTCCCGTTTCTGGTTCACAAACGGGGTGTGAGGCTCGCGAATCAACGTTACCCAAAGCTATGCCACACAGGCGGTGCTTTGATCATCAACCACAAGACTTTGCTTTTCAACAGAAGCCTTGATCAATTGCCACTTAGGATTGCCACACAGGCAGTTCACTCTATGCGATTGATATCCATTAATATATAACCCCTGAGCTCGTACGTCTCAGAGAAGGGCGTTAAGCAAGAGAATAATTTTCCGCTGCCAAACATATATATATTTAATAAAAATCAATCACACATAATAAAATCCAATTTCGGACACACGGTCCATTTACAAGTTCGTTCTGGTTTTGAACGAACCGGAGGCACCTTGTACCTCGCATATCCATCGATCTCCAAGTACATCTGGACGATCACCAACTGATTCCCTCCTCTTGGGTGTACAACCCAATCAAGATCATCAGTAATCACCTAAACAATGTGAAGACCTCCGGTCTTCAACCACCGTCTTCATCCTCGACACCATGTCGAATCACTTATTCAGAATGGGATAAACCCGGTCTTTCTGAATAACTCGCATATATAATAAACAAATGTTACACAAACACAACATACGCCTCATTCCAATTCAGAATATTCTTTTATTCAAATATTCTTATTCTTTGGGAAAGGTTCCCATTAATTTTATCAGAGATAAATTCTTTAAATTTATTCTTTAATCTTCCTTTGAATATCGATTCAAACCAAATTATGGTTTATCCAAACTAGTCGGGATTAGCGAACCACACGAAGTAATCATTTATTTTATTTCCCCATCCCAACCTATTCATCCCATGATGTAAAACTGGTAATACTTCATATCTAACACCTCGGTGTTATTGGTAAATTCAATTACCATTTCACGTTCAAACCTAATTAAAGATTTAACTATCGCTTGGAGCAAAACTGGTGATACTCCATTCTCGATCATTTCAATCTGATTAAAGATTCATTAAAACTCCACTTGGTTTTAATCTTCCCAAAAATCAATATCAATGATTGTTTAACTTGGGAAATCATATCCTGTCTTTAAATGGGTTAAAGAACCAATGTCATTTAAAACACGGTTCACTATAAATCCAAAATCACATTCCATTCCAATTCAATTATTGAAACTTCTAGTTACTTTTAAAACCGTTTCAAATCCAGTTTATTTAATTAAAAATAAATAAATTACTATTCTAGTTCAAAACTAGTTAATTTCGATAAAATCTATTTTTATCTTTTCAAATATGGAGTTTTTCATCCCAATTCTTTCCAAATCATTTCATATGATTTTACACAAATTATTACTATTTTTAATAATTTTATCAAGACCCATACATTTGATTTCCATCAACGGCCATCGAACTGCACTTACAGCGACCTTTTCCAAATTTGATTTGGACATAATTCCAAATCCAACCATTAGATTTCAAATCTCTAATATTCTTAGAAAGTTCTTTTCGATACGAACCCAACGGTTCTGGCTTTAGGAGAATCCGACGGTCGGATCTCCCGTAATATCCATTCGAAGTCAATGGTCGAAATACGCGAACTGCGGCGGCGCGGCGCGTTCTATTTAGGCCATTATATTATATATATATATATAATATATACTTCGTCGACTTCCTTTTAAAACGTATTTTATAAATCATTTTAAATTCGTTTTCAAAACGATTTCAACTTTGTATTCAATTTCTAATCAAAATTGAATATTCCATATCATCGACATATAAATGATAATATTTTCAAAACGTTATATTTTGAAATCATTTCCTTTTCTATAATCATTATAAAACGAATATAATCGATATAAATATCGCTCACGTCAAAATGGCGCATATCTAACCAACACGGCTTTATATATTTCAATAACTTCGTTATTCTATTCAACAAATGAATATTTTCTTCAACACATGAATATATATTTTTATTCAACACATGAATATTTATTCTATTCAACACATGAATATTTATTTTATTCAACACATGAATTTTCTTTCTATTCAACACATGAATTTTCTTTCTATTCAACACATGAATTTTCTTTCTATTCAACACATGAATTTTCTTTTATGATATTCCTTATTTTCCAAACTGGAATGAGTCCCAATAAATTACCATATAACGTTAATTACATGGATTCCCTACAACACATGTATATAATAGCAACGATAAATCATCAACCATCATCCAGAGTGCACCACTCAACTGCATAAGCATTAAATATACATAATTAACGCTTACACAGTCTGTCAACCTATCGATTGGCATACAACTAAACAATCGGGATTAGTGTATGTCAAATATCATCCCAATACCCGTGTGGGGTTTCAAATCAATAAACACAGATTTTTATTTATGCAGTTGGGCGATGTGTAAAATTTATCGTCCCAATCAATATTAGTCAAATGGGCGTACATAAACAAATCCTTCGATTTGTAAATGAATATTAATTTTATTTCAACACATGAATATATATTTTATTTCAACACTTGAATATATATTTTATTTCAACACATGAATATATATTTCATTTCAACACATGAATATATATTTTATTTCAACACATGAATATATATTTTATTTCAACACATGAATATATATTTTTATTCAACACATGAATATTTATTTTATTTCAACACATGAATATATGTTTTATTTCAACATATGAATATATATTTTATTTCAACACATGAATATATATTTTATTTCAACACATGAATATATATTTTATTTCAACACATGAATATATATTTTTCACATCACAATCAACAGTCAAATTTCACAACACAACCAATCACACAAGTCGTCCATGGTCTGTGGACAACGGGTGTCGGGTGCTGCTAAGCACGTTCTGCATCCTAGTATATATTTCAACTAGAAACTAAATAAAAGTGAGGAGTTCTCACCTTGGGGTTCCACTACGCCAGTTTTACTTCTGAACTTCTGAACCGCTTGGATTTGTTTGAAATTCAACGCAATCCTTTACACGTTGTTCGTAATAAAAATTACATTTTTATTGCTTCATTCCAATAAATAAAAAAACACATTTTTATTTCTACTTCTTATATTTCTTACTACGCTTCTTTTCATATAAAAATTATATTTTTATATTTCTAGTTCTTATAAAGATCGAATTTTTATATCGCTTCATATATAAAAATCGAATTTTTATATTTCTACTACATATGTAAAAATCGCATCTTTATATTCCCTATCATATAAAAATCACATTTTTAACACTCTACATTAATAAAAATCATATTTTTATTCTCTACATTATATAAAAATTATATTTTTATATTATATAAAAATTCTTTCAATCCGCTACTCATATAAAAATCGAATTTTTATCTCGCCACAACACGTATAAAATTCGTATTTTTATATTTTCTATCTTATAGAAATCATATTTTTATAATCTCTACTATATAAAAATCATATTTTGCCTTCACTACTTCATGTATAAAGATCAAACTTTTATCGCAACTTCATATGAACAAAAATCAAAACTTTATACGATTAAAAATCTAATCTTTTCTATGTTAAAAATCTCGACTTCATGATATTAAAAATCTTATCTTTCCAATGTTAAAAATCATTTCTTTTCCTTGTTAACAATCATGTTTTTACTTCGTAGAAAAATAAATTAAATAATGAAAATAAAAACTCACTTAGACAATTGAAGGAGGGTGGTTTCATGGCGTCGCAGCAGGGGGTGCTCGCTGGTCTTGCCGTCGCCGGTCTGCACGAGATCCAAGGGGGCTTTTCTCATTAGAGAAGGCCAGAGGGGGGAAGGGATCAGAGGGCGTAGAAGTTGCCGAGGAGTCGCAGGCGGGTGGTGCGGTGGCTGAGGTGGGTGCGGATGATGGGGGTTCGCGGTTTGAGGGGGGTGCGGGGTCTTGCGCCAGAGAGGGGAAGGAGAAGTGGCGCGTCAGTGGTGGAGGGGGGCGAGCATCGACGGCTCGGCCTCTGGATGAGCATCGCGGTGGATTTTTATGCCGTGTCCCTTCTCTTCTTTTTTTCTTTCTTAATCGGTTTTGATTTTAACGGGGGGAGGGGGGTTGACTGGTTAAGGAGAATAAAGGGATGGGGGATTATTATATAATATTTTTAATTATTTTATTCTTCAAAAAGTTATCGTTCCATTCGAACTCCAATCGAGACCCACCGACTGTCGTCCCTAGCTAATTACCCCCATTACGAACACAATGGAATATGTATCGTGAGCCAATTCGACCGTTACGATCAGTTTTCGTTAAAATCAAAATATAAATCAATATATTGAATTCGAACGCACATTTCAATTTACCGGGGCCACATATTAACTCTAAAAATTCCAGAAAAATATTTCTAGCTTCGTATTGACGATACTGTCCTAACAAAACTAATTTCATCGAATTCTGAGACTGTTTGAAAAATGACCATTTTCCAGTCGATTAAAATCAACTTAAACTGGTCAAACGCGTTTTCCTTTGCCACGCTCACATATTGATTCAGAAAATTACGAATTTTGAAACCTAGCAATAACTTGACATCACCTATCCAAGAAAAGCGGTTTCGTCGAAAACCGAGGTCGTTTGCAAAATTTCCATTTTTAAGGGCCAGAATTCCATAGCGACTATTCTGAATTTTCAACTGGACATAACTTTTTATTCCCGCTATGAAATTTTGATTTTTCGGATTCATTGGAAAGATATACTCAATTAGATTCTAATATTTTTGGTTTCGCTAAAATCCAGTTTATTTTGAATCCTGTACATCCATTTGAACTTTGAAATCGAATTTTCAAACTATCGCGCCATTTTCAATTCCTTTTATAATTAAAATAAAATATTTATATTCTAACGACGATCTATATAAATATATACATTCTATTTCTATTCAAAATAAATTTCCCATCATTATTATTTAAAATAATTCATTTTAAATACTCAAAATTCATCAAAATTGCCAAAATAAAATTTTTAAATTGGCTCGGATTTCCGGGTTATTACAATTTCTGTTAAGAAGTTCTGCTCTTATGGGTCTGCAGGAGATGAATGCGTTGAGGGCCAAATCAAATGTTGGGTATCAAAGCTTGGCATGTGATTTTTCATTGTGCTTTTAGAAGTCTTCATATATGTTGTTATATGCTTGTATGTATGAATTGAACATGGTCCTGTATTGTAATATTAGGTTTCTAGAAGAGCTGGAACTTCTTTTTTAAGACATTAAGAACCAGGAAAATTTCAAGTATGTATTGAATCTATAGGAAAAATGTGTGTATTTTGTATTGGTGAAGTCTGACATTGCAGTATTGTTTTATAGTCATTTATATTTCAGTGTTTTATATTGATGTTGCAGCATGATGTATTACTATTGCAGTGCTTGTGCTTTCACATGGACATATCATGTTTTATATGCATGAATTGATATTTGAGTCAATTACGTTACTGTTTTATAATGGAAACGGAACAATATATAATGCATTTATTGTTTAGTTGTTTTATGATAACCACAATTTTTAAGACTAGATGTGGGATAGCTATCGTGTATTGTAACACCCCGTATTTTCTGTGAACTTAAGAATTACAAATCTGAGTATAATTAAAATATAAAATCAGAATCAAGGGAAACGGGCTGTGCCATTGCGTTCGTCTCAGAAAAATACGTGAAATAGAGTCCGAAATTTCGTAAATCGGAGTCCATATGACCAAGTTATGGCCTTCCAAAGTTCAGAAAAAATTTAAACAGCACAGACCAGGTCGACTGGGGAGTCGACCTGCCCCCAGGGGGTCGACCCTAGAGTCGACCTGCCCCCAGGGGGTCGACCCTAGAGTCGACCTGCCCCCAGGAGGTCGACGCTAGAGTCGACTTGGGGGTCGACCTGCCTCTCGAATCTGCTTTTCTGCCTCGGTGCGTTCTGATGTATCTGGTATCGTTTTCTGTCTAGATTCGTCTGCCTAAGCCTATTTAAACAGCCCCAAACCAAGCCTTCTCTACACACAATTCTATTCTGCTTCTACTCTGCCTCTGTTCTAAATTAAAAATAAAAATGGCGTTGCTACTCTACTGAAATCAAAACTAGAAGACAATCAACATCAACCTAAATTCAATTAGAGATTAGAGCTTCTGCAATGGTTCTACAACAACTAGAGTTATTTCTTTAATCCAATTAAGGCAAGTGCAGTTACTTTCCGATATAAACGTTAATTTTGATTGTGACATGAACTCTAAATCTGAATCTGAGGTTATATCTGTACTGTTCTGATTTGATTTATCTTATTCTGTACCTCTTTCCTCTTTCTGTTCTATAGCCAGGCTACTACGAGCTTGAGCCAATCTCATAAGAGATTAACATGCGCTAAAATGTTTAGGGACAGTAAAATGAATGATGCATAAATTGGGCATGACCAATAGGTGACTAATTTGAGGAAAGAACATGGACTGTAGCTAGAAAATGAATCTGAGACATATGATAGGACATGTTATATTTATAACATAAAAAGGTATTGAACATATGATTTGTGGACATGATGTAAAAAGGTATATAATTGAACATAAATATAGACTGTATTGAACACATGATTTAGGATAAAGAGAATATGGCCTAGGTATAAAGATTTACATGAAAGTAGGATATCTATTAATGTAAATAAACACCTAAGTAAGGGACCTTTGGGATATTTGACATGCATAGTAATCTATGGCTATATTTGGTATAAATTATATGGATCTTCTGTACTATGCAAGTTTAATAAAAATTTAGAACATATGATATATGGTAAAGTTATGACCATAATCTGTGCTATGTAAATTTAATACAAACATAGGGTATATGATAATATTGTGAATCAAGACTATTATTTATGCACGTGAACTTAGGCAAGATTTATAATTAGGCAAGGTATGAAACTTTAAGAAATGAGTAAATTTGTTATATTTGCCTAATTTGCTAGTTGTGTTACATTGCCTAATCTGCTAGTTCTGTTATATTGCTTAATCTGCTAGTTCTGCTCTACTGCCTAGCCTGCTAGATTTGTTCATCTGCCAAATCTGTCATCTGCTAAGTCTGTTGAAAATACTAATCTGCTAAGTCGCCTAATCTGAGAAATCTGTTATCTGCTATATCTGTTGAATTGGTATAATTAGTCCGCTATTGACATAATATGAATTGGCTATAGTTATGAATAATTGACATGTATATTAGGCGTGGGTATAAATGGTAAATCATTAATTAATTGGCCGCAAAGATAAACATGGCTAACTCGAGGTTAGAATGAGTTTGCGGCGTAATTCTGCCCGGAACCGCCCGGCATAATCCAGTGGTCGCAAACAATAGGTTCTAATGTGAGAAGTTAGTCATAACGTGCTAGAAACCCGAGGTTAGACTCAGTTTGCGACAGAAACCTGCCCGGAACCAACCGGCCTAACCAGTAGCCGCAAACTGTCAGTCTAATGTGAGAGGTTTGGGCATTAATATTTAATTAATGAAAATCTGAGATAATTATGATGTCTAAAACGTGTTGGGTAAGGTTAAACCAATTAGACCAATGAATCTGATAAACCCGTTTCGTGAATCCGTAGGCCCAATACAAAGTTAGATAATCTAGAATCAGCTAATCTGTAAGCCTGTTGATCCGAACATCTGATCCGTTAGTCTGAAAACCTGTTAACTTGATTGCCTGATCTATGAACTAGTTAAATCTAAATTTTGTATGTCTGAAACTTGTAGACAAGTTAAACTAAAATCTGTTAGTCTGGGGACACAAGGTTAGGAGGGGAATTACTCGTGTCATCTGTTGTTTGGGACCCATATTAGTCAGTAACCCTTTCTGGTATCAAAACTTTGACCCAACAGTAAGTAGGGTCCGGGCACGCTTACTGAACTAATTATAAGAGGTTCATTCTGATAATGGCGAGGGGTGTTGATGGTGCGTTCCAACCGGGTCATGTGCGTGCATGGATCCCGGTCTGCCTCTAAGGATGTAAGACGCCGTGACATCTGTAAATAGGTCTGTGCCAATTGGTTGTCACTTTAGGGAGTGATACAACCTACTGTGGGGCCGACACAGGATATTTATGTATTAGGGGGCCGATCGCTTGGGGTAGGGTTTTAGGGTACACTTAGTTCTGTCTGTTTCTGTTGGTACCGTCTGTTTCTGTTGGGTGGTAACACCTGTCTGTTTCTGCGTGGTACCGTCTGTTCGGGTGGTAAAGGCCCATTACTAGTGTACACCTAATTCTACATTCTGTTTCCGTAGGGATTAATCTGTTTCTGCTTCTGTCTGTTTCTGATCGGGTAGTAAAGGCCTATTATTAGCATTCTGTTTCTGTTAAATTATTCTGTATCCGTTCCTGTTTCAGTTTAGACATTAGGGTGACACCTAATTCTGTTATACTAGTATTAGTGCAGAGAAGTGTGAAGCAATAGTTTATGTCATTCTGTTCTTCTGTTATATCTGCTACACCTGTTACAGTTATCTCACATCCAGTTTTATGTTCATATCATATTATTATTATCTGTTCATATGCTGAAAGTCACTGGACTTGCCAGACTTTTTGTCTGACCCTTGTTGTTTCGCCTCCTTTCTTCCGTTTCCCCCCAGGTTATCCAAGGAGGGAATACTTTAGCTTGATCCGGATTTCTCTTTGCTTAAAGTGCTTAAAGTATGGCTTGGCTCTGTATAGCTTCCGTTCTATGGGGATTATGATTTTAAACCATGCATTTTGAAGGCTTTTGTACAAGACTGATATTTTGTATTTGAATTCTGAGATTTGAAAGGATGTAACCATATTGATTTCTGTTTCCGCTGTAATAAAGTTAAAATTTTTCAAGTACTGTTTTATCTGTCTTGTAAGTTTCTGTTCTGTTTACTAAAATGCTCCACCAAAGTTAAGGCATTCCCTTTTTAGTGACCTTAACGGAGGTGGGGTGTTACACTTGGTATCATAGCTGAAGGTTACCGGATTTGATAAAGAATTTTTGAAAACTATTTTCAAAAAGGTATTGAAAAGGAAGTATTTTCAAAAGTAAAGCTTATTTTGAAAAACATAGTCCCCTAAGCCATATATCTATCTTTTCATCCTCTGCTTGAATCCTTGTTTCCTTCTTTCTTGAGTCTCTGGGGCTCCCGGTTTTCTGGGAGGTAACCTCGTCGAAGGGCAAAGTAGTGCCCGACTTCCATCGATAGCTGTAGTAGTTTCACCTGCGGCTAGTTTTCTTTAGAGCTTTGAAGGATTTTTCCGGGCGATGGAGGCATCTTTCGAGGGATTGGTCAACATGTTACACAAGGATAGTAAAGATGAGAATGATGAGGTTTGGCTAAGGAGCACAACCCATAGTTGAGAAACTCATATAGACTTAGTTCACAATGGAGGCAAAAGGGAAACACAAAAGAAGGATGAAAAGACTGAAGATAAGAAGGGGAAAAGTGCTTTACTTGTGGGAGCTCGACTCATCTGAACAAGGATTGCAGAAAAAGGAAAGGCACTTGCTTCAACTGTGGAGAGATGGGACACTTCACTAGGGACTGCCCGAAGAGACGAGGGCAAGGAGGGCAGGCAAACACTCTCGAGGCTAGTGGCTAGGATAGAAATAGGAAAATTTCTATAGTTGGTTTAATTTCTTTATCTGATTATGGAGTTAAGACTTTTTCTGATTCTGGTATTTTGATTTTGTAATCGATACTCTGCACTTTAATACTAGTATTATTTCTGAATTCCGCTGTAGACTCAGACCCATAAGGGTTATGACTCATCTGTTTGAGATTGGGGTTTGAGGGATATTTGTGTTAGACGTCAAGTATGACGCATACATTCTGAGTTTTTGTGGGATATGATTTTTATCATGCTTAGCTTCCTAAGAATCATTAGGGAACCTGATCTGTACTAGTAGTCTGTAAATATTTGAATAATTCTGCTTTCCAGTTTTGACATTGGCTAAAGGAGATGATCCTCTGGGTGTCAATCTGATGTTGATTTCGGTCTTCGGGGTTGATACTTAGGGGAATTATTTTCTCAACCAATGTCTAATGGGAACCAAGTCTTTGACTTATCTATACTCGCTTCCATCATCCGACTGTATCCTATTGATCGAATCTTCGAACTTTAGGTAGAAACTAATGGGTGTAAACATGTGTTTGAGACATGTTATGTTTGATGGTTGCAAGTGGATGCAAGTGGTTGCTAATGGTTGCCCGTGGATGCACATACACACACTAGGCACTAGATCGGCTCGAAAACACTCTCATACTGCATATGGATTAGTGAGCATTTTTAAATTTTATGGATGCAAAATGGTTGAATCAGCACACGGATGTTGCATATGAGTGGATGGTTGTGCACTCATATAGAAATGATATGTATCAAATAGGAAAATTGCATACATATTGGACTCATGGCACTGACATAATTCGCATTAAGGAGGTCAACTGAATCAGTAGACAGCCTGATCTTTGCATTAGATAAGGAACATATACACACACTTTTGCAAATGTTCATACAGTACTAGAAATTTCTAAGGACAATGGATGCTTGTGGATGATGACTGAGTAGATGAGTGATTGGATGGTAGGACACATCCTTCTTAACTTGAAGATTTCGGGGACGAATTCCTTTAAGGAGGGGAGAATGTAACACCCCGTATTTTCTGTGAACTTAAGAATTACAAATCTGAGTATAATTAAAATATAAAATCAGAATCAAGGGAAACGGGATGTGCCATTGCGTTCGTCTCGGAAAAATACGCGAAATAGAGTCCGAAATTTCATAAATCGGAGTCCATACGACCAAGTTATGGCCTTCCAAAGTTCAGAAAAAATTTAAACAGCACAGACCAGGTCGACTGGGGAGTCGACCCTAGAGTCGACCTGCCCCCAGGGGGTCGACCTGCCCCCAGGGGGTCGACCTGCCCCCAGGGGGTCGACCTGCCCCCAGGGGGTCGACCTGCCCCCAGGGGGTCGACCCTAGAATCGACCCTAGAGTCGACCTGGGGGTCGACCTGCCTCCCGAATCTGCTTTTCTTCCTGGGTGCGTTCTGATGTATCTGGTCTCATTTTCTGTCTAGATTCGTCTGCCTAAGCCTATTTAAACAGCCCCAAACCCAGTCTTCTCTGCACACAATTCAATTCTGCTTCTACTCTGCCTCTGTTCTAAATTAAAAATAAAAATGGCGTTGCTACTCTACTGAAATCAAAACTAGAAGACAATCAACATCAACCTAAATTCAATTAGAGATTAGAGCTTCTGCAACGGTTCTACAACAACTAGAGTTCTTTCTTTAATCCAATTAAGGCAAGTGCAGTTACTTTCCGATATAAACGTTAATTTTGATTGTGACATGAACTCTAAATCTGAATCTAAGGTTATATCTGTTCTGTTCTGATTTGATTTATCTTATTCTGTACTTCTTTCCTCTTTTTGTTCTATAGCCAGGCTACTACGAGCCTGAGCCAATCTCATAAGAGATTAACATGCGCTAAAATGTTTAGGGACAGTAAAATGAATGATGCATAAATTGGGCATGACCAATAGGTGACTAATTTGAGGAAAGAACATGGACTGTAGCTAGAACATGAATCTGAGACATATGATTGGACATGTTATATTTATAACATAAAAAGGTATTGAACATATGATTTGTGGACATGACGTAAAAAGGTATATAATTGAACATAAATATAGACTGTATTGAACACATGATTTAGGATAAAGAGAATATGGCCTAGGTATAAAGATTTACATGAAAGTAGGATATCTATTAATGTAAATAAACACCTAAGTAAGGGACCTTTGGGATATTTGACATGCATAGTAATCTATGGCTATATTTGGTATAAATTATATGGATCTTCTGTACTATGCAAGTTTAATAAAAATTTGGAACATATGATATATGGTAAAGTTATGACCATAATCTGTGCTATGTAAATTTAATACAAACATAGGGTATATGATAATATTGTGAATCAAGACTATTATTTATGCACGTGAACTTAGGCAAGATTTATAATTAGGCAAGGTATGAAACTTTAAGAAATGAGTAAACTTGTTATATTTGCCTAATTTGCTAGTTGCGTTACATTGCCTAATCTGCTAGTTCTGTTATATTGCTTAATCTACTAGTTCTGCTCTACTGCCTAGTCTGCTAGATTTGTTCATCTGCCAAATCTGTCATCTGCTAAGTCTGTTGAAAATACTAATCTGCTAAGTCGCCTAATCTGAGAAATCTGTTATCTGCTATATCTGTTGAGTTGGTATAATTAGTCCGCTATTGATATAATATGAATTGGCTATAGTTATGAATAATTGACATGTATATTAGTCGTGGGTATAAATGGTAAATCATTAATTAATTGGCCGCAAAGATAAACATGGCTAACTCGAGGTTAGAATGAGTTTGCGGCGTAATTCTGCCCGGAACCGCCTGGCATAATCCAGTGGTCGCAAACAATAGGTTCTAATGTGAGAAGTTAGTCATAACGTGCTAGAAACCCGAGGTTAGACTCAGTTTGCGACAAAAACCTGCCCGGAATCAACCGGCCTAACCAGTAGCCGCAAACTGTCAGTCTAATGTGAGAGGTTTGGGCTTTAATATTTAATTAATGAAAATCTGAGATAATTACGATGTCTAAAACGTGTTGGGTAAGGTTAAACCAATTAGACCAATGAATCTGATAAACCCGTTTCGTGAATCCGTAGGCCCAATACAAAGTTAGATAATCTGGAACCAGTTATTCTGTAAGCCTGTTGATCCGAACATCTGATCCGTTAGTCTGAAAACCTGTTAACTTGATTGCCTGATCTGTGAACTAGTTAAATCTAAATTTTGTATGTCTGAAACTTGTAGACAAGTTAAACTAAAATCTGTTAGTCTGGGGACACAAGGTTAGGAGGGGAATTACTCGTGTCATCTGTTGTTTGGGACCCATATTAGTCAGTAACCCTTTCTGGTATCAAAACTTTGACCCAACAGTAAGTAGGGTCCGGGCACGCTTACTGAACTAAATATAAGAGGTTCATTCTGATAATGGCGAGGGGTGTTGATGGTGCGTTCCAACCGGGTCATGTGCGTGCATGGATCCCGGTCTGCCTCTGAGGATGTAAGACGCCGTGACATCTGTAAATAGGTCTGTGCCAATTGGTTGTCACTTTAGGGAGTGATACACCCTACTGTGGGGCCGACACATGATATTTATGTATTAGGGAGCCGATCGCTTGGGGTAGGGTTTTAGGGTACACTTAGTTCTGTCTGTTTCTGTTGGTACCGTCTGTTTCTGTTGGGTGGTAACACCTGTCTGTTTCTGCGTGGTACCGTCTGTTCGGGTGGTAAAGGCCCATTACTAGTGTACACCTAATTCTACATTCTGTTTCCGTAGGGATTAATCTGTTTCTGCTTCTGTCTGTTTCTGATCGGGTAGTAAAGGCCCATTATTAGCATTCTGTTTCTGTTAAATTATTCTGTATCCGTTCCTGTTTTAGTTTAGACATTAGGGTGACACCTAATTCTGTTATACTAGTATTAGTGCAGAGAAGTGTGAAGCAATAGTTTATGTCATTCTGTTCTTCTGTTATATCTGCTACACCTGTTACAGTTATCTCACATCCAGTTTTATATTCATATCATATTATTATTATCTGTTCATATGCTGAAAGTCACTGGACTTGCCAGACTTTTTGTCTGACCCTTGTTGTTTCGCCTCCTTTCTTCCGTTTCCCCCCCAGGTTATCCAAGGAGGGAATACTTTAGCTTGATCCGGATTTCTCTTTGCTTAAAGTGCTTAAAGTATGGCTTGGCTATGTATAGCTTCCGTTCTATGGGGATTATGATTTTAAACCATGCATTTTGAAGGCTTTTGTACAAGACTGATATTTTGTACTTGAATTCTGAGATTTGAAAGGATGTAACCATATTGATTTCTGTTTCCGCTGTAATAAAGTTAAAAAATTTCAAGTACTGTTTTATTTGTCCTGTAAGTTTCTGTTCTGTTTACTAAAATGCTCCACCAAAGTTAAGGCATTCCCTTTGTGAGTGACCTTAACGGAGGTGGGGTGTTACATGTATCGTCCCTATTACCAGGTTAGAGACATTTTTCTAATTAGATACCAAATAAAGAAGTATGTATTTACCTTTATTTTTGTAGTTAATGCCTATTCATACAGGATGAAACTTAACTATTGGCTTTCGATTTTAGTTTTGAGTTTATTTCATATGCATCTTGCAACAGAATAGAATTAAGGTTTGTTAATTGATTAATCTTATTCATGTGTACGATTATATTTTCCATGGCTGTTGAGAAAATTGTTGAGCACACAGTAGTGCTTCCACATGATATGAATTTATGCTTTGCTTGAAATGCTAGATAATATGTTCTCGTTATGACATGATTTTTGCAGCATTTATCCGTAGAAGACATGATTTTAATGCATCTTTACCTTTTTATCAACAATCCATATACATTGATTTGGTTCTTAGATGTAAGGTTGAACCAAAAATTGTAGCTCAACTACTGGTCAATATTTTTCATAATTATTTCACAAAATGCAAAGATAATTCAAGTTTCTTTCTGATATATTTTAAGAATTTAACCTACCATCTTCCAAGGTGATATAAATGGTCTTGCCCTTGTTAGGAATTGGTACTTATCATTTAATTGCAAATTGAAGTTGACTTTTGGCTTAGCGCTGAGGAAATTGAAAATAGTCAATAGTGCATGAAGTTGTGATTTCGTCTATTAGTGATAAGGTAGAAATTGCTTTTGTTTCTCCATTATTTTCCTGAAGCGAAGCCAACTCAAATGCTTAACCAATATTAGAGTTGAAGCGGGATCTTAATTTTAATCGGATACGCATAGTTGATAGTTTCTTTATGATGTATTTTCCTTTTGAATTTCTTGGGTCTTATCGATTAACATGTAACTTATGTAAAAACAATTACAATGCATTTCTCAATTTTGTCGTCCCATACAAATCCAATCTAGGTTTGCAAACAGATAGTTATTTTTAGGAATAAATTATTGCGAGCGCTTGATTACATGGATGCTTACATGATGACCATTAATGAATTATTGGTTATTGACTGCGTGATTGAAAAATAGAAAAAGATCACAGTTAGTCAGTTAATGATTGTTCGGTCGACTCAAATTGTTTGTTAGAAGAAATATCAATTATGGCAGAATTTACAGTTTAGTTTTTTATTTTTTATTTTTTATTTTTTATTTTTTATTTTTTTTGTTATTTCGGCAATGCTAGTTTAATCTTCTCCATAAATTTAGTTTTTAAAATAACAAAAGTATTTTAGGTATTTATTTAAACAATATAGTTCATTAATTAAATTGGTTTATACGTAAAATTCGATTCCCACTTTTTCAATTACTTCCATTTTCTTTTAAACTACGCTATAATGTTTCATTAAAATCTGATTTAAAATATGTTTTAACAAATAATTTTATATTTCATATTAAACACTTTAACGGTCGGTTTTCCTACCGTTGTGTGGTAATACTAGTTATTCTAACCTTTGGTCCGACCTTGAATATATTACCACTAATCTTTAATTATTCCAACTTTGTAATGCTATAAAATTGATTAAAAATATTATTTTATTATTAGTTTTTTAAATTATTTGAAACTACATACGAGTGACAATATATTAAAAAAATTACATGTACTGTTACAAATTAAGAATAATTATTCTAACTAATCATGCACATGCAAATATTAAATACATAAATAAATATTCAACAAAAATGTCTAAAAGGTTTGATATAATGATTCAAATTATTTACCCGTTAATATATGTATTTAATTAAATCATATTAGTTTCAAATTTTATCTTATATACGTTACTTACGCTATCCTAAACAGATTAAAATAACATAAGATATATCGATATAATTATTAATTAATCTAGATTCATTTAGAACTTTTCTAAGTTTTGTTTAAATAAAAGCGATATTTTATTTAGTTTCACAAATAAAATTTTATTATAGTTTAATGTGTATATAAATTAGATTGTATCAAATATACTCTTATATACATATTTGTGCAAGGTAATTACTTATTAAATTTATTCAGATAAGGAAACATTTCCTTTCCTTTCTCTTAACTTATTTAACTAATAAAGGAACACAAATTTATTTAAGGAATGAAAATTTTTGTTTTCTTCACTTAACTTATTTCAAACTGATAAGGATGGCAAATGATATTAATTGGAGATAGAAAACTTTACATTTCCTTCCCTTTAACTAGTATTACCGCAAAACGGTGGGAAAACCGACCGTTAAAAACTTTAATATAGAATAAAAATGAATTTGTTAAAAATTATTGTAATTCGGAATTATTTTTAACAAATAATTTTCTATTTTTGTTTAAATGTATTATTTATATAGTCATTACAAAGTTCAATTGTCATATTTTACTCAATTTAGTGTAATCAGTTTCTAATTTTGGAAGATAAAACATTAAAGAGGTTAATGGATGATGCAAGATTAGAATTTGATCTCCATAGAACTACATCTAGAAGACTAGAACTATAGCATTTGCTACCCAAACTTATACGTCTCCACCAAATTGAAAGATCTGTATGGAGTATTAGCTTGCTTTGAAAAGTGAATTAGATTTGAAAAACTTTCATTTTTACATTTTCTTTTTTCTTTTGGAAAGCGTACTTATATTACAAAAAATAAGTTACGAAGATAAGTTTAAGCTGGTTACAAAATACAATAACACACACTACAATAAATACTATACAATACACAAATACCAGCTCGAACAAAAGACTAAACAAGCTACAAATACTTTCTTCAAAAATTACAGTAAGCTAAACCCCAAATAACACACAAGAAAACCAAAAAAGAGCCCGCTACAACAAATTCCACATAGAAGCTTATCAAGAGCATCTATACTATATTATAATTACTGAGTTTGCTTTGGAGGCCAGAGAAGCATTCTAATTAATTTAAACTCAACAGTCGCAGTTTTAATAGTTTCTTTTCGTACGAGCTTTTCTTCCGCTACTTCTCATCCAAACCCCTAAAATTCCCGTTGCTTTTCCAAATCAACCTTTTCCTTCTACCTTCTCATCGAAAACCCCTAAATATTCACGCCTTTCCCAAATTTGAGCCTTTAACCATCGTCGTTGTCGGTCTCTCCTCCTTCCATCGTCGCAAGCTTCTTCTACTCTGGATCTCCTCCATTGGGTGAAATCAATACCTAAGTTGTCTCCCTTTGATTTCTGCCTTTCTGCTGAAATCGTAGAACAACAACAATAAAACCGTTGGCCTGAAGCTGTTCATATGTTGGGCATGCAAGTATCAAGGCATAATCATTACCCTTCGGTCCAATCCATGTTCGGACGCTACTTCATCATCAAGCTGTGCAGTCCTCCACTACGGTAGTCTATTTGGTTAGATTTTTAAGTGATAGAAATCAATGTGTGTATGTGTTTATATTTCCTGCATTCCTCATCTACATATCATTTCAGTTGTCCTAACAGAATTATCATTTATTTTGTTTGCAACACAACATCACCTGTGCCTATCATCACACTTAACTTACCTTTTATCATTGTTGTTGAAGGATATTTGCATGTTAGTATGTCTTAAGGGTCCTTAGCTCTCTTATTATTTCATTGTACAACCAGAATATTGATATTTGAGTATGAATATTATTATTACAACTGCTTCACCCTAAGCACCTCCATTTGGCTAGATAATATGATAATGATCACCTTCAACCTTTTAATACCGATTTTTCAGAATTTTCGCACTTAAAATTTTAATTACAATAAAAGGGATTGCGAGCTTTTGTTCTGTAGTTCTCATTTTATGTAGCCTTCATTATCATTTCTTCTAATCTTTGTTTTTTTTTTGAATTTATTGTCACATAATGTAAGACAATATTGGTTTTGCTTGGTTGTATATATTTCGAATAAGCTTTATATTCCAGGGTTATAGAATTTACTCAAAAAATTACTCTGTTGTTGGATGTGGGAAAATTTTCTAGGAGATCAAATTTACTTTCTATGGAAAATCTATTAACTGTTTTTAACATCAGTTTACCAAAGTCATTGAACAGTGGGCTTATTGATATTAAGACTGTCAGATGTAGCTTGAGAACTTCACGGCTATGGGTTAGGGAGGACATTAATGGATAGTTAATAATTTACATGGCAGGGAGATCTCAGTAAGGTGAAAGTTCTTATAACCCTTTTTTGTGTTTGCTAGAAAGTGTCTTTGTTTTCATCGAAAATAAATAGTTTGAGTGCAATAAAAACCATTCATTACTTAATTGACTACAGTGCTAAAGTTTTGACCAACGTTATATAAATTCATACATAAAAGATTATTTTTTCCAATTCAATAAATAATAATATATCTTCTTCATATAGATCATGCCTTTGATCAAGTACTTTTTCCCTTTTTTCTTTGTCGCAGTTACTACGGTTCTATGTACTAAATGTCATACGGCCCAATACAATGCAACCTAATACGGAACACAGTATAAAATATCTTAACAACAGAGAGCCAGGTATGAACCTCCATTTTATAATTTTTTATTAGATCTCATTGTTTTGTTTTGTTTTTTAAATTGAGTGATTGATTTTGTAGTAATGAACAGATCTGAAAAAACTCAAATCACATTTTCGTTTTACAGTGTATTGTGTAATTGTATGTATGGTCCAAGATTGAACATTTTATAGTTAATCATGATCTATTACAATCAGTTTAAGATCATGTTTCTATCGAGTTAGGTTTGAATATTCATACATAGCATAACTCATATTTGATTAACAATCTATTCTGCTCTGGCTATATGAACTACTGCATTAAATAATAAATTTGCTCCTACAAAACTAATAAGGAATTTCGTCTTTACAAGAATGTAGTTAGAGTTCTTAGCAGATTTCTAAGGGAACATGTAACATGCTTATATCATCATTTTCGGCTTACTTTAATAAGCATGACAGATTGGTGCATCAGTTTTGCTGCACAAAGAACAATATAAGAAAGAAAAAAATAGTTGAAAAGATGGTTTAGTTCTTGATATTCTTAAAACCATTTCTGAAAGGATGAACTTATATGAAATGCTTGAAGTTAATTATTATCACAGTAATATTCAACAAGAAAACTAGGATTTACTGATAACTGCAAAAGTTTTGTTACATCTGGTTTCGACCTTTCGCAACTAACCAAATAAGTAGTCTACAGGCTGTTGTTATTTTTTTTTATTTCTTGAACTGTTTATAAAAGAGTATTGGATTTGGGTCCTGAATTTCTTTGCGTATTTGGTTAAATTTTTGTCTTCTGAAAAATTAATGTAGTTACCTTCCTTTTTCTATTAATAAGTCTCTTTTGGATGCAAGTTGTACCGACTTTTGAATATAAAACGTGGTTTTGTTTGGTGTTTATTGGCTATTAAACAAATTAACTGTTTTTATGTCTCCAATGTAGTCGGTTCTTAAATTTCAAACTTTACTATCAATGATATATGCTTTCCTTGAGATAAATCTAGTGCTGTGAGTGGCATTACTGAAGGTTGCTTGCCATTACAAGTATACATGGCTCTTAGATTTAGTGATATAAACAATTTTAAGTTTTGTTTACTAATTTTGATATGCATTGATTTTATAGCTTCTTATGTGAATTGCGTATATACGTTAATACTTGACAAAGAAGACACAAAATTCTGCACACCAACGCTAAAATGCATATCCGTTGCTCTGTAGTTGTCTTTATTCCTTTAAGGAGTGCGATTCCTCCTTAGTAATATGATGCTTGGCTGTTGAACATATTTTGTTCATATAATTGAGTTTTAAGTTAACCCAAATATCCAAATTCAGGCATAGTAATGACATGAAGAGACTCGAATATGTGTACTGTTTTAGGTTTGTGAATCATCCTAATTATGTATATTATCTGCATCAAATTAAGTGTGCTGACATGAAAACATACATGGCATAATTTGTTCCATATGCTAACAAAATAAAACTTAGTGAGGCTGCATTATACAAATATGTTACAGCAAAATGCATGGTTTATGGTATATGAATCCCTGTAAATCTTGGTTCATTTGATTACAAATAAAAACATAGTGTGCTACATTATTTTAGTATGTCCCCCTTACTGTATCATTGAAAGATAAACTTATAGATTCAGTTGCCCATCTAAAATTTTGTGTTTTAGCTAAACTAGAAACTGAATTTACATTTCGGTTGATCTAAAAAAACACTGATAAGTTCACTTTCTTCAATATTATTAAATCATATGAATTATGAGTCTAATGAATTATTTGCAGCCTAAATAAACTCAACGTAAAAATTAAGTGTAAGATATGTAGTCATGTCATCAATCGAATGTATTCATTTATCCCGTAATGTTTTCTTTATTCCAATTTAATGGCTTGATATTATATTATATTATTAAAACATTGAAGTTTCAATGCAGTAGTTTATTAATGGTATTTGGTATAATTTTTTGTAAGATCGGCAAATGTTTCCTCAATGCGTAAAACATGTGTATCAAGGAACTCAATTCCTATTTTGTAAAAAAATTTACTTGCCTTCTACACATTTAGTTCAAAATTCAAAATTATGAGAATTAATATGTAGTCAATGTTAATGTTTTTCTATACAAATCCATTATACATCGAAAAAAGAGCGTACGTTGTATGATTCAAGACTACTTAATTAAATTGAATAATAACCTTTGCCATTTGTGTTTAAGAAATAAAAAAATGTAAATAAACTCAATACATAAATATACACTTTCAACTGCATATAACTCAAATCTAAAATATACCACTAAATAAGTAATATAGCGAGACCCGTGTGCGAAGCACGGGTTCACACTCGTACAAACTAAACCCAAAGGCCAAGAACATAAGCGTTGTCCACCTCAAGCACATAAGCCCAAAGAAAATGCGAATACACCAGATCTGTATGCACCAAGCAATACTTCAGTATGAAACAACAACAAAATAACACCTCCAACACATATAGGTGAGCCACCTTACATAATCAGCAAACACAAAAAAAAATTACACTGAAATCATCGGAATACTCCTGAAGCCCATAAGCCCGGTCCACTACAACACAAAAGCTCCAAGAAATCAAACAAACCCAATATCTGCATGAACCAGACTAAAACATGCTACCAACAGAAGACCTCAAAAACATACATCAACAAGAAAAAAACTTACACCTGAGCGCTTCACCAAATATTAAATGTTCTCCTACCAGCTAGTTGCTTTGCTATAGCAGTGATGAAAAACTGGAAGCTGTTTTTGTTTCTACTAGCATTTTCCATAGGAAAGAGTTCTGTTTTTACGTCTACTATCCCTTCCATCTCCAAAAATGAAACCATCTCCTTCAACCGTAATGCTTGGAATAACTCTACTTTTGATTATTGAATATTGAACTGAAAATTTAATTTCCACAATTATAAATCCATGCCACAGATGACAGATTTGCCTTAGCAGCTTAATATACTTTAAAATGATAAACTGAAAACATGTAAGGTTCTTTCATATGCTGATAGCCACTAAACTTGTTCATGTACTGCTTAGAACAACATTCAACATTCGGGGCTGTCAATAACCAAACATACGTGTTTTTCCAGAATATGACTCACTACCTCTGTTTTTCTAGTTGAATCCAGCATTGTTATTTATACTCCCATATTTATTTTACAATGTTATTACATAGAATGGATTTTGACGCCCGAATATGCACACTATTTATAAGAAAGATTGGGAATACGTGAATCTTCACTGTGCAATAAAAAAAGAGATTGTAACACCCCGAATTTCTGTTAATACTAATATTCACTAATAGCAGAATAAATAATCTCAGATGTAAGAATTGGGGGAAACGAGCTATGCCATTGTGTTCGTCCCGGAAAAATACGTAGAATAGAGTCCGAAATTTTGTAAATCGGAGTCCGTATGACCCATTTAAGGCCCAAAGAAGTTTTCAGGAAATTCCATATTAAAAACAGATTTAAAATTCAAATTCAGATTTCGAAATAGGAACCAGCGGGGGCCAGGCGGGGAATTTCCCGCCCTAGCCATGTCGACAGGGCTGTCGACAGGCCTGTCGACTTGGGCCAGGCCAAGTCGACTGCCCTGTCGACTTGCCTGTCGACACAGGGTGTCAGGCCAATTGTCCTGGGTGCACCAGGTCTGGTTTTTCTGGCTGGTTTGGGCTGTGTTCTGGAAACTTCCTAAATCTGACGGACCTAATCTAACCTAGGGCTAATCCTATGGTCTAAAACACACCCTAATCCTATAAATACACCCTAATGCAAGCCTAATCCATACTAAAAATAGAATTGATGCCATCATGCCGCCAAAATCAAACTTAGAGGAGCCTCCACTAGTTTATGAAGAAAGTTGCAAGCTAATCAACCTCTAATCATCATCTTCTTCAAATATAGCAACTAGTTCTACTTCATAAGTTTGCTAATCTTGGTTTTGGTGAGTTTCTATCACTTTAATAACCAATTGCTAAATTAAGTAGATGAGGTATGATGAGATCTATGGTCTTGCTTGTGGATAAATGGGTTTTAAGTCATATGATATGATGTTAGTTTGCTAATCTATGCTTAATGTTAACCCTATGTTTATGCAAGTTAAGTATATGGGTTTATGCAAGTTGAGTATATGGGTTTATGCAAGTTAAGTATGTGGGTTTATGCAAGTTAAGTATATGGGTTTATGCAAGTTGAGTATATGGGTTTATGCAAGTTAAGTATGTGGGTTTATGCAAGTTAAGTATGTGGGTTTATGCAAGTTAAGTGGTGGGTTTTATGCATGCTAAATATTGGGTTTTATGTATGCTAAGTATTTGATTCTATGCATGCTAAGTGTTTGGTTTTATGCATGCTAAGTATTTGCTTTTTATGCATGCTAAGTGTTTGGTTTTATGCATGCTAAGTATTTGATTTTATGCAAGCTAAGTGTTTGGTTTTATGCATGCTAAGTGTTTGGTTTTATGCATGCTAAGTGTTTGGTTTTATGCATACATTATGACATGCAAGTTTACCCTTTTTAAATAAGATGCATACATATGCAAGATGACACCTTTGTATGCTATGCATACATATGCATGTTTACCCTATTTATGATGCAAGTCACATATGCAAGTTCACCCTTTGTATAACCTATGAACACTTATGCAAGTTACCTTTATATGACATATGTGTATTCATGCAAGTTGGGTTATTTAATGATGCTAGTTGGGTTTAATATCATGATGCAAGTTGACACCCCTTAAACCCATGTTAACGCTAAAGTATGCTAAGTGAAACCCATGATATTTGTGATGAATCTTCCCTTATAAAATATGTCATGTTAGCATAGTACGTGGGGAACGATGGGGTTAATATACACTTAATAAAATTGTGTAAAAATACCATTAAGTGGATTAACATAATTGGGAATTTACCTATTAAGTTAGGTCTACCCGTATTATGGAATTGGGAATTTACCTATTGAGTTAGGTCTACCCATACTATGGAATTGGGAATTCACCTATTGAGTTAGGTCTACCCATATTCTTGAAAACTTGAATATTAATTAGGGATAATTAATATAAATTATGAGGGTGATTAATTATGTGTAATTAATCGACTAAGACACGAGGTTGGACTCAGTTGTAGCGTAAAACTGCCCGGACCCAACCGGCTTAACCAGTTGCTACAAATGTTAGCCCAATGTGAGAGGTCTTAGGCACAAACTAAATACGTGATTAATGTAAAGACACGAGGTTAGACTCGGTTATGACATAAGGCTGCCCGGACCCAACCGGCTTAACCAGCGGTCATAAAAGATAGTCTAATGTGAGGGGTCTTTATGAGGATCACGGTCTTAATTAATTAAGAAACACTTAACCATATTAGCATGTAGATGGACATGAAGGGTTAAGTGGGTGCCTTGGGGGGCATGAGGAAATCTAGTGGGTGCCTTGTGTGGCAATTGAAATACGATTAGATGACTTAACCAAATTTTAAACATGTAAGTGGACATGATAACTAAATGGGTTAAGTGGGATACACTAGATAGAGAGACAAGCTTAGGTGGGTAGCTTGTGGGGGCCCATTACAACCGGTATCCCATACGTATCTTTGTGAGCTCGGCCCATGCCGAGGACGGGACACGCGTACTGGGTTTGTCTATAAGAGGCCAAAACGGGTTAGCGGTGGCAACGCAAGTCCAACGGGTTTCATATGCGTGTGTGGGCCCGGGCTGGTAGCTAAGACGTTGTTGCATCGTGTAGGTATAAACCGTGCATCAGTATTATTATCAGGTTGCCACTTTGGGGAATGATACACCCCACTGTGGGACCAGCACGGATATCTACGTTAGGGAGCCGATCAAATGGGAGTAGTGGGTACACCTAGTGGAGATAGGGGCAGACGGCACCTATGTAGTCAGCTAGGGGTACACGGGACTACTGTTAAGATTACTAAGTACACTTAGTGGGATCAACCTTTAATTAGGAATGACTGGTGTGGTGCAGTTTAGTAATTACCCTTGGGTGGGTAGATGCGTCTTCACGGATATCTTAGTTTATCCTAAGTCTAGTGGGCTGCTTAGTGTAGCCATTCATCCCCAGTCGTTACCGTATATCAACTTATGTCTTCTCTGGTTACTTTAATGATTGTATTGTTAAAGTTATAGGACTCGCTCAGACTTATGTCTGACCCCGTTGTTTTTATCTTTTTCCCAACCCTCAGGTTCTCAGAGTGGGCCCAGCACGAGTGGGCTTTGATCAGGCTGCTTTTATTACTCTCTTGGAGCTTGGACACTAGATGTAGAGTTCAGCTTACCCTTTTCTTTTATGGCTATCAGTTCATGTATTGGGATTATGTATTTTTATTTATCAGGATGGATATTTTGTACTTGACTCTTATTATGGTTTGTAATGTAACCAAACATGTTTTACTTTCCGCTGCAATGAAATGATGTTTTAGATTTTCAAGTATTACTTATATCTGTCTTGCTGTAATTTCTCTGTTCTATATTCACTATAAATACTCCACCGATGTTATGGCATTCCCTTAGCGAGTGTCCATAGCGGGAGTGGGGCGTTACACGTGGTATCAGAGCAAAGGTTACCGGAACAGATAAAATTTTTAGAAAACTATTTTTCTAAAAACATTTTTGGAAGAGATATTTTCAAAAACATGTCTTTACAGAGAAAAGTTTTTGAAAGAAAAGCATAATCCCCAATAGCCATATCTTTATCTTTCGAATTCTCCGTTTTGAATCTTTCCTTTTTCGTTTCAGCATGGCTTAGGATCTTAACTTTCCGGAGGGTGTGACGATACCAGTATGGTACAGGAGATTGATGGAGGCTAGGACCACCACTGCGGGTCCAGCAAATGTTCCTCCACCAACCGTAGCACCCGATCTTCCTCCTCCCCCTCCTCCTCGCACGGATACTTTTGCTAAGACTTGTAAGGAATTTAAAGCTATGGGAGGGAAACCTTTTCAAGGATCTGAAACTTTTGTGGAGGCTAGAGATTGGCTTAAGGAGGTGGAAGAGTTGATGGATATCTTTGAGATGGAAGAAGGAAAGAAAGTCAAGTTAGCTGCTTGGTTAATGAAGGGAGAGGCCTCATTCTGGTGGGAGGTCACTAATGGAGAACGCCCCGTTGACTCTTGGGTGGATTTTAGACAAAGATTTGTGGCAAACTTTCTCTCAAGGGCAGAGGAAAACTTGTATATGGAAAGATTCTTGACTCTAAAGCAAGGAAATCTCTTAGTGAAGGAATATGTCAACAAGTTTAATCAATTGGCAAGGTTTGGCCTAGACATGGTGAATACACCGGAG
Source organism: Allium sativum (assembly GCA_030737875.1). Classification (NCBI taxonomy): domain Eukaryota; kingdom Viridiplantae; phylum Streptophyta; class Magnoliopsida; order Asparagales; family Amaryllidaceae; genus Allium; species Allium sativum. Next base: position 52,954,797 of record CM060926.1, read on the forward strand.
AAGAAGGCTTTGAGGTTTGTGAAAGGCTTGAATGAACCGATGCATGGATTGGCTATGACTCATATCCCTATGGGGGCCACCTTTGAGAAGCTAGTTGACATGGCACTCATGCATGAAGAAGAGAAGGGTCCCAATGCTAATAAGGCACCCGAGAAGAAGGGAGATCAAAAGAGACCTCAGCAACAACAGCAAAACAAAGGTGGGAAGGGCAATGGTGGCAAGGGGAAGAAGAAGTGTTTCAATTGTGGGACACCTGGCCACCTAAGCAAGGAGTGTCGCAAGAAGAAGAAGACTGGCTGCTTCCACTGTGGCGAAGCAGGACATCTAGTGAAAGACTGTCCTAAGAAAGGGCAAAGGACAGGGTCTACCTCAGGAGGACAGGTGCAAGCTCTAGTGGCACCAGCTCAGGCAAGGGGGCAAGTTCAGGCTCTAGCAGCTCCACCGATTCGAGAAAGAGGTAGAACTATTTCCGTGGAAAGTCTAGTTTTTCTGTTTGATCATCCTGTCCGTACTTTATTTGACTCTGGCGCATCGCATTCGTTTATCTCATCATCAGTAGTTGAGTCACTGCACTTAGACACCAGTCTGGTAGATGATCCCTTGGTTGTTTCAAACCCAATTGGGGGCTCCACTTATTTGTCCATGATATGTTTGGGTTTGAAGATTTCTATACTTAGCATTGAGTTTAGATGTGATGCTTTTGTTTTGGGCTTCACGGGCTATGGGTTGATTTTGGGCATGGACTGGTTATCCAGTAATGGTGCCGTTCTAGATTGCGAAAGGAGAGTTGTTAGGCTCATGACCCGCTTGGGTAACACTCTCGAGATCTCTTGTAATCCCATGGATTCGGTTATGCTAAGTTATCTTGAATCGCTTGACGCTTCGGTCGAAAGTTTGCAATCTGTTAAAGTGGTCCGGGAATTCTCGGATGTGTTTGAGGAGGTGAAGGGCTTACCTCCAAAGCGGGAGATTGACTTCTGAATATATCTGGTGGATAATGCTAAACCTGTATCTTTACCAGTGCGCCACATGGCTCCTCGTGAGAGGAGGGAACTCCATAAGCAAGTAGGGGAGTTGCTTGAGAAGGGGTTCATAAGACGAAGTATATCGGAGTGGGGTGCTCCAATAGTTTTTGCTACGAAGGCGGATGGGTCCCTCAGACTTTGTGTAGACTATAGAGAACTCAACAAGCTCACAAAGAAGAATAGACACCCATTGCCGAGGATTGATGATCTTTTCGATCAGTTGGTTGGCGCTTCAGTATTTTCTCAGGTGGACTTAGCCACGGGGTTTCATCAGTTGAGGGTGGCTGAGGATAGCATAGACAAGACTGCCTTTAGGACTCCGGATGGTTTCTATGAGTGGCTGGTGATGCCATTTGGGTTGACAAACGCCCCTGCATATTTTGTTGATTTGATGAGTAGGGTGTTCAGGGAGTTCCTTAATAAGTTCGTGGTGGTCTTTGTGGATGATATCTTAGTATTTTCTAAGAGTGAAGAAGAGCATGCCCTACATCTTAGGGAAGTGTTGGAGACTCTTCGAGCACATAGCCTTAAGGCTAAATTCTCTAAATGTCACTTCTGGAGGAAGGAAGTGCGGTTCTTGGGGCACGTGGTCTCCAAGGAAGGGATAGCTGTGGATCCCGCGAAGGTAGTATCAATTCAAGATTGGAAGGTTCCTAGAAATGCTACCGAAGTAAGAAGTTTCTTGGGGTTGGCGGGTTACTATAGGAAGTTTTTCAAAGACTTCGCGAAGATATCAGCCCCATTAACCCGCTTAACGAAGAAGAATCTTGTTTTCACATGGGACGTAGGTTGTGATGATGCGTTCCAACGGTTAAAGAGAGCTTTAACCACTGCTCCAGTTTTAGTGTTGCCAGATGGGAGTAAGCCATTTGTTGTCTATACCGATGCTTGTGGGACAGGACTGGGCGCAGTCTTAATGCAAGAGGGAAGGGTAATAGCCTATGGTGGAAGGCAGTTGAGGGCACATGAGAAAAATTACCCTACCCATGATCTAGAGTTGGCTGCTATTGTTTTTGCGCTTAAGATTTGGCGCCATTATCTTCTTGGTGAGAGATTCGAATTGTTCACTGACCACAAATCATTGAAGTACTTGTTTTCTCAGAAGGATTTGAATTTGAGACAGCAAAGGTAGATGGAGTTCTTAGCATCCTATGATTTCGAGATAGCGTATACCCCTGGCAAGGGTAACGTGGTGGCGGACGCCTTGAGCAGAAAAAGGTTGTCCTTGAGTCCATTGTTCGTGGAACAACGAAGCTTGGAATTTATCTCAATGTTTGATTTCAGACCTTCCATTAACTATATACCCGGTTTGCTAGCATCCTTGGAGGTCAGACCTACTCTTTTGGGGCGGATTGGAGAAGCACAGAGGGACGACCCACAGTTGGTTGAGTTGGTAGAGAAGCTCATAAGGGGGGAGTCGTCCAGCCATTTGAGTAGGTACACCCTAGACGATAGGGGGTGCTTGCGTAGAGACGGTAGACTTTGTGTACCGCAAGACGAGGGTTTGAGGAAGGCTATTCTTGATGATGCACACCGTTCTAGGATGACCATTCATCCCGGTGGGGACAAGATGTACCAAGACATGAAGCGGGTTTTCTTCTGGGCCGGTATGAAGAAAGATGTGGCCGAGTATGTCGCTCGATGCTTGGTGTGCCAACAGGTGAAAGCGGAGCAAAAGAAACCAGGTGGGTTGCTTCACCCATTGGAAGTTCCGCAATGGAAGTGGGATAGCGTCTCGATGGATTTTATTGACGGGTTACCCAGATCAAGAAAGGGTAATACGGGAATTTGGGTTGTGGTAGACATACTTACTAAAAGCGCCCATTTCATACCTGTGAAGAGCAAGAGGACTGCTCCATGGCTAGCTTCAGTATATCTTCGAGAGATAGTTCGATTGCATGGGGTACCCTCTAGCATAGTGAGTGATCGAGATCCTATCTTCACTAGCGAGTTCTGGAAAAGTTTGCAAGAAGCAGTGGGGACTCAATTATGTCTGAGCACCGCATATCATCCTCAGACGGACGGCCAGACTGAGAGGGTGAATCGTGTCCTAGAAGACCTTTTGAGGCTTTGTATCTTAGATTTTGGAGGTACATGGGAAGAGCATCTTCCATTGGTGGAGTTCGCATATAATAACAGCTTTCAGACCAGTATTGGTATGGCTCCTTTCGAAGCTCTTTATGGAAGGCCTTGTCGATCACCTACATGTTGGTGGGAATCTACGGATAGGATCTTACTTGGGCCTGATATGGTTAGGGAGACTTCTGAGAAGGTTGATTTGATTCGAAGAAGGATGAAAGCGGCGCAAGATAGGCAAAAATCTTATGCGGACAAGAGGAGGATGGATCTTGAGTTTGAAGTTGGGGACATGGTCTTTGTCAAAGTGTCTCCGTTACAAAATGTGGTTCGCTTTGGATCTGTTGGGAAGTTAGCACCAAGGTTCGTAGGGCCGTTTCCTATTAAGGAAAGGATTGGATGGATGGCATATAGAGTGGAGTTGCCCGACAGACTTAGTGGTGTACATGATGTATTCCATGTGTCACATTTGAGGAAGTGCCTACATGAGACCGCAGAGGTGGTAGAGCCGAGCTTGCTTAGAGAAGCGGAAGTAGAGCGTGATGCGACTATTCGACGAGCTCCTACTCGCATTCTTGGGTCAGAGACTAGGAAATTGAGGAATCGAGAGGTTCAACTAGTCAAAGTACAATGGGGAGAAGATGAGGGCAACGCTACTTGGGAGACAGAAGCGAAGATGCGTTCATTATACCCATTCCTTTTTGAGGGTATGTCTTTTAACTTCTCCTTTATCGTTTGTCTAGTACTTATCTTATCTTTAGTATGTCCTCTAGTTAGTACTTTTGACCTTTGGATAGGGTAAACCTATGGTTGAAACATGTGTTTGAGACATGTAATGATTGATGGATGCAAGTGGATGCAAGTGTTTGCTAGTGGTTGCTCATGGATGCATATACACACACTTTAGACACTAGATCGGCTCAGTCACTTCATATTGCATATTGCATATAATTGTGTGTAGATAGCTATATTTATGGATGTATAATGGTTGAATTATCATATGGATGATGCATTTTGGTGAATGATTGTGCACTCATATAGATACAGTATGTGTCGATAGGGTTCTCTCGCATACATATTGGATACATGGCACTATCATGGTTTGCATATGTTCATACATTAGATAGGGAACATATACACACACTTTTTGCATATGCTCATACATCATTAGAAATTGTTTTAAGGACAATGGATGCCCGTGTTTGATGGATTGAGTAGATGGTTATTTGGATGGTAGGATATGCATTCTCCTTAGCTTAGAGATTTCGGGGACGAAATCCTTTAAGGAGGGGAGAATGTAACACCCCGAATTTCTGTTAATACTAATATTCACTAAAAGCAGAATAAATAATCTCAGATGTAAGAATTGGGGGAAACGGGCTATGCCGTTGTGTTCGTCTCGGAAAAATATGCAGAATAGAGTCCGAAATTTTGTAAATCGGAGTCCATATGACCCATTTAAGGCCCAAAGAAGTTTTCAGGAAATTCCATATTAAAAACAGATTTAAAATTCAAATTCAGATTTCGAAATAGGAACCAGCGGGGGCCAGGCGGGGAATTTCCCGCCCTAGCCATGTCGATAGGGCTGTCGACAGGCCTGTCGACTTGGGCCAGGCCAAGTCGACTGCCCTGTCGACTTGCCTGTCGACACAGGGTGTCGGGCCAATTGGCCTGGGTGCACCAGGTCTGGTTTTTCTGGCTGCTTTGGGCTGTGTTCTGGAAACTTCCTAAATCTGACGGACCTAATCTAACCTAGGGCTAATCCTATGGTCTAAAACACACCCTAATCCTATAAATACACCCTAATGCAAGCCTAATCCATACTAAAAATAGAATTGATGCCATCATGCCGCCAAAATCAAACTTAGAGGAGCCTCCACTAGTTTATGAAGAAAGTTGCAAGCTAGTCAACCTCTAATCATCATCTTCTTCAAATATAGCAACTAGTTCTACTTCATAAGTTTGCTAATCTTGGTTTTGGTGAGTTTCTATCACTTTAATAACCAATTGCTAAATTAAGTAGATGAGGTATGATGAGATCTATGGTCTTGCTTGTGGATAAATGGGTTTTAAGTCATATGATATGATGTTAGTTTGCTAATCTATGCTTAATGTTAACCCTATGTTTATGCAAGTTAAGTATATGGGTTTATGCAAGTTGAGTATATGGGTTTATGCAAGTTAAGTATGTGGGTTTATGCAAGTTAAGTATATGGGTTTATGCAAGTTGAGTATATGGGTTTATGCAAGTTGAGTATGTGGGTTTATGCAAGTTAAGTATGTGGGTTTATGCAAGTTAAGTGGTGGGTTTTATGCATGCTAAGTATTGGGATTTATGCATGCTAAGTATTTGATTCTATGCATGCTAAGTGTTTGGTTTTATGCATGCTAAGTATTTGATTTTATGCATGCTAAGTGTTTGGTTTTATGCATGCTAAGTATTTGATTTTATGCATGCTAAGTGTTTGGTTTTATGCATGCTAAGTATTTGATTTTATGCATGCTAAGTGTTTGGTTTTATGCATACATTATGACATGCAAGTTTACCCTTTTTAAATAAGATGCATACATATGCAAGATGACACCTTTGTATGCTATGCATACATATGCATGTTTACCCTATTTATGATGCAAGTCACATATGCAAGTTCACCCTTTGTATAACCTATGAACACTTATGCAAGTTACCTTTATATGACATATGTGTATTCATGCAAGTTGGTTATTTAATGATGCTGGTTGGGTTTAATATCATGATGCAAGTTGACACCCCTTAAACCCATGTTAACGCTAAAGTATGCTAAGTGAAACCCATGATATTTGTGATGAATCTTCCCTTATAAAATATGTCATGTTAGCATAGTACGTGGGGAACGATGGGGTTAATATACACTTAATAAAATTGTGTAAAAATACCATTAAGTGGATTAACATAATTGGGAATTTACCTATTAAGTTAGGTCTACCCGTATTATGGAATTGGGAATTTACCTATTGAGTTAGGTCTACCCATACTATGGAATTGGGAATTCACCTATTGAGTTAGGTCTACCCATATTCTTGAAAACTTGAATATTAATTAGGGATAATTAATATAAATTATGAGGGTGATTAATTAGGTGTAATTAATCGACTAAGACACGAGGTTGGACTCAGTTGTAGCGTAAAACTGCCCGGACCCAACCGGCTTAACCAGTTGCTACAAATGTTAGCCCAATGTGAGAGGTCTTAGGCACAAACTAAATACGTGATTAATGTAAAGACACGAGGTTAGACTCGGTTATGACATAAGGCTGCCCGGACCCAACCGGCTTAACCAGCGGTCTTAAAAGATAGTCTAATGTGAGGGGTCTTTATGAGGATCACAGTCTTAATTAATTAAGAAACACTTAACCATATTAGCATGTAGATGGACATGAAGGGTTAAGTGGGTGCCTTGGGGGGCATGAGGAAATCTAGTGGGTGCCTTGTGTGGCAATTGAAATACGATTAGATGACTTAACCAAATTTTAAACATGTAAGTGGACATGATAACTAAATGGGTTAAGTGGGATACACTAGATAGAGAGACAAGCTTAGGTGGGTAGCTTGTGGGGGCCCATTACAACCGGTATCCCATACGTATCTTTGTGAGCTCGGCCCATGCCGAGGACGGGACACGCGTACTGGGTTTGTCTATAAGAGGCCAAAACGGGTTAGCGGTGGCAACGCAAGTCCAACGGGTTTCATATGCGTGTGTGGGCCCGGGCTGGTAGCTAAGACGTTGTTGCATCGTGTAGGTATAAACCGTGCATCAGTATTGTTATCAGGTTGCCACTTTGGGGAATGATACACCCCACTGTGGGACCAGCACGGATATCTACGTTAGGGAGCCGATCAAATGGGAGTAGTGGGTACACCTAGTGGAGATAGGGGCAGACGGCACCTATGTAGTCAGCTAGGGGTACACGGGACTACTGTTAAGATTACTAAGTACACTTAGTGGGATCAACCTTTAATTAGGAATGACTGGTGTGTTGCAGTTTAGTAATTACCCTTGGGTGGGTAGATGCGTCTTCACGGATATCTTAGTTTATCCTAAGTCTAGTGGGCTGCTTAGTGTAGCCATTCATCCCAAGTCGTTACCGTATATCAACTTATGTCTTCTCTGGTTACTTTAATGATTGTATTGTTAAAGTTATAGGACTCGCTCAGACTTATGTCTGACCCCGTTGTTTTTATCTTTTTCCCAACCCTCAGGTTCTCAGAGTGGGCCCAGCACGAGTGGGCTTTGATCAGGCTGCTTTTATTACTCTCTTGGAGCTTGGACACTAGATGTAGAGTTCAGCTTACCCTTTTCTTTTATGGCTATCAGTTCATGTATTGGGATTATGTATTTTTATTTATCAGGATGGATATTTTGTACTTGACTCTTATTACGGTTTGTAATGTAACCAAACATGTTTTACTTTCCGCTGCAATGAAATGATGTTTTAGATTTTCAAGTATTACTTATATCTGTCTTGCTGTAATTTCTCTGTTCTATATTCACTATAAATACTCCACCGATGTTATGGCATTCCCTTAGCGAGTGTCCATAGCGGGAGTGGGGCGTTACACGTGGTATCAGAGCAAAGGTTACCGGAACAGATAAAATTTTTAGAAAACTATTTTTCTAAAAACATTTTTGGAAGAGATATTTTCAAAAACATGTCTTTAAAGAGAAAAGTTTTTGAAAGAAAAGCATAATCCCCAATAGCCATATCTTTATCTTTCGAATTCTCCGTTTTGAATCTTTCCTTTTTCGTTTCAGCATGGCTTAGGATCTTAACTTTCCGGAGGGTGTGACGATACCAGTATGGTACAGGAGATTGATGGAGGCTAGGACCACCACTGCGGGTCCAGCAAATGTTCCTCCACCAACCGTAGCACCCGATCTTCCTCCTCCCCCTCCTCCTCGCACGGATACTTTTGCTAAGACTTGTAAGGAATTTAAAGCTATGGGAGGGAAACCTTTTCAAGGATCTGAAACTTTTGTGGAGGCTAGAGATTGGCTTAAGGAGGTGGAAGAGTTGATGGATATCTTTGAGATGGAAGAAGGAAAGAAAGTCAAGTTAGCTGCTTGGTTAATGAAGGGAGAGGCCTCATTCTGGTGGGAGGTCACTAATGGAGAACGCCCCGTTGACTCTTGGGTGGATTTTAGACAAAGATTTGTGGCAAAGTTTCTCTCAAGGGCGGAGGAAAACTTGTATATGGAAAGATTCTTGACTCTAAAGCAAGGAAATCTCTTAGTGAAGGAATATGTCAACAAGTTTAATCAATTGGCAAGGTTTGGCCTAGACATGGTGAATACACCGAAGAAGAAGGCTTTGAGGTTCGTGAAAGGCTTGAATGAACCGATGCATGGATTGGCTATGACTCATATCCCTATGGGGGCCACCTTTGAGAAGCTAGTTGACATGGCACTCATGCATGAAGAAGAGAAGGGTCCCAATGCTAATAAGGCACCCGAGAAGAAGGGAGATCAAAAGAGACCTCAGCAACAATAGCAAAACAAAGGTGGGAAGGGCAACGGTGGCAAGGGGAAGAAGAAGTGTTTCAATTGTGGGACACCTGGCCACCTAAGCAAGGAGTGTCGCAAGAAGAAGAAGACTGGCTGCTTCCACTGTGGCGAAGCAGGACATCTAGTGAAAGACTGTCCTAAGAAAGGGCAAAGGACGGGGTCTACCTCAGGAGGACAGGTGCAAGCTCTAGTGGCACCAGCTCAGGCAAGGGGGCAAGTTCAGGCTCTAGCAGCTCCACCGATTCGAGAAAGAGGTAGAACTATTTCCGTGGAAAGTCTAGTTTTTCTGTTTGATCATCCTGTCCGTACTTTATTTGACTCTGGCGCATCGCATTCGTTTATCTCATCATCAGTAGTTGAGTCACTGCACTTAGACACCAGTCTGGTAGATGATCCCTTGGTTGTTTCAAACCCAATTGGGGGCTCCACTTATTTGTCCATGATATGTTTGGGTTTGAAGATTTCTATACTTAGCATTGAGTTTAGATGTGATGCTTTTGTTTTGGGCTTCACGGGCTATGGGTTGATTTTGGGCATGGACTGGTTATCCAGTAATGGTGCCGTTCTAGATTGCGAAAGGAGAGTTATTAGGCTCATGACCCGCTTGGGTAACACTCTCGAGATCTCTTGTAATCCCATGGATTCGGTTATGCTAAGTTATCTTGAATCGCTTGACGCTTCGGTCGAAAGTTTGCAATCTGTTAAAGTGGTCCGGGAATTCTCGGATGTGTTTGAGGAGGTGAAGGGCTTACCTCCAAAGCGGGAGATTGACTTCTGAATATATCTGGTGGATAATGCTAAACCTGTATCTTTACCAGTGCGCCACATGGCTCCTCGTGAGAGGAGGGAACTCCATAAGCAAGTAGGGGAGTTGCTTGAGAAGGGGTTCATAAGACGAAGTATATCGGAGTGGGGTGCTCCAATAGTTTTTGCTACGAAGGCGGATGGGTCCCTCAGACTTTGTGTAGACTATAGAGAACTCAACAAGCTCACAAAGAAGAATAGACACCCATTGCCGAGGATTGATGATCTTTTCGATCAGTTGGTTGGCGCTTCAGTATTTTCTCAGTTGGACTTAGCCACGGGGTTTCATCAGTTGAGGGTGGCTGAGGATAGCATAGACAAGACTGCCTTTAGGACTCCGGATGGTTTCTATGAGTGGCTGGTGATGCCATTTGGGTTGACAAACGCCCCTGCATATTTTGTTGATTTGATGAGTAGGGTGTTCAGGGAGTTCCTTAATAAGTTCGTGGTGGTCTTTGTGGATGATATCTTAGTATTTTCTAAGAGTGAAGAAGAGCATGCCCTACATCTTAGGGAAGTGTTGGAGACTCTTCGAGCACATAGCCTTAAGGCTAAATTCTCTAAATGTCACTTCTGGAGGAAGGAAGTGCGGTTCTTGGGGCACGTGGTCTCCAAGGAAGGGATAGCTGTGGATCCCGCGAAGGTAGTATCAATTCAAGATTGGAAGGTTCCTAGAAATGCTACCGAAGTAAGAAGTTTCTTGGGGTTGGCGGGTTACTATAGGAAGTTTATCAAAGACTTCGCGAAGATATCAGCCCCATTAACCCGCTTAACGAAGAAGAATCTTGTTTTCACATGGGACGTAGATTGTGATGATGCGTTCCGACGGTTAAAGAGAGCTTTAACCACTGCTCCAGTTTTAGTGTTGCCAGATGGGAGTAAGCCATTTGTTGTCTATACCGATGCTTGTGGGACAGGACTGGGCGCAGTCTTAATGCAAGAGGGAAGGGTAATAGCCTATGGTGGAAGGCAGTTGAGGGCACATGAGAAAAATTACCCTACCCATGATCTAGAGTTGGCTGCTATTGTTTTTGCGCTTAAGATTTGGCGCCATTATCTTCTTGGTGAGAGATTCGAATTGTTCACTGACCACAAATCATTGAAGTACTTGTTTTCTCAGAAGGATTTGAATTTGAGACAGCAAAGGTGGATGGAGTTCTTAGCATCCTATGATTTCGAGATAGCGTATACCCCTGGCAAGGGTAACGTGGTGGCGGACGCTTTGAGCAGAAAAAGGTTGTCCTTGAGTCCATTGTTCGTGGAACAACGAAGCTTGGAATTTATCTCAATGTTTGATTTCAGACCTTCCATTAACTATATACCCGGTTTGCTAGCATCCTTGGAGGTCAGACCTACTCTTTTGGGGCGGATTGGAGAAGCACAGAGGGACGACCCACAGTTGGTTGAGTTGGTAGAGAAGCTCATAAGGGGGGAGTCGTCCAGCCATTTGAGTAGGTACACCCTAGACGATAGGGGGTGCTTGCGTAGAGATGGTAGACTTTGTGTACCGCAAGACGAGGGTTTGAGGAAGGCTATTCTTGATGATGCACACCATTCTAGGATGACCATTCATCCCGGTGGGGACAAGATGTACCAAGACATGAAGCGGGTTTTCTTCTGGGCCGGTATGAAGAAAGATGTGGCCAAGTATGTCGCTCGATGCTTGGTGTGCCAACAGGTGAAAGCGGAGCAAAAGAAACCAGGTGGGTTGCTTCACCCATTGGAAGTTCCGCAATGGAAGTGGGATAGCGTCTCGATGGATTTTATTGACGGGTTACCCAGATCAAGAAAGGGTAATACGGGAATTTGGGTTGTGGTAGACATACTTACTAAAAGCGCCCATTTCATACCTGTGAAGAGCAAGAGGACTGCTCCATGGCTAGCTTCAATATATCTTCGAGAGATAGTTCGATTGCATGGGGTACCCTCTAGCATAGTGAGTGATCGAGATCCTATCTTCACTAGCGAGTTCTGGAAAAGTTTGCAAGAAGCAGTGGGGACTCAATTATGTCTGAGCACCGCATATCATCCTCAGACGGATGGCCAGACTGAGAGGGTGAATCGTGTCCTAGAAGACCTTTTGAGGCTTTGTATCTTAGATTTTGGAGGTACATGGGAAGAGCATCTTCCATTGGTGGAGTTCGCATATAATAACAGCTTTCAGACCAGTATTGGTATGGCTCCTTTCGAAGCTCTTTATGGAAGGCCTTGTCGATCACCTACATGTTGGTGGGAATCTACGGATAGGATCTTACTTGGGCCTGATATGGTTAGGGAGACTTCTGAGAAGGTTGATTTGATTCGAAGAAGGATGAAAGCGGCGCAAGATAGGCAAAAATCTTATGCGGACAAGAGGAGGATGGATCTTGAGTTTGAAGTTGGGGACATGGTCTTTCTCAAAGTGTCTCCGTTACGAAATGTGGTTCGCTTTGGATCTGTTGGGAAGTTAGCACCAAGGTTCGTAGGGCCGTTTCCTATTAAGGAAAGGATTGGATGGATGGCATATAGAGTGGAGTTGCCCGACAGACTTAGTGGTGTACATGATGTATTCCATGTGTCACATTTGAGGAAGTGCCTACATGAGACCGCAGAGGTGGTAGAGCCGAGCTTTCTTAGAGAAGCGGAAGTAGAGCGTGATGTGACTATTCGACGAGCTCCTACTCGCATTCTTGGGTCAGAGACTAGGTAATTGAGGAATCGAGAGGTTCAACTAGTCAAAGTACAATGGGGAGAAGATGAGGGCAACGCTACTTGGGAGACAGAAGCGAAGATGCGTTCATTATACCCATTCCTTTTTGAGGGTATGTCTTTTAACTTCTCCTTTATCGTTTGTCTAGTACTTATCTTATCTTTAGTATGTCCTCTAGTTAGTACTTTTGACCTTTGGATAGGGTAAACCTATGGTTGAAACATGTGTTTGAGACATGTTATGATTGATGGATGCAAGTGGATGCAAGTGTTTGCTAGTGGTTGCTCGTGGATGCATATACACACACTTTAGACACTAGATCGGCTCAGTCACTTCATATTGCATATTGCATATAATTGTGTGTAGATAGCTATATTTATGGATGTATAATGGTTGAATTATCATATGGATGATGCATTTTGGTGAATGATTGTGCACTCATATAGATACAGTATGTGTCGATAGGGTTCTCTCGCATACATATTGGATACATGGCACTATCATGGTTTGCATATGTTCATACATTAGATAGGGAACATATACACACACTTTTTGCATATGCTCATACATCATTAGAAATTGTTTTAAGGACAATGGATGCCCGTGTTTGATGGATTGAGTAGATGGTTATTTGGATGGTAGGATATGCATTCTCCTTAGCTTAGAGATTTCGGGGACGAAATCCTTTAAGGAGGGGAGAATGTAACACCCCGAATTTTTGTTAATACTAATATTCACTAAAAGCAGAATAAATAATCTCAGATGTAAGAATTGGGGGAAACGGGCTATGCCGTTGTGTTCGTCTCGGAAAAATATGCAGAATAGAGTCCGAAATTTTGTAAATCGGAGTCCGTATGACCCATTTAAGGCCCAAAGAAGTTTTCAGGAAATTCCATATTAAAAACAGATTTAAAATTCAAATTCAGATTTCGAAATAGGAACCAGCGGGGGCCAGGCGGGGAATTTCCCGCCCTAGCCATGTCGACAGGGCTGTCGACAGGCCTGTCGACTTGGGCCAGGCCAAGTCGACTGCCCTGTCGACTTGCCTGTCGACACAGGGTGTCGGGCCAATTGGCCTGGGTGCACCAGGTCTGGTTTTTCTGGCTGCTTTGGGCTGTGTTCTGGAAACTTCCTAAATCTGACGGACCTAATCTAACCTAGGGCTAATCCTATGGTCTAAAACACACCCTAATCCTATAAATACACCCTAATGCAAGCCTAATCCATACTAAAAATAGAATTGATGCCATCATGCCGCCAAAATCAAACTTAGAGGAGCCTCCACTAGTTTATGAAGAAAGTTGCAAGCTAATCAACCTCTAATCATCATCTTCTTCAAATATAGCAACTAGTTCTACTTCATAAGTTTGCTAATCTTGGTTTTGGTGAGTTTCTATCACTTTAATAACAAATTGCTAAATTAAGTAGATGAGGTATGATGAGATCTATGGTCTTGCTTGTGGATAAATGGGTTTTAAGTCATATGATATGATGTTAGTTTGCTAATCTATGCTTAATGTTAACCCTATGTTTATGCAAGTTAAGTATATGGGTTTATGCAAGTTGAGTATATGGGTTTATGCAAGTTAAGTATGTGGGTTTATGCAAGTTAAGTATATGGGTTTATGCAAGTTGAGTATATGGGTTTATGCAAGTTAAGTATGTGGGTTTATGCAAGTTAAGTATGTGGGTTTATGCAAGTTAAGTGGTGGGTTTTATGCATGCTAAGTATTGGGTTTTATGCATGCTAAGTATTTGATTCTATGCATGCTAAGTGTTTGGTTTTATGCATGCTAAGTATTTGATTTTATGCATGCTAAGTGTTTGGTTTTATGCATGCTAAGTATTTGATTTTATGCATGCTAAGTGTTTGGTTTTATGCATGCTAAGTATTTGATTTTATGCATGCTAAGTGTTTGGTTTTATGCATACATTATGACATGCAAGTTTACCCTTTTTAAATAAGATGCATACATATGCAAGATGACACCTTTGTATGCTATGCATACATATGCATGTTTACCCTATTTATGATGCAAGTCACATATGCAAGTTCACCCTTTGTATAACCTATGAACACTTATGCAAGTTACCTTTATATGACATATGTGTATTCATGCAAGTTGGTTATTTAATGATGCTAGTTGGGTTTAATATCATGATGCAAGTTGACACCCCTTAAACCCATGTTAACGCTAAAGTATGCTAAGTGAAACCCATGATATTTGTGATGAATCTTCCCTTATAAAATATGTCATGTTAGCATAGTACGTGGGGAACGATGGGGTTAATATACACTTAATAAAATTGTGTAAAAATACCATTAAGTGGATTAACATAATTGGGAATTTACCTATTAAGTTAGGTCTACCCGTATTATGGAATTGGGAATTTACCTATTGAGTTAGGTCTACCCATACTATGAAATTGGGAATTTACCTATTGAGTTAGGTCTACCCATATTCTTGAAAACTTGAATATTAATTAGGGATAATTAATATAAATTATGAGGGTGATTAATTAGGTGTAATTAATCGACTAAGACACGAGGTTGGACTCAGTTGTAGCGTAAAACTGCCCGGACCCAACCGGCTTAACCAGTTGCTACAAATGTTAGCCCAATGTGAGAGGTCTTAGGCACAAACTAAATACGTGATTAATGTAAAGACACGAGGTTAGACTCGGTTATGACATAAGGCTGCCCGGACCCAACCGGCTTAACCAGCGGTCATAAAAGATAGTCTAATGTGAGGGGTCTTTATGAGGATCACGGTCTTAATTAATTAAGAAACACTTAACCATATTAGCATGTAGATGGACATGAAGGGTTAAGTGGGTGCCTTGGGGGGCATGAGGAAATCTAGTGGGTGCCTTGTGTGGCAATTGAAATACGATTAGATGACTTAACCAAATTTTAAACATGTAAGTGGACATGATAACTAAATGGGTTAAGTGGGATACACTAGATAGAGAGACAAGCTTAGGTGGGTAGCTTGTGGTGGCCCATTACAACCGGTATCCCATACGTATCTTTGTGAGCTCGGCCCATGCCGAGGACGGGACACGCGTACTGGGTTTGTCTATAAGAGGCCAAAACGGGTTAGCGGTGGCAACGCAAGTCCAACGGGTTTCATATGCGTGTGTGGGCCCGGGCTGGTAGCTAAGACGTTGTTGCATCGTGTAGGTATAAACCATGCATCAGTATTGTTATCAGGTTGCCACTTTGGGGAATGATACACCCCACTGTGGGACCAGCACAGATATCTACGTTAGGGAGCCGATCAAATGGGAGTAGTGGGTACACCTAGTGGAGATAGGGGCAGACGGCACCTATGTAGTCAGCTAGGGGTACATGGGACTACTGTTAAGATTACTAAGTACACTTAGTGGGATCAACCTTTAATTAGGAATGACTGGTGTGGTGCAGTTTAGTAATTACCCTTGGGTGGGTAGATGCGTCTTCACGGATATCTTAGTTTATCCTAAGTCTAGTGGGCTGCTTAGTGTAGCCATTCATCCCCAGTCGTTACCGTATATCAACTTATGTCTTCTCTGGTTAGTTTAATGATTGTATTGTTAAAGTTATAGGACTCGCTCAGACTTATGTCTGACCCCGTTGTTTTTATCTTTTTCCCAACCCTCAGGTTCTCAGAGTGGGCCCAGCACGAGTGGGCTTTGATCAGGCTGCTTTTATTACTCTCTTGGAGATTGGACACTAGATGTAGAGTTCAGCTTACCCTTTTCTTTTATGGCTATCAGTTCATGTATTGGGATTATGTATTTTTATTTATCAGGATGGATATTTTGTACTTGACTCTTATTATGGTTTGTAATGTAACCAAACATGTTTTACTTTCCGCTGCAATGAAATGATGTTTTAGATTTTCAAGTATTACTTATATCTGTCTTGCTGTAATTTCTCTGTTCTATATTCACTATAAATACTCCACCGATGTTATGGCATTCCCTTAGCGAGTGTCCATAGCGGGAGTGGGGCGTTACAGAGATACAAAAGTTGAAAGCTCAAGACGCTTATTGTGCAAAGCTAAACTTACAGAATGCTTATTGGGCACAAGTCAAATATGTACAGTCATCAATAAGAGCATTTATTTAAATAATTATAACAACTAGTAACCAGCTAATTACATCAAACCTCTAAGTAAATCAATAACAAAATGCTTCTAGGTTTTCTTTTATTTGTTTTTCTTATTAGGCTCTTTTTGAGAAACCTATTGTGCCTCTTTGCTTTTATTATTTTCAATTCCTTGATTCATAGCATCTAACGTTTTCCTGAGATTAAAGTAAGAAAACTGATTGGAACTTAAATCAAATCACAACAGGTAAAAAATGCTTTACCTTAAAAAACTAGTGTGAACCCGTGCTTCGCACACGAGTTGAATATACCGTATTTGTATAATGAAAGGACGAAATGTATTGATCTGCAGTGCAATGAAGAACCATAAATCTATTTTATCCACGCAACATGCTTTGTTTAATTCTTTTGCATATATTTTTCAGAAGGAACAATACACCTATTGTCCATGGAAAAGTGGTGCAAACTTTACTGAACAAACGAACATATTTTAATCTTAGTCACCACTACATAATGTTACAATTTCTCGGCTATGGTACTATGTTGTACTTCGTTGCCCACAGATTCAAATTGATTTGACTACACTAACTCGTCTTAATGGCCAGTTCCATGGCTCGTATGGTGTAAAAATTCGAACTAAACTTAATCAATATAAAATAAAGTGTTTAAATAATTAATACATAAATTATCATATGACAAAAAGTGAAATTTAACACAATGCTTGGAATAAATAGTTGCTGATAAGAAGGAAAAAAGGTGCAGTTGGAAGATGCAGGTACACATGCGAAATCTTTTATTGCAAAAGAAACAACCAAAAAATTTACTAAAAATTCTTCCTCTAATTCCATAACATAAGATATTAAGAGCTGTGGAAAACTGCGTATAGATCTAGCATTATAATTTCCAAAGAACTCAAAATTAGCAGATAATCAAATGTAAACACACATACATGGGTTGATTGGCACACATACATGGGCTGATTGGTAAAAACAGAATAAATGTATAATATCCCCTTATGATTTCGATTTTCGTAGCACATATCATGGTATAACATTTATAACGAACCTAAAACAATTAAGAAGCACAGTAGTTTTCTAGAGTTATATAGCTTAGCATATCCAATCCCATCTAATGCTGCTAAGTTATCATCGTGACATTATTTGTCAAGTAACCCTGCAAGTTGACAAAGCATAACTCAGAAAAGAGGAGAAAAGTTGAAAAACGTGTAAAAAATTGTAGCTTAAGAGAACATATGTACAATCCTTGAATGTTTTGTTCTCGAAATAAACTTAATATATATCAACATATACGATTTTTAATTCTATCTGATTGTTGTATAATGATACACATGATTAAAGTCTAAATAACAACAAAAGCGCATAAATGCAAATCACCAAAAGATATGACATATTTATGGTTCTTGCTACAAAATATTACATATCCATGAAACTATTATATAGTGGAAACTATAATTTCAGAAAAGGAATCAACATGTTTTAGATGAATGCAAAAGATTAACAGCATAATTTTCCATTGATCGTTTTCTTCTCTTATAAGCAAAAGCGAACTATCATACATCGTCAATTTAAAAAAATTGATTCATATGTGAATCCTAGAGCTCTGAACAAAGGTATGTCTCAATCTTAGCTAATGAACCACATGTGATACAAATATACAACTAAGAAGATAATAAAGTCGAAATAGATAATGGCAACGTTAGCGAATCAGTACAATTACAAAGATAAACATAAAAAGACCAAAATTATTGATGTTTGGGTAGGATGTCTTAACTAAAACTTGAAGATACAAACAGTGAGGTGCTTATAAACTTGAGCAGGATGGAAAAGTTAAAAACAACATTAGTGTAATATTTTATTTATTCTTTTTATGTTTTCCATTGTAACAGCCACTTGGATATCACTGTAAACGTATACTACCCCAAATCGGCTTTATGATAAACTAAAGTTGTGGTTGTAGTAAGCAGAAACCGAGCACTTTGATTAACACTTGCCTAAGAAAACTTATAACAGAAAGGAAGTTATGTGTAATAAGCAAACAATTGTACGAAAATGGTTTAAACTGAAATTTTAGATTAGAACTTACACATTGTAGCTGAAGCTAGAGGCACCATGAGCAGTAGTGTATGACATTACTACCATTCTGCAAACCGAAGATATTCACTTTAGTTGTATAAATAAAAACTACCTTATCAATGTGCACCCTTGTCTACTTCAAATGCTACACTAATCCAAAAACTCATGTAAATATTTTCTTCTTATTTATATTCTTCTATATTATAGTTAGAAGTATCTAGTGGCATCACTGTATTAGGAAAATATTTAAGTTGTAACTACTTTTTTGAATCTCATTGATAATGTTTTTTTGGTTTAAATCTTAGATTAATCAAACGAATGAATTAAAATGGTGCATTTCAATATGCTTTACAAAAATGGCTTAGATTAACTCAATTGGTATTCTTTTTACGACCTTGTCTTTTAATAAGGGAATATTTCACTATCCATATTAGAATTTTTCTACCAAAACTTGAAGTTCATACGTTTACCCATATACACCGCTTCATGAATTAATGATGGTAAATAAATAAAAGAAATAATTTATCCAGCAAAAATCAAACAAATATAGAAATTATAATGTAAATTGATTTCCGAAAAACTCATTATTTTAAGCAACAATAATAAAATATACATGATATGCTTTTATAAGAGAACCATTTTTTAATCATATTTTTTTGGACCAAAATTTCACTTTTTTACCAGAATTGCAAGCACCCTCAACTATATGCATAACTCGAAATAAACCATCAATCTTTTTTAGGTCTATTAAAACATTAATTCAATGAATTGAATTAGTCAAAACCCATTACAATCAAAAATAAACAAAAGAAGATGGTACATAATTCAAATGAATGAAATTCACTTAACAATTGATGTGGCCTATAAAATTGTCCAAAGATCAACTAAATTAACCTATAACTGGTGGAAAAACAAAAATTTAAGGTGACTCTATTTACATTATTATTTAAACTAAGATACATAGTTATATGAATTCACCACCAAATATTGTTATTTGGCAATGCAAACATGTTAGAATATAAAAGCCAAAGAATGTTACCGTACTATGACGGTCAAAGAATGTAAATTATATGAAAGTGCTTTGCTAAATTTGGCTTTGAGTGGCTGTCCATTGAGCATGGCTTAAATTTCTTGCTAAGACTGTAGGCTTCATTTTTTTTTCTTTTTTTCTTTTTCCATTAAAGTATATAGAAAACGAAAAAATAATAGGAAACTACATCCATCTCTAAAAATCAATGTAAATGAAAGTTGGCTACTGAATTAAGCCAGTCAAGGTCTGTAGCAAAGAATATCACGTTTACAAAAGTAGCTAAGCTTAAAACAAAAGGAATTGATATTTTCCCACTGTTAGAAAATAATAATTTGCATTTTATGCCAAAATATCACATAACAGAATGACCAAATGACTACTTACATAAAGGATCAAGGGCAGTTCTACATTGAAGAACATCTATTACATGAAAGAATATTTCTATATTATAGTGGTCCATGTAACTTAGATTTAATTATAAATGATTAAGTCCATTTAAGTAATATGATTTTAATATATAAGGTGATACTGTGATGAATGGTTTCAATAAAAGGATATTAAAATCTGGGATTAATAATATCCCTCTTTCCTTGCCTATTAATTCAGTATGTTGATTTTCTGTATTTCATTAATGGTACATATATATATTAAAGGCAGTTACTTTCTGGTAACTGATATATATGCTGTGTGTGAAAAGAAAGGTGGATATATATTTAAAAACCACGTCAGTTATTTTTTTTTCGACGAGCAGATATAGGAAACAGAAATAAAAGTTCAAACATACGTTGTTCTTCTTCTCTTCATCAGAAAAGAAACGCAAAGAAAAGGCAAAAGGAAGAAAACAAATTAATTGAAGAAATTCGCTGCAATTACAAATTGAAAAGCATGGATCAAGGTTAGTAATTCTATCTTGCTCATGTTGCTATGTAGGGTTAGATCAATTTCAGTCCAGATCTATAAATTGGGACTGATTTCATAACGAGAAATCATCAAAGAACATGCTAACAATTGGTATCAGAGCCAGGTTTAGACTTGATTGATTTACCCTAATTTCGATTTTCGAATTGCCGAATTTCCTAGTCTGTACGAACTGAAATAGTTCCTTGCCTGTACGAACTGAAATGGTCTCTCCTTCAAGTTGCGGCTGAGGGATAATGAACCATTGTTTTGTACAGCGAAAGCAGGGTTCTGCAAATGGACTCTTTTTTGTTTCAAAACCTAGCCATAAATTTAAACTCATTACATATTATGATTGGTTGGTTACAGACATGGTGTAGGCATTTATAGTGGCACATTTATTTGCTTGTAAATGATCTGGTTGTGCATATTAGTATACTGGGAATTTGGATTACAGTACCATGCAAGTTTGTCTTTATTCCGATCTTTTACTTGCTGGTATAATACTCAAGAATTAGTGCCTTCTTGATTACAGTTCATCTTGATTACAATT
Source organism: Allium sativum (assembly GCA_030737875.1). NCBI lineage: Eukaryota > Viridiplantae > Streptophyta > Magnoliopsida > Asparagales > Amaryllidaceae > Allium > Allium sativum. Next base: position 52,975,599 of record CM060926.1, read on the forward strand.
CACATTAACTGGGTTTCGTAAAACTATGAATGCTCTTGAGTTGTAAGCATCCTATTTCCTTTATACTTTGAATGCAAACATAAAAAAAAAAAAAAAAGGATTGAAGAAACTAAAGCAAGACTTGTTATAGAATTTGAACACATTAGAAAAGTTTGTTCCTACCCATTAAAATGATTAATGCATTGTTTTTATAAGGATATGACTTGTTAGTCACCAAAGTGGCCAGTTATATCTAAATTTAGACAAAAAAAATAACAGTGTTCAATTATTCATGATTAAAGCGATGCTAATAATGACATTAGAGTTTAACTGAATAATTGATCTTATTAATTATATTCTAGGAGATCATCCAAAGATGGATCATTGAGTATAATTAATAATATTAAAAGGATTAGTCACTATACTTAAAGTTGAATAATGTGTATATCCAAAGATAGCATTCTTATTTGACTATAGGTGTTTTGATTAATTATTAAAGTATTTAAATTTTAGTGTCAATGAAAGTGCTTGCGCTTAAGTATTGCCCAAAGGTTACTTGAATGCATGCTTTATTGTTATATTTATTTTAAATCCATATAAAGTTCTCAAAGCACTAATAGATTAGTATGTATAAATGATTGCAGCTTTATCTAGTGTGTTTGCATCTGCTAACTCTGTCGTGAAGTTCAATGGGCTGAACTATGATGATTGGTCTGAACAAATCCGGTTCACACTGGGTTGTATGGCTTTGGACCTTGCAATAATAATGGAGGAGCAACCTTCAACCATTACAGATACTAGCTCTGAAACTGAAAAATCTCTTTATGAGAGGTGGGAGCGGTCTAACCGGTTGAGTTTGAACCTCATGCGGATGACTATGGCGGAAAGTATCAAGCCATCTATGCCCAAGACAGATAATGCAAGAGAATTCATGCACAAGATTAAGGAGTGTTCTCAATCGGATTTAGCTGACAAGTCGATAGTAGGCAGCCTTATGAGTCAGCTGACTACGAAGAAGTTTGACTGGTCTCAGCCTATCCATGATCATGTGACACACATGTCGAATCTGGCAGCAAGGTTAAAGACCATGGGGATGGATGTAAGTGAGTCATTCTTGGTCCAATTCATCATTAACTCTCTGCCTGTTGAATTTGGTCAGTTCCAGGTGAATTATAACACCATTAAAGATAAATGGAACTTTCAAGAATTGAAGGCCATGTTAATACAGGAGGAAGGGAGATTAGGGAAGATGAAGGATCAATCTGTTCATCTCGTAGGTCATGATGGTGCCAGCAGCAGTAAAAGGAAGCCAGGTAAAAAGGACAAGAAGAAGGATAAGGCCCCAAAAGGCCCTGACAGCAACATCCGAAAGGAGTTGAAGTGTTTCTTTTGTAAGAAATCGGGACACTTCAAGAAGGAATGTCCGAAAAGGAAGGCATGGTTTGAAAAGAAAGGTATGTATTATAGTTATGTTTGCTTTGAATCAAACCTTATGGAAGTGCCTAATAATACTTGGTGGTTAGATTCTGGTGCTACTACTCATGTATCTCATGTTAAACAGGGATTCAGTTCGATCCAGCCCATAAGAGGAACTGAACAGTACTTGTTCATGGGAAACAGGATGAAGGCACGGATAGAAGGCATTGGGACTTATAGATTGATCTTAGACACCGGTTGTCAAATAGATCTTGAAAGATGTCTCTATGTACCTGAGTGTGCTAGGAATCTTGTTTCTATTAGTAGGTTGGATAATTTAGGTTTCTGTATTAGATTTGAACATGGTGTATTTTCATTGTACAAAAATAATTATTTTTATGGTAGTGGTACTTTAATTGATTCACTTTATAGGTTCAATCTTGATATTAAATTTTCTGAATCCTTGTTTCATGTTGAAAGTCAAGGCATTAAACGTAGTGCATCTAATGAAAATTCTGCTTTCTTGTGGCATCAAAGAGTTGGTCATATTTCCAAGGAAAGACTAATGAGGTTGGTGAAAAGTGAAATCCTTCCTCAATTGGATTTTAGTGACTTAAATGTGTGTATAAATTGCATTAAAGGAAAGCAGACTAAACACACAGTAAAGAAACCTGCCACAAGAAGCACTCAGCTTCTTGAGTTAATACACACTGATATATGTGGTCCTTTTGACGTTCCTTCTTGGAGTGGTGAAAAATACTTCATCACTTTTATTGATGATTACTCACGCTATGGATATGTATATCTACTGCATGAAAAATCTCAATCTGTGAATGTCCTTGAGGTGTTCATAAATGAGGTGGAAAGACAGTTAGATAGAAAAGTAAAGGTTGTGAGATCCGATAGAGGTGGTGAATTTTATGGTAAATATAATGAAAGTGGACAATGTCCAGGTCCATTTGCAAAGCTCCTCGAAAGTAGAGGTATTTGTGCACAGTATACAATGCCTGGTACACCTCAACAAAATGGTGTAGCGGAGAGACGGAACCGTACATTAATGGAAATGGTTAGGAGTATGTTAAGTAATTGTTCATTGCCCTCTTCATTGTGGTTATATGCATTAAAGACTGCTACGTATTTACTTAACCGGGTTCCAAGTAAGGCAGTTCCTAAGACTCCTTATGAACTATGGACAGGAAGGAAACCTAGTTTAAGGCATCTACGTGTTTGGGGTTGTCCAGCAGAAGTAAGGCTATATAATCCACATGAAAAGAAACTTGATCCAAGGACAGTCAGTGGTTTCTTCATTGGCTATCCTGAAAAATCAAAAGGGTATGTGTTTTATTGTCCTAGCCATAGTACGAGAATTGTTGAGACAGGTAATGCCAGGTTCATAGAAAATGGTCAATCTAGTGGGAGTGGTGAATCACGAAAGGTGGATATTCAAGAAATTCAGGTTGAAGTTCCTTCACCTGTTATTCCACTTAATGTTGTTGTACCAATTGTTGCATCACAGTCACATGACGCATTGGAACAACAAAATGATGTCCAAATCCCACAAGATGACATTATAGTGGATGAACCGGTCATAATTCAAGAAGAGATCAATGAACCACAAGAACAGTTAAGAAGGTCTGTAAGGGAAAGAAGATCTGCTGTTCCAAATGATTATGTGGTTTATGCTGTTGAAAATGAATGTGACTTAAGCATTGATGAAGATCCAGTCTCATTTAATAAGGCCATGGAAAGTGATAATTCTGATAAATGGTTGATTGCCATGAAAGAAGAAATTAAGTCTATGGGTGATAACAAAGTCTGGGACTTAGTTGAGTTGCCTAAGGGTTGTAAGACAGTTGGGTCCAAGTGGGTCTTTAAGACGAAAAGGGACTCAAAGGGCAATATTGAAAGATATAAGGCCAGACTTGTTGCTAAGGGCTTCACCCAAAAGGATGGCATTGACTATAAGGAGACCTTCGCTCCAGTTTCAAAGAAGGACTCCTTGCGGATTGTTTTGGCCTTGGTGGCTCATTATGATTTAGAGCTTCACCAGATGGATGTGAAAACCGCCTTTCTAAATGGTGAATTAGAGGAAGAAGTATATATGGACCAACCTGAAGGGTTCTTGGCCACAGGAAATGAACAGATGGTGTGTAAGCTTAGGAAATCAATATATGGACTTAAACAAGCTTCCAGACAGTGGTATTTAAAGTTTAATGATACCATCACGTCATATGGTTTTGTAGAAATTGCCGTTGATCGGTGTATCTACATAAAAGTTAGTGGGAGCAGATTTGTAATTTTGGTCCTGTATGTTGATGATATTTTGCTTGCTGCAAATAATTTAGGGATGTTACATGATGTAAAGAAGTATCTCTCTAGGAACTTTGAAATGAAAGATATGGGTGAGGCATCCTACGTGATTGGAATTGAAATCATTCGAAATAGATCACAAGGATTGTTAGGACTGTCTCAGAAAGGTTATATAAATAAGATCTTAGAGAAATATAGAATGGACAAATGCTCCGCAGGAATAGCTCCAATACAGAAAGGGGACAAGTTCAGTAAAATGCAATGTCCTAAAAATGAGTTGGAGCGAAAGGAAATGGAAAGAATTCCATATGCATCAGTGGTTGGGAGTTTGAACTATGTTCAAACATGTACTCGACCTGATATCAGCTTTGCTGTAGGAATGTTGGGTCGATATCAAAGTAATCCCGGTATGGATCACTGGAAAGCTGCTAAGAAGGTCCTCAGGTACTTGCAAGGCACCAAGGAGCACATGCTTACATATAGGAGATCTGAGCATCTAGAAGTTATTGGATATTCAGATTCGGATTATGCTGGATGTTTAGATAGTAGAAAATCTACATTTGGCTATGTGTTTCTACTAGCTGAAGGGGCAGTTTCATGGAAGAGTGGAAAACAGTCAGTCATTGCTACTTCCACTATGGAGGCAGAATTTGTGGCATGCTTTGAGGCCACTATTCATGCATTGTGGATGCGGAACTTTATCTCGGGACTTGGAATTGTCGACAGTATATCCAGGCCGTTGAGAATTTATTGTGATAATTCCGCAGCCGTCTTCTTCTCTAAGAACGATAAGTACTCTAAGGGTGCTAAACACATGGAGTTAAAGTACTTATCAGTAAAAGAGGAAGTGCAGAAGCAGAGAGTGTTCTTTGAGCATATTAGAACGGATGTCATGGTAGCGGATCCGTTGACAAAAGGATTACCTCCCAAGGCGTTCATTGGCCATGTCGAGCGTATGGGAATTATAAATAAAGCCTTGCCATTTTGATTACAGCTTGCTCATAATGTAGACACTTAGAATTCGCTTATAGTTGTGTTTCTGTTTTATTGGACATATTATCATTATTGTTTATGTATACACTTATGGTTATTTGATGATATGTATTTCTTGAGACTTAAGGTATTGCTCAAACTTTAAAGAAATTTAAAGTTGGGATTAGTTTGTAATACATGGAAAGAACCTTGTCGCTCAATGACTTGTGACTGCCATGATTCAATTAGTTCTAACTTGATTAAAGTAAATGAGTTTATGTTGGACTTGATATAAGGATGCATGCTTAAAGTATATATGTAAATCATCAAATTGTCACATGGACCAAGTGGGAGAATGAAAGAATATTTCTATATTATAGTGGTCCATGTAACTTAGATTTAATTATAAATGATTAAGTCCATTTAAGTAATATGATTTTAATATATAAGGTGATACTGTGATGAATGGTTTCAATAAAAGGATATTAAAATCTGGGATTAATAATATCCCTCTTTCCTTGCCTATTAATTCAGTATGTTGATTTTCTGTATTTCATTAATGGTACATATATATATTAAAGGCAGTTACTTTCTGGTAACTGATATATATGCTGTGTGTGAAAAGAAAGGTGGATATATATTTAAAAACCACGTCAGTTATTTTTTTTTCGACGAGCAGATATAGGAAACAGAAATAAAAGTTCAAACATACGTTGTTCTTCTTCTCTTCATCAGAAAAGAAACGCAAAGAAAAGGCAAAAGGAAGAAAACAAATTAATTGAAGAAATTCGCTGCAATTACAAATTGAAAAGCATGGATCAAGGTTAGTAATTCTATCTTGCTCATGTTGCTATGTAGGGTTAGATCAATTTCAGTCCAGATCTATAAATTGGGACTGATTTCATAACGAGAAATCATCAAAGAACATGCTAACATTACATGCCCATGGCCATCAAGTTTAATCAATTCAAACGTTTTTTCTTGGGTCGCTTTATCTTAATGTCGATAATATTGGATGAGGCTGATTCAGTTGAAATATGATATCAGAATTCTAGCTTTAAGCTGCAAAGTGGAGCATGACATGTAATATCAAAATTTCAGTTTCCCATATAAATGGATATAATCGTATTTTATTAGATTTTTATACGTTACTGCTGATAATAATATGGTACATGCTTTGTAACATTGTCTTACAAGAACATTTAAATTTTGTTTGATATTATTTTCGTCAAATGAATAGCAAGTACCCAATAGTGTTAAATTTAGCATTAATAATGTACCATAACTAAAGGTTAATTTTAATAAAAAGGGTACAACAATTTGGCTGCTGAAACCTTGTAGGCTACAAAAGTAGAAAAAATTAATAAAACAAAATTTTAGTTTGAAAAATAGGTGAAAATTGGTATATGAGATTTGCTTCATTATTGCTACATAAAGTAAAACAGAAAGAACAAATTGTATTAATTTATCGAAATAAAACAGGCAGAGATGAAGAAATAAATACTGCAAGAGAAAAATGCACCAAATAGGAAAATCAAAATCATGACTGCAAGTGAAGCTATAAATAGAAATCAAATAAAGTTTAGTAGAACCTGGGCTATTAAAGAATGATCGATCATTGAATTTTCGTAACCTTTGCACATTGAGTAATCCTCCTTTACAATGCACAGAATTCAGATGGAATCCACATCTACGGTCACTTGATAGCCATGATAAATGTGTTGAAGTCGCTTACCTTGCTCACTCTGATAAGGAATGTTGGTTTCCAACGATTATTTTTTTTCTTCAATTCTTTCTATGTGCGGGAGTATTTCCAAACCTAGCGGATCACGTAAGTCAGTTTGTAATATGGGTCAACGTATGGTCTTGAAGATGAATTGCATTGTGTATGTCATTTTGAGACATAATATCACATCTGTAAGCCATCATATCCAACCAAAGTGTTAAAATTGTGAACAAACACATGTTTTTTCTATTTATCGGAGCTCAAGAAAATCAAACGAAGTAGTAGAACTATAAACAATGCAACAGTAGGACTGTAAAAGGGGGGAAATCTTGGTCATAAAGGAACGCACATACAAAGAATGCAACCACGCCTCACATATTAGCTTATGGACAAAATCAATTTATTCATATATATTGTAGGCCTAATCAATTGAACATGTCAATGTAAATTTACCTGTCGTATAAAATTAACAACCAACAGATTTATTTCACTTATGTCTGTTATCATAGCTGATCCATATTTTCTTAGAGGTGAAATATGGTTTTCATATTACATCACCATTTTTTGAGATGAGTTCATACATGCAAATTTAAACCACATATATATCCATTGCAATTGGAGCAATAAGTGTGATGGAACTCAAACAGGCAATATCCAATATCTTTGCATGTTTAATGTCTTTGTACAGTAATCAGCTGATGTGGTAGGGTAAATGGATTAAAATTCAAAAGTTTTTTTTGGGGGGGGGGGGGGGGAGGGTGGGGAGGGGACTGCTTGAACTATTTAGTACTAATCATATTTTGTTACCTGTAAGAGTATGTTATGAATAAAGGTACACCTAAGCTTATTATCAATAATGCATATCTTGATCATTAGTAACATGTTAAAATTCTCTGTTTGTGGCTATCAAAAGACAGTTCACTTAGGGTTAATTAGCTAAGTCAAAACGAATGTACTTTTATACTGGTATTATTCATTAGAAAATACCGAACACCTAAACGAAACTCGGTTATCTTGGTTAGCTACATATTCATTCAACAAAGAAGTAAAATTCATTAACCTTTTCCTTCTCTTTTATAATCTAGTCATTTAGAAAAACAGAATTAATGTGAAGAAAAATAAGAGAGCATAGTAATACATGCAGCCACGACACACATAAGACATCGAGCACATAAATGAAACATGCAGTCGGTAATGATATAAACTGAATGTTTTTTACATCCACATCTGTGATCCATAACCGACACACTTTTGTAAAATAATCAAAAACATTTAAGTCCTTGACACATCTTCTAAAGAGGTAAAGTCAAAACTTCATTATTAATAAATTTAAAAGAATGATTTTAATTAATAAGCTTCAGCTAACAAATAATGTTCAATATAAACAGAGTCTACGTAAAAAATTGAATATATATATATATATATGTATGTATGTATGTATGTAGATAGACTAATCAAATGATTTTGACAACAATAGAATATTCATAATGATCCGTAAATACATTCCAATCCCATCCCATTCCCACTTCATACTGAATGTATTCAGTGTTGTATTTTGTTCAAATAATTCTTGTGCAGGTGATATCAAATAAATGTTGGTAAAAATCAGTTTCATAAACATAAACAATCATTTTTAGTTTCAAATGCATTGTATCTATGTAATAACTAATGGCAATCATAGAATGTTAACAAACATATAACTATCCATTAGAATCTGCAATGTATTTTTCATCTTCAAAACAAATGTGCAGTGCTCTTCTAAATCATGTTTTATGGGTTTGTAATTTGCAAGTTACCAATGATTTGATTTAAAAGTGTCACGCAATTAATGAAAAAGTTAAACTCGTGAACCAATGACATTGATAATAATTGACAGTTTTAGGCAGATAATCATGAAAAAAATTAGAAGGACTAACATACAAAAAAATAACTCTGATTAAGGACTTGGAAATGGTTTCAAATTTTTATATTTGATTGTTACACGTAGAATCTTCATTGATACAATATATATATATATATATATACACACACACACACACACACACACACACACACACACACACACACACCAGTATTATTGGTTGGTGATACAATAGACATATGTGTGTTAGGTTAAGTAAGCCGATTTTCTCCCAAAATTAGGCATACAACATTAATGTTATGGAAGAAAAATGATCTTCATATTTGTTAAATACAATAGATATTGAATTTTTTTTATGTAATATAATAGATAATCAGAAAATGGTTACCAAATTTAAAGTCATCCAAAAATAAAATATGTAATCACAACAAAGAATATAGAGCTAAAGGCCAAGTGCATTTTCTCAACAACAAAAAAGAAGATATGCCATGTAACATCTATTTTATATGTATATATTAGATATTACTGCACATAATATAGCAGTAAACCTTTCAATTTCTTCAAATGGAAAATAATGAAATAGAAACTCCTTGATGGACAATCAATGCATTGATTGTTATCCAATAACGTATCATACCATACATATTAAAAAAAAATTCTGCCCAGTATACATCTCAAATGGTAAACATATTATCCTATTGGAAAAAACGAAAATTTAGTATAGATAATAATCGAACATTAATGTTTAATTTATGATTAAAAACAATAAAGTACTTAGTGTCTTCAATGCTGGCGAAATCCTTCCATTCCTCCCATTCCACTTGCAAGAACCATGTGCCTGCATATTTATTTTTCAATGCATCATGTTATTACAGAACATAAAACTTAATTAATGGCTACAAACACAGTATAAAAAATGTACTATAACCCCAAACACCAAATAAAGTTAAGGGAATCATAAATAGGAAAGATGATTTTGAACAATATAACTCTCAGAAAAAGTTATCCTAGGATGCAATGTTTAAGAAATCACAAAGGATAAAAGAAAACATGTAAAATTCAACAGTTGTCTTTATTTTTTATTCATTCACTTAGAGGTTTCATGTTATTCATGAAACAAACAAACCATAGAGCAGGGTTATTTTGAAGCATTTACCAAAGTTTGATTCTAGAAATTACCATCCTTTAGTTATACCAAAAGAATATTGAAAAATGTAATTATGTAAATGCATTGACAAGTCCTAAGATATTTCAATAAAACTGCCAATGGATACCTAAGCTAGTATATTCACAGAGGATAACATGTTTTCCATATATTTCAAGATGATATATGCACAGCCTCCGCCATAGAAAAGCAAATCCTCAACCTAAAAATTAATAGCCCTAAAGTATTTTGTTGTCTTGGTTTGTTTTTTCTCTTAAAAGAATCTACAGTTAAAAGAACAAAGCTGGACACAGATACCATTTAAAAATAAGTCTGCAGTGAAAAAATCCATCTCTATCAACCTTAGGAACTGATAGCCTAAAAATGTTTAGTTTGTTATTACTATATGCAAGCAATAGCAGAATGCAATTTTCATTTGACAGAAATATTCAGTACCATGTAGCTTTGAATTTTGTTAACTAATTTGTATAAACAAACATAAAAACCCAGTGAAAAAGTTTGCATACATGCAGTGTTCAAAACAAGACAGTGATAATGTGATCACTCTGTATAGCAACAAACCAATCACTATCCAGTTTCGTCAACTATAGCAACAAGCTAAACTTGGACATACCATAACATCATCATAATAATTATGTTGTATATGTAGCAATAGTGCATTAAGTTCATATGAATCTACTATCATATTATCAATATAGTATCAAGGCCCAAAATTTCTTGTATTGACCGACCTCCTGATTTATATTACTCTCAGATATGTATAATAGTGTATGTTCTAGTGGTTACATAATAGGATATAAAATCTGAAACGGACATCAACTGTGTAGAACAATTGAGCAAATACACTCTAGTTGTAGTAAGCCTTTTGTTATAAACTGTTATCAACTCTTTTTTATATATTACATGTGAAACTAATTTATTAAAAGCTATCTTTTCTGTTTAGGTCGGTCACTGACATACCTGGAACCACAGACGCTACTTTTGGTAAGTTCTTATTCTTCTATCTTAATTATGTATCTCAACTCCAATATGGATGTCAGTTCTTTTAAACTTGCTCAATTTGTTAAGTAGAGAAGCCAAAAAATAAAGACAGTTCTAGTTAGGAGGCTACACATCTTTTAAAAGCATAAAGTAAAGTAAAAACTTATTTACAAAATTTCAGGCTTATTGTAGTCGTGTAAAACAAACGCCAATCTAATTTAAGTCTAACCGTATGAAGTTGCATCCAATATGTGGTCGTGTACATTAGGAAAAGTAAAATCATCCAACAATAATAACAAAAAAAAATAGCATAAAATAAGTAATCTAAGCTGCCTAGTAAGAATGGAAAAATCAAATAATTATTAATTACACATCTAAATACACAAATTTGCACTTTGATTTTACATCTTTACACAAGTGAGAAATCAAAATCAGAATAGCACATTATGAAATAACAAACTACAAAATCAAAATCAACATGTAGTTGGATAAAATAAAAAAAAAATATGTAACCAAAGTACCTTATGGATGAATTAAGCGACCAGATAGGATTTGCATGTCTCTGATGATGTAGTTTAAAGCGAATAGAGAATGAGAACAGTTACGAAATGAGAAATTTGTAGATACAAGAATATGTGGTTGGGAAGACAAATTTGTATAAGTAGTGAGTGATTTAAATCTGAAAAATCAGAACCTAAAATCCAGATCGAAAAAGAAAAGAACAAGAATTTGGATCAGTAAATTTTGAGAATGGAAGAAAACGAAAAGAAGGAAATAAAACGAGAAGAAGGAAATCGCGGAAAGGAAAGTCTTCTCAGCGAAAATTATGCCGAAATTCATTAGCTCGGACAATTTGTTTTTGGTTCCTATAGTAGGCAAACCTCCCTAACGGTCGGTTTGATTAAATTGACTAATTGATTAACGATCGATTTATATGAGACATGAAATGTCCGTTAATCTATTTATTTAATTAAATCATATTAGTTTCAAAATTTTATATTATATACATTACTTACGTTATCCTAAACAGATTAAAATAACATAATATATATCGATATATTATTAATTAACCTAGATTCATTTAGAACTTTTCTAAGTTTCGTTTAAATAAAAGCAATATTGCATTTAGTTTCACAAATAAATTTTTATTATAGTTTAATGTGTATATAAATTTGATTGTATCAAATATACTCTTATATACATATTTGTGAAAAGTGATTACCTATTAAATTTATTCAAAGAAGGAAACCTTTCCTTTCCTTTCTCTTAACTTATTTAACTAATAAAGGAGCACAATTTTATTTAAGGAATGAAAAACTAATTATATGAAACATATTAACTAATAAAGGAGCACAATTTTAATTGGAATTCTATAGTTTAAATAGAATATTTCAACATTTTAACATTTATTAACCATTTGCATATATATATATATATATATATATATATATATATATGTATGCTTGTCATAGTAAAATATGCAAGTTTCATTCATTTGCGAGATTTTAATTAGAATCCATAAATTCTTTGAAAATAAAATATTTTTAGAATTTAAATATTTCCCTTTTTAAATACTAGAACATTTCTAATGCAGATGCCATAATTAGTCTCATAAAATTCGGATGTAGCTACCTCTGTGTATTTAATTTTAATTGTTTAAATGTGTAAAATCTATCAACATATACATATATGCGTATACCTATAATTATCTTCCCTGATTTTTTTCAAATTAGAATGTATCGAATATACTCTTATATACATATTTGTCTAAGGTGATTACTTATTAAATTTATTCAAAGAAGGAAACCTTTCCTTTCCTTTCTCTTAATTATTTAACTAATAAAGGAGCACAATTTTATTTGAGGAAGAAAAACTAATTATATGAAACATATTAACTAATAAAGGAGCACAATTTTAATTCGAATTCTATAGTTTAAATAGAATATTTTAACATTTCTTAATCATTTGCATATATATGCTTACCATAGTAAAATATGCAAGTTTCATTCATTTGCGAGATTTTAATTAGAATCCATAAATTCTTTGAAAATAAAATATTTTTTAAATTTAAATATTTCTCTTTTTAGATACTAGAACATTTCTAATGCAGATGTCATAATTAGTTTCATAAAATTCGGATATAGCTACCTCTGTGTATTTAATTTTAATTGTTTAAATGTGTAAAATCTATCAACATATACATATATGCGTATACCTACAATTATCTTCCCTAATTTCTTTCCTTTCTATTCAATGATTAGTACCGAATAACCTCTTGAATTTTATAAAGTTGTTAATATGTTTCAATTAGTATATTTAGAATACAACTATTTTTTACCTTTCATAAATTAAAATTTATTTTAGAATTTAATGTCAAAAGTAATGCTTTTAAATTAATTGGAATTCTATAGTTTAAATATAGTATTTCAACATTTCTTAACCATATGCATATATATACTTATCATAGTAAAATACGCAAGTTTCATTCATTTGCGAGATTTTAATTAGAATCCATAAATTCTTTGAAAATAAAATATTTTTGAAACTTAAATATTTCCCTTTTTAAATACTAGAACATTTCTAATGCAGATGTCATAATTAGTTTCAAAAAATTCGGATTGAATTCAAAACAAAAGTAGATCCAAGTGAAACATGCTAGGGTTTGAATTACATCTATATCTGAAACTTGCGTATTCTATTCTGATTGATTCTGAAATCATCGCTTAGTGGAGGGTATATCTGCGGACACAGTGAATTTCAACTTAAGTTTCTTCTCTCTATTTGAGATAACTATTTCATGCAAGGACTTTAATCTCTTTTCGATTTATTGTAGGAATATATTTATTTTCATTTTACAATATATCAAAGATTATGATAATCGTTCTGCAATGGCTAGGTTTATCCCTCGACAAAATGGATTTCGCCTCAGGTTTCTCTCCATTTAAGGTTACTATTTGATATAAGAACATTAATCTCTACTCGAATGTTTATAGATCACATTTATTTTGATTATACAGAACATTAATCTCTGCTGTTGCTGAGTACGGATATGGAAGAGTTGTGTAACGATCCGGAAAATCTGAACCAATTTAAAAATTTTAAATTGGCTATTTTAGTGGATTTTAAATATTTAAAATTAATATTTTAAATAATAACGATGAAAAGTAAGTTTTAATCAACATTTGAAAACGAATATAATTAATTCTAATTATAAACAAGGCCTGAAATGGCGCGGTAGTTTCAAAATTTGAATTCAAACTTTGATTGACTATACCTAGTGCAAAATAAAACAGATTTGAGTGAAACCAAAAATATTTAAATCTGTTAGTGAATACCTTTCTATCGAATCTGAAAAATAGAATGAAGCAAAAGTTATGGCCAAATGAATTTCCAGAAAGGTCGCTATAGAATTTATATAGCCCGTGAAAATGGCCATTTTGCAAACGACCTCGGAATTCGACGAAACCACTTTTGTTGGATCCGGGATGTTAGATTATTGCTAGGTTTCAAATTTCATAATTTTTGAAGCTAGTATGTGAGCATGGCCAAGGAAAACATGTTTTGGTCAATTATAGTTAAATTGGATCGAACAGAAATGGGCCATTTTTCAAACGGTCTCAGAATTCGACGAAACTAGTTTTGTTGGGACCGTATCGTCAAAACATAGCTAGATTTATTTTTCGGGAATTTTTAGAATCAATATGTGGCCCCGGCAAATTGAAATGTACGTTCAAATTAAATATTGAATGTTTTATATTTTAATTTGAAGGAAAACTGGCTGAAACATTCGAATAGGCCTACGAAACATACCCCATTGTGTTCGGAATGGGGGCATTTAGCAAGGGACGACAGTCGTTGGGTTTGGATTGGAGTTTGTATGTGGTGAAGGGTATTTTTGGATTTAAAATAAATTAAAAATAAATATAAAACCCTTGGGCCAATCACGTTCTTTCACTCCACTCTCTCTCCCCGATCTGCTCAGAAACCCGACGGCGCCCTCCCTTCTTCCCTTCTCTCCTCTCTAACTCCTCCACCACGCCACGATAGGCCCTGCCACCACCCACGTTCGAAAGCTCTCTCCTCCCTCGTTAAATCCATACCCGTTAGCCTCCATCTCGTCGCCTGTACGAGAAGCACGACTGCCTCGAAGTGGGCCCGCGTCGCACCTCCTAGCGCCTCCAGCAGGGGATCGAATCAAGGGTGGTGCACCTCGCCAGAAACCCCTTTCGAAGCTCTACAACGCTGCGTAGTCCGATCGGCCAACAGTTGCACGGATTTGCCAGAAAATCCGACCCTAGTTTTGAACAAGGGGCTAAAAAGGTACGGCTATATTTAATTAAAAGGAAAACAACATTTAAAAGCGTCGCGAAATAGGTTGATCTAATAAAAATCATATCTTTTTCATGTGTGGTCGAAATTCAGTAAAACAAGAGACAGTGGACTCCTGTGGACGTCTTCTACATTCTAGAAGAGACTGCGTATTTTTCTGAGCCTTCTGCTATTTTTGGTGGAGTGGAACCCAATGTGAGATTACTAAATTATAAACGATATGGAAAACGACGATGTATAAATTATATAGTCGATGTATGAGTTATATAAGCATTGTACACCTCATGTATAAGCGTTGTATAAGTTGTACGTTCGATGTATAAGTTATATATGCGTTGTAAAAAATTATATATGTGTTGAAATAGAAGTGAAATGCTTACAATATATATATATATATATATATATATATATATATATATATATATATATATATATATATACGCCCCTCGTCCACAAACCATGGACGGTATTTATTGGTTGTGATTGATGTGAAAATTGATTGATAGCGAACGGTTGATTAGAATTATTTGTGGCTGAAATTTGGTTGTGGTTGAAAAATACCCGTTTGTGGTTTAGAATTATTTGGTTGAAACCACATAGGATTAGTTTGTGGAAATGAAAAAAAAATATACATGCCGCCTGCGTGCGAACTAGATGCATGAAGTCTCCATTGTCAAAAGCTGCGAGGCTTTAAGGTAGAGCGAGGAGCCGTACTAGGGACGACCCCGGTTTTAACTACCCTGTCGTTATGCTGCCGAAATTTTCTGAAATATTCATATGTTAGAATTATTTTCATTCGTTGAAATTATTTTCATATGTTGAAACCGTTCATGTGTTGAATAGAAATTCATTCGTTGAATAAAAATTCATGTACTGAATGGTATTCATGTTTTAAATAAATTGTTTTATAATAAAAATCATATTTTTATCATCTATATGAACTATATAAAATAGTAGTGTTTTGAAATAAATTGTTTTATAATAAAAATCATATTTTTAACATCTATATGAACTATATAAAATAATCGTGTTTTGAAATGAATTGTTTTACAATAAAAATCACATTTTTACTATATCTGCATGAATAGTTAAAAATAGCGAAGTGTTGAAATAATTGTCGGTTGGATAAAAATATCATTTTTATCAAATGTATGAAAAGAATATAGTTTTGAAATCGAAGAATCGATATATGTATATAAATAGAATTGAAATATATAGAATAACGAAGTTGCAGTTCGTGTTTTGAAACCGTGATTTCAAACGATTAGTGTCGGAGATCCGACCATCGGATTTTCCCGAAACTGAAACCGTTGGGTTCGCTTTGGAAATATCTTTTCAACGACACCAACTTTGTGAAGATCCAACGGTTGGATTGTCTGGAATGTTTAATTCAAATCTAAAGAAAAACAGCGCCAGAATCGATTATATTTATATATATATATACATAAATATAATTATGTTAAATCGAATAACGACGTTGCAGTTCGTATTTTGAAATCGAAACTTCAAACGAGTGTACCGGGAGATCCGACCGTCGCATTTTCCCAAAGTTGGAACCTTGGATTCGTTTTGAAAAGATATTTCTAATGATATAAAATTTGTTAAGATCCAATGGTTTGATTTTCAGATATGTGTAAATCAAATCTGAAGAAAAACAGCGCCACGGCCGCGTTATGGCCCGAAGCGTCATTTGAATAAATTGGCTATTTTAAAATAAATAAAAATAGTGATAAATCGTTATAAAATATTATAAACAATATGGAATGTGAAATTTAGAAATTAACTGAAGGTTGGCTGAGTCGAATGGGTTCCTGGATTTTGATCTGATGTTGGTTTCGGCCTTCGGGGTTAATATTTGGGAAATCGTTCTCTTACTGATTTACGGTTAGTGACTAATGAATTGAAATAAGGCGTATGTTGTGTTTGTTTAGCACTGGTTTATTATATACGCAAGTTGCTCAGAAAGACCAGGTTTATCCCATTCTGAATAACTGAATCGACGATAAGAAATCGAAGATGAAGACGATGGTTGAAGACAGGAGATTTTCACCTCGGTTGGATGGTAACTGATGTCCTGATTGGGAGGTATCCCGAAATATGGATATTAAGTGGTGATCGTCCAGACGTACGTGGAGATCGATGGATATGCGAGGTATATAGTGCCTTCGGTTTTGTTCAGACCCAGAACGGACTTGTAAATGGACTGTGTGTCTGACATTGGAATTCATTCTGTGTGATTGATAGCCATCAGTTGCATGGTGTGAATTCCCTGTGTGGCACGCTAAGATGCAGTGATCAGGGCTTCTGTTGAAAAGCAAAGTCTTGTGGACGATGATCAAAGCACCGCCTGTGTGGCGTAGCTTTGTGTATAACATGAATTCGCGAGCCTCACACCCCGGTATGAACCAGAAACAGGAGAGGACATCAGGGAGGGCCTGCGTTTCTTTCTAGCTAGAGGTGGTGTCGGTGCTTAAACTGGCTGACATTTATATTATTTTCACTTGTGTGGTTGTTGCTGTTGCGAGGCGTCTCGGATATACCGGTGATAATGTGAAGCCGAAGGAGCCATTCGTTGGCTCATTTACGCCCCAAAGGGTGGGGGGACGCAGTGTTCAGGCATAATAATCCACATCGGTGGACCGGACCTGACGATCCAGGGGGTAGTTGCGGCTATTCCTGAGAGGCGGGCTAGAGCGTCTCGAATTCTGTGAGGACGATCCCTTGCCTCGGTTCATGATGGAAATCCAATTCCCAAATACGTGACTGTATGGTTTTGATTGTATACCTATATATGGCGACATAGTGGTATGGGGCATTAATGTCGTCTATGATTGATACTTATGATTTGAAATTGTTTTTGAAATTTATAAACACTAGTAATAATATCAAATTCTTTTGTTTTATACGTATCAAGCATATTTTGGCCGTTATAAGGTAAAAACTCTATCCTCCGGTTTGCGTTGCATTGTGTGATGGGAACTGAGTCTTATAATGGCTTCATTTTTATAAAGAGCATTGCGATGTTTTAAAAGATTTACTTGTTTTAAAGCACTGGCAATCCAATGGAGTAAACCCATTCCACGAAAGTGGAGTGGTCCTGTGATTAGCCATATTATAAATGTGTTGAGTAGATTTCTCATACCAGTCCCATGATTGACTCGTAGTTTGTTTCACTTGCAAACTCGGGTGCCCCTTTTTCTACACGGGCAGCCTTGTGTTCAGGTTTTAGTAGGCTCTTTCTGGATAGCTGGAGCTGAAGATGGATTCTATCATTTATCTCTTTTTATGCTGTTCAGCTCCTATTGTACATATTATGTTTGTTTTCCGCTGTAGACATTTATGTATAGCTGAACTATATTTGTACTAAGTATGATCCTGTATACTGTGTAACTCTGATGATTTCCTTTATCCAGTATATTCTATTGTGCATTATCTGGTGTATTTATTTACTTTTGTTCTGTTATTATCTGTTCATTTGTTATATTCCAAACATTACCCTTGCCGCCGTCAGTATGGGGTTTGGGGTCATCACAAGTTGGATCCTGAAAAACATGGGTATATGGAGGTAAACATATAGATTACTTAAAAACTCCAACATATTCGTTTATTTTAACTGATTTGATCGATTTAATCAAGTCTACATTGTTATGATTATTTGTTACAAATAGATTATATTGCAAAGTATTAAAACCAGACAACTCAACAATCTAATTTGCAGTCAATGATGTATATACTTCTATGCATTAGATGTGAGATGGAAATAGACTAGGAAGAGAAGCACAGTTCCAAAAGTACATTAGTTTTCTGTTGAATGCATCTATAAATGTTAAGTGTAACAAAAACAAATTTTCCTTTTTTTATTTGATGTCAACAAAATTAGATCATTCTTTTGTTAGATCAAATTCATTATGTTAACTTAGAAATTGTAACGACCCGGATTTCCGAACAGTTTGTTTTAATTATTTAATATTGTTTAAAATAGTGAGTTGATAATATAAATGTCATTTTATATTGAGTGATCGATTCAATAATAGAAATACGATTTATTTCAAATATAAATAATTATCGTAATACGAAATATAATTGGAATCGAAGTTAAAAACTGAATCAAAACAATTTAGATGATCAGTATTAATTGTATTTGAATATAGATAATAAAAATATTTTATTTTTAGAGAATTTATTTGTTTTTGAATTTAAATTATGTTATATCGATTTAATATGATTATTTTTATACACATTCAAAATAAATTTCAGAAAATATTCTGTTGAGTTCAGTATAACGCTCTAACATTGGAACGACGGTTGCTACGCTAAAAATAGCAGTTCATGATTTTTAACTGTGAACCCCGAGATGTTTATAATGGATAAGATCGAAATCGAATCGAAAATCAAATCGATATCTGTTTAAAAAGAATAAAAAATCTCTTTATATCGAATCAGAATCAAATCAAATTAATTAGAAAATCTTTTTAAATCAATACAAAGATTTGTGTGTACTTCCGGTTCCCTCTCCACATATAAATCACGATAACCCTTTCCTCTTTACTTCCCATTCTCGTTTCATAAAGAATCCGAACCTCAGGAACAATACAAATGGACATCGTTCAAACAAGAAGAGGTGAAAATCAGATTCGACTTCGCAATTGGATCTGAAGGTTCGCAGGTGGTGTTTGGGGCTCGCGATAGTGAGTTCGACTTTGAACTCGTCGACCTAGAGTTGAGCCTCGACATCGAGGATGGTGATGACAGAGTTCGACGCACGGGTTCTGGAGAAGTTCGAATGGGGTTTCTGGTCAACATCTGAAGTCGCGAGCTATTACCTAGGGTTAGTCGCATATGGTGGGTTTCTGGCATCGGAAGGAGGGGTATCGCGATTCAAAAATCGCCATTTCACCTGAAGCTTGACTCGAGCGCAATTTGGATACGGTATGGAGATTCGAAGGAAGTTGAAAGCCGTGATTAATTGTGATGAACATGGAGCGATTGGTGACATCGTAGGGTGATGTAAAAACAATAGCAGGCAGGGGATGAGATGATAAAGGAAGGAGAATGGATTGCCTATGAAGTGTTTGGTAAATTGCCAAAGTGGTATGTTCAGTTTTGGGTTGTTTGCAATATGTTGGACTATTCGGAAATTTGTTTTGAAAATGGATTGAGTGATTTCAATAGCATCGAGGTATACAATTTTACCAATATTTAAAAATACATAGAAATTAATTTATTTATTTAATACATTAGTTTAAGTTAAAAATCGTTTAATCGTTAACTTGAAATATATAATCATAGGTATCGATTCAGGCCGAGATGGTGTGGAATTTAAATTGGGATATTCGGCAAATTAAAAAGACAATGTGAGTAAATCTCACCCACCTGTTATTTAGAATTATTTTTATTCATTACAAATAATTGTTGTTGCTTGTTTGAATGTTGTTTGGTTGATTTAAATATATTAGTTATTTAGGGTTGACTATTATACATATATATTTGGTTGATGATTGGTTGGATTCCCGCAGTCTCATTAGCGGATGCCCGCAGTTTCATAGCGGATGATTTCTCTATAAATGAAGTAGTTCTTTTATAAACGAAGTTTATAAATGAAGTGAAAAGAATTATCATTGGATAATTCAGAAATAAAAATACAAGTGTGAAATTGAAAAGGGAAATCTATTTTCCAAAAGTAGAAATATCGATTTCAAAAGAAATTGAAATCGAGACTTGTTTAAGAATTTGAATAAGAAAATTCAAATAGAAATGGAATACAGAAATTCAAATGGCGTTTGAATATAGAAATATAAATGGAATTCAAATATAGAATTTGAATATAGAAAATATAAAGGAAATTCAAATATAGAATTTGAATATCGAAAGTGAAATGGAATTTGAATAAAGAAATTTTAAATGGGAATTTGAATATAGAATTCAAATAGAAGTGAAATGGAATTTGAATATAAAATTCAAATAGAATTGAAATGGAATATGAATATGGGAAATTCAAATAGAATTGAAATGGAATTTGAATATAGAAGATCGAAGTATATATAAATTGATTTCCGATTTAGGGAAAATCGACAATTTTAGAAGATCGAAAATATTATGTTGAATTGGAAAATTGGATTTGATATATATTAAAAATATATCAGAATGGAGTGAATTTATTATAAACGAAGTTAAAACATTTATATATAAAAATATAATTAAAACGAACTCGTCGCAGCGCGGCAGTTCGAAAATTGTCGTTTCGAACTTCAATTGAGTATACAGAACTCAATTGAAGTCGGAATTCTTTGAAACAAGAATCGTCAGGACCGATTTGATAATAGTTTTCTAATGGAAGAGAAAAATCTGGATTTCGTCGAATAGATTTTGAGTTATATCAAAATCAAATTTTCAGAAAAACAGCGCCATAGCCATTTAAAAACCATAACGGTTTATTTAATTTTATAAAAGGATTTTAAGCGAATAAAATCCAAATTTCTATTTAGAAAATTTCAGATTTGAGTTGTAAATTATATGTGAACTCAAGTGGAGTAATGAATTGATTTATGAAATAGAAATCAGATTTTTGATTTTTGAATAGAATTTACTAATTTGAATAGTAATTAGTTAATGAGATGTTGAACTGATATTGGGCTTTGAATAAGTGAATTCGATTTGAAAATTTATATTCAAAATCGAAAAGGAAACTAGAATTGAAATTGAAATTCAATTTGGTTATGAGCAAGTAAAATATTTTGTTTGAACATGTTATGTTCAAACAAAGAAGTGAAATAGGCAAAATAGCTAATTAAAGAATAAATGAGCGAAACTGAATTCAAACATTGGATTGAGTTGAATTGAATTGAAAATAGGTGAACATGTGTTAGACAGGTATGGGATGAAGTATATGAAGATTTTAATTTATGTGTCCAACAAAAAGGTACGTATTTAATTCATATATGAGATTTTATGCGCCGTATCGGCAAGTCGCTTGGCTTTTTCTTTTGGATTGGTGAGGACCATAGGAGGCTATTTGAAATATCCCGATGCTCCCGGTACAAAGGAGGTTATGGCGAATTTTTCCGGAAATTTAAGGAGTTAGAATATTTTTAAGAAAATCTGACTACTAGAAATCTATATATCAATATATATAGAATTCGATAAGAAAATGAACTTAAAAATAGAATAGTATAATCAAAAAAGAAGTCTAAGAATAAAATCCAGTAAGAATAGAAAGAGAAAGTGTATACGTGTTTAAAAGTGAATAAGTAGTTGTATGGTATTGATTATTCGAGTGAGTAGTCATATCTGTTTTGACGTTATAAATGTTATCCAGTCAAGGTCTAAGAGGTAGTTATACCCCAACTTGACTGATTTCATTATTAACAAATAAATAGTAAGATTTCAGGCTCGAAGATCAATGTTGGATAAGAGTTAGTTGAATATAGTATTTGGGTTGTCGTAACGATGTTTTACACAACATCCGTTTAAACCCAAATAAGTGTAAACTTGGAAATAAAATAATAAATATTTCCTAAGTATAGAAATAAACGAGATCGGAAAAGAGATAAGTAGTTGGAATATTTTCCAATTATAACTAGCATATATTTTCTAAGTTTAAGAAAATAAAGGAAGGCGATATTCAGAAATGTTTTCCAAATAGCGTAAAAGGCCAATATGGGTATTGAAAATATTTGGTTAACAATTATTGATAAGGAAATGGAGAAGAGATTTAATTAATGAAATATTAATTAAAGAGCCCAGTGATTTATTTGATATGTTGAATGAACACTTGTTTTCTTCGATAGTTAAATCATCGACTATCGAAACACTTGTTTTTATTCGATAGTTAAATCACAGACTATCGAAGTTTTTGACCATCGTTGTCAATATGGAGAGACCGGTTGGATTATTATCCGAAGAACCACTCCGTATTGGCATAAGCGTTGCGAACCAAGTATGCTGAATATATTGAAGACGGAGTAAAGTGCAAGGGCTGTTGTATAAGTCCTAGGTAGAGATTGCCTAGGATGGATATGCCGAATAGTACCTTCGGTTTCGTTCAGTCCCAGAACGAACGTATATGGACGAATGTCTGACAAAGTATTTCCAATGATCTAATATATTTGTCTGTATAAATATACATGGTGGCAAATGATTTATTCCCTTAGCATAACATCCAGAATATTTGTGCAAATCAATTAGTGATTAACGGATCTGACAATGTGGCGCTCAAAGTGATTGTGCTATCAATGAATGATAAGAAATCGTAGCCTCAGGCCTCAACAACCGGGAAATGAAAAAATTCGGGCAGGCATCATGGCTATGTGGGTTGCTCCCATTAGGGTGTATTATCACCTATCTAGAGATTCATTTAATTCCTAATTCTATTCGATGCTGTCCCAATCGGGAAACGGTTGCTGATCCCAACCGTTGGTGATATACATTCGACGCACTCAAGCGAAATGAGTGGTCGGTCATGTGTGGGACGGGTTGCAATTCGTTCTTGTTGAACCCAGTGTATTCCTCTCTAGAGATACACTGTCGGAAGGTGGTTCCACACCTTGTCAGGTTGGAAATCCAGTCTCCAATAAGCGCCCTGCGGTTTTTGATTTTATACTATGTATGTGGAGCGTGAGATGCAAGCGTTCCACTAGATTCTATTTATTTGATTTAGACACTATTATAATATCCCTGGATTTTGTATTAAAGTGTTTGGGGTTATAGTAAGGTAAAAACCAACCATGTTTATGTGTGGGCTGGTCTTACAATTATCCTTTCTTTCAAAAGGATTTTTAAAGTTAAAAAAATGATTGGAGTCTACTCACACCCCTCCCATGACTGACCCAGAGTTTATTTTGTTTGTTTTCCCTAAACTTTTGGGTGCCCAAATTTGTACGGGCAGTCAAGAAGTCAGGATTTTTCAGATTCACTTGGAAGAGCTGGAAGCAGGAGGCTTCCCCAGTTAGCTGTAGACTATCATATTTCCGCTATGTACTATGTTGTATCTGGAAACAGGTGTTTATAACTGTTCTAGGAATAACTGTTGTGCTCTGATGATGGTATGTATATAAAGTTATTGGTTTATATTTCAAAAGTTATGTTATATAATATATTTTATTCGTTTCGCTGTGAGATTTGTATTCTTTCGATTTTCTTTTATTCTAACTTTTCTTTCTTTCTATTTCTCATCCTCTAACTTCTTTCTAATAATGATTTGTATTTCTGTGCAATTTGGGTTGAACGTGTGGTGTATTAGTCAACTTAGATAGTATGGATTTGCGGGTCGTTACAGTTGGTATCAGAGCTTAGGTTGAGCGAATACATAGGCTTGTGTGTCATGTGCTCATTAGAGATAGGGTCAGCAGTACCCTAGAATGAGTTGAGTGTATATATTCAAGAGTGGTATTTGTCAATTGATATAAAAATTGTTATATATTGTGTTGGTTATTGAGTAGTTTATGAATTCTGATCGAATTGTAGGACGCCACGAAGTCGATAGGAATTTCTGAACACTTGAACCCGAGATACGACATAATATGGTTTTAAATGGGTAAATGAAATAATTTTAACCAAAACTATATTTTGGTATAGAAAGAATAATTTTCTGAAATTATTATAAGATATGGATGTGGTGGTTGATTATAATCCAGTGAGATTATAAAATTGAAATGGTTATATATAACCAAAACAGAATTTGTATATGAATTAAATATGCTAATGAGATGAATTAAAATTGAATTCAAACCAGAATTTGGAATTTAAATCTTGGGAAGTTTGAAAATATTTTCTGAACTATATTAAATTAATATAACATTACTTTGAAAGGATTTAAATAAAAAAACATTTTAGATGGATTTTGAAAGTGATAAAGCATTGAACTCACTTCAGTCGCTGGAAAATAATTCTGATAATTATTGCAGCATTATCAGTGTTCATTTTCGAGTTCTAAGTGTTGAATTGCTACCGTAGAAAAGTTTTTGATGAAAATTTGTTTGAAGGAAAACAAATTGGTTTGAAAATTCAAATGTTTTGAATTTGAGATGGAAATAAATATATGTATATATTTATGTGATTTCGAAAGGATTTAAAACGAAATCCCAGGAATGTGAATGTGGAAATTTAAATGAATCAAAGTGAATAAATTGAATCAGAGTCAAGTTGAATGAATTAGAATGCATATGGTAGAAAACCAAAAGTTTTGGTGGAATTAAATTTGTTGAAATATGAATAGATGAGTTTCAACATAAGTGAGAGTTTGAAAAGTAATGGATTTGTACCATTTTTCTTACCTTAGCAATTTCGGGGACGAAATTCTTTTAAGGGGAGAAGAATGTAACGACCCGGATTTTCGAACAGTTTAATTTAATTATTTAATATTGTTTAAAATAGTGAGTTGATAATATAAATGTCATTTTATATTGAGTGATCGAATCAATAATCGAAATACGATTTATTTCGAATATAAATAATTATCGTCATACGAAATATAATTGGAATCGAAGTTAAAAACTGAATCATAACAATTTAATGATCAGTATTAATTGTATTTGAATATAGATAATAAAAATATTTTATTTTCAGAGAATTTATTGGTTTTTGAATTTAAATTATGTTATATCGATTTAATATGATTATTTTATACACGTTCAAAATAAATTTCAGAAAATATTTTGTTGAGTTCAGTATAACGCTATAACATTGGAACGACGGTCGGTACGCTAAAAATAGTGGTTCACGATTTTTAACTGTGAACCCCGAGATGTTGTAATGGATAAGATCGAAATCGAATCGAAAATCAAATCGATATCTGTTTAAAAAGAATAAAAAATCTCTTTATATTGAATCAGAATCAAATTAAATTAATTAGAAAATCTTTTTAAATAAATACAAAGATTTGTGTGTACTTCCGGTTCTCTCTCCACCTATAAATCACGATAACTCTTTCCTCATTGCTTCCCATTCTCGTTTCATAAAGAATCCGAACCTCAGGAACAATATAAATGGCCATCGTTCAAACAAGAAGAGGTGAAAATCGGATTCGACTTCACAATTGGATCTGAAGGTTCGCAGGTGGTGTTTGGGGCTCGCGATAGTGATTTCGACTTTGAACTCATCGACCTAGGGTTGAGCCTCGACATCGAGGATGGTGATGACAGATTTCGACGCGGTTTCCAGTCAACATCTGAAATCGTGAGCTATTACCTAGGGTTAGTCACATATGGTGGGTTTCTGGCATCGGAAGGAGGGGTATCGCGATTCAAAAATCGCCATTTCACTTGAAGCTTGACTCGAGCGCGATTTGGATACGGTGTGGAGATTCGAAGGAAGTTGAAAGTCGTGATTAGTTGTGATGAACCCGGAGCGATTGGTGACATCGTAGGGTGATGTAACAACAGTAGCAGGCAGGGGATGAGATGACAAAGGAAGGAGAATGGATTGCCTATGAAGTGTTTGGTAAATTGCCAAAGTGGTATGTGCAGTTTTGGGCTGTTTGCAATATGTTGGACTATTCGGAAATTTGTTTCGAAAATGGATTGAGTGATTTCAATAGCATCGAGGTATACATTTTACCAATATTTAAAAATACATAGAAATTATTTATTTATTTATTTAATAAATTAGTTTAAGTTAAAAATCGTTTAATCATTAACTTGAAATATATAATCATAGGTATCGATTCAGGCTGAGATGGTGTGGAATTTAAATTGGGATATTCGTCAAATTAAAAATACAATGTGAGTAAATCTCACCCACCTGTTATTTAGAATTATTTTTATTCGTTAAAAAAAATTGTTTTTGCTTGTATGAATGATGTTTGGTTGATTTAAATATATTAGTTATTTAGGGTTGACTATTATGTATTTATTGGGTTGATGATTGGTTGGATTCCCGCAGTCTCATTAGCGGATGCCCGCAGTTTCATAGCGGATGATTTCACTATGCGTTTCACAAATATATTAGTGGATGACCTTCATACCGCGATATCCTGCCTCGAAGCAGGATGGGTATTACTATGTTGATTAACGTCTGTGGACGCAGGGAAACAGGTTGGAGGGATCCAACTGGATTCCTCAAAAAATATATATTATCTGTTTGTTTATTTGTTTGCATATATACTGTCATATATGATGTGTTAGAAAACCAGAAATAAATAATTGGTTTTTTGGTGTTTAAATATCCCTGGGCCTAAATGTTGATATTTTAAAATATCGTAAAATGGAAATTTCCAGAGATAAAAAAAGAAATTCTATTTTTTTAAATACAGAATTTGAAATTTGAATAGAATAAAAATATTAACTTGTTTTAAAAGAATAAAAAAACAAGTAGTTCTTTTATAAACGAAGTTTATAAATGAAGTGAAAAGAATTATCATTGGATAATTCAGAAATAAAAATACAAGTGTGAAATTGAAAAGGGAAATCTATTTTCCAAAAGTAGAAATATCGATTTCAAAAGAAATTGAAATCGAGACTTGTTTAAGAATTTGAATAAGAAAATTCAAATAGAAATGGAATATAGAAATTCAAATGGCGTTTGAATATAGAAATATAAATGGAATTCAAATATAGAATTTGAATATAGAAAATATAAAGGAAATTCAAATATAGAATTTGAATATCGAAAGTGAAATGGAATTTGAATAAAGAAATTTTAAATGGGAATTTGAATACAGAATTCAAATAGAAGTGAAATGGAATTTGAATATAAAATTCAAATAGAATTGAAATGGAATATGAATATGGGAAATTCAAATAGAATTGAAATCTGAATATAGAAGATTGAAGTATATATAAATTTATTTCCGAGTTAGGGAAAATCGACAATTTTAGAAGATCGAAAATATTATGTTGAAATGGAAAATTGGATTTGATATATATTAAAAATATATCAGAATGGAGTGAATTTATTACAAACGAAGTTAAAACATTTATATATAAAAATATAATTAAAACGAACTCGCCGCAGCACGGCAGTTCGAAAATTGTCGTTTTGAACTTCAATTGAGTATACAGAACTCAATTGAAGTCGGAATTCTTTGAAACAAGAATCGTCAGGACTGATTTGATAATAGTTTTCTAATGGAAGAGAAAAATCTGGATTTCATCGAATAGATTTTGAGTTATATCAAAATCAAATTTTCACAAAACAGCGCCATAACCATTTAAAAACCATAATGGTTTATTTAATTTTATAAAAGGATTTTAAGCGAATAAAATCCGAATTTCTATTTTGAAAATTTCAGATTTGAGTTGTAAATTATATGTGAACTCAAGTGGAGTAATGAATTGATTTTTGAAACAAAATCAGATTTTTGATTTTTGAATAGAATTAACTAATTTAAATAGTAATTAGTTAATGAGATTTTGAATTGATATTGGGCTTTGAATAAGTGAATTCGATTTGAAAATTTGTATTCAAAATCGAAAAGGAAACTAGAATTGAAATTGAAATTCAATTTGGTTATGAGCAAGTTAAATATTTTGTTTGAACATGTTATGCTCAAACAAAGAAGTGAAATAGGCAAAATAGCAAATTAAAGAATAAATGAGCAAAACTGAATTCAAACGAATGGATTGAGTTGAATTGAAAACAGGTGAACATGTGTTAGACAGGTATGGGATGAAGTATATGAAGATTTTAATTTATGTGCCCGACAAAAAGGTACGTATTTAATTCATATATGAGATTTTATGCGCCGTATCGGCAAGCCGCTTGGCTTTTTCTTTTTCTTTTGGATTGGTGAGGGCCATGGGAGGCTATTTGAAATATCCCAATGCTCCCGGTACAAAGGAGGTTATGGCGAATTTTTCCGGAAATTTAAGGAGTTAGAATATTTTTAAGAAAATCTGATATCTAGTAATCTATATATCAATATATATAGAAGTCGATAAGAAAACAAACTTAAAAATAGAATAGTATAATCAAAAAAGAAGTCTAAGAATAAAATCCAGTAAGAATAAAAAGAGAAAGTGTATACGTGTTTAAAAGTGAATAAGTAGTTGTATGGTATTGATTATTCGAGTGAGTAGTCATATCTGTTTTGACGTTATAAATGTTACTCAGTCAAGGTCTGAGAGGTAGTTATACCCCTACTTGATTGATTTCATTATTAACAAATAAATAGTAAGATTTCAGGCTCGAAGATCAATGTTGGATAAAAGTTAGTTAAATATAGTATTTGGGTTATTGTAACGATGTTTTACACAACATCCGTTTTAACCCAAATAAGTGTAAACTTGGAAATAGAATAATAAATATTTCCTAAGTATAGAAATAAACGAGATCGGAAAAGAGATAAGTAATTGGAATATTTTCCAATTATAACAAGCATATATTTTCTAAGTTTAGGAAAATAAAGGAAGGCGATATTCAGTAATGTTTTCCAAATAGCGTAAAAGGCCAATATGGGTATTGAAAATATTTGGTTAACAAATATTGATAAGGAAATGGAGAAGAGATTTAATTAATGAAATATTAATTAAAGAGCCCAGTGATTTGTTTGATATGTTGAATGAACACTTGTTTTCTTCGATAGTTAAATCATCGACTATCGAAACAATTGTTTTTATTCGATAGTTAAATCACAGACTATCGAAGTTTTTGACCATCGTTGTCAATATGGAGAGACCAGTTGGATTATTATTCGAAGAACCACTCCGTATTGGCATAAGCGTTGCGAACCAAGTATGCTGAATATATTGAAGACGGAGTAAAGTGCAAGGGTTGTTGTATAAGTCCTAGGTAGAGGTTGCCTAGGATGGATATAGTGAATAGTACCTTCGGTTTCGTTCAGTCCCAGAACGAACGTATATGGACGAATGTCTGACAAAGTATTTCCAATGATCTAATATATTTGTCTGTATAAATATACATGGTGGCAACGGATTTATTCCCTTAGCATAACATCCAGAATATTTGTGCAAATCAATTAGCGATTAACGGATCTGACAATGTGGCATTCAAAGTGATTGTGCTATCAATGAATGATAAGAAATCGTAGCATCAGGCCTCAACAACCGGGAAATGACAAAAATCGGGCAGGCAGCATGGCTATGTGGGTCGCTCCCATTAGGGTGTATTATCACCTATCTAGAGATTCATTTAATTCCTTATTCTATACGATGTTGTCCCAATCGGGAAACGATTGCTGATCCCAACCGTTGGTGATATACATTCGATGCACTCAAGCAAAATGAGTGGTCGGTCATGTGTGGGCCGGGTTGCAAGTCGTTCTTGTTGAACCCAGTGTATTCCTCTCTAGAGATACACTATCGGAAGGTGGTTCCATACCTTGTCATGTTGGAAATCTAGTCTCCAATAAGCGCCCTGTGGTTTTTGATTTTATACTATGTATGTGGAGCATGAGATGCAAGCGTTCCACTAGATTCTATTTATTTGATTTAGACACTATTATAATATCACTAGATTTTGTATTAAAGTGTTTTGGGTTATACTAAGGTTAAAACCAACCATGTTTACATGTGGGCTGGTCTTACTATTATCCTTTCTTTCAAAAGGATTTTTAAAGTTAAACAAATGATTGGAGTTTACTCACACCAGTCCCATGACTGACCCAGAGTTTATTTTGTTTGTTTTCCCTAAACTCTTGGGTGCCCAAATTTGTACGGGCAGTCAAGAAGTCGGGATTTTTCATATTCACTTGGAAGAGCTGGAAGCAGGAGGCTTCACCAGTTAGCTATAGACTATCATATTTCCGCTGTGTACTATGTTGTATCTGGAAACAGGTGTTTATAACTGTTCTAGGAATAACTGTTGTGCTCTGATGATGATATGTATATAAAGTTACTGGTTTGTATTTCAAAAGTTATGTTATATAATATATTTTATTCGTTTTGCTGTGAGATTTGTATTCTTTGTTTTTCTTCTATTCTAACTTTTCTTTCTTTCTATTTCTTATCCACTAACTTCTTTCTAATAATGATTTGTATTTCTGTGCAATTTGGGTCGGACGTGTGGTGTATTAGTCAACTCAAATAGTACGGATTTGCAGGTCGTTACATAAATGCAGTTATGGTTTAAGATCTTTGGCCTATTATTTACTTCAACTGAAGCAATATAAATTAGCTATTTGTTTAGGCTGTTCCTTTCAAAATAACTATTTTTGACTTAAATATTTAATTTGTATCGTATATACTCTTAAGATTTGATTGACAATGATGGTATTAGACGGTTTTATATCATTATACTGCATCAATTACATGTTGTTTCTTTGTTGTTATATTGTTACAATACCTTAATGTAATTCAAATCTATTATTTACATTTTGTTTGAAAAAAGCTTAGAAATCAAGCAGACTGCCCATAAGTTTATGTAATTTTACTATCTTATCGTATTCAGAAGTTCTTCGTTTATTTCTTAGCATACATACAAGAGAAACGGTGAGGGAGTTGCGTAAGCTTGAGTTGTTCTAGAAAATGATAGAAGTTGGGGCTATTATTATATAGCATAATCAACTTTAATCATAGTGTAATGTGTTAATATTTTGATCACCTTCATATTATGTTTGCTTCATTTACTGTTAAGGATATAGCTGTCTAATTTTGTAATGCACCCAGTGCTACACGGATGACTACATTGGATGGTACTGTAACCTTCCTTTACTGTTTAATTATATTTCTAGCTAATGAAACCATGTTATAAATAGTGTAATCTGCTATGTTCGTGTTTATTGTTCCAGCAAGTGGTTAAACTCACATCTGATGCACAATTCATGGAAAACACAAGTTGGACGTGCAATATAATAAGCTTCAATAATAAAGCATTAATATTAAATAACTAACATTGTGCTGTATGTAGTTACAAAATAGCTCTAATGTGTAACCCCAAAAAAAATCAAAAAGCAGGAAAATTGATAAAATAGTTCATATATGTGTAGCAATATGTAAATCATTGCCAAATGTCAAGGCTTTCTTCACTTTGCTTTCACACTTCTTTTTCCTTTGCCATTTGCCAAATTTTTCCTGCATTTTCTGTTTCCAATTTTAGTTTAATGATACAATGCATTCCAAGTTTCAATCTACATATACACCTGTATGCCAAAAAAATTAAAGCCATCAATTTTTCCAAGCCTGTAAATCAAAACATACGTTTTAGGATCAATGCATATACACTGGGCAATACAATACATGCTAAATTGGTACTATATATCTCAATAATTTATATTCGTAACTATATCTCTAATGCTAGATTTTTGTTTACAAACTCAGGTACATGTAACTGCCATCACATTTGATCAATGAAACAAACTCAGCTTGGTCCTCAAAGCTTAGAAATCTTTTAACTAAACCTTGCTTATAAACTTTTAGGTGACCAGTCAAAGAAATGATTACCAAACTATGCAAGAATAGATAACAGTGGTGCATACGGCATATCAGTTTACTGTTTTACTACAGTTACAAGCAAAAACAATATTTTTTGTTAGTAAGTACTTACCTAGCTCATGTTAGTAGGTGTGCAAATCATATTGTAAAACTTCTTTTAGACATGACATCTATAAATTTTTATTTTTATTTTACCTGTAAACTAATAATGTTTATTTGCTATGAACTAACTTAAAGTGAGGTGTTGTATAGATTTGAGATAGGATGAAGTAATGTTTACCTGTAAACTATTGTGTATTTTTTTTGGTTAAAATGGTATTAGATTTCTGGATGCCATAAGCACGTCTCTTTAGATAAGATGTGCTTATTGTCCCCACACTCCTGACACGGCTGACTTAAAAATGCATATGTCCATTTGTTTTCCATATGATACTTTGCACTGCATAACCAGCTCATGTATTTCCATAATAAAAAATTACACATGCTCAGTACGTTAATATTTTTTCTATACTATTTGTTTGGATATATATATATATATATATATATTACACAGTATTTGTGGTACAACGGACCACGCACGAAGCGCGTGCCTCGATCACGCGCGAAGCGCGTGCCATTATCACGAACAATAGAAAACATGAATGGTAAAGAAGGTTTGTGCCTATA
The DNA here is from genome assembly GCA_030737875.1 of Allium sativum. Lineage (NCBI taxonomy): Eukaryota > Viridiplantae > Streptophyta > Magnoliopsida > Asparagales > Amaryllidaceae > Allium > Allium sativum. The sequence continues at coordinate 53,008,328 of CM060926.1, forward strand.
TGTATATGTATGTAATTTAAATATATGGTAAAGAAGGTTTGTGCCTATATTTAAATATTACCATACAGTAGAGACACAACCTAGGAAAACATAAAATAGAAAACATGAATGAAAAATTATAAATGAAAAAATATGAAAGGATAGAAAGTTAATGACATTTATTACAGTGAAAGCATACATATAGACATTAATTATAAACAAATTCTTTTTGTTTATAGGAGATTTATAAAAAAAAGGATTTATTTCCTTCCTTCTAAAGGCCTTGCACTGCATTCCTCTGCTCTATAAATAAGTGTAGCAAACATCATAACATCAAGAGGAGGAAACGATCCGTAAGAATATCAAAATACATGGCGATTACCAAGGAAAATTGAACTTTATCATGTTATTTGCTATATTGCTCTTTTGTTTGGTTGGTGGGAGCATTGCAAACTTTGGAAAGTGCAACGAGTTATGTCGCAAAAGCTGTAGTTCCTTTCATTGTTTTCTCGAATGTATTACCATGCCAACTCCAAATTGTTGTGATAAAGAGTGCTGCTGATTTTAGCCTTTAATTCCTAAATGATTGTCATGTGTGATCTTATGTATTGCTAAGTCGTATTATCTAAAAAGGTTCACCTGTGGTAAGAAGGATTTGAAGAGTAATATTGATAAGTATGTATGAGCCGAGATCCCCGATGAAGAGAAAGATCCATATGGATATGCGGTTGTTAAACAATTTATGATACATGGTCCTTGTAGACCTGGATTTCAATCACATTGCATGAAGGGTTCTAAATGTACACGGAAATTCCCAAAAAAGTATGATCAAAAACTTTATTCAACTCTAAGATATAAATTAATTTTTTTGTATTTGACTCTAATTTTTCTTTTTCTTTTTCAGGTATTGTTCAAGTACAATGTTTGATGATTGCGGATTTCCAATTTACAGGAGAAGAAAAACCAAACATACTGTCAGAGTTAGAAATACAGATTTAGATAATCAGTGGGTGGTTCCTTTTATTAGGGATCTTTTGGTTCGATACCAGTGTCACATTAATGTTGAGATCTGCAATCACGGGCGTTGCATGAAATATCTTTTCAAATATTGTCTGAAGGGTCATGACCGTGCCACTGTGTTAGTACAGTCCAAAAAACAAAATGATCAACGATCTAGGGAGAAGAAAACAGTAAATGAGATTAAAACATACTTAGATGAGAGGTAATTTATACTGAAAGAATTGTATTTTAATTTACTCATGATCTTATATTTATTTTGCTCTGAAAACTGCTATTGATTCATGTATTTTTCTGATATGGATGTTTATTTTTATGTTGTAATTTGATTTTTTTTTCAAGTTAGAATGCCTCTTATACATAAAAAAATCTATTTAAAACTTAATAACAAATCATACGTTGAGCAACAACTACTCATACATTGTTTAGAATGCCATATATATAACTATCTAATATTAATTACAATACTTTATTTTTCTTTTATTTTTGATATTTAATCATTACAATATTTTTTTTAATAACATAAATTTTAATGCCCTACAAAGCGGGCAAAAAATACTGGTATAATCATAATTATATATATAAAAACTATTTTTTTTTTAAAAGGCTTAAAATTTAATTTATTATGAAATATAAATCAATCTTTTGATACACATACATTTTAAATCTAAACTTTTAGAAATCAAAATATATTAATTTGTTAAGGAACCATTTATATGTTGATACCTTTTTTTCAAAAAAAAAAAATCTATAGTCATAAAAAAAATATGAAATCTGGATATAAATTAAACTATAAAACTATAATTTCTTATATTAGAGACGTAAAATCATATATATATATATTATACCAAAATATTAGGTTAAATATTTAAGCTTTTACAAATTTGAATAAGAAATCAAAATAAATATTTAATTTACAAATAGTATTTGTGTAATGTATCCCAAAATTGTTATGAAATCATATGAATAATATATAAGTTAAACTATGCATGTTTAAACTATATAAAAGATGAATAAGTTTATATTTTATAACAATATCAAAAAGTTATATTAACTTTGTATATCATATTAACATGTTTATATAATTTATATACTTTTTTTTTGAAAACTGGTACATTATATACTTTTAATATATATATATATATATATATATATATATATACACACACACACACACGAGCGTAACGGCACGCGCTTCGTGCGTGTGTAGGCTCACTTCGCGCATGTGTAGGCACGCGTTTCGCGCATGGAATGCTGAATCTCAAATATGGTGTGCAATTATATAGAAGGTTTTGAATTTATCGTACCATAAGTTCAGCTGTATTTGGTGTAATTGTAATTGAATGTTAAGGTTATGGTGTTAGAATTCATTTGTATAATAAAACTAATTTCCATGAATTATAAGTTAAAAGAACCATTTTTAATACTGTACAATTCTAAATTTATGGGTAAATCATATAAAGCCAGGACTGCCATTTGAGTTTGTTTCAACATATATAAGGTGGATGGCTGTCAGTGTACTTTGATTCGATATATATATATATATATATATATATATATATATATATATATATATATATATATACACACACACACACACATACATACACATATATATATATATACATATGCACATACATACATACAGTTACAACCGCTTAATTTCAGTGCTTACCGGACCATAAAACACACCATGATAAGTAACTTCACCATCATCCAGAACATGAGAATTATAAAAATTGAAATACGTAGGCTTCACAGAATGCAAATGCAAACACAGTGGCCATATTTTTAATACATAGACTGGCTAACATATATACACAGATTGACTTACATGCATTACCTCAGAATGCTATAATTGTATTTTGCATATATATATATATTGCATTGATGAACCAAAAATATACTAACCTATCCTCATACACATCCATGTATCCAAATGCATAAGGCCGAGGCAGGCCCTCAAGCATTGCCTCAAGTTTGAAGACTATATATCGTACCACCGGTATGTTCATGACCCACAAAACACGCCTTCACATTTCTGTGTATCACCTTCATCCTGCCGTCAAACTTCAAGGCAAGGCTTTGTAGGACTTCGCTCTCTAATCTAACAGTTGATGGCAACATACAATAACATTCTTCTCTTCATCCTACACCTTTTGTAAAACTCCAACCATATTCATCAATAGGGGTAGTTCTAGCACTTGATATAATCAACAGCGAAATATATTTTATTACAACTGGAAGTTAAATAAACTGCAAAGTCCAAAAAATGAGAACCCTCCAAAAATAAAAAACTTACAGGAAAAAAACATCAACTTTGTGAAACAATGCACAGTATTTCTTAGTGCCATGCAAACCACAACGATGTAATCTGCAATTGCACATAAATTGTTTATTAGCTATTCAATTCAGCTGAACTCAAATATGATATTTGTTTTCATAAATGTGAGTTTTGAAAATTTTTTTCCTCTATGTTGAGTAATCACTTTTTTACCGCATTTAACAAGAGAAAACATGGCAAAGACAAACAAAAAAGATTGAAAACAATTATATATTATATTATATCATTGTTATAGGAAATTGGACAAATTTATATTTAGTTCATTTGATCACAAACGTGGGCATCAACCGCTGTACCTTTAGGTTCTAAATGATACGGTTAAAACAAAGCAACCTAACGAACTAATTGGTCAGAAAATTAGTTACAGAACACAGCATCAAAATCTATAGACATTGTATATTTCAAACCTTTGTTTTTGTGCTTTTTTTATAGTTAAAAACCCATAATGTCATGAACACTGTAATTTATTCTAACTCCGAAGGTTGTTTAAACTTTTTTTTTTGCTTTACTTTTTAATATTTCTAAATATATCTATGACTGCCTAAGGCCATCTAAAAAAATAAGTAATATAGCTATACTAAACTGCTTCATCGTTGAAGCAAAAAACCAACAGGGAACGATCAAGTTTAACATTACTTTCAATTTTAAACACATTCTAATATTATCATCAGAATAAATATTTGTGCTGCAAAATAGATGTTTCCAAATTCTAGAAATCTGAAAAAGTGGTAGAATGCTATGACCAAAAATTAGTAATTTTTTCTTTATCTGCTGCTTATGGAAGACCATGGTAGAATGGAATTTCAATTTATCTTTGTTATCAATACTAACAAAGTTACCAAGTTAATGAATGATTGCGAAATCCACAAATATAGGAATAAAAACAAAATTGCTTTGGTTTGTTCCAAGCAGTTATAATTAAATTCCATAATAGTGAATTTTATATTTAACTTCAATTAAAAAAAATGTCAGAGTTGTCTATTTAACAATGATCTGCATGACCCAATCTACTGTAATACTAATTCTTTTTCATTATTAAATACATCAACTCGGATTATTTTTACCTAGAAAATGAATATTTGCCTAAAATGTAGAAACTACGATAAATATAAATTTGTTTATAATACAATGACTTATCTAAATCTTTTACATGACAATAAGATTCCAATTTTGGTTATCGAATATCAAAAATTAAGTAGATGACTGCGTAACACATTTTGCTTTACGATAAACTCTTTACAGATGTTTAATTTAACACTTGACCACGATATATATAACAAAACTAGTTTTTACTCTTACTGGTATATTTTATTGCTTATTTTCATCATAATGTAATGGTATTTCTCTTGTTTTGGATCAAAAAAGCAAAATAAACTTTTGGACGACTGCAAATATGAAGATATTAAATATAAAGATTGCTTCAAAACAATTCAAAATCAAAATTACCATATATATGAAATAATAAAATACAAAATAGCTTCATTTTGACACTCCGCTAAAAACCATGTATAGGTTGTAAACACATTTGTAGTGAATCTTTTTCGAAAGCAACAAAACATAGACCGATTTAAGTGTAGAAAGTTCATGTATTTAAAAGATCTAAATTATTCAGCAAGACAAAATTTTCGGTATTTTTGTACCAACGAACTCTAATAGCACCTAATTTTTTTGATACACAAATAAAACCATATATTAGCATGCAACTATATAAACAATAAAATTTAAGTTCAAATCGAATAATTAAGAGATAAAAGGATTAAACCTGAGAGCTATTGAAGATTCAGAAGGTAGAAAATTGTTGGCTGATGCAGAATGGCAGTCCGTTACCGCTCGAAGTTCCAGTGGCTTTGTCGCAGTTGTAGCCGCCTTATGCTGGCGTCTAACCATGATTAACATCTAACCACCAATTAGGCAACATATGATATCGTAAACTTTAGGAGGCTATAAGTAAACAAAACATTTTATTAATATTCAACAAAATGAAGTTACCTGTCAATAACATCCCCCATTCAACATTCTACACAAAAAATGAAGCATACCTAAAAGTATAAATAAAATGTAAAAAATTAAACTAAAATTGACCTTTGTGTATGATGCAGAATGGCAGTCCGTTACCGCTCGAAGTTTAGGGGCTTCATCGCAGTTGTGGCCGCCTTATGCTGGCGTCTAACCATGCTTAACATCTAACCACTAATCAAGCAACATATGATATGGTAAACTTTAGGAGGCTGTAAATAAACAAAACATTTTATCAATATTCAACAAAATGAAATTACCCATCAATAACATCCCCCATTCAACGTTCTACACAGAAAATGAAGCATACCTAAAAGTATAAATAAAATGTAAAAAAGTAAATTAAAATTGACCTTTGTGTATACCTAAAACTCTCGCAGTGCTCGCATCCGAAGAAAACAAATATAAAAATACATAATTGAACTCAAGCTTACTTAGTCCCAATTGGGGACGTTGTGTTTATCTGCATAGATAAAATAATGTATTGGCAATGGTATATTGAAAAATATGTATAATTAACCACATGAAGAAATTGATAAGTACATAATACATGAAATTGAGCAACCTAAATAATGGTTTCACAACAGTTGATTTATCAGAATAATAAGAGATATTCTGAAGTGAGAAATACAGCGAAGAGACCTGGTGGATTTCCCAAAAATGTAAGTATAGGGACGAAACGAAAATGAACCAGAATAATCGCAAGAAATAACAGAGCATGAGTAAAATCATCAGAGAAAGAAGCTTTGAGAAACAAAAGTTTTGTCACTATTCAAGTAAATTAAATTCTTAAAACTAATGCTGAAAACCACAAATCACAATAACTCACCCTATCAAACGCAGGATAGTTGTCCATCTTTGAAAGAGAGGGCTAAGAATTAGCGCATATATTGTAAGTACCCAATGGCATATAGCCTTCAAAAAGCGTTAAAACACAAATAAGAGCAAATAAAGAACAAACTGAAAATTGATGGTGACCGAATATTTTTCGGATATGATTTCCAACTTTGAAGAAGAGCGTAAGTTCCCTTTTCTAACTTGATACGGTATTCGCAATTTTTCTTATGGCAATATTTTTTCGTTGTTTAATTTGGAATTGGGGATTTCGAGCTGAAGTGCGGAGAAAGGACTGGTACTGATAGTGGCATAGTGTTGTTGAACGTGAGAGTGAACGTGACAAATGGGAACAAAAAGACAATTGTACCCTTATGCTAATTTAGGTTGAAGCGGCTAAATACTAAGGGTACATGAGGAAGAACGAAAAAGGCTTCATTTGGGCAACTATTTGCATTAAATATAAGATGTGTGTGTGTGTGTATATATATATATATATAGAAACAAGGTATAAGAAAATAAGTAAACAAACAAAATTAATAACTAGTGTTTAAACTGGCATTTTCTAAAAAATATGGAGGGAAGTTTGAAAGTTTAAACTTTTAAAATTAAATTTTTTAATTTCATTATGTCGACATGACCATTTATATATGTCGGCATACTTGTAGAAAATCAAAAGACATATTGTTTTGACTTCTTGGTTTTATATTATCGATTTACACTTTAGGTTTAACTGTTTCCTGAAATAATATTAATCCAAACAAATAATCAAAATTTGTGTTCATTATTATTATAATATTTATTATTTTGAACTTCAAATTTCCAATTTCAAATTTCAAATTTCAAATTTCAAATTTAAATTTCAAGTTTGAATTTTAAAGTTTAATTTTCAAATCAAAACTAGAAAAATAAAACATCCACTCAAACGAAAAGAATTTAAAATTAATTAAGGCGTACCAAGTTTTTCGATCCATTTCTTCGATATTTTCTGGATACTGAATTGTTGTGAAACACATATTTAAATCTCCGGATTTTGGCTCTCCATCGCTTGATGACGAATCCGAATCATATTTATACCTTCCAAAATTTGACGACGAGATCAATGATTTAGTAGTTTAACCAAGTTGGCTTTAAAATTTTGAATTTCGAATGAACGGACACTTCAACTACTATAATCCCAAAAGTCATATCTTATCATAAACTCTTCTTTTCTTGATTGTGCTTTTCGGCCAATAGTCATTAGACATAACTCTTTCCCTGCAAAACAACGTAACTTTTCAAAGAATCAAGTGACTTTTCAAAATAACAAATTGTAATTTGAAATAATAACATCATGATGATTCTGTGACATATTTATTTAAACTTTTCAAGAAATCATATCATGATAACTTGAATTTTCAATCAAATTGAATGCAAACTCATATAATACTGATGCAATGCATAAATATAAACTAGTATTATAAATCATTTCAAAATTTGCCATTTAATAATTTTCAAAAATCAGATTATGAAGTTTTTGAAAAACCTTGCTCTGATACCAATTGTTAAGGAATGCAGAATGGATCATTAAGGCAAAACAAACACTGGAGAAGGGGTGAATAGTGTTTGTGAGAATTTTAACAAAATCTAAAACTAATGTGAATAACATAATGAATCAAATGCCACAAACACAATCACAGACACAGATTCAAACACATATACAAAATAAACAGAAATAAAAATGCAGAAAAGGAAAGAACACACCGGATTTTATACTGGTTTGGATTACTCCTACGTCCAGTCCCACGCAACGCTGGATTGCGCAAAGTTTTATTACTATATCAAAATCCAATTATAACCTCCTTGATTTCACGGCTACAAGGGATACCACTGATTCCAACCTCCATGATTTCACGGCTACAAGGGATACCACCGATTACCCGTCCTTGATTTCACGGCTACAAGGGATACCACCGATTCCTTAACACAACCCAAACTATTACAAACAGCCCTATAACTCTTCAATCGCACTTGATTCAGAGAAAGATGAGAAGAGAGTGTAGAGAGAAGAAGTTTGATCAAAATAGAATTGAATTTGGTAGAGTATAAGTGTAGAAATCATAAAAATGATTAAGAATGATCATATAATGAAAGAGGATGAAAGTGGAGAAGAAGATATGTTTTAAAATTCGGTTTCAACCTCTTTTTATAGAGTGTAAAAGGTTGCAACGGCTCTGAATCGTTTCAAATAGTGAAAAGACACTTCCTTTCAAAATTGAAAAAGTGACAGTTATATGTCGACATGGTGTTTTTGGTATGTCGACATACCCTAGTGTAATTTTGTATGTTAAAGCATTTTTCAAGTGTTTTGATATTGATATAATTCTGGAAATTCTTGAGTAAAAATCTAGTGTTGTAAATTAATATTATATAATAGAAAAACATATGAAAACATAAATTTAAACTATATAAATATATTAATAAAATTATAACATTATAAGGTTTTAAACTATATAAATATATAAAGTATAATATAAAATTTAAGTTTGAAAAACAAAGAAGAATAAGAAAAGATAAAAAAGATAAAAATAAAATAGAGAGGATTGAGGATAGAATTGAAATCAAAATTTGAAAATTAGAATTTGAACCTGGAGTGCTATTCGGAGTCTTACATAAACTAGACTCTATTACTATATTTATCTTGAACTCTTGAAATCTTGAAAGCTTGATAACTCTTGAGTATTGAATCTATCTTGAATTCTGAATCTCTTGAAACTCTAAAACTATACAGTCTTTAGTACTTAAGTCTTGTATACAAATCCTGCATATATATATATTCTAGAAAGAGATGTTAGTATATATTTTATAATAAATGGTAACTGAAATAAGGTTGTTGTCATAAAAACTCCATTCTCCAACAATAATTCAGTGCTATGATCAATGGCCTATTTACTTGAGACCTACTGGTTAAAGTCAGCCATAAAGCATTTTGCGCTTTCGTCCCGCCCCGCCCCGCCAGAAGATATCCATAGCCTGATAATGAAAAACCTTGCTAGCTTCACAGGCAACTTTATTTTTACCTGGTTTGAGAAGAGAGCTAAGCCAGGAAAGGAGCGTCCATTTTGATTTCATTTGGATGTAAAATCAATGTTGAGTGTTTAAACCTACTCAAAATGCACAAAAAGTTTCATTGCAAGTTAAATTGCATTTATGAGATGATATAGTTTAGCTCTCGTTCGAGAATTAAAATTGACATCAAAATTGAATGTAACTACTAAATGACACCTGATATGTTAATATTGACATTTATTTGGCAGTAAATTGACATTGGATTATATTAACATATATTATCATTGAACTAAATTACCAGTTAAACATCAACATTTGATAACTAATGGCTGTTGAGATGTATATATCGTTTTAGACAATAACTGGATCAGTATGCTTATTTTTTGATATGCTGATTGATACAATATTATATATGATAGTTATTGACTATGGTAGTTTCCTATAACCATTATGTATGTCATTGAAATGAGATAAATTGATATTTGCACCTTTAGACATCGAGTACCTGAATTGAGAAATAGGTTGAAATGATATAGACCAATGATATTTAATACAAATAAATTATACTCGTGAAATTTAAATTACCTAATCACTTGGCCATAAAGTAGAAAATTAAATACAGACACAAAATTTGGTCAAACAAAATGTTTTCCAAGGTTATAATCTTGAACTAGTTAAATGAAATATTTCAAAAAACATAATTTGGAATTATTAATCAAGTCGATTGGTGGATTTTTTACTTGAAATTCATTAGTTTATATCTTAAGAGTTGAATTGGAATCTAAATTGAATTCATTGAAGTTTAATTATTTTCAATGCTGAATCTTAAATTAAATTAAAATTTTGTAATCAATTTAATGAAAATATGTTTAATTTTGAAATTTATGTTTTGAAACTAGTTTAACATAAATAAAATTAAAACTTAATTTTTTTAAAAACCAATAATGGAATGAGGATTAAAACTAAAAATTTGAGTTTTGAAATCAAATTGATGTAAATAGGTTCAGAAATTATAATTTAAGTTTTGAAACTAATTTTAATAATTTTTTAAATTGTAATTTTAATTTAAATCATTGAAGTTTAAAGTTAGTTTGGATTGGAAATACAAAATTGGATTGATTATATTTCGAAGTTTGAATTGATAAGATTTATATGAGACTGGAATTTGAAATTGAAACGGTTTATGCTAAACTTTGAGAGTTGGGAATTTGGTTCAAAAAGTTTAAAGGAAATAAACTATTTCAAATTTATATTATTTTATTGAACTACTTTCCAAATGATATTATTTAATCTAAACTAATTCTCATAAATTAAATTAAGTACCAACTACTTTAGAGCTAGATAAATTTCTTGCAAAACTATCTCAATTAAACTAAATCCTACTAAATTCAACTAGTTCGATATTCATACTATTTTTAGTCAAAACTATCTAAATCCAAGCTGTTGAGCCCATTATTTTAAATATAAACGATTACAATTGTATACTGATTTATGACACATAAATATGAAATTGGATTTTATATCCAATATTGATTTGTGATAGAATAATATGAAATGATGTTTTATACAAACAATAAATGATCATGGTGTGTAAAATAATTATTGGTTGTTAAAAAGACTAGGGTTGTATATTAACATACTTTTATCAATACTGGATCCATTTTAACAACCATATATATAGAAGATGTTACAGAATGAAGTGGTTAAATTAGCTAACATTTACTGGAATAAAGTAAGAGAACGACGATAGAAAGCCAAACAAGAGCATATATCTAGCCAATAAGGTTAGCTACTTCTAGCAGACACACCTCTTCTTATTACTTAAATGACTTGTGATGCGATTGGTGCATCGTGGTTTGATTTATGGTGTTGTACGCAGCTGGTCGATATGGGTTACGACCAGCCAAAAAAGTTAAACTAGTAAAACTCTATCTTGTCATATTTATCTGCCTACTATGATTTTGTTTTGTATTGTATCTATAAGGGACCCTCTAATAGCTTCAACTTATGGTGATATTACGTCCCCTACATAGACTACAGTGCACATAACAATGTTTTAAGGCGAATATATAGGTAACATCATAATGCTATTTTTAATATTATACTTTACTGATAGAAATTATATATATGGTGTATCCAACTATATACAGATAATTTTACAGATCCTTAAGAGGTAGAAAATATTATGACATCTCTTGAGTATTTTGCATCCTTATTTCAGGCATTTGATTTGACTTACTTTAGAAATTACAGTCCTAACTCGATTATATAAATTTTCATTATGCTTGGGTCAGTCTGAGTTGTTCCAGTTTAGCCGAAGACTTTATTCTGAAGTTGAAGATGAAGATTGACATTTCGTATTTACTAGTATTATTCCTTCGTACTTGTTATGTATGTTGATTGTTTAACTTTGATATTGCAGTACAATGTATATGATGAACAGTCTTACGGTTTACTTATGTGATTATTATATTTTTCCTTCCAGTATGGGATTTTGTGTTCTTTTTTCTGCTAATCCCTTTATTTCTTATATATAAATCCTGTTAACAATTTGCTTTTTTGAACAGTTTGGGTTAGACGTGTGTGGTTTATTCTCGATCTGAATTGCTTAAAATGGAAGGTCGTTACAAAGGTCATGCTGCAAGAGTCCATATCTGAGCAAGAGTCAAAGAAGCCATCTTCTCCACACGTAAGTAATATAGTCTAGGGCTCGATGGTTGGGACTCTAAATCTTCAAGTATCATTGACATGACTTAAAATATATGATATTAGAAGTTGTGCAAGAATCATTTATCAATGGAAGAATTTAGAAGAAGTTAATCAACCTTTTATCACTCACATTCCTAAAGTTAATAAACTAACCAAAGTGGAAAATTTTCGGCCAATTGCCTACTGTAACATGTTATACAAAACTATTAGCAAAGCTAAATGTAACAAAGTCATCCAAATTCTTCCTAACCGGATTTTTGAGAGACGGCATGCTTTTACTAATACGTCTCTAAAGGCTCGTTATTTGCATATGAACTTGACTGAAACCTTAACATTCTTAGTGTTGATAAAGAGGGTATCAAAATATACCTTCATAAGGCCCATGACAAAGTGAATAGGAAATATATTATGCACACGATGAATTGCATGGGATTTCCAAATGCTGATGAAACTCATTGAAGGATGTATCTCTAAATTTTCCTTTTTTATTATAACTAATGGCCCACTCTAAGAGTACATTGAAAGCAACAGAGGTCTAAGGCAGGGAGATCCATCCTCACACCTATTATCCAATGCTATGGATCCAAATGGATTAGCCCCTAATTATGGCTTATTCCAACTTATGTACAACTGTCAACCTGTCCTTCACCACCTAATATATGTTAATGACCTCATAGTCGTGTTCAAAACTAATGTTGTAGCTATCACAAGGATTAAAGAAATTCTAGATAATTTGGAAAACCAGGTAGGTTTGCAGTTAAACGATCAAAAATCTAAATGCTACTTTAATAAATACTGCACGGACAAATAAATTACTCTAAATGTAGCAATCCGCTTTTTTGATCCTCAGAGTCGACACTAATACATCCATGATATAAATATGTCGAATATCCAAGTGTTGGAAAAACAAATCATTAGGGGTTAAAGAAAAGAAGATAGAACAGGATCCCACAATCACATCAAATAACTTATAATAATCATGAAACACTTTACAAAGTGATTTACAAAACTGATTACATCAGAGTTACACTAGAACAATTCTACCCTAAGATAGTTATAACAACCTGTCCTTATAAAAAAAAAATATAGAGTACATAATATACAGTGGGAATCAAGTACTAACCGACTACCAATGAGCCTCATGCTCCGAGCTCCTCCAAATGCCTCCGTGAAAACCTGAACTACTTGGCTTCTCATAAAAATTTGAGCACCCAAGAGTTTTAGGGAAAATAAAATAGAACTCCATGGACAGACATGGGTGTAGTGTGAGAAAACTCAAACAGCTTGAGTTTATATTTAAAACCTTTTGAAAACAAAAGCATCTCGTAAGATCACACCGCACATAAACACAAATGGGTTTCTACCTTATGATAACCAAACCACTTTATAGAAAATCTCATGATATTATAATAGTGTCCAGATACAAATACATATGAATTTTAGTCAAAATTGTTGAATTGAATATTGCCGAGAAATAAAGATTTTGGTGCTAAATAGTTTATAACTTATAGTTATATAACTATTCAATCCATATTGATAGCAACTTATCACACAGTTTTAACTATAACTTAGAAAGTACAGAATGGGGTGTTATTTTGCTCAATAGATGTCCATAATGATCTATATTATCCAAGGTAACTTAACAATGTTTATTTAGCCAAATAAATAACACATGTGTAAGCTGCATGATTTAAATGGCATTATTATTTAAAATAATACTATTTAAATCTTGTCCATTTTAAATTGCCACAAATTTCTACTTATCGAAACATAACCACTGACTACATTATTCAATCGGATTCGTTAATACGAACTCAATGCAGAAATTCATTCACCAATCAGATATCTTATGAGCGAGATATCACATACTACTCCAATACAAATTATAAATTAACTTCAAAAATTAAGTTAACTCACCAAATACAAAACAACCCGACCCATTATCATATACACCTGACCCACTCTTCCCATTTTCCCCTTTCCCCTTTCCCTCTTCTTCCCCATTTAGAAATATCTCTAGCCTGTACCTGGAGCTTGTGCAACCCATGCAACTTGCACGTCTTCCCCGACCGCTATCGCGACCAGCGATATCACCCTCTGCACTCAAAAGCATTAATGGCTTGACCCCCGTGCCTCCAAAATCAAAATCCGGCCATGCTCCAGCTGTAGCTCACCTGAAATTTCCAACGACATGAAATCTCATGGAGCTCCACCAACATGCTATGCTAGCTGCGAGTTTCCACGCTGAATATGATTCCGATCACTACTAACTTAACGCTTCTTTATTTGCTGTAACTCTTAACCCTTGTCACAACTCATACTTCCATGGATCACCGGAAAAACCCAACGCCTCAAATGTAGGACCGAACATCACAAAATTTCACATATAAAAAAAAGTATAAAGTATAAGCGTACTGAAACTAGTTTCATGATTTTTAAATAAATACATGGTTTGAAATTAATTTTGAAAGGTACAGACCTTTATGTTTTCTTAGTATTGGTTATTGCCTTTTCTTGGTTTGCAGGCTTTCAGAGTTTATAACTTACTTGCTGCATTTTTAAGTACAATGACTTGCTCCCAGATTTGTATCTTAGTTTTCCTTCTTTTTTTGGTAACATGCAACTTAAATACGAGAATAAGCAAAAACAACAAATAAGAGCAGAAATATGAATATATATATATATATATATATATATATATATATATATATATATATATATGAGGAGCATTCAATTGCATCCTAAATAGTGAGCACCCCAAATGCCCCCAATAGAAACCAAGTATTTATAGTAGTTTAAGTTAGTGGGAGGTGAGAGAATGAGGGGAGGGAGAGAGAAACGGGATATGTGGTGGAAATCGGGGGCATTTAGGGGTGCTGCACTGTTTCGGGTGCCATTGAACGCTCGCCTACACACACACACATACACGCACTTGCTGCCATGACTATCTTGAGGAGAAGAATAATGCAAAGAAGAGGATGAAAATGAAGGAAGTAAAAAATGAAGTAGGGAAGTGACGACTTTTGACGTATGTATGTTATAGAATTTATAAAATAAAAGACCAATTTGCCCTCTTGAAATCATTTCAAAGCTTATAACAAAAGGTATTTACTATAATTACATGTAATGATTGTCTTGGAAAATATAAGCTTACATGTGTTAAAGGTACTAACTTTTATTTACTTATTTAAACAAAATGATGACAAGGAATGTAGTCATTTCAAAATTTGAAATGTAAAATACTTTATGAATAATGACTTGACATTTTAAAGTTAATTTTATTAAAATTTAATTTTAATTCGTTTTATTATTATTATATATGATTATATACATTATTTACTCTTATTTGGTTAAACGTCACAACATAGTAGTTTTAATATATGTTAACTTATATTAAAAGCAAATACCAAATCATGCCTTTTTATAATCTAAAATATAATATAAAACTATTTTTATTGTATAAATATATAAGTATTGAACATTATATCATATATTTTAAAAATATAAATATTTAAAATCTTACTAGTATATCAAATAACATGTATAAACATATAAATATACTTCCAAAAAAAACTTTTGGTTTTAAAATACATATCTATTTTTACAACTAAAACAAAAACTAAGTTTTTTATTTTAAATTATAAAACTTTAAAAATCAGTAACCATCCAAACCATTGATTGAATGATTGAAAATAAGTTATCTATCATTAATTAATCATTTAAAATGAAATTTAGATGATTAAATGCGCAAATCGAATATTTAAATAAATTATATATTCACAAATTGGATTGATAAAATTCTGGGTTGTTATAATTCTTCCCTCCTAAAAAGGATTTCGTCCTCGAAATTTCATCTCCATCCCATCTAGAGACATAACATAAATTAAACAACCAAATGTTATTTATCAATTTAATAAGCTCGTATGATAAACACAGATCATCCATATGCAATATCTGATTAGATTAATATTCGAATACAAAACTTTTGTTTCGAACTAGTACCGTTCACTCATCGTCTCTTATGTGGACTCTAATCAGGTTCCTTGATTAGGAACCTCAATTCTCCTTGCGTAGCCAATTACTATAATAGAAAACTTCAGCTCCATACCAAAAATATCATAAAGTGTTCGCCGTCAAGAATAGAGTGATTATCCTCATTCGGATCGATGTGAAAACACCTCAAAGCCATATATTCCAATCTTAATTAAAACAAAACTGCGAACAAACTATCTAAGTACAACATATGTACTTAGCCTATTAGTTATTATTATACCAATTTCTATTTCAAATATTTGCACATTTAATCAAGTTACTTAAACTTAATTCTTCTTAATTCGCCAATGCTTTAGTCCAATCCTATATTAACTTGGAAACCTCGATAGTCCAAAATCGCCATAATTTGCCTTTCATTCTAACTAATGAACTAGCAATCAATTTGTCAATCAATAAGAAAAAATAACCTTATCTAATGCATAGGATATATGAATCCATATAGTACTTCTTAACCTAAAGTTTAAGAATGTAAACACCCAGTTTTATTTCAAATCAATTTGAAATCCTACTCATATATACTTATAACTAAACATATTAAGTCATAATTTATTTTTCAAAACATTTTGAAATAGAATTCTCCAATGGTAGCAAATTTCCCACTTAGAAACTCGGATATGAACACCGATGATGTCGTACGCTCATTACCGGAATGATTTCCCAGCGACCAAAGTGGTTCAGTGCTTCTATTTCATAAAACTTCTTTCTAGAATTTTAAAATCATAAAATAATAATATTATTATTAGTCAAAAGCTTTGAAAATAAATTTTTAAACACCGGGATTCAATTCTTAAACTCCTAAATCAATTTTTAATTATAAACTCTATTTATAAATTATTTTTTATGAAATATTTTTAACCCAATGCTGATATTTGAATGCCTTATAGTCAAATAGGTAAACTAAATTCAAAAGGAGTTCGGTTCATTATTCTATAAAATCTATTAACTAGCCGACCGATAAAAGAGATTTACTCGCAAACTAGTTGAGTAAAGAAAATCAACCAACTAATGATAATAATTGAATATTATCATCTCTATCAACAAACATTTCCTAAATCAATATAGGCACTCAGAAAACATTCCTTTGTATATAAAATATCCTTTGGTAAAATTATTTCATGTACCATTCTTTAAAACGATAATATGATAATTTTCCTTGTTCAAATGTTTAGAAACTCTGATCGATACCATGGCGTTCCATTTCTCGACAAATTTATAAACCACCTAAAAGATAAACAAACACAATGCAAAACATTTTATAACACTAACAAGTACACATTCTCATATATATAAACTCAAACTCATAATAAGACATTTCATTATCTTATCTCTCACTGAGTTTACCCCACATAGCCAAGGTTCCCGCTCAACCTTCAGCTCTGAAACCACATGTAACGACTCGTTTTTTCGATCCTTAGAGTCGACACTAATATATCGACGGTATTAACATGTCGAACATCTAAGTGTCGGAAAATCAAATCATTAGGGTTAAAGAAGAAGAAGAAGAAGATAGAACAGAATCTCACAACCGCTGTGGATAATATACAATCATCACAACGTACTTTACATAGTGATTTACAAAACTGATTACATAGAATTACACTAGAACAATTCTACCTTAGGTTAGTAATAACATGTCCTTACACAATAGCTATAGAGCACATAATATACATCGGAAATCCGCTCCAGCTGTATCCCACCCAAAATTTCCAGCAACATGGAATCTCACCGAGCTCCACCAAAACGATGTTCTAGCTGCGGTCTTCCACACTGAATATGATTTCGACCTCCTATTTGCTTAACGCTTCTTCATTTTCCTATAACTTATAACCCTAGTCACAACTCATACTGCCATGGCTCTTTGGTAAAACCCAACGCCTCAAAAATAGGATCGAACATCATGAAATTCCACAGATCGACAAAACTATAAACTAGAAGCATACTGAAACTAGTTTCATGATTTTTAAATAAATATATGTTTTGAAATTAATTTTGAAAGGTACAGACCTTTGTGTTTTCTTTCTTTTGGTTAGTGTCTTTTTTTGATTTGCAGGCTTTTGGAGTTTCTATCATACTTGCTGCATTCTGAAGTACACTGACTTGCTTCCAGATTTGTTTCTTAGTTTTCCATACAGATAAAATTTTCAAACTCAAACTAAATACCAAAAAGAAGAGGGATATACAGATAAAATTTTCAAACTCAAACTAAGAAAAAAGCCAAGTCATAAGAATCCATACCTTGATTTATTTTCTCTCAAACTTTATGCACAATGGGAATGATAAGAAGCTTACACAGAGAAATGAAGAGAAACTTTACGCTGTCATTAAAACTTTTTAAAAGCTTACAATATTTTTACAAGGCTCACATGAATAGTTTCTCTGAGCGTACTAGCATACATTTATATCACACTTATCCGGTACATATTAACTTACATTATTCAGTAAAAGATAAGGATGAGTACAATGCTAAGCTGTCTTCTTTCTGGAAAGTGCCTTAAACTGGTGATAGTTGTGTAACTACGTAGCCTTTTTCTGAACATGTCTTTAAAGAGGTAATAATTATGTTGCCACATACCCCTTTTTCTGGAGAGTCCTTAATTATTGTTGTAGGCCACCTGTCCTTTGATAGATGCTATGATGGCTTCTTTCTCGGTTCTTCTTTCTTTAATCTGTATCGGCCATGTATTCTGGACTATCTTCTCGTAACAATCTTCTGCTCTCATTTATTTTTGTACTGTCTTCTAATTCATTTTCAGAAGATAGCCGATCATAAATTATTACATCATTATCTGGGTCGAATGTTCCTTCTGCTTGTGGGAATGGAAATAGAATTTTTAATTCCATTTCAACCCATAGTTGATAATGTGAACTTTCTGACTGTAATACCAACTTCTTCCAACTAGGTGGAGGGCTTACTGTGGTGACTGAATGATGAAATTCCCATGGCTTATTTGCCTCAAACCAGATGGGATCGCCTTCATAGTTCTGGAAATAACACCTTAGACTTCTGGAAGCATGCTGTCTAGTGTAACCTAAATGTTTAAAAATAGAAATTCTGTGTTTTGCGCGTTTAATTGTATGACTTGGATCAAAACAGTAAAAAGGAGTGGTTGAATTTACGCACACTACTATTCCTGGAAAAATCCTTAGATACTGCGATGCTATTAGAGCAAATCTTCTTCCAAACCTTTCTAGGATTGTTTCTTCAATGGGATTATGAAAGGTAATTCTTGATAGCATTCCATGATGGAATAAGTCAATTACTTCATCTATATTGTTTGGTAACGTTTGGCTGTCAACTCTAATGCGTAGCATATTTGACCTTCTGTCTTGAATAACCTTGAACTGCACTCCTTCCTTAAATCTTTGGTAATAACCTTTTAGAAGTCGTTGGAGACTTGCGCAATGATCTGTCCATCTGTCAAATACCATTTTTTCTATTTTTATTTTGATGTATGTACCTGTTTTTTCATATAATTCTTCTAGAATTGGAGCGGGTTTCAGCTTCAAATGATTTGAAAGCTGCTCATAATTTAAGTTTCTGGGTCTTTTGGGCTGTCAGGCTAGAATTTCATCTCTCTCTTGCACCAACTGTTCTATCCTTCATTCCATCAATTCACTGGTTTTTTGGTTGTATGTTGTCTTTTGGTAGTGATTCCCAAGGAATTGATTTCTTTGAAGAAAGTGATGAATTTGGGTCTGGCTGGTTTGATAAAGATATTGTAAATCATTTAACTGTGAAGCCTGATTATTGATAAGGTCGGTAGATGATTGTGGAGGAGATGAGGTTGTTTGTGAGTATGACTGTTTACAATTTGGATCCAAATAGAAATTTGGACCAAATGCATTTCTTGCTTCATTCAGTGCTTCCTGCAGACTGTAAAAACCCTTAAAAATTGGATTTTGAAAATTTTGAATGGCCATTTGAACCTGGCTATAATGTTTAAAAACACCTGTATAATTTGCTCGAAAAACAACATAACTAAAGAAATTTCTAGAAAGCGGTTTTTGCTGATTTTTTGAAAAATAATGTGCAAGACTGTTAGCAACTGTTTGTTTGTGTCGTCTCTCTGTCTCTATTGTTCGCAAATTCCATATATGGTCAAGCAAACATTGCTGTGAATGATCTGATATACGAGTAAGGGGTCTGAACCTCCTTGGATCGTTATCGTTATACTGGAGCAAACTGTATTGACCAAAAGTCATTATTTTTCTGTCATCAGGACTGAAGAAGGTGATTTTTCTTCCCTTCTTAATCTGGTTTGTAAACTATGATTTGAAGGGGATTCTATCTCCTCCTTCCTGGTTGAGCTGGAAGATGCTATATCTACAGGAGATTGGTCTTCCTTTACTGTTTTATTAGCTTCTGTATTCATCATATTTCTTTTCTGTAAACAAAAGTTGATTAGTATCGAAAACTGGTAACAACTTTCTCGATAATATATCTGCAAGATGATTGTTCTTACCCTTAATATGTTCAAAGTTTATTTTATAACCATTACCATGTATAAGATTTTGTAAATTTAACCATCTAGTCCTATTTACCATTTTAGAATATTCGTTTGAAATAAACTTCACAATTGCTTCACAGTCGGTTCTGACTGTAAATTCTTTATTAAGATAAATTCTATATTTGTCTAGGGCATTAATTAATGCTTGTATTTCATAGTCTAAAGAGGTCTAACTGGCTGCTATATTGAAATTACCGCTTGCATAAGCTGCAATCTTTTCTGTTGACCTATCGCTATATTTTGATGGTTTACATTTTAGAACTGCTCCCCATTCTTCTTTACATCTGTCACATTCTATAATAATATAATCTGTTTCTAAAGGCAATTTTAAAGGCTTAATCCTTTTAACATTTTCTTTAATTTTTTGGATTAATTTAATGTCTTCTGTATTAAATCATGTTTCACCGTTTTTTGAAATCTTTCCATACAATGGACCTACCAGTTTTGCTAAGTTTGGGATAAATTTCTTGGCGTAATTTACCAGTCCTAAAAACGCTTGTATCTTTTTCTTATTATCTAACTTATCTGGAAACTCAATAATTTTTTGTGAAATATGCGGTTGAAGTTCAACCTTACCATTTCCAATTTCGAGACCTAAGAATGAATTTTTTTGCTTAAAAAGTTCCATTTTTCGTTTTGATACTACCTGACCATTTGTTTCTATTTCTTGAAAAATTGTTTTTAGGTGACTTTCATATTCTTTAATACTGCTACTAGCGATCAGAATGTCATCTATATAAACCAGGCAAAATTTGTATTTTTTGAAAATACTATCCATAAATCTTTGGAAAATGGCTGGGGATATTTTTAAGCCGAAGCTAAGGACATTCCATTCAAAGTGCCCTTTAGAAACAATTCAGTACTATCATTTAGCCATTTATAGTTATAAACAATTCTAGGTTGTCCACTTTTTTGCTCAGAATTATAAATGCTGCTGATCGATGTTTACTGTCCGATCTGCGTATTAACTTTTGATTTAGCATTTCTTTAATCTGGGTCTTAAACTCTTTGATATCAGCTGGAGAATAATCTATATTTGCTGTTTTAATTGTAATTTATGGATTTATTATTTTAATTTTACACGTGTAGTTTACCCTGGTTTTGGTAACATCATCACCTATTAATGCTATCTTTTCAAGTTTAGAGATAATTTGATATGGGATAAATTTACTTCTTTTCCCTTTTCAAGTTCCCTAAATGTTTCATTTTCTTGAATTGTTAGAGCAATTTTTTGCTCTTTTTCATCTGGAGATTTTTGTTTATTTTGTTTGTCTGTTAAAAAATCTAATTCTCCCTGTCCACCACGCTTTCGAGCGCACTCTGATTGGTAGTTATGGTAGTTTGTAAGTAAAGTATAATTTTGTTTACTAAATGTAATACTATTTTTAGAATTGGAAATACTACCTCGATAATTTAAAATAAAATTTAATCCGAGTAAAAATTCATTACTTTTTATTTCTTCTGGTGTAATTGTAAATTGACCTAATTCGTATTTTGAACTATAATTACCCACAAAATCTTTGAATTGAATCATAGATTCATCTGGTAATTTGTGTGTTAAAGTCATAAAGATTTGATTAGCTGTCTTGGAAGTAAATGTGTAGTTTAATGGTACTTTATATTGGGATGGAATTAAGGAATGTGCTATTAGACTTTTAGTACTTCCAGTATCAACAATTGCAACTGTATCAATAAATTTGTTGTTGTCAAACCATATTCGACAGTTTAACGCTAACAAAGAGGTATTATATCTATTTATGTTTACTGAAAATTCATCATTTTCTGTTAAACTAATTTTTAGATTTTCCATTCATTCTATTAGATTATTTTCGGGTGAGTTCCTAGGTTCTATTTGACTGAAATCATTGGTCCTTAACTGTATAACATCATTTTGCAACATAGTTACTTGTATTTGTAATAGATTTATCTGCGCATCGTGCTTGTCCAATATTTCTTGAAATGTACTTTTTTCGGTCGAATTGTTTTGCTTATAAATGAGTTCTAGATTAAATTGTCTTTTTGCTTATAAATGAGTCCCTTTAAAGATCTTTCCGCCCATAGCACGGAAGTCCTTACAAATCTTAGCAAAAGCATCTACATGACGAGCGGCAACATGTGGGGGAGGAGGAGGAGGAACGTTGGCTGGACCCGCGGCAGTTGCCCTAGCCTTTAGGTATCGTCTGAGCCAAGCGGGTATCGGAATGCCCTCAGGTATCTCGAGTTCCCAAGACATGCTGAAAAGAAAAAGGAAAGGATTCAAAACAAAGAAAAGAAGGATAGTGCATATGGCTTTGGGGAATATGCCTTTTTAAAATAATAATACTTTTCCTTGAAAATGCTTCTTTAAATCATGGTTTTGAAAATATTTTCTTTAAAATATGCATTTGAAAGTAGTTTTCAAAATCTTTTATCCGTTCTGGTAACCTTCAACTCTAATAGCACGTGTAATACCCCACCTCTATTAAGGTCACTCACAAAGGGAATGCAAAAAAAAAAAAAAAAAATAGTAGGAGCAAGAAAGTCAAAAGAATAATAATATAATTGTGTGTGTGTGTCTACATACATACATATATATGTATGTATATATACATATATGTAATAAAATCCCTTGGTAGGACAAACCAAGAGACAAAGAGCGGCTGAGATTAATTCATCCAACGCAGCATCTACCGTCAAAATCATTTTTACACGGATCACCAAATAGCCCGCACGTTTGCTTACCCACGTTTCCCCCCTCTCCTTTCTCCACTCCTTGCTGTATCTTCCACTTTTGTCCACTGCATAACTATTATTTCCGCAGGTACAACATTTTCTTTCATCTTCCTCCGATTACCATTGCTAAAACAATAAAGCCGTAACCTCTCACTGCTGACGTGGGCTCTTCTATTTACCCCCTTTCGAAATACTTCCATCTGTTCACTTTCTTCTCAAAATTTAACCCCTCACCAGAAACTGCCTAACTGCCCTAATCTCCGCTTCCCTTTCTCAGATTCGACACCTCCGGCTGGATGATTTTCTTCCCCACTTCTCCTAATCACACTCCATCATCGTACCGTCCTACTTCCCAAGGATAACTACTGCCGCCATAAATAACAACCGAAATTCTTACATCAGGTATGACACTCTTCCTCTTATTAAGGGATGAGGAGGAGAGTTATTAGAGAGGAAGAATTGCAATTTTTATTGATGCAAAACATGATTCAAAGAGCACATATATAGTGCTATGAGCCCAACGGCTAGTACAAAATATACCAAATATGTATGAGCCTAACAGCTAGTATTAAATATAACAAGTATGCATGAGCCTAACGGCTAGTAGATAATGACAAAGCATGCTAAATATGATAAAAACGTGTTCACACTCTAACGGCTCTATTGTAACGGCTTTATTATCTTCATTATGCCCCCTCAGTTCAAACTAGGGTTTCCTTGCTCATTCTGGCTTCCGCCTGCACTGATAACGCGAAGTTCCTCTCTCATTTTGATAAAAAATTTGGTCGAAAGGGCCTTTGTGAGAGCATCTGCTCTCTGATAGTATGCGGGCACATGACATATTTCAAGTCTTCCTGATTGCGTTCTTTTTCTCACAAAGTGGAGATCAATTTCAAGATGTTTCATCCTTGAATGTTGAATTGGGTTTAGAGATAAAGATACTGTGCTCTTATTATCGCACCAAATGACCGGCTTTCGTCTTGGAGTGAAACCAAGCTCTTCCATCAGTGATTCTATCCACATGATTTCGGCTGTAGCGCTTGCCAGTGCACGGTACTCAGCCTCTGTGCTAGATCTTGACGTGGTCTTTTGTTTCTTCGTACACCAGGAAATGATATTGTAACCGAGGTAAACGCAGTATCCTGAGACAGACTTTTGATCGTCAATATCGTTGGCCCAATCGGCATCGCTAAAGCACTGTAAGTTAAGTTCCTTTTCTGAATTTAGGTGTATGCCGTAATGTTTTGTGCCTTGTAAGTATCGTAACACTCTCTTTAATGCCATCCAATGTTCTGATAAAGGTTTCTGCATGTATTGACTGAGTTTATTGACGTTGTAGCATATGTCTGGTCGAGTAATAGTTGTGTACTGTAACGCTCCTATTATTCTTCTATATTGTTTGGCATTGTCGATAGCTTCTCCTTTATGCTTAGATAGTCTTAGGTTACTAATCATAGGCATAGGTAATGGGTTTGCCTTGTGCATATTTGCCCTTTGCAGTATTTCAGTGATATAATTTTGTTGGGATAATATTAATTCACCATTGTTTTTCCTAATCACTTGTATTCCAAGAAATTTTTTTAGTTCCCCCAAGTCTTTAATGGCGAAATTTTGATCCAGCTTGTGTACGATTCTGTTTATTTCTTCGCTATTGTCTCCTGTTATTAGCATGTCGTCAACGTATACTAGAATGAACACAGTTCCATGTATGCCCTTCTTCATATATAGAGAATTGTCCGATTTAACTTGTGAGAAACCCATGTTAGAAAAAGTTGACTTTAGCTTTTCATACCAAGCTCTCGAAGCTTGTTTTAAGCCATATATTGCTTTGTGTAGTTTGCATACTTTATCACCAGTACCATATCCTTCAGGCTGTTGCATGTATACCTCTTCAGTCAATTCCCCATTCAAAAAAGCATTGTTGACATCCAGTTGCCTCACATTCCATCCTTTGTTTAGAGCAATGGTTAGTATAATTCTGATGGTTGTGGGTTTTATGACTGGGGAAAAAGTTTTATTGAAATCAAAAATAAATTGTTGCGCGTAACCTTTTGCAACCAGTCTGGCCTTGTATTTGTCAATAGATCCATCTTCTTTTCTTTTTATTTTGTATGTCCACCTATAACCAATCACATTTTTGTGTTTTGGTTGAGTCACTAAGCTCCAAGTGTTGTTTTTTATGAGAGCTTTATATTCAGTGTCCATTGCCTCCTTCCATTTGTTTGATCTTATAGCCTGAGTGAAATTCAATGGTTCGATCTCACTGGCAGAAATATTATATACTTTGGGTTTGAAGATTCCTCTCTTTGACCTGGTGATCATGTGACGTCCAGTTGATTGTGGTGGTGTTTGCTGCTGTGTATCATTGTTGCTGGTAGTGTCAACATGGTTGTTGTTTTCTGTATCTTCACTATACTGCATGTTTTGATGTATGTTTGTATCTTCTGAGTCATTGTGTGTCTCATTGGTTTGCTCATTTGTTCGATCAATAGTTTCTTCCTGGGTGTTTAAATTGCTTGTACGTTGTTGCTCTTCATTTCTATCAATTGAAGGTGGTTCAGTAATGAATGGCTCGAACCGTATGTTATTGTTTATGCTTTGTTCCCCATCCTTTTTGCCGATTTGTTTTTCTGCATAAGGAAACTTGTTTTCATCAAATATCACATGTCTAGAAACATATATTTTCCCATTTTTGTCCATGCACTTATAACCTTTTTGGTTTTGTGCATACCCGATGAATGTGCATGGGCTTGATCTCATACTTAGTTTATGATTGTTATAGTCTCTCAAACATGGAAAACATAGACACCCATAGGCTTTCAGAAAATCATATTCTGGTCTAACACTGTATATCATTTCATGAGGGCTTTTATTGTTTAAGACTTTGGTTGGCAACTTGTTAATGAGGAATACAGATGTGTAGAAAGCTTCATTCCAATATTTCATGGGTAATGAGCTTTGTGATAACAAAGTTAGACCAGTCTCTACTATGTGTCGATGTTTTCTTTCGACTAAACCGTTTTGTTCGGACGTATGCGGGCAATTTAATCTATGTTTGATCCCTCTTTTGAGAAAGTAATTAGTTAGAGGTTTAAACTCAGCTCCCCCATCTGTCTGAACAACCTTAACAGTATTGTTCATTTGTTTTTCGACATGAGTTATAAATTGCATAATTGTATTGCAAACTTCTGATTTATTTTCAGCATGTATATCCAAGTATATCTAGAATAAGCATCCACAAAAGAAAGATAATACCTGTGTCCCTGATATGAATTTAGAGGCACGAGTCCCCATAAGTCAGCGGCTATAAGTTCCAGTGGCTCATTATAGCTGGTTTCAGAATCACTAAAAGGGAGCTTGTGGCTTTTGCCGAGTTGGCAGTGCGTGCATGTGTGTTTGATAGGTACATTTTTATAATGAATGTTAATATTACGCAGAACAGTCTTAACAGTTTCCAGATTAGGATGTCCTAATTTTACATGCCAAGAATTAATCACGTTACATTCACTGCTATTATTGTCATAATCAACGTTATTGCAACTATTCCTATTACAGTCATTGTCACTACTAGCATCTATATTATTGTACCAGAATTCTCCACTTGAGTTTGCAGTCTTGAATTTGTATAAACCATCGTATAGGTTACCTCGAAGTAATATTTCATGATTTAGGGATTCTTAAACTAAACAAAACTTAGGATGAAATTCAAAGTAAACATTATTGTCGTTGGAAAATTTTGATACACTTAACAAATTTTTATTAATCTTAGGTACCCTAAGAAGATTGTTTAATTTGAGTTGTCTTTTCCCAAAAATAGTCCTTTTGCCTATGTGTGTGATACTAGCAGTACTACCATTACCCATATGCAAATTTCTCATACCTGAGTAATTTTTGCTCCCAATGTTTAAATTTTGAAGATTTCTAGTTATGTGGTGAGTTGCTCCTGAGTCAGGGTACCATTCTTCGAAGCCACTGTCTTCATTTTTTACTTCATCATCATCTGCAGCATTATGTCTTCGGTTTGCATTATCATTATTTTGAGTTGAATTCCCTGTTGTTGCCATATTTGCTTGTGCTCTTCTTTGTGAAGAGTAATTTTGGCTTGCCTGTTGTCTACCTGTGTCTGAATTATACCTGAAGTAACATTTGTTCGCCATGTGACCAAACTTTTGGCATATTTGACATTTCACACGATAGTTGTTGTTATCTCCTTGTATATGCTTATTTCTGACTGTGGTATAATTGGAAGAGAACTTATTTTGTGCTGTTTTTCTTTGGTCGATTCTGCCTTCATGAGCAAGGAGTGTTGATCGAACGAACTGTAAATCAGGTAAGGTTTGTTGTGTGGCTAGCACAGTTACTAGAGATTCGTATTCTTCATCTAATCCACCAATAATAAATAGGATTTGCTCGTTGTCGCTGATCTTATGGCCAACAACATTTAGTTTGTCACACAGATTTTTAATTTTTCCTAAGTATTCTTTCATGCTTGCCTCCTTTTTTCTAGCATTTTGTAATTCCCTTCTATATTGCATGATTCTAGCAGCTGATTGTGAACTGAAAATTTGTTCAACTGTTTTCCATATTTCATAAGACGTGCTACATCCAACTATTTGTGATAATAAATTCGAACTTACTGACGATAGGAGCCTTGAGGAGAGGAGGCTGTCTTGTTTTTGAAACTTTGTGTAGTCTGTGTTAGGCACAATTTCTCCTTCCGAATTGGTTATTGTCACTGGTGGGACTGTTATTGTCCCATTAATGAACTGCAGTAAATCATACCCTCTTAAAGCGATCTCTACTTGATATTTCCATAGAATGTAATTGTCTTCGTCTAGAGATATGGTGATAATTTGGCTTTTTGTTTAATCAGGTCATGATGGTTAGGTGGAGCGTTGTACCCCATACTTCCTGAAACAACGGAGGTTACTTCATTGTTGTTGGCCATAAAACAAAAACAACTTTCTGCTTGATGATTAAGCCTTTCGGCACTTTGGCTCTGATACCATATTAAGGGATGAGGAGGAGAGTTATTAGAGAGGAAGAATTGCAATTTTTATTGATGCAAAACATGGTTCAAAGAGCACATATATATAGTGCTATGAGCCCAACGGCTAGTACAAAATATACCAAATATGTATGAGCCTAACGGCTAGTATTAAATATAACAAGTATGCATGAGCCTAACGGCTAGTAGATAATGACAAAGCATGTTAAATATGATAAAAACGTGTTCACACTCTAACGGCTCTATTGTAACGGCTCTATTATCTTCATTACCTCTCCTTTCGCAAATTTGTACGGTATCATTGTTCGCGATTTTAACCATTTTCCTCTTCCATTGATACAGATTGGCAGCTTTCGTGCTTTACTCATCTGTTGTTTACATCAAACTGCATTTCTGGATAAAGGTAACAAAATTCATTTTCCTATTACCATCCATGTTACCAATTTGATTTTAAATTGTTAACATCCTCACTTATTTTCCTATTATAGAGAAAGCTAACATGCATAACCTATATTTCACCTGATTTCATTCAACTGGATTTGACGATCATCTGCTCCGTGGTGCCGGCTTTTTCTGACTGAGGAGTGGATATTCAATTTCACATAACTTAGAGTTTTCATAATCGAGTTCATTGACTCATAAGGGCTTTCTTCCCATCTCTGGCCATTAATCGTCATATTACCTTACACATCCATATTTACGTGCTTGGCTCTATTATATTATATTTTTAGTTACATATACTCTACCATTTCTACTAGAATAGTGGAATTCACGAGTGCTCAAAGTTTCATCCATCACATCTTTACATCACTTGCATGCTGACGCACTCATGTATAGAGAATAGAAAATATACTCTGACGTAAGATGGCCTGAGGAATCAACAGTTAATGGTTGGATAAGGAACAAAAGCAATAGCCTGCTTTAGGATTGCCATTTTAGCTAAATGTAATTACTTTGATGGTGTCCGAGTGCACAATTAGATACTAGGGATGAAAGGGGAGACTGGAAGGAGTTATTTATGACAAACAGGTTTGTAGTTTTTTATTTCTCACATTCGTTATTTATGAAATATTATTTTGTTATCAATAAGAGCTTTCTCCAAGAATATATGATAAGTACATGTAACACAATCATACCTTTAATATTTTGGAAGTTTCCAATGTTAGTGTTGTGTCGTTCTTGCAGGTATTGAGTTGGTTGAACATGGGACGACGACAATCAAATTGGAGTTTGCTTTACCTTTGGAGCATCATTTCTATGGATCGTAATTTTGATTTACTTCACTCGGGTATAATTTCAAGTTGCTTTCTGTTATGATTGAACGATTAATGCAAAAGCCTTATATAAACAGTTATCCATACATTGATTTTCTGACCGATCTCCTGTTGTGCTTACAATCGATTTTCCGTAATCAAATTTATATTGGTATATTTACTATTCTCTGTTAGTATTTGTAGTGTGTTCGTTTTTATTAATACGTCATGTGGGTTATTGTAATTTCATCAGAAAGATATCAATGAAGCTTATTGAGTTTCTATGTGAAAAATTGAGGTTAACATGGATAAAGGTGATCTATATTACTTACATAGTAAACAGCTTATGCATGTATGATAGTTAGCAATGATATATTTATATATACAGCATTGGACTGATATGGGCTTAATAAATCTTCGATTTCCCCCTAAGTTTCTATATTAAGTTTCATTCTAACTTAAATAGTACCATGTTGCATTACATGCGAGAACACAAATTTAAACACCATATTGCATATGCATCATGGATTTCGTTGGAATACCCATTATGCATGTTAGGATATAAGCTTCTTTATTTACAAACCGACTATGTATTGTTTCTTGGGCTCATTTCTTTTTCTCGTTTGGGCCTTCTAAGTTAGCCCACTTAGATGTACTAATCGCTATAAATAGCGTTAACATATACACATTTTTGTAACCAATGTCCCGATCAATAATACATTTTCCAGTTCTCTTCATTTCATAGAAAATTCACATGGTATCAGAGCAGAAACGCCAAACGGCAAAATCAAAATAAAAAAAAATAAAAAAAATCAATCAAAATAATTTCTGATTCAGAAAGAAGGATAAAGTGCAAGTCTCCTCAGAAAGATTTCATCATCGGAGATCATCCCCTTCTGATCATGCAGTGTTCTGTTCTTATCAGATCTGAACTGTGCGTGCCTTGCTGGATCTTTATTCACGGCGGCTACAACAGTTCTTCACCGACCATCAGAGATTATAATCTCGTCATTTGGTTTTCTTTTCCTCTGTGTGAAACAGAGATTCTTGAATCTTGAAAAGAAACAAGAACCACTGAGTTCACTTGTTTCCCTTTTGTATAGGCTGCCACCTGCAGTGCAGTGACCACGCCATTTCTTTTTCATCGACCTCTGATAATCTGTTCCCAGAATCATGGCCGGTAGAAATACTGAACAATCATCTGCCTCCTCCAGAACCAACAACAATGGTCCACCACCATCCCTTTCTCAGCCTCTAGTAAAGCCAAAGAGCCAAGTTATTACCATTCCTCTCGATGAAGACAATTACTTGATGTGGAAATTCCAAGTTGAGACAGCCTTGAAGGGATATGACCTTCAAGATTATGTCAAAGAAACTAGAATCACACCACCTGCAATGATCACAGATGCACAAAATAATATGATCAGCAATCCAGAATTTATTCACCATCAAAAACAGGACAACTTACTGTCCTCATGGCTGCTATCTTCAATTAGTACCAATTTGTTGTCACAAGTCATAGGTTGCAATTCATCTTATGAAATTTGGTCCACAATTCAACAAATTTTTAATTCTCAATCAGTAGCAAGAATCATGCAATATAGGAGAGAATTTCAAAATGCAAGAAAGGGTGATATGAGTATGCGTGAATATATTTCTAAAGTAAAGACTCTATGTGATAAACTCAAGGCTGTTGGACATGTTATTTCGGACAGTGAACAAATCTTGACTCTAACAAATGGGTTAGACGAAGAATATGAGTCTCTTGTCACTTATATTGCCACCCAGACCAACCTACCAGATTTACAGTCAGTGTATTCAGCCCTTTTGGCACATGAGGGTAGAGTAGAACAAAGAAAGTCTACCTAGAGTGAATACAGCATAAATCTAGCATCAAATTCAAGGAATAACAATCAAAATCAACAAAGAAACACACCTGGATATGGCAGAGGTAATCCACAAGGACAGAGAGGTAATTCCAACCAGAGAGGCAGGGGAGAGGCAGATCAAATAATAACAGCAATACATATAGAGTAAAGTGTCAGATATGTGATAAACCAGGACATACAACAAACATATGCTATTTTAGATTTAATGCTGATGTTAACAATGCTCAACAAAGTAATCAGAGAGGCATGAATGCTAATTTAGCACAGGCAAACTTGCAAGGTAGGCAAAATAATGAGGGGTCCACATCACAAGTTACTGGCAGTGATGACAGTGTCAAGAATGATGACATTAATACTGAAGACTGGTTTCCAGATTCTGGGGCAACTAATCATCTTACTAATAATCTTCATAATCTAAATCTGGGTAACAAGAACTATTCAGGTACGTAAGTTATTCATACTTGTAATGGTGAAACTATGAATATATCACATGTTGGAGCAGGATATATTAAAGGTAAAAGAAAATTATATCTCAATAATCTTCTTAGAGTTCCTACTGTTGAGAAGAATTTGATTAGTGTATCTCAATTCACTAATGACAACAAGGTATATTTTGAGTTTCACCCTAATTATTGCTTAATTAGAGACCTGCTAAGCAAGGAAATATTATTACAGGGTAGGTTGAGTAATGGCCTTTACAGGTTCAGCCCTATGAAGTCAAGATTGAGCAATGAGAAGAACACTTGGTGTTGCAATGTCAATATTCAGATTAGTAACGATAATGTCAATGAAAACAATTCTGATATTGTTAACAATAATGATTGTGTCCAAAATGATTTAAACATTTGGCATTGTAAACTTGGACACCCTAGCTATGACATTGTTATGCAGATTTTAAAAGGCAATAATATTTCTTTTAAACACTCACCTGTTCCTACTATTTGCACACACTGTCAACTTGGAAAGAGGCACAAATTACCTTTTGGTAAATCTGAAACTATTTACTCTAAACCTCTTGAATTAGTTACAGCAGATTTATGGGGACCTGCACCATTAAGCTCAAGACAAGGACA
This sequence comes from Allium sativum, assembly GCA_030737875.1. Lineage (NCBI taxonomy): Eukaryota > Viridiplantae > Streptophyta > Magnoliopsida > Asparagales > Amaryllidaceae > Allium > Allium sativum. The sequence goes on from CM060926.1 coordinate 53,040,771, forward strand.
CAGGTATTATCTTTCCATAGTTGATGCATACACCAGGTATACCTGGATTTTCTTTCTCAAAGCCAAATCAGAAACATACAATGCAATGCTACATTTTATGAATTTCATAGAAAAGCAAATAAACTGCAGCATTAAGGTCATGCAGACAGATGGAGGAAGTGAGTTTTTACCACTTAAACATGTTTTCAATCAAAAAGGTATTATGCACAAAACCACTTGCCCATATACATCTGAACAGAATGGCATTGTGGAAAGAAAACACAGACACATAGTGGAAACAAGATTAACTTCATTGTCTATGTCTTCTTTAACTTTAAAATATTGGAATGAGACATTCAACACAAGTGTTTATCTAATAAATAAAATGCCTACAAAAGTTTTGCAAAACAAATGTCCTCATGAGGTTTTATTTGGAAATAAACCAAATTACACATTTCTGAGAACATTTGGATGCTTGTGTTTTCCATGCCTCAGACCATATAATAATCATAAACTTTCCTTAAGATCCAGTCCATGCACTTTCATAGGGTATGCAGGTAATCAAAAAGGGTACAAATGTCTGGATGATAAAGGGAATATTATTGTGTCTAGACATGTGGTTTTTAATGAGTGTGTGTTTCCTTTTGCAGACAAGAAAAAGAATGGAAATAAAAAACATGATCAGTCCAGAACTACCATGGGAATTATTCCTACACTAACTGAATGGACTGAAAAAGCTAATGATAATGAGACACCACCATTAACTATTGCTACTCCAACCATTTCCAGCACTAGATCTGGTTACAGCTCAAGTGAGTATTTAAGTGAAGATGATGATCAAGCACAAAATTATGATAACCATGACAACTATAATCAGCATCAGAACAGTGAAAATGAAGCAACAGACAGTGGCAGTGAAGAAAACAATGCTCCAGACCAACCAGTTGGACACCATATGATCACAAGAGCCAAAAGTGGCATATTTAAACCAAAGGTGTACAATGCAACTACTGAAAATGCAGACACCATAGAACCAGTTACATATGAACAAGCAGTGAAACACAAATTATGGTGCAAGGCTATGAATGAAGAGTATGATGCATTGGTTAAGAATAAGACATGGAGTGGCTGCAGCAAAAGGTAAAAACACTGTGTCATGCAAATGGATTTACAAACTAAAGAAGGATGCAGAAGGAAAAATATGCAAACATAAGGCCAGACTTGTTGCCAGAGAATTTTCACAACAGTATGGTTTTGACTTCACTGAAACCTTCTCCCCAGTGATCAAGCCAACAACTATTAGAATTATGCTAAATCTAGCTGTTTACAATGGTTGGGACATAAAACAATTGGATGTATGCAATGCATTCTTAAATGGAGAGCTACATGAAACTGTCTATATGCAACAACCAAAGGGGTATGTTTTCAAGGGAAAAGAAAATTATGTATGTCAGCTACACAAGGCCATATATGGACTGAAACAGGCTTCAAGAGCATGGTATGTTAAGCTAAAGAACACATTAAATGACTTGGGTTATGCTGCAACAAAGTCAGACAGCTCTTTATACACAAAAACTCATAGTCAAGGAAGTGTCTATATACTAGTTTATGTTGATGACATCCTTATAACAGGAAGTGACAATATAGAGATTAACAAGGTTATATCACACTTGGATAAAACTTTTGCTATTAAAGACATGGGGGAAGTGAATTATTTCTTAGGCATACAAGTTCAAAGAAGATCAAAGTCAGAAATATTTCTATCTCAAAAGAAATACATATCAAAAATTCTCATTAGAGCAAACATGGACAAAGCAAAATTCATTTCCACACCTATGACTAGCAATTTACGACTGTCAAAGCACAAGGGTGATAACATTGACAATAGCACTCAATACCGCAGTATAGTTGGAGCACTTCAATATCTAACTATCACGAGACCAGAAATATCTTTTAGTGTAAACAAGGTGTGTCAGTTTATGGCAAACCCCTTAAGTGAGCACTGGAGAGCGGTCAAGAGAATTCTACGCTACTTAAAAGGGACTATGGATTATGGTTTAACTATAAAAGCAGGCAAAGATGTTAATTTGAGCACTTACAGTGATGCAGACTGGGCTAATGATCCAGATGATCGAAGATCTACATCTGGATTTTTCTTATTTATGGGTCCAAACCCTATTTCATGGTGCACGAAGAAGCAGCCGACTGTCTCTAGGTCTAGCACTGAAGCGGAGTACAGGGCCATTGCGTCAGCCACCGCTGAAGTCATCTGGGCAGAAACCCTAATCAAAGAATTAGGGTTAACTTTTACAAGGAAGCTGATTTTCTGGTGTGACAATAAGAGCACAGTCTCCTTATCCATCAATCCGATACAACATTCAAGGATGAAACACATCGAAATCGACCTTCATTTCATCAGAGAAAGAACGGAAGCAGGAAACCTCTCGATTAAGCACATACCAGCCTTTTATCAGAAGGCTGACATCTTAACTAAAGCCTTATCAAGGAGCAATTTTGAAAGATTAAGAGAGGAATTGAATGTTTTTAATGGCGGCGCAGAGTAAAAGCATGGAAACCCTAGATCGGTTTGACGGGGGGTGTTAGGATATAAGCTTCTTTATTTACAAACCGACTATGTATTGTTTCTTGGGCTCATTTCTTTTTCTTGTTTGGGCCTTCTATGTCAGCCTACTTAGATTTACTAATCGCTATAAATAGCGTTAACATGTACACATTTTTGTAACCGATGTTCTGATCAATAATACATTTTCCAGTTCTCTTCATTTCATAGAAAATTCACAATGCATTTTCAAGATGAATCATGCTGGAAATGCAGTTGATTGGAAAGAGCAAAAAAAATTGAATATACTCGATTATTTTTTGTTAATTTACTATTAAACCAGAAAATCATCCAAATATAATTGTACTTCCTATTTGTATTAATATGGATTTATAGTCTTTGACATATGGTAAAGATATATAATTACTGCATGTTATTCTCTTTGCTAATTGGGCAAACAGGATTAATAGTACAAGAATAATATTTTTGAAAATGAATATTAAATTATCTACCATTATTTTCTAATGTAGTTATTTTTTAAGGATTTGATTTTTTATTACATGAAAAGGAGAAAGATTAAACATTGTTGTATTACTTCAGTTGTGTTGAAAACTATATCGAATGTGCTTATCAATTGATACTTCAGTAAGCCTCCTTCATACAGTTTGCATCATGGTCATAGTGGATCATCTAATTTTTTAAGTTTAACATATTACTGTATTGCATTTACTACAAAAATAATAAATACAGATTATATGAATTTTAGATTTGAATCGTAGAGCTAAGCTTGGGTTTTCAAGTTCATTGCAAAGGAATGGATCATGGTGTTAGAGAATGTGAATGTTTATGAGAGTGGCTGAGAAAGACAAGGGGTGGAAAACAATTTCAGGAGAAAATCACGTGAAACCTGCATGTGAACCGGCGTGAGTGGACTGCTGAATGCTACTAACTTGCATGGCGGGAAAAAACAAACTTCATGCTTTTGTGAACAAAGAGACAACAATGTTTACACTTCTACACATGAACCACTACATTACTACATGCAGGGCCGGTCCTAGAAATTTTGGTACCCAAAGCAAAATTCAAAACAAAGGCCCTTATACTAATATTGTTATCATTAATTAAATTATCTAAATAATGAGAGGGGAAACAAAAAAAATGTGAACTTACGGATGTTAATATCCATTCTGAATTAGCCTAAAAAGGATCTACTTCAGTAGGAATAAATTGACAATTTTCATGGATTACGATTGGCAACTTACTTTTGATTGTAATAAATAAATTTCAAAATTTTTAATTATCGTTAACATGTAGCCGATCGACATTCCGCAGTCTGATGTTGACTAAAACTGAAAATTTAGTATGTTTTTTTAGAACAAGGGTGCTTTATTTACAAATAGAAGTTATAAGAAAAGGAAAGCTTGGTCAACAACAAACACCATACAACACATCGAATAATTATACAAAGAAAAAAAACAAGCTTTTCACAAACTCAAAATATACAATACTAGACACTTCACTAAAATAAATAATAAAGCCCAACATAATCAATCTCCTTTAAAACTCGCAGAAGCGGGTGAAAACCGAGCTTCAGATCAACATGAAAAAAGCCCAGCAACCAAACAAAATGAGCCAAGTACCATACTGGCCACCAAATACCATCAAACCCAACCAAAAGGATATACAACAGATGAAGCAGCCATAGAAATTTCCAGCAAAACTCAGATTACAAAGATGCAGAAGAACCACTGAATACACCACCAAAATCTAAACAACTATCAAATCCAGCAATCAGGTTATCCCCTTAAGAACCAAACCTTACCTTAAAAACAAGCTGTCTCCACAAAAACCAACATCCATTACCATAAAAAAATCTTCCAGAAACAAGACTACAGAGTCACCAAGCACTTACCACTTCACAATAGAACCCAAATAATCCAGCTAGTAGGACCAAACAGAAAGTAGACCAAAAGTTGCAGGACATCACCCTTAATCAGAAAGCACAAATAGTCAACAATAACAAGGATAATTACTTCTTTGAAATAACCGCATTGATTACATTTCCCTAGTTGCCAGCCTCTTCCCCATTCTTCTTAGACCTTGATTAGTATTATAATGAGACACTAACTTAATCAATTCGCTTTTGTTCTCCCTAAAGGAACACCCTTTACCTGAATGGCCTTATATCTATTTCTCTTCCTCTTATAACTACTAGAGGAACAATCTGAATTTGTCATTTTGCTATCTTGAAAGTTATTGATATCAAACTAAAACTGGTCATTATTAATAACATTAACCTGAGAATCCAAAGACCTGGGATAATATATCATCTCTTCCTAGTTCTTCTCCTCTTGCATCCATTCCCTCATTATCTTTTATATCTATTTTGCTGTCATTTTTATATTTAGAACCTATATTCCCTTCATCTATAGAAACAATACTTGTAATAGCGAATCATTTTCTACAACAAAATCAGTGCTAAGTACTTATAAATAGCATTGGTATAACCACCTTAGTCTTCGGACACAGAAACCAAAATGTTTGAGTTTTATACAAACATTAAATTGCAACTTGATCGGCTGCTATTTTGTTGATGGGATAACTTAATATAGATAGAAATAAGCAGATCTACATGTTGGAATTCGTAAGTATTGAATGAAATATACTTTTTCCATTAAGCGAACATGTGCGATTGTTACGTGAAAGGATGTGACTATTAGAAGCATGCTTTTCCGTGAAAAGACATTTCGCGAAAAGACACTTCCTTTCACCAACGGTCATATTTCCCAACGGTCATATCTCAGCGAAAAGACACTTCGCAAAAAGACGCTTCACGAAAAGACACTTCGCGAAAAGGCACTTCATTTCGCCAAACGGTTACATTTCAACGAAAAGACACTTCGTGAAAAGACACTTCCTTTTATAGAAAGAGATACATCTATACGAAGAGGTACGAGTACGACCATTCGAAAGAGATGCAATCGTATGAAGAGGTACGGGTGCGACCGTTCAGAAGAGATGCGACCGTACGAAGAGGTACGGGTGCGACCGTTCGAAGGGATGCGGATAAACTATAAATAAGGAGGAAACCCGATCACTTTACTCACTCATTCCAATCCGAACTTCTTCTCTCTTCTTTAATACTCTTATAAATAATCACAGAGTGACATACTCTTTACAATCTCGTGCAGAATACGTCTATTGTATCTTGGGAGAATTTTGAAATAAAATTCTTAAGGAAATTGTTACGACAAGCCTCAGACATCATCGGGTTAGATTCTAGTTTATTTGTATATTTATATACATTATTCTATAGTCTCTCCTTTCTCTATGTTGTGCTATTTTTTAAAATAGTATAATGTTGTTGTTGTTGTAACTTGATTACAACATTCTTATTGCTATTATTAAATAGTATTAATTTCCAATATAGTGGAAATTCGAGTTATAAACTTATGCGACAAGTTTATAATTGATTATTCTCTGTTTTGGTATACTAGACGTATAACATCTTAAGAATTTTATATCTGTTTTCTTACTAAAACAGAGATGGCAACAGTTGAATTGTCAACAAAGGCTGAGGTAGAAAACCAGTTAAATAAAAAGATCTAGATATTGAGATCTGATCGAGGTGGAGAATTTGAATCACTATTTGAACAATTCTGTAGAGAAAATGGAATAATTCATCAAACAATAGCTTCATATTCACCACAATAAAATGGTGCTGCCAACAGAAAGAATAGAACATTAAAAGATATGATTAATGTGATGCTACTGACCTCTGGCTTACCGACGAACTTGTGGGGGGAGGCCTTAAATATGTCTAATCGTATTATAAACAAGGTTCCTCACAATAAAACAGGAATACTTCCATATGAGTTATGGAAAGGGCATAAACCAAGCTTTAAATACCTCAAAGTGTGGGGGTGCTTGGCAAAGGAAGCAATGTCATCTTCTGAATCTGCATGTTGGAAAGAAGCAATCCAAAGTGAGATTGATTCAATTCTAAGTAATAAAACTTGGGAAATTGTAGATATTCCACCTGGAATAAAACCAATTGGCTGCAAATGGATTTTCAATAAGAAAATGAAACCCGATGGCTCTATCGATAAATATAAAGCCAGATTAGTAGCCAAAGGATATCATCAAAAATAAGGTGTAGACTTCTTTGATACTTATTCACCGTTACGCGAATAACCTCAATAAGAATGCTAATAGCAATTGCATCCATTTATAATCTAGAGATTCATCAATTGGATGTAAAGACAGCATTCTTAAATGGCGATCTCGATGAAGAGATCTACATGGAGCAAGCAGAAGGTTTCATTTCAAAAGGAAATGAAAACAAAGTCTATAGATTAGTAAAATCATTATATGGACTAAAACAAACTCCAAAACAATGGCACGCAAAATTTGATAGTGTCATGATGAAAAATGGTTTTCGTATAAATGAATGTGATAAGTGTGTTTATTATAAACAAGTTGGACAATCATATGTAATGATTTGTCTATATGTAGATGATATGTTAATATTTGGTCTGAATACCCAAGTAATAGAGTCCATAAAGAAAATGTTAATTAACAATTTTGATATGAAAGACTTAGGAGTTATAGACGTTATTTTGGGAATCAAAATAATGAGAACACCTAATGGAATTGAATTATCTCAGTCACACTATGTTGACAAAGTGATTGAAAGATTCAAAAACTTTAGGATTAAAGAAGTACAAACACCTTTTAATCCATCAGAAGTACTGCATAAAAAACACTAATGAGAGTGTGATGCAACTGGAATACTCTCGTGTAATAGGATGTCTCATGTATCTCATGAATTGCACAAGACCAGATATAGCTTATGCAGTAAGTCGATTAAGCATGTATATTAGCAATCCAGGTAAGGAACACTGGAAAGCTCTAATGAGAGTGCTAGGATATTTGAAAAATACTACAAACTATTCCTTACACTATGGAAAATATCCAACCGTATTAGAAGGATATAGTGATGCAAACTGGATTGCTGATTCAAAGAATCAAAATCAATGAGTGGTTATGTGTTTACCTTAGCAGGGGCAGCAGTGTCATGGAAATCTTCAAAACAGACATGCATAGCTCGATCCACTATGAAATTAGAGTTCATAGCACTTGATAAAGCAGGCGAAGAAGCAGAATGGCTTCGTCATTTTTTAGAAGATATCCCATTTTGGCCTAAACCTGTACCAGCCATATGCATACACTGCGATAACCAAGCAACGCTAAGTAGAGCGCATAATTTTGTGTATAATGGAAAGTCACGACATATTCATAGATGCTATAACATAGTTCGGCAGTTACTCTCAAATGGAACTATTTCCATAGATTATGTGAGAACAAATGACAACCTAGTGGATCCATTTACTAAAGGTTTATCAAGAGAGAAAATTAACTACGCATCGAGGGGAATGGGTTTAAAAGCCTAAACCAACAAGAGTTACCTTATACGGAAACTTATCCTAGTGACTGGAGATCCCACGGACTAGGATCAATAGGCAAACTAGTTATGATTAACTCAAGACGTAATGCATTTGTTTGGACATAGTCCTATTCCATTCCTATGGTGCACAACATAAATGCATGCCTACAGAAGAATTGATAGGTTAAAACTATGTTTTTTAATGATGACCATATCTTGTAAATAACAAGTGGAGTATATGTAGGATACTCTCAATGGTTGCGATCACCTATGTTAGTGTGAGCTGGGTGGGCTCTATGAGAATATTCAAGGCTTTTATTCTCTATAACACTCGCAGAACCAAGTAAGTGTTCAGGACCAAAATGAACACAACTAAGAGATTGGATGAGATGGGAACCGATGCTTCGTAAAACTTATTGTCTGGATATACAACAACGGCTAACGGTTCAAGATGAAATAATTCACCGATTAGCCAAGTAGATCCGATAAGTTTTAACTAGGGAAAGTTCAAAGTGAAATATCTACTTATCCACGATAAAGCATTATTCCATATATACTCTGTAATATTTCTCTTTGTGTGGGAGAAAAGAATATTATCATTCATGTGGGGGATTGTTGGAATTCGTAAGTATTGAATGAAACATACTTTTTCCATTAAGCGAACAGGTGCGATTGTTAAGTGAAAGGATGTGACTATTAGAAGCATGGTTTTCCGTGAAAAGTCACTTCGCGAAAAGACACTTCCTTTCACCAACGGTCATATCTCAGCGAAAAGACACTTCGCGAAAAGACACTTCACGAAAAGACACTTCGCGAAAAGACACTTCATTTCGCCAAACGGTTACATTTCAGCGAAAAGACACTTCGCGAAAAGACACTTCCTTTTATAGAAAGAGATACGTCTGTACGAAGAGGTACAAGTACGACCGTTTGAAAGAGATGCAACCGTACGAAGAGGTACGGGTGCGACCGTTCAGAAGAGATGCGACCGTACGAAGAGGTACGGGTGCGACCGTTCGAAGGGATGCGGATAAACTATAAATAAGGAGGAAACCTGATCACTTTACTCACTCATTCCAATCCGAACTTCCTTCTCTCTTCTTTAATACTCTTATAAATAATCACAGAGTGACATACTCTTTACAATCTCGTGCAGAGTACGTCTATTGTATCTTGGGAGAATTTTGAAATAAAATTCTTAAGGAAATTGTTACGACAAGCCTCAGACATCATCGGGTTAAACTTCTAGTTTATTTGTATATTTATATACATTATTCTATAATATTTCCTTTCTCTATGTTGTGCTATTTTTTTAAAATAGTATAACGTTGTTGTTGTTGTTGTAACTTGATTACAACATTCCTATTGCTATTATTAAATAGTATTAATTTCCAGTATAGTGGAAATTCGAGTTATAAACTTATGCGACAAGTTTATAATTGATTATTCTCTGTTTTGGTATACTAGACGTATAACACTACACAGTACACAGTTTGCCAAATTTCAAAACAGGGATGCGATTGAAAATAATAAATTAAATACCTTAAATAATTTCACTTTTTAGGCAAACAAGCATAAGTCAATTAAAATGGCGAACACAGATGCAAGTAGCAGAACAATTAAAGACGCCGACATCTAATTGTGCCCTAGTTGTACTGAAGGAGGTTGGAGCAAAGCCTGAAGGTACCTATTGTCGTCGCAGTCGGGTTGTGACTAAAGATCGAACTGTTAATTGGAGTCGTCGCTGTCATTGAATCACTATCTAACTTGGAGTAGTGATTTGCTATGGATATCCTTATTTTTTTATTTTTTTTCATTTGTTGTGGATTGATTGAGAGCGTTACCTTTTTATGTGCAATTGCTGAGGATGGTGCTCTAACTTTTTCGTGGCCCAAAGCCATCGCTTTGGCTGCTTTATCCAAAGGCCAGCACTGACTACATGCCTGCACTAATGAGGAGTGAACTTTGCAACGATGTAAGCACTGTTAGGGTGTGAAGCACATCTGAAGTGAATACGCCGGGTGTTATGAAGATGTGTGTGAGCTCTACTATCTGATGTTCTGATCCAAATTCAAGGCGGTGATCCAAGTAAAGAATCAAAATAACTAAATCATGGTTGTACTGCCTACACTTGAGTGGAAAAAAGCATCCTGCATTTGCACATATATTTGTCATATGAATATGTAATTATGTACCTTTGTATATATAATAGCATGAAAAGTTGATATGAGCATATGTAACCACATTGATATAACCGCCTACAGGATGCATACGGCTGTGCAACATTCATCATATGCATTTAATTGTGAATGTATAATTATATGCCTTCGTCCTATAACATGCTTTGTATGATTTTAATATCTATATCCACGTTTTTTTAATTAAATTGTATTCCTTATTGAAGCTATTGATGTTTGCTTTTCTTTTTGATTACATGCAGATTTCATGCCCCATGATAAAATTTGTTGAATATGAAACTACTTTTGTAGTTTTACAGTCAACATTATTACATCAGCTACTTGCTTTTGATCTTTATTTTGCATTAGTTGTTTTGCTTTAAATATTTAATGTTGTTATGGCTGACAACTACCATGATCATTCTTTTATATTATAATTTTGTTAATTTATTACTTCTGTGAATAAGTGAGTAGGAATTCATTATCAATTTAGCAAACAATATAATTCATTTCAATTTTACAAAGATTGCGAGTAATCCAATATGATTGTGAATAATGTTTCTGGATTGATACTCTACAATGACTATCCTACGTCAAGTGAAAAACAAATAAAAGATGAACATAAATGAATATCATGGCAATCGTAGAAGAATTAACAAAAATATTTAACCTTTCAAAAGCCGAACAAGATGTTAACTATCATCATCAATGCTGACAGATACGAAAATAAAGCAGTATTAACATCCTCCCGGTTTCACTACCACAAATGTAATTCTTTTTTTACCCCTTACTTGCACTACTAACAAATACTCATGCATTACATTTCATTACACTTTTTTAACATTCATCAACTACTATTCATTATACATTTCACCACCTGATTGTAACATGTTTTCCAAATATATAACATTATGTTGCTAAATATGGATGTAAATTCAGAATATCTTTCTTTTGCCATAATATTGTTTCAGAAGCACATCAATCCAAATGGAGTATGCAACAAGCTGCATGTTGTGGTGCCACCATACACCATCTTGAACTATGCTGCCTTTTAAATTACTACATGGTTTTTTTTAATCTCCATCTTAAGAGGGCAAATTTTTCACTATTTACGCTCTTTTGCTTCAATTATTTTGGTTGGTAATCACTGTTCATTTTGTTATGGTGTGGTTAATTTCATATGACATAAATTTTTATTTCTACACATGTGCTTTTTTCAATTCCGTACGCATATTTTCTATCCCCATTGTGTTCAACCAAAGCAAATTAACACATACATCGTTGTTTAGTTCATCATTTCATATATTCATCTTTTCATCAACTGAACAGAGATACATTAAATTTGACATAGTTTACACTAGCTTGCTATACATGAATCGTTTACTTTCTAACTACAAAATTTTATTTCTATGATTGAATCCTAACAAACACATGTATCATTTATGTTATATATCTCACTATCACACAACATGATCTCACCTCTAATTCAAGAATGCAAACTACAACATCCAAAAGTCTATGCTCTCGTGCATCGCACGGGTTTCCACTCGTGTGTGTGTGTGTGTGTGTGTATATATATATATATATATATATGTATATGTATAATACTTGCTGCCATGACTATCTTGTGGAGAAGAATAATGCAAAGAAGAGGATGTAAATGAAGAAGGGTAAAAAATGGAGTAGAGAAGTGAAGAGTTTTGACATATATGTGTAACAGAATTTATAAAATAAAAGACTAATTTGCCCTCTTGAAATCATTTCAAAGCTTATAACAAAAGCTATTTAGTACAATTACATTTAATGCTTGTCTTGGAAAATGGAAGCTTGCATGTACTAAAAGTACTAACTTTTATTTACTTATTTAAACCAAAAAAATGATAAAGAGTATAATCATTTCAAAATTTGAAATGTAAAGTACTTAATGAATAATGACTTTACGTTTTAGAGTTATTTTTATTTAAATTTCATTTTAATACATTTTTTATCATATATATAATTATATGCATTATTTACTCTTAATTGGTTAAACATCACATCATAGTACTTTTAAATATATGTTAACTTATATTAAAGGAAAATACCAAATCATGCCTTTTTATAATCTAAAATATATTATTAAACTATTTTTATTGTGTAAATATATAAGTATTAAAGATTAAATCGTATATTTTAAAAATAAAAAAATTTAAAATCTTACTAATATATCAAATAACATATACAAACATATAAATATATTTCCAAAACAAACTTTTGGTTTTAAAATACATAATTTAAAAATACATATCTAGTTCTACAACTCAAAAAAACTAAGTTTACTATTTTAAATTATAAAATTTATAAAACTATAAACCATTCAACCGATTAATTGAATGATTGAAAATAAATAATCTATCATTAATTAATCATTTTAAAATGTAATTTGAATGATTAAAAGCATAAATTGAATATTTAAATAAATTAAATATTCATAAATTGGATTGATAAAATTTCGAGTTGTTCTAAACATACAGAATCAATAAAGATTCACTCCCAGTGAAGTACCTTGGAGTCCTACTTTCTTCTAATGTTATTATATAATGCGATGAGCTAGTTGGGAAGATAAAAGACAAACTAAATAGTATGTTCAAAATTATTGTCTTTTGCAGGAAGATTTGAACTTGTGCACACAGATATTACATCTAAGTTAGGTTTTGCATTTAGAAATTCCAACTACCTAACTACTCTATTGACAAGACAAATTCTACCTATGCAAAATTTATTTAGAGAGGGGAATTCATAAAATCATCCATGATCTTTGGTGCAAACTTAAAGCTAAAGGAGTTGTTGGATCAGTTAATCTCAAAGATTCAAGAAAATTTGTAATCTCAAACCTAGATCGAAAATCGTTTCATCAAAGAGACTATGATCTCAATGGATGATAGCGAGATACAAAAAAGACAATTTATGGAGCAAATCGACAACAGCGCCTCACGTATATGGAAAAAAATTGTAAAGGACATTGGAGAGCTTAAAACACATTGCTTGAGCAATGGATAGTGGAAAACGAACTATCCTTTGGGAAGACGCTTAATTACAGAGTAGTTCACTGATTGCAAGACTTGAATGGGATACACTCTCTAGGATGGGAGGATATGTTAATACTGTTGACTCAATCGTATGTAATGGAGGTTGGTGTCCAGAAAGAAAGTGTAAGGACCCAACTTTCGAACACCTAGGAAGTTGTGTCATTACATTAGAATAAAAGATAGAAGATAAAACTAAAGAAAACGTCATAATCTCACAACAGAACTTGATCATAACAACCCAAAATATTACATATCGTAAGTCAAGTACATTAGAGTACTTCATACATATGGATACACGTCATCACAAATTACATACTTAAACATTTGTGATAAACTAACTTGCAGATAATTATACATAACATCATGGATAAAACAACTTGCAGATAATTATGCATAGATAAGCCAACATTCAGATCCTTCCCATCCAGCTACTCCAAAAGTTAAGTCAAGACCTGGATCACTTGTCTGCTCATAACAAGTGTTATGAGTATCCAAGAGTTTAAATAAAACACAGAAAAATAAACTCTGGGTTAGTCGGGGACTGGTGTGAGTAAACAATTTTAAAACAAGTTTAAGAAATAAAATCATACTCATAAGACCACGCCGTAAATACGAAGCGAGTTTTTACCTTATGAGAATCAAACAGTTTGTATATTTAAAACAGATATTATGATATTGTCTAGGGTTTTCACAAATAATTTAGAACTTAGTAGAATGTTTTCATCTCACATGCTACTTATATATTATACAAACAAAACCATTTAATGCTTATGGTTAATGGATTTCCAACTATGACAAGGTATGGAACCACCTTCCAATAGTGTATCTCTAGAGAGGAATACACTGGGTTCAACAAGAACTTCTTGTAACTCGGCCACACATGACCGACCACTCATTTCTCTTGAGTGTATCGAATGTATATCACCAATGGTCATGTACGACAGCAATTCCCGAATGGGACAACATCGGTTGAATAAGGAATAAAATGAATCTCTAGATAACTGATAATACACCCTAATGGGAACTACCCACATAGCCATGCTGCCTGCTCGATTTTTGTCATTTCCTGGTTGTGAAGCTTAAGGCTAAACTTATTTTTTGATAGATTATATCTTTAATTACTTTAAATGTCACATCGTCCTATCTGTTAGAACACTCGTTCGATTTCCCAAATATATTACGGGCAATAAAGCTAAGAGAAACGAATTTCTCCACCACCAACGTAATATACTTAAGTAAATTCGATGTGTAGAATCTAATAGATATACATTGTCAGACACCCGACCACGCAGGTTGTCCTGGGACTGAACAGACTGAAGGTACTATTTAAAATATCCCTTGTATATCTCTGTCTTCAATATTTCTGATATGCAGCGTATAATTCGAGTCGAAGTGGAATATTTATTCCGGTCTCTTCGAAACGATGTACGTAATGTCTTTTATAGTTGACAAATAATTATTAGCCAAACATGATTATGTTTCAGTTTACACATCCTTTGATTATGAGTTTCAGTCAAACAATTTTATTCAATTTTAACCATCATTTAGAAATGAGCAAAATAAAGCGTGTGCGTCGCACACGGTATTTTCTTTGTTTGGCATCTATGTTTATATGGGAATTTAATACTTCCGCTACCCTTGGAAATTATTTTCTTATTCCTAATTAATTATAAATAAATCAAATTTATAATTTATTTTTAATTATTTTCTTTATATTTTTATTTTCAAACTCGTCGAACTTCTACAGTCGAGCTTCCGTCTTTGATCTTCTGGCTACTGTCTTCCTTTCCCTTGCCTACGATTTTTAAATAAAAATCTATTTATTTTATTATTATTTTCTTCTTCATTTTATTTTCTAATTTAATTAAAACTGGTTTTAATTAAAACTTCGTTTAAAATCTCTTTTGTTTTCATATTGGCCAAAGTACCAATTAAACAACACGGTGCACACATGAAAACTGCTTAAATCCTCATGCTCCAGCCCACTACCACCTAGTAGTACCACTTTCCAAAGTACCAAGCCCGAAACCCCATGTTTCCGCTTGCCAAATCACCCTAGTCCTCATGCGTTCACTTAATGCCAAAGTGCCATATCCTAAAGTACCACTTAAACAATTTCTAAAGTGTCAGTTTACCAAATGCCAAAGTACCACTTCCTGCGCCCGTGTTTTCTCCCCCGAAACTGATGCCACACCCGTGTATTCCTTCTCAGCCAAAGTACCACTTGCTACTACCACTTTTCCAAATCCAGCGAGTTGCCAAGCCCCAGACCTTGTGCTCCAACCCCCTGGTCACTACCAGATACTTTCCCGATCACTTCCTGTGTTTCCCTTCTCTACCAAACCCGATCCAAGGAAAACCGCTCCAGCTTCCTCCTCTGGTCACTGGAACCCACCGTACTCCGGCCACCTACTGGCGATGACCCACGTCAGCCTTCCCCCATGGTGCGCAACCTCCCTCAGCCACCAAGGCGGCGCAGTTCAACCCTGAACCCTAGTAACCCGAAACAGAAAAAAAACTGTGATTGATTCAAACTCCATTTTTACATGTTAGAAAATTTGTTTGGTATTTTTCCTAGCTCCTAGAGGTCATCACGCCCATCCATACTCGATTCCTGAATTTTTCATCACATAGATCATCCACAAAAGCCATGAACACCATTTTCAGCAAACCTAACTTTTCTCATTATCAACTTCATTAAAAATTGTGATGTTTGCTTCAAAAATCATATTTTCTTACCCTGATCATGTTTATATATTTAAATCTCATAACTGAATTGGTCGACAATAATTGTTTTTAATAGTTTCTTTACTGTTATATCATATTGGATACATATGTAAGATACATATATTCCACTGACTTGTTTGATGTTGCTTATACACTTGGACGAATCATTTGTATGAAGAACTAGTGTCTGATCTTCACACTAGCAACACATCTATGAGGAATGGCATCAAACAGAGCAATGTGTCCACATAGTGGATACACAGATATCTTAAATGTTTGTTCAACAAATAAGGGTTTAGCAGATATAGTAAATTCTATTGTCATTTAGAAACCTGAATATACATTTCCATGAATCACCAACAGAGCAACATTTAACACAGCAGCACAATAATGTTTTTAACAGTGTATTCACAGTTTACAGGATTTAACAAGAATGTATATGGTGTTTTTGATCAAGCAAACATGTATCATAGGTATGGTTCAACAATACAAACACAAATAAGCATTCATCAACTTGCATGATTTTTAAAAGAGAAAATAGTGAGTGTTTACTCACCTATTAATATCTCTCTGTTCCTAGACTTGTTCCTGGTTTCTACTTCTTCAGTTTTGAGATCCAAATGTTGTATGAAAAATGTTAAAGTGTGCTCCCTTTTATAGTTGAATTATTATATTAAACTAATAGTGTATTACTTGCTTTTATGGGAAAGGGACTTCTTATTATATGCAGAAAGGTGTTAGTGATTGAAAGGGATGATATGTCCAGGTTCCGATTTTTGTTTTTGATGCAAAACCTCCTATGCTTTTATAGCTGTTGTCTAGTTTGTATAGCCCGCGCATGTTTATACTACAGAACTATACTATCAACTCTTGTTTTAACTAGCCAAAATGGTTAATGCAAATGCTACTTTATGGAAAAATACAAATTCTTCTTACTTGGTGATGGGAACAATTGAATTATACTCTCAAGCTAGATGCTACTTCCATCATACGGCAGTAAGTGTTTTGGCAAACATATAGATTTAAATATATCCTTAGCTACCAAGTTTTCTTTTTATACTTAATGCTGCTAAACCAAAAGTCTACCCTGCATACTAACATGTTGATGGGAACAAATTGTACTGTTTCTAGATGCCAATTCAATTATGGCAGTAAGTCCTTTTTGGCAACATATCCATATTTAATTGAAATCTTAGTTGCTAAGTGTCTTCACATTAAATGCTTCCTGCACAAATGCCCCCCTCTTTTCATGAATGATGGCAAACTACTTCCATCAATCCTCTTTTAGTGTTATGTCACTACACTCTGATGTATGAAGTAACATGATTTTTTTTAATTAATTTAGTTCTTAATTAAATTAAAATTTTCTTTGTATGAAATTAAGATGCTTATGTTGATAATGTCATACATAAGTTGGACATTTTCATATAGTGATGCATATGTATGTAGTTTAAATGATTAGTTACATTTTCTACAAGTTTTCAATCAAATTCCAATAATTTAATTTGGTTAGCAATGTAATCATCTACTTATTGTTTAGAAAAAGTTAGTTAAAAATCCCGGGACATTACAATCTACCCCACTTAAAAAAAATTCGTCCTCGAAATTTGAGATTAACGTGTAGATTAAAGTTATAATTAAAGTTATAAACTTATATTCATAAATAATCAACACACATCAGTATTTTGTTATTTATCACTATTATTCCATAACTAGAAATATCTGTTACTACGGTTGGAAAATATTTCCATTAGTGCATTACTATTTCTCAACATTTATCAGTTCCTGATCGTAAATCGGTAAGCTAATAACCCTCTAAGTATCAACCCCGAAGACCGAAATCAACATCAGATCGATACCTAGAAAATCATTCAAGTTAACCAATTTTCCTATTAGGTTCCAATTTATCAACCCCTAATCTTAATTCCTCATTACTCCAAAATATCCTTAATTTCATTTGGAAAAATTGTCCAAGTCTTATATACTTCCTTAATTTGAATCAACCCGTTCAAATATATTTATCTGCCCCAAATTCTCTTCTTATACTTGAATCGATATTCAACTCCTCAGGTCAATACACTCAACTCCTTTAAGTTCCATCCACAGTCTCCCTTAAATAATTAATTATTAAATTAGTTATCTCCATTTCAAAACTTAGAAATCTTATTCTATTTCAAAAATCAACCAGTTCACTTATCATGGGTTCATACCCCGTTAATAAATTAATTTTGTACTTAATTACTAGTAATATAAAATTATAATTCAATTTAAAATTTTAACTTTATTTCTTATCTCAATATAATTAGATATCATTCTAATTTAGTCCTTTGAAAATCCTCTCATAAGATCTCAGCCACGCTTGAACTTCAATGAACGATTCGGTTCCTTTGAAAACCTTCCCTCCTAGAGTACTATACTCCTTACAGATAGTTGCAAAATTCGATCTCGGTTGAATCGGCGCAACTTCTTCCACGGTTTCTACTAGATTCTGAGTAGTGTTATGACCATTGGTAGTGGTGGTTCCACTACCTCGACCTCTTTGTCCACGGGTATTCATACTTAATCACCTGAATATATCAAGTCGATAATCAAACTTGATCAGATGTTAACATACCCAGTTATCTAACTCAAGTCGATCCCTCCTAAGTACATATATATTATATATAATAATATCTAAATTCAAATACGCTCTCTCAATACTCACCCAAAGCCTAGATATTCAGTAACCTTAGCTCTAATACCAACTGTAACGACTCAACTTTCGAGCACCTCAGAAGTTGTATCATTATATAAGAATAAAAGATAGATAGAAGATAAAACTAAAGAAAACATCAAAATCTCACAGCGGAACTTGATCATAACATAACAACCCAAAATATTACATATCACAAGTCAAGTACATTAGAGTACTTCATACATACGGATACATGTCATCACAAATTACATACTTAAACATTTGTGATAAACTAACTTGCAGATAATTATACATAACATCATGGATAAAAAAAACTTGTAGATAATTATACATAGATAAGCCAACATTCAGATCCTCCCCATCCAGCTACTCCAAAAGTTAAGTCAAGACCTGGATCACTTGTCTACTCATAACAAGTGTTATGACCCAAGAGTTTAAAAAAAACACAGAAAAATAAACCATGGGTCAATAGGGGACTGGTGTGAGTAAACGATTTTAAAACAAGTTTAAGAAATAAAATCATACTCATAAGACCACGCCATAAATACAGAACGGATTTTTACCTTATGAAAATCAAACAGTTTGTATATTTAAAACAGATATTATGATAATGTCTAGGTTTTTCACAAATAATTTAGAACTTAGTTGAATGTTTTCATCTCACATTCTACTTATATGTTATACAAAGAAAACTGTTTAATGTTTATGGTTAATGGATTTCCAACTATGACAAGGTATGGAACCACCTTCCGATAGTGTATCTCTAGAGAGGAATACACTAGGTTCAACAAGAACTTCTTGTAACCCGACCACACATGACCGACCACTCATTTCTCTTGAGTGTATTGAATGTATATCACCAATGGTTGTGTACGACAACCATTCCCGAATGGGACAACATCGATAGAATAAGGAATAAAATGAATCTCTAGATAGGTGATAATACACCCTAATGGGAGATACCCACATAGTTATGCTGCTTGCCCGATTTTTGTCATATCCTGGTTGTGAAGCTTGAGGCTAAACTTATCTTTTAGATAGATTATATCTTCAATTACTTTGAATGTCACATCGTCCTATCTATCAGAACATTCGTTCGATTTCCCAAATATATTGCGGGCAATAAAGCTAAGAGAAACGAATTTCTCCGCTACCAACGTAATATACTTAAGTAAATTCGATGTGTAGAATCTAATAGATATACATTGTCCGACACCCAACCATACAGGTTGTCCTGGGACTGGACAGACCGAAGGTTATATCTAAAATAGCCCTTGCATACATCCGTCTTAAATATTTCTGATACGCAGCATATAATTCGAGTCGAAGTGGAATATTTATTCCGGTCTCTTCGAAACGATATACGTAATGTCTTTTACAGTTGATGAATAATTATTAGCCGAACATGATTATGTTTCAGTTTACACATCCTTTGATTATGAGTTTCAGTGAAGCAACTTTATTCAGTTTTAACCATCATTTAGAAATGAGCAAAATAAAGCGTGTGCGTCGCACACAGTATTTTCTTTGTTTGTCATCTGTGTTTACATGACAATTTAATATTCCATTACCCTTGGAAATTATTTTCTTATTCCTAATTAATTATAAATAAATTAAATTTATAATTTTTTTTTTTAATTTTTTTTTTCAAACTCGTCGAACTTCTACAGTCGAGCTTCCGTCTTTGATCTTCTTGCTACTATCTTCCTTTCACTTGCCTATGATATTTTAAATAAAAGTCTTTTTATTTATTTATTTATTTTCTTCTTTATTTTATTCTCTATTTTAATTAAAACTGGTTTTAATTAAAACTTCATTTAAAATCTCCTTTGTTTGCGTATTGGCCAAAGTACCCATTTTTGCCAAAGTGCCACTTCTAAAACAACACGATGCGCATGTGAAAACTGCTCATATCCTCATGCTCCAGCCCACTACCACCTGGTAGTACCACTTGCCAATGTACCAAGTCCGAAACCCCATGTTTCCGCTTGCCAAATCACCCCAGTCCTCATGCATTGAGTAAATGCCAAAGTACCATATCCTAAAGTACCACTTTCCCAATTCTAAAGTGCCAGTTTACCAAATGCTAAAGTACCACTTCCAGTGCCCATGTTTTCTCCCCCGAAACTGATGCCACACCCGTGTATTCCTTCTCAGCCAAAGTACCACTTGGTACTACCACTTTGCCAAATCCAGCGAGTTGCCAACCCCCAGACCTTGTGCTCTAACCCCCTAGTCACTGCCAGATACTTGCCCGATCACTTCCTGTGTTTCCCTTCTCCACCAAACCCGATCCAAGAAAAACTGCTCCATTTTCCTTCTTATTGAATGCAGAAAGGTGTCAATGATTGAAAGGAATGATATGTCTAGGTTCCTATTTCTGTTTTTGACGCAAAAATCTCCTATGTTATTATAGCTATTGTCTAGTTTGTATAGCCTACGCATGTTTTAACTATACTATCAACTCTTGTTTTAACTAGCCAAAATGGTTAATGCGAAAAATACAAATTCTTCTTACATGGTGATGGGAACAATTGAATTATACTCTCAAGCTAGATGCTACTTCGATCGTACGGTAGTAAGTGTTTTGGCAAATATATAGATTTAAATATATCCTTAGCTACCAAGTTTTCTTTTTATACTTAATGCTGCTAAACGAAAAGTCTACCCTGTATACTAACATGTTGATGGGAACATATTGTATTGTTTCTAGATGCCAATTGTATCATGGCAGTAAGTCTTTTTGGCAACATATCCATATTTAATTGAAATCTTAGTTGCTAAGTGTCTTCACATTAAATGCTTCCTGCACAAATGCCTCCCTCTTTTCATGAATGATGGCAAACTACTTCCATCAATCCTCTTTTAATGTTATGTCACTACATTCTTATGTATGAAGTAACATGAATTTCTTTAATTGATTTAGTTCTTAGTTAAATTAGATTTTTCTTTGTATGAAGTTAAGATGCTTATGTTGATAATGTCATACATAAGTTAGACATTTTCATGTAGTGATGCATATGTATGTAGTCAGAGCCGGCCCAAACAATTTGATGCCCGAGCCCAAAATGTTAGTGTGGGCAGAATTTTTTTGAAAAGCAGGGCAAATTTTTTTTCAAAGGAAAACAAAGCAAAAATTTTGGGCAGAAAAAATTTGAAAACCATGGCCATTCTTTTTTGCACAAGGATTCGAACTCAGCTCGCTTTCTCTACAAGTGCCTATACTTACCGCTGAACTAAGCTTCCAATTGCTCAAGTTGAATGTCCAGATTTTAATAATTTAATATAACTGGACTAAAAAATTAGAATATTTTGCCCCGGCCCAGTGGGTTGCCCCAGCGCATGGGCTTGGTGGGTTGTCCCCTGGGCCGGCTCTGTATGTAGTTTAAATGATTAGTTACATTTTCTACAAGTTTTTAATCAAATTTTAATAATTTAATTCGGTTAGCAATGTAATCATCTACTTATTGTTTGGCAAAATTTAGTTCAAAATTCAGGGATATTACAGAAAGGATTAGCAAAGTGAATAATTTAAAATACATCCATATTTACTATAACTTTGAAAATGACACTTGGTCTTGGAATCCTACCAAAGATGGCATCTTTACCACCAAAATAGCTTGGGAAACCCCTAGAGCTAAATAAGAAATCATAATTTGGGGCTCTTCCTTGTAAAGAAAAAATAATAATCTAAAATGACCTTTACAACTTACAAAGCAGTCAACTCAAGATTACCAACGAAGGACAGTATCGACAAAATGAGGTTTAAATGTAGATCAACAGTGCAAACTATGAAAAATGAACAACAAAATTCATTCACAGTTATTTTTCGAATGTATATACTCAAATAAAGAACAAGAAAACCTTAGATTATAAAACTATGACATGTAGAGTCAAATTTGCACACTTGAAGACGAGTTAACTTACTTAAGTGAAAGCAGAGGTGGACTGGTGAAACAGGTGAAACTGATAGCACTCACCATTGTCATCCATCATGTTTGAAGGTAAAGAAATAGGATAATTTTTCAAAAAGGAGAAAGAAGTGCCAATCAGCTTAATAAGATGATTGAAAATAAAACCAAAATTATCAATGTAAAAATCTAGCATTAGGAATTTGCCAGTACTGATAGGAAGGCACGGAGCATTCAAGAAAACTGGAATCTACATATGTTTCAACCGCCATGATTTGTGTTTTCTGCAGTAGGCTTTTAGGAGAGTTTTTCGAGTGCTTTCTGGTGATTTCCTGAAAGAATAAATGCATCAAAAGAGTACTAATGTAGTGTATCAGTATCTTTTAGGGTTGCGACATATTCTCCTCACGTGTCTTCATTTTGTTTTAAATTTTTTTGCTAGGTTTTGCACGGGTTTCAACCATTTATCAAGAAATGAAATTAACCAAGATCATATATATATATATATATATATATATATATATATATATATATATATATATATATATATATATATATATGAGAGTGAGAGGGGCAGATTCGAGAGCACCCTAAACAGTGCAGCACCACAAATGCCTCTCAATCTCCACCAAGTATTTCCTCTTCTCTCTCCTTACGCTCACTCTCTCACTTCCCACTCACATTCTTTAATATAAACGGGTGGTGGAAATCAAAGGCATTTGGGGTGCTCTATTTTTAGGATGCAACTGAACGCTTTCCATGTATATATATATCAAAGAGAGAATGTGTGAAAAAGAAAGAAAACAAAAGGGCACTGACAGAAATAATCATCATAGAAAAAATGCATGCATCTCTCCAGGGCCGGTCCTAGGACTTTTGATACCTAAAGCGGAAAGCGAAAGAGAGGCCCTTCTACAGATGATAATGTATGAAACCAAAACAATTTATACTGTTCAAAAATAATGAAAATATAAAAAAAAACAAATAACTTTGTTCATAATAATAATTCAAGTAACATAATAAAAAATACTAATTACTTATGAACATTTTTCTAGCTTTTTGAATTTTTCATATTATAATGTTTTTAAATCATGCGCATAACCTTTCTAAATCTTGCACATTATAATCTTACACATTACAAGAAAGTGTAAGTTAGAAACGAACGATGAAGTCCTGCACGACGCATGAAAACTGAAAAACCAAATTTATATTCAAGAACAAAATCAAAAATATTTTCCTACATCTTATAAAGTATAATCCTTTTATCCTATCGCTATGTCCTTCCCATTTTCATAGAACAAAAGAATGGATAGATGCATAAGCATGAGCAAAACGGAGATAAACTTGTCATCCACATTCTAGGCATCGGGCCTTTGTACGATTGGATTTCCAAATTTGTGCAAGCTGTGTGGAAATTGGAAACCATTGGGTAAGGTTATTATTTTGTGTTTTGATTTACTAGAGGATAGTAACCATATTTCTAGACAAGTACACATCAACGTAAGATTATTTTACGTCAATTCCAAAATGGTTTCAACTACATGAGTTAAATTTGGAGCTCTGTACAAAAGATGCTATTTGTATGATGGAAAGTAATATTGAAAAACCAATAAAGTTGAACAATAATATAGGGAAAGATAAGAAATAAGATAATCAAATGAATCGATGTCATTATCTCTCAACAAGAGAATATATATATATAATACCTTATTTTCATTTATGGGCTGTACTGTGGGCTTAGCCCATTTACTTCATGTTCTTTATTTTCTTTCTTGTTGCTGTAGAAGCCCATGTAACATGTATATATATACATGTACTCTGTAAACATCTTAATTCTAATTTGAATACAATTGGAGTATATCTGAAGAGCTGGTAGTGGATAGAAGGGCATGGAAGTTGGCAATCCATGTACCAGAACCTTAGGTTTTTTTTTTAAAAAAAAAAAAATTATTTCACTTTTGTTGAACCTTTTTACTTTTTTTTCATTACTATTTTAGACTTTATTTTACTTTTATTGAACCTTTTATCTGTTTGGTTATTTTAAACCCTTATATATATATGTATTATTATCATTATTATTTCTTTTATTTTTATTTTATTTTTGGGTTCCATATCTAGCCAACCCCAACTTGTTTGGGATATATGGCTTTGTTGTTGTTGTTGCTGTAGAAGCCCATGTAACATGTATATATATACATGTACTCTGTAAACATCTTAATTCTAATTCGAATACAATTCTTTCATTTGAATCAGTCTGAAATCTCAAAACATAAACTCAGTCTGAAATCTCAAAACACAAACTCAGTTTGAAATCTCAAATCATCAAAATATCAAAATCCAAAAATCCAATTTGGTATCAGAGCAAAAACTTTAATCTGCGTTTAAAACAGCAAAATAAATTTTGTTGGCAGATTCATCAGTTAGATTTCATCATTTGAATCTGACTCATCAAAGATCATTCATTGATCTTATCCTCTGAGATTTTTGCTCCTGAATTGATCAAGCCAATGTGCCACGCTCGGATTCATCCGGCTGCATCAGTGATTTAATCATCAAGAGAAGGAAAATCAAACCTGAAACATTCTTCATCGATCATACTGCTCAAGAAGTATTCACAATCAAGAAAAAGAGCATCAAGAAAGTTATCAGAAACGATTTCAACTGAAAACTCAGTGTGAAAAATAGTCATCATCATATAAAATCCCTCTGTGTTCAAATTCTTTATCACAAAACAACTTCTTGAGCAATCCAATTCTAAGCAAAGAAGTTCAGTTAGAATTACCCTTTATCTTTGCACTTATCCTCATTGCAATCTTAGGAATGGCAAACAACAATACTGAATCCAGCAGCACTTCAGGGGCTTCTCAACCTGTAAATCCACCTCTGAACCATTCGTCCAAGAATGTGATCAGTCTCAAGAGTCAACTAATCACCATTCCTCTTGATCAAAACAACTATCCCCTCTGGAAATTACAGGTGGAGACCTCTCTTCAAGGATACGGTCTGGAAGGATACATTCTTGGCACCATACCAATTCCACCAAGGTTTGTAACTTATGCATCAAACACAATAGTAAGTAATGATGAGTATACATCATACTATAGACAAGAAAGATTAATCAGTGCATGGTTATTGTCATCTATCAGTCCAGCACTAATGCCACAAGTAATAGAATGTAAGACTGCTAACGAAATATGGATTACTTGTGAGAAAATCTTTAACTCACAGTCTACAGCTAAGTCCATATTCTATAAAAGGCAACTTCAAAATTGCAAGAAAGACAACATGAGCATGAGTGAATTCCTAGCAAAGGTTAAAAATATTTGTGACATGTTAAAAGCATCAGGAAGCAATGTTGAAGAATCAGATCAAGTTCTTTCCCTTGTAAATGGACTTGGAGATGAATATGAGGCTGTGGTAGCCATTATTACATCACAAAAAGTCACTCCACCATTAGATGATGTACATTCCATGTTACTCTCACATGAGGCAAGAATCTCTAACAAGAAATCTACAGACTCAGACTACTCACTCAATTATGTTGCCAATAACAGAGGCAGGGGGCAAGGAAATTACAGAAACAACCCCAATCAGAGAGGAGGATACACTCCTAGAGGAAGAGGAAGAGGCAGATGGTCAAATAGTAACAAACCCAAATATCAAATATGTGAAAGGGTTGGCCATACTGCTCTCAAATGTTACTACAGGTTTAACACAAACTATACTGGAAATCAAGGAAATAGTAGTAACAATAATCCCAATGCTAACATGGCACAAACACAATCAGAATCATCAAATCAAGCACAATGCAATCAAACTGATATAAGAAAGTCAGACTCTACACTGGATGACAATTGGTTTCCTGACTCAGGCGCTACAAATCACATGACCAACAATTTAGATAATCTCAATCTTGTAAATAAAGAATACAGAGGTAAACAGTTAATAACCATGGGTGATGGTAAGTGCATTAGTATTTCTCATATGGTAATGCTTTATTAAAGGGTAAGAAACAATTGTTCTTGCATAAATTATTAAGGGTACCCAAAATTAGGAAAAATTTAATGAGTGTGTCACAATTTACAAAAGACAACAATGTCTATTTTGAGTTCTATCCTACCTACTGTGTTGTCAATGACATACTAACACATGAAATCTTATTGCAGGGTGATGAAACACATGGACTATACACTTTTAAGCTTGGAAATCAAATACACCCAGCACAAGAAAAACAGTGCTTTGTCTCTACTATTGAGAATCAAAATAGTAACAACAATAATGTTTTTGATCTTTGGCATCACAGATTGGGTCACCCTAGTATCAATATTGTTAAGAACATTCTGAATAGTAGTAAAATTTCTTATTGTGATATAAAACTACCTTACATCTGCACATATTGTCAAATGGGTAAAAATCACAAATTACCATTTGAAGATTCATCCACTGTTTACTCTAATCCTTTTGATCTAATAACCACTGATTTGTGGGGTCCAGCCCCTATAACATCTAACTTTGGATACAAATATTATATCTCTTTCATTGCAGGTATACATGGATCTATTTTCTGAAGTCTAAATCAGATACTCATGATGTTGTTATAAAATTCTTGAAATATGATAGAAAATCAGTTTAACACTAAAGTGAAAATATTCCAGTCTGATGGTGGTACTGAGTATAAAACTCTTAGTAAATATTTTGATGCAAAAGGGATAATTCATAGATTCACATGTCTATATACATCTGAACAGAATAGTTTAGCTGAAAGAAAGCACAGACACATAGTAGAAAGTGGCCTAACTTTATTAGCAAGAGCTTCATTACCTTTGAAATTCTGGTCTGAATCATTTAATACTGCAGTATATTTGATTAATAGGATGCCAACCAAAGTATTGAATGATATTAGTCCACTTGAAATATTGTACAAAGTTAAGCCAAACTATCATGGTTTAAAAGCCTTTGGCTGTCAGTGTTTTCCTTATCTTAGACCTTACAATACCAACAAGCTCAATTTTAGATCAAAATCATGTACATTCTTAGGCTATGCAGTTAAACAAAAAGGATACCAATGCATTGATGAAAATGGCACGATCTATGTGAGTAGGCATGTAATATTCAATGAAAATGTCTTTCCTTATGCACAGTCCAACATTAAAACCACCAATAAAGTCATCAATAAAGAGGTAAATATACCGGATATACCAGTTTATTCTGAGCCATCTTCAGTAGCAAGTAAAAGGCTGGCTACTGATAATCAAACAATACATATTACTGAGGACATTCAACCCAGCAATGATGAGTCTATCAGCCTCGCCAATCCAACACCTGAATATGATAACAATGAGAGATCTGAAACTCAAAGTCAATCCACAGAAAAATCTAATGAAAGTTCACCTGCCACTGAAGATAGTGCAAAGCATTCAGAACAGCACAGTGATCCTCCTCCCACTATTACTGGTCATCCAATGAAAACCAGATCCAAAAGTGGCATATTTAAGCCAAAAGCATATCTAATCACAGAAAGTAAAGAGTAACCAATAAGTTTCACACAAGCTGTCAAATACAAGGTATGGAAAGTAGCAATGGAAGAGGAGTTCAGTGCCCTGATCAGAAACAATACCTGGTCACTTGTACCTCAACCAACTAATAAGAACATAGTAGGCTGTAAATGGACTTACAGAGTTAAAAGAAATCCAGATGGCACCATTAATAGACATAAAGCCAGATTAGCTGCAAAAGGTTTTACACAAGAGTATGGATTTGACTACAAGGAGACATTCTCACCTGTAGTCAAGCCCACTACTATCAGACTAATCTTTACTATAGCCCTCAGAAACCAGTGGAATATTCAACACCTAGATGTCAATAATGCCTTTCTCAATGGTAATCTAGATGAAGAAATATACATGGAACAGCCTGAAGGATATATTCAAGACTCAAAACTTGTATGCAAGCTTAACAAAGCTGTCTATGGCTTGAAGCAGGCACCCAGAGTATGGTTTGATAAACTCAAGTCAACTCTAAACACTCTGGGATATAGGCCCACTAAATCTGACACCTCTTTGTTCATAAAAATTACCCAATCATTCACTGTATATATACTAATTTATGTTGATGATTTAATTTTCACAGGAAGCAGTGATATTGAAATAGAAAAGCTTGTCAAGTATCTGAACAAAGAGTTCTCAATCAAAAATCTTGGGGACATCAACTATTTTTTAGGTATAGAGGCCAAAAGGATCTCAAATTCAGAAATGTTTCTAAACCAAAGAAAGTATATTACAGAACTACTAGCTAAAACAGACATGCTTGAAGCTAAATCTCAACAAACCCCTATGATTTCAAGTCAACACTATTCTAAAAACAGGGGAGAAGTTATAAATAATGTCAAACAATACAGGAGTGTTGTGGGGGCACTGCAATATGCCACCATAACAAGACCTGACATATCCTTCAGTGTTAACAAGGTATCTCAATTCTTGCAGGAACCTAAAGACGAGCACTGGAAAGCTGTTAAGAGGATTCTAAGATATTTAAAAGGCACTTTGGACGATGTGCTTACATTAAAAGGCAGCAAAGACCTAAATATCACTGGATTTACAGACTCAGACTGGGCTGCTGATCCAGATGACATAAGATCCATCACTGGCTACTGTATCTACCTAGGAGACAATCTAGTATCATGGAGATCTAAAAAGCAATCTACTATACCGAAATCAAGTGCAGAGGTAGAATACAGGAGTATTGCATGCGCAACTGCTGAAATTATGTGGATACAATCCATACTAAAAGAACTACAACTAAGCAACTCATCAAAAGATACAATCTGGTGTGACAATCAGAGTTCAATCTATATGTCAGCTAACCCTATTCAACATGCTCGAACTAAATACATAGAAATCAACATTTATTTTGTTCGAGAACAAGTGAAAGAAGGAAAACTGCAGATTAATTACATACCTTCCTTTCATCAGAAAGCCGACATACTTACCAAAGCTCTTTCAGCTAAAAACTTTACCAGACTTCGCGAAGAACTAAAAGTAAGACGATGCACTGCACTAGAATAAGCAACAAAGCGAAAGGCAAATCCTGAAAGCTCACTTTCTCCCATCAGAGACACGCAAAACTCTCTAGATTCAGATCTAAAGACCAATCGCTCAACAAGGCTGGAGACAAATTCTAAAATCTCGCTACCAAACTCATCTGAAAGCAAGTCTCAAAAAGGATGTGGATGAAGGCATCGATTCATCAGAGGAGTCAAATTTAGGGTTTTCACTAACCCTAGATTTGAAGGGGGCAAATAAGATAATCAAATGAATCGATGTCGTTATCTCTCAGAAGAATAGATATATAATACCTTATTTTCATTTCTGGGCTGTACTGTGGGCTTAGCCCATTTGCTTCATGTTCTTTATATTCTTTCTTGTTGCTATAGAAGCCCATGTAACATGTATATATATACATGTACTCTGTAAACATGTTAATTCTAATTCGAATACAATTCTTTCATTTGAATCAGTCTGAAATCTCAAAACATAAACTCAGTCTGAAATCTCAAATCATCAAAATCCAAAAATCTAATTATAAGACTGCAATTTTCTCCCGTTTAATTTGCCAAGACCATGTGAAAACTGTTTTGTTTTGGACACTGCATTGTTACGACATATCATTTGAAAAGAAACAGAAAGCCAAAAATAATACCAGTCAGCAGTCTATGAATAAAGATACAGATACAATTGGATACTTCAAATTCCAGAAAATAGTGAATGTTGTCCTTCCCGTTTTCAAACCAAAAACCAAAATATATAGCTCAAATTAGAAATAAAAAATTCAACAAAAATCAAAAGCTAGTAAAATTAAAAACTTTCAACCATAAAAATGGCAGCTGCAGTTTAAGGAAGAAGTTTGGCCTGCCTTTCAAGTTTTAACTCTAAAGAACGCGATTTGGATCTCCCGCCATTGGAGTCAATTTTCGAATTTTGAATCGCTTGTGTTGATTTACAGATCGCGATTTCTTCCTTCTTCTTCTTTTCCGCGGATCGCTGACGTTGATTTCCGGATCGCGATTTTTGCTCTCTTTCTTCTTCTTTTTTCCTTTTTTCTATTTGTGTATGAATCGATCGTGAATTGCCCCCTTTTTTGGTGCCCTAAGCCATCGCTTCTCTGGCTTATGCAAAAGGCCGGGCCTGGATCACTCTATGCAAGTTGGACATTAGAAGGCAGGACTGAACTTTTAACCCAGTGCTAAAGGGCCACACACTCTACCCAATTGGGTTATTCCATCTTGGTTATGAAATGATCAAATCAAATTATATCAATTATGTAACTAAAGTTCATAATCGCCGCACCATCATAAGTATCCTTTCATTCTCTTCCGCCATCTATATTCAAGGCTGTTAATAAACGCTGAGTATATTTGAAATTCATTTGCGTCGATGACTGGAAAACAAATAAATATCCAAAATATAGATAAAATAGATGAGGACGCAGATACGAAGACATCCATGTCAAAAATTATCCATAAAGATTTCATAGAAATTATAGTTTATATTACATGCATTTGCACAATTAAAGTTGTATATTTATTAACTTATTAAGTTAATAGATTACATTATATGCATCTAATTCAAATTAACTGCTCAAAATTATTTACTATCGTTATATTTGTTTATTTATCACATTTCCGTAATTAAGTGAATTGGAAAAAATGCTATTTTTTTTCATATGTGTAGTTATTAATTTTTGATTGTTAACGAATAAGGTAATCATTCAATATCCGTTTGGATCAACGGATGCTGATATCCGAAAATGATTTCGGTGTAGATGTAGACATTACCAAGTTGCACAATAACTAGGTTGTGACCTCTATTTTTTCCATCGCGGCTCTAATATGGCCCACGTGCACATTATTACGAGCTCCTCATTGGTCGATGCCTGAAGTCGAGTGCTCGAGCACTCACAATCTCTTGCACACACACACACATATGTATGTATGTATGTATATGTATGTGTGTGTGTGTGTGTTTATATATATATATATATATATATATATATATATATATATATATATATATATAAATTGTTAATGAGGATCCCAGCTCCAAACCCTTACCCTAACTTAGGGACCTCAAACGTCGGCAATTGAAAGTAAGATAGTGCTCAGGAGGATAAAGGAGGGTGGCAGGGGTCCGGCACAAGGCGAATCGAATATTACGATGTTGTCAACAGCTCCAAGCCCGATTCAGAGACCGACGGTCGTGAAATCCTAGGTGAAAGTAGCTAATGGAGGCATAGGCAGAAAACGAAGAAAGATATCTCTTTTACCTGACCAGGAAAGGATGAGGGAGGAAACTTCGTGGACTAGAACAAACGGATGAAGAAGAAGCCATAAACATATGGAAAAACTTTATCAACATCTACTTAACTGGTAAGAGTCCTTATTACATACATTTTAGCAATACACCATGAGGAAACGGAAACCTAATGGACGTCGGTACATTTACATGAGAAAAAATGGGTTATATCCTATCAATCGCGATAGCATAACTTAGAAGATTAAGAATCATGCCTACTCAAGGAGTGGAAGCTCGATCCAAGGATAAACATGCACAACTGAGTTAGAGGCATCCTCATTCACTGGGTCGAACATGAAACAAGGCTACGGGGTCGAACGGAATGATGGACCAACGGGTCGGTTTTTATCGGGTCGAATGAACTTGACCAGAATCGATGCTGACATGTGTACTGTGTGGGCTAACTGTCCATTATTTCCACTCCCTACATGATTGGAATGCGGCGTGGCCATGACCTGTTACTCACTAACTTCACAAACCCGAATCCACTACACAGCTAAAAGATCAGAGATAGTGCCACATCATATAACTATTCCCGCTTTGATCTAGGAATCCGTACCTATAAATACAATGATCCGAGAATGAAGAGAGAACTTTTTGGCATTCGAATATTTGAAGCATCATTGCTCTGTCGCCATTAATATGCGACCTTCTCCTATATTACCCATTTCGAGTGTTATTTCATAAATTTGAGGGAAAATCGATTGCATTTCAAGTTTTTGAATCATTCAAACCATTGTATTCATGAGTCTCTGTAGAATTGAAAAACTATAAAGTGGACATATGCTCGTTAACGCTGAACCACTTTAAATCTTGTGTGTTTGATTGTTTTTCTCGTTATCCGTTTATATCTTTTCATTATTCTCTTCAAAATCCAGTTAATTAAGTGTTAGTGCCATTTTTTGGTCCAACATTTTGGTGCTTTCACTGAGTAGGTAGAATTCTCAGCTTTTGGGATTATTTGTCTACTTTTTGGATCACCAAGTCTGAAGAAATAATCCATGTTTTCATCACTTTCGATGTGTTCAACGATTTCAGCAAGTCTGGTTATTACTGTTCTAAGAAGAGATATAAACCAAAAAACTTCTCAAAGAAATGAGGCCAATGAAGAGCGAAAAGATGGTCAGGGATAGTAGCAATAGCCCAAGCTGGGTCGAATCAACCTAGGTCAAATGAGCCCGGGCCAAATTTAACAAGACCCGGTGAGGGAACTTCTGGAGCTGGCGATCCCATTGTCAACCACCCTTTTTCTTTAGCTCTTGTTTCACAAAATGACTTTGCACACTTGCTCGTCAAGATGGAAAAAACCAGTGCAGCCCTAGATGCTCAAAGACGGGATAACGCTATAATTCAAGATAATATGGATATGATAACTAGGCAATGCGAAGAGTTTAGACGACAGAGAACACCATCCCCTACCCATCGCCGTGCGGCAGAAGGTTCACCCTCCTTAAAGGAGAACAAACGACACCCACGTTAAAGAAGATCTCTTAAAAGGCATGAATATCTTTGACAAGTCCGATTCGTTTCGTTCGGTTCTCAAGAAGATGCAGAAATCCGTTTAGGTGCTAATGATCCTAGCCTAGCAGAACCTATGTTATTACCAATGTGTGGATCCCATGTTCTTCTTAGGGACCCAAACACTACCTCGACTACTCAAGCTCAATTTATCCATCCCATTCGTCCTATGACTGATCGACATAGCAGAAGGCATGGACACTTTTCTCAGACAACGACTCAAGTGATGTTGCCTGCTACAGGAACAGGAGGATCTCGAAAAATTGAAAGCGCTGAACTAGAGCATGCATTTACCAATGTGGAGGTAGCAACGATGGTGCGTCAAATAATGAATGCTAATCGGGGTTATACCAATGAAGACTGGGATATAGACCATAGTCATACACTTTCCACAAATGATATTTTGGAGGTGCAATTCCCAAGGCAATTTAATTTTCCCACGATGAACCGTTACTCGGGAAGGACCGATCCACGACAACACTTGATGCGTTATTCATGGTACATGAATGAGGCAGCGACTTTCGACGCTATAATGTGTAAGGCTTTTCCGATGTACCTGGAGGATGTCGCTATGACGTGGTTCACTAGACTTCCACCTCATTTGGTTCCAATCTTTAAGGATCCCAGTGAAAAGTTTTTGAACCAATTTCGACTACATTCCTGGAAATCTAAGCATGTCATAGAGCTCTCGATGTTTAAACAGGCTCCTAGAGAAACCTTAAGGGGATATTTGGACCGTTTCCATACGATGATCACGGAAGTGAGCAACCCATATCTCGAGACAATTCTGATGGCGATGATAGATGGGGTAGACAAGGGCACCAAATTCGGAAGATATTTAGTTGGAAAAACCCCCACAACAATGGATTTATTTCATGAGAAAGCGATTATACGCTTGCGACAGGAAGAGGTGTATTTAAACCGCAAGAGGAGTTCAGGCGAAGTTGTAAGGGAAGAAATTCATAGCAGTGTCGCCATAAAGCAGTCCGGAGACAGTTTCTGTAAGGTTGAAGTCAACGTCGGCAATCAAAACAAAGGGAATGTTCCCCAAGGGAAGAATGACAACAAAAGGAACACGAATAGGAAGGGAGACTTCAAGAAAAGGCCTCGGTTCCAATCCTTCAAAAGTAACACGCCGTTGAACGATACCCTGGAAAACATTTATCTGGATACTTGTAACGTAATGCAATACAAGAAACCTTCGCCAAGGGATTTGACAGAAAAAGAACGTGAAATCGGAATTTTCCACTTATTTCGTGAGACATGCGGCCATTCAACGAATGAATGCTGACACTTGAGAAATGTGATAAAAAGATTGTTGCGAGAAGGGAAGCTCGATGAGTACAAAGTTACCCCGAGGGACATGGGCAAGGATGTTCTGCTCCGAATCAGGGGCAGGAAACTCCTAGAGCTATGACCCAGTAAAAGGGAAAATGAATAGTCATCAACACCATTGTAGGGGGGCCTCACCCAGCATGATTCAGTACCAGAACTATGGAACAATACGTCAATGCCGCAAAGCATATAGATGTCGGGGAGTGCAGTGTTCCTGAGGATGCTTCACCTATCAAACAGCAGAAACAATAATGGATGACATTGTTTTCTGCGATCGCGAGAGCGTTGGAGTGGAGACTCTGAGCATAGATACTTTGGTAATATCAGTTATAACTGGCCCAACAACGGTTCAAAATGTTTAAGTTGATTGTGAAAGTTCAGTCAACATTTTATTTAAGAAAGCTTTCGACTATATGAAGTTAGAAGCCGGAATCTAAAATCGTGCACAGGCTAGATACGTGGCTTTATCGGTTCAACGACTACACCGCTAGGAGTAGTTGAATTTCCAGTGGAACACGATGAGGGAAACTGTAGGAGGGTACAGATTCTCTCATTTCTTGTGATGAACATAGACTCCCCTTATAATGCATTGGTGGGACAACCAGCTCTAGCAGAGTTTAGAGCCTTTATTGCACCTTGGTGCCTACTGCTAAAGTTCCCAACCAAAGTTGGGATAGGAATTTTCTATATGGACCAGGTGATGGGGAGATCTTTCTATTTAGCAGAAATGAAAAAGATCTGCCAAGGAAATGATGTAGAACCCAACAACACCTCCTCTCCTGCTAGGGAGGCGTTAGCATAGCAAATAAAGGATACGTCCTAGCCAGATTCGCCAGATTACCAGTCTGAGGATATTGATCCCAAAGAGGATGAGGAATCGAGATGTAGAAGGGTCACCCCTAATGAGACAACTATAGATATTCCGATTAACAACGAGGACCCGACCAAGGTCTTGAAAATCGGATCTCATTTAGATTCCCTCTGAACAAGGGAATTGATGGACTTCCTATGTGCCAGTTTGGACGTATTTGCATGGACCCATGCTAACATGTGTGGGAATTCTCCGTCTATTATGAACCACTCGCTGAACATCAACCCGAAGAGTGTCCCGGTCAAACAAAAAAGGCATGTGATGGGCTCGGAAAGGTCTGCGTCTTTTAAAGAGGAAGTAGAAAAGCTGGAGAGAAATGGCTTATGGCTTTATTTGAGATGCAGCATATTCCGACTGGATATCAAACCCAGTTCTCGTTAAGAAAGCCAATGGAAAATGGCGCACATGCATTGACTTTTCAGATTTGAACAAGGCTTGCCCGAAAGACAACTTCTGCTTCCAAGGATCGACTAGTTGGTAGATTTAATGGTCGGACATGAACTTCTTTCATTTATGGATGCATATTCAGGATATAACTAGATTCCAATGCATGTGCCAGATCCGGATCGTACCGGTTTTATTATAGATCTTGGACTGTATTATTATATAGTGATGCCTTTCGGACTGAAAAATGTTTAGGTGACATACACTACACCAAAACCGGGGATTCCCAACGAGTATAAGTTTTACAGATAATTTCCGTAGCACTTTTAAGTGTGACTAATGGCCTGTGGGGAATTGGCCAACCAAATTTGTAACACTTATAAGTGTCACAAACAATCTAATTGCCAACACTTATAAATGTTGGAACCATAAGATATTATAACAATTGTATGTGTTACAAACAAACTCATTGCAAACGCTTATAAATGTTGGAACTGAAAGACGTTGTAACACTTATAAGTGTTACAAACATATTCATTGCTAACACTTATAAATGTTGGAACTATAAGATATAGTAACACTTATAAGTGTCAGTATCATAATCCTGCTAACGCTTGTAAATGTTGCCATAAATAAGTTGCTTTGTTGATTTTTTAGTTTTACAACATTTATAACCATTGCTAATCCAAAACATTGGTAACACTTATATGCACAAATACAATGTCAAACCTATTATTTATGTTTTATGCAGGTGTGCATATGCCACCAACTAATAGAATTTTACATTTACCTAAATTATACACAATAACACATGGTTTCTGTGAGTATAAGCAATAGAAAATTGAAAATACCAACAGCCTACTATTCTTAGCTAGAAGTGTGATCGAGAATTATATAGACATCATTCATAGATTTTTCATAATCAACCTTAGGATAATCATTTGTTAGCATTCTAAACAAGTTTCATATGAAAGACATCTATGAAATTTTAGGAAACAAAACTCCCCTCACTCTATCATTTGAAGCTATCAAGGAGCAAATTGTATTAGTAGTAAACTCTATGGTATGCCACTTCACTAGGTAGAATTCATCATATGCACCCAAGCCGTATTTAATGGAAAAACATTTAATAAAATGACAACATCTCGAATTGCTATTAAGTTTAGGGGATGTGGAAAGTTAAAATATTAACACAAATCAAAAAGTTCAAATTAAAGTTATATTTGTCCAAAAGCATGCGTGTAGTCACTGAACACGATATCTCAATCTGTATGATATCCTTTTCCTGAAAATCTAATGAACCATTCTGATAACATTTTATTTTACCATTAATTATGATATCCTTTTTCAAAAATAAATAAATATATATACATAACAATGTTTAGAAAAATCAGTTGTATGTTTACCTGGATAAGATTGGTTGCATTGTGAAGTCCACGAGCTAATGTGTCCATTCCAGAAATATTTGCAAGGGATATTGTAACAACACGAATTTTTATAACATGTTAAAACAAGAAATCAGGGCAGAATTAAATTATAAGTTAAGAATCAATGGGAACGGGTTACGCCATTGCGTTCATCTCGAAATTCTGCTTGAAAACGAGTCCGAAATTTCGTAAATCGGAGTCCGTATGACCAAGATATGGCCCATAGAAGATTTCAGAAAATTCAAAATTCAGCCCGAAATTCAAAATCAGCTCCAAACAGATTGGGCGGGAAAGTTTCCCGCCCAACCCCAGGTCGACTGGGGAGTCGACCTGCCCCAGCCCAGGTCGACTGCCCAGTCGACTTGGGTGTCGACCTGGGGGTCGACCTCCCTGGTCGGCCATGTTTCCCTGGTGCACCTGTTTGCTCCTTTGGTCTGGTCAGTTGGCCTGTGACGGGATTTGATGGTTCAGATCTAAACTAGGGTTAATCGTATGGCCTAAACTTGTCTCTACACCCATAAAAACACCCTAATACCTAGCCTAAACCATCACAAATCATCCTAACAACTAAATTCTGCCAAAATGCTCCCTAATCATGACATCCATCTTCATCTTGAGAGCTTCTAAGGCAAAAAGGAGCAATCTTTCTCCATCAAATCAAAGGAGCTACTTATTTCTCAAGGCTTCTAGTGTTGCTACATCATTCCTAGAGCTTCTACAACGTCTCTATCTTGTTCTATTGTGTTCTAGTTCTCATAGCCACGATTTGTAAGCCCCACTCTACTCTTAGATTTAAACTATGAAATTAATATGAACATGTAGCAAGTTGAAATGGGATTTTTGGTGTAATACTTGTCTTGGGGCTATATTTGTATGCATAGATCCATTTATGACCCTTTTGATCTATGACTGTGGAACTATCATGAACCTAGTACCGTTCATCTTGATTTTTGGGTAGAAAGCTATGAGCTTTATTTGGGGATTATGCATAATGCAACATAGAACCCCTCATAACCTTGATGTTAACTTGCCTATGATGTTGAACTACATGCTACCCACAAGTTTATCACTCTATGTCAACTATTATCATGTTATCACCTTTGCCTATGATGTTGAACTACATGCTACCCACAAGTCTATTTGCTAAGTTTGATGTCATACATGTTTTGAGGCCAATAAATCCTATATGCTAGTTGTGATGAACACCTTTGCCTCAAATATCATCATGTTTAACTTGTGACCAACTTTACCACTCATGCCCATCTTGGTCATATTTTTATGTTCCTTGATTCACTTGTGTTGATGCGAATTTACGTGCGAATGGGAATACGTTATGGGTAGTTAGGCAAACTTGAAATGACATGAAAAACATGACTTGAAATGTGACATGAAACTTGATTATGCTTGAAAACGTGAATGTGGTCATGACATGTAGAAAACCATAAACTGGCCAACTTGAGGTTGGGTTGAGTTTGTAGCGTAAATCTGCCCGGAACCGCCCGGCAAATCCAGTGGCTACAAACAATAGGACCCAATGTGAGAAGTTAGTCATATCGCGCTTGAAACCCGAGGTTAGACTAGGTTGTGGTGTAAAGCTGCCCGGACCCACCCGGCATATCCAGTAACCACAACAAAGTCTAATGTGTTAGGTTGGGTGCATTAAATTAATTAATGCCACATGTTAGGGTTATGTCATGAACCACTTGGATACACTTAACCAACTTGATACATGATTGGATAGGGTTAACCACACTTAACCCGTTAGAAACCCTAGTTACGTGGTCCATTTCAGCAGTAACCCTCTTGGATGTATCACGATACCCTAGGGACTAGGCTAGGGTGGGGCACGATTACTGGGCCGATTGTAAGCGACCAGAAAGTCAGCTGAGTTGGTGCGCCAGTGTAGGTTCAGGCGGGCTATGGTCGTGCACATAGTCCGGAGTTGAAAAATAACAGACATGGGCACCAGTAGGTTTGGACTGTGCGTGCTTGATTCGTGTCAGTGGTTGGCACCCTAGGGCTTGATACACCCTAGGGTGGACCTAGCACAGTTGACTACATTCCGTGATTGGGCCGTATGACACCGACACTCGACGAGTTAGGCTTATAGGGAGCCGATCGACTAGATTGTATAGTTGGACCTTGACTTGGGTCAACTCATGATATTGGGCCAAGGGAACATTTCTTGTTTATACTTGACATGGGTTGGAATACTAGTACTATTGGTGCAAAACTAAACCTTGTATATGTGATGCCACACTTGATCTACCATGTTATCTATTTATCATGCCAGTTAGTTACCGTCTTTATGTTTCATCTCAGTTTCTCATGTTTAGTTAACTTCATTAGTTTTTATACTAATAGTAGGTAGGACTTACCAGTCTTTATGACTGACCCTTTTTCTGTCGCCTCTTTTCTTCCGTTCCCCCCCCCCCCCCAGGTTCTCAGGGAGGGAACACTAGTGCTTAGCTTGGACATTTGGCTTGCTTTCTTGACAGCTCATGTACGGTTTGGACTTGAGCTTGCTATGGCTTCACCACATCTATCTTGGGGATAGTTTACTTTATGTTATTTTCAGTTTATGTTTTCTAGACTTGTGGTAGTTGGAAAATAATGACTAAGTACTTTGATGTAAGTTGACTATTTGGTTTTGAAATGGTTAGCTATGGTTTTTAAATTTCTACCGCTGCTTTACTTATTTATTTATCTATGTTCTATCTTGTGATATCTCTGTGCATGTTTACCTAGACAACACCCCTCCAAAGCTAGTACATTCTCTTGTGAGTGACCCTGGCGGAGGCGGGGTGTTACATTTGGTATCAGAGCATGAGGTTTTACTAGACCGTAAAAAAGTTTTAAAAACCCTTTTGAAAACCTATTTTCAAAACCAATTAAGTATTTTTCCAAGAAAAGTCTAGTTTATTTTAAAAGGCTGTTCCCCAAAAGCCATTAGCACTATCCTTCGTTTCCTCGTTCTAAATCTATCTTTTCCTTTTTCAGCATGGCCGATCTTAACCTTCCCGAGGGAGTACCCATACCCGGATGGTTCCGAAGGTACTTGGAAGCTAGGGCCAATGATGCGGGCCCAGCAAACACTCCTACTCCTCCCCCCGTACCTGAGGTTCCTCCTCCTCCTCAGCGTCCACAAGCGGATTTCGCGAAGATTTGCAAAGACTTTCAGGCGATTGGTGGCAAGAATTTTGTTGGGACAGAGACTTATGTTGAGGCAAGAAACTGGTTAAGGGAAATTGAAGACCTTTTTGCTATCTTTGATGTAGAAGATCGTAGGAAAGTTCTGTTGGCAGTATGGCTATTGAAAGAGGAAGTTGCTTATTGGTGGGAAGTTACCAACGCTACTAGGCCTATAGAGACTTGGGCCGACTTTAGGATGAGGTTGGGGCTTAAGTTTCTATCATCTGCTGAAGAGAATCTGCAATTGGAGAGGTTTATATCTTTGAAGCAAGGGGACATGACCGTGAGGGAGTATGTGAATAAGTTTAACCAGCTTGCTCAATTCGGTTTAGACATGGTTAACACACCTCAGAAGAAGGCTCTACGCTTTGCTCGAGGATTGAATGAGCCATTGCAAGGTTTGGCCATGTCTCATATACCCATGGGGGCCACTTTTGAGAGCTTAGTGGATATGGCCTTGCTTCAAGGAGATGATAAGAATGGCAAGAAAGAAGTTAAGCTTAATGAGACTCAAACCAAGAAAGTGGACTCCAAGTGGGGAGGCAATCAGAACAACCAGAACAACAAGAACAACAAGAACAACAAGGGTAACAAGGCCAACAACAACAAGGCAAGGGAGACAAGGAAGTGCAACTTCTGTGGGATCACTGGACACATTGCCAAAGATTGTAGGAAGAAGAAGAGGAAGTTGGGAGAATGCTTTCATTGCGGAGAGTCTGGACACTACAGTAAGGATTGCCCAAAGAAGCAAGGATAGGGGCAAGGACAGACTCAGCGGGCAGGACCTTCTGGAGGGCAGATGCATGCTCTCAACACTACTCCAGCTCCAGACCGAGGTAGTATTTCTGTAGAAATCCTTGTTTACATTTCTGTTTTTCCTGTTCGAACTTTATTTGATTCTGGCGCATCGCATACCTTTATTTCTTCTGACATTGTTGAAAGTTTGCACCTAAGTACTAGTCTAGTTGAGGATCCCGTTAGTGTTTCAAATCCAATTGGGGGTTCCGCCCATCTATCTATGATTTGTATGGATTTGAGGATTTCTATCTTGACCGTAGAATTCACATGTAATGCTTATGTTCTCGGGTTCATGGGATACGGGTTGATTTTGGGCATGGATTGGTTGTCCAGTTATGGAGCCATTCTCGATTGTGAGCATAGGGTAGTGAGGCTTATGACTCGCCTTGGCAATACCCTAGAGATTTCTTGTAATCCTCTGGATCCCGTCATGTTATGTTATCTTGAATCCCTCGACTCGTCTATTGACAATCTTCAATCTGTGAGGGTGGTCCGAGAATATCCTGATGTTTTTGATGAGGTGAAGGGGTTACCCCCTAAACGCGAGATAGACTTCCGTATTTATCTTATTGATAATGCCAAGCCAGTTTCATTGCCTGTTAGGCACATGGCCCCGCGATAAAGAAGAGAGCTTAGCAAGCAAGTCAAGGAGTTGCTTGAGAAAAATTTCATTAGGCGAAGCATTTCTGAATGGGG
Organism: Allium sativum; assembly: GCA_030737875.1. Classification (NCBI taxonomy): domain Eukaryota; kingdom Viridiplantae; phylum Streptophyta; class Magnoliopsida; order Asparagales; family Amaryllidaceae; genus Allium; species Allium sativum. The sequence goes on from CM060926.1 coordinate 53,082,905, forward strand.
TGCTCCTGTGGTATTCGCTGCTAAGGCAGATGATTCGCTTCGTCTATGTGTTGATTATCGTGAGTTAAACAAGCTGACAAAGAAGAATAGGCACCCGTTGCCGAGGATTGATGATCTCTTTGACCAGCTTGTAGGTGCTTCTGTTTTCTCTCAACTCGATCTAGCCACCGGATTCCATCAGCTTAGAGTGGCTGAGGATAGTATTGACAAGACTGCGTTTAGGACTCCAGATGGATTCTTTGAATGGCTTGTCATGTCGTTCGGTTTGACTAATGCGCCTGCATACTTCGTTGATTTGATGAGTAGGGTGTTTAGGGAGTTCCTTAACAAGTTTGTGGTTGTCTTCGTGGATGATATTCTGATCTTCTCTAAGGACGAGGAAGAGCATGCTACACATCTCAAGGAGGTTATGGATACGCTTAGAGCTCATCAGTTAAAAGCCAGGTTCTCCAAATGCCATTTCTGGAGAAGGGAAGTTCGGTTCCTTGGGCATATAGTTTCTAAGCAAGGCATAGCTGTGGATCCCGCTAAAGTAGTGGCGGTACAAGACTGGAAAGTTCCGAAGAATGAAACTGAAGTGAGAAGCTTTCTCGGCATGGCAGGATTTTATAGGAAGTTCATTAAGGACTTCGCTAAGATTTCAGCCCCTCTTACTAAGTTAACGAAGAAGAACTTAGTCTTTACATGGGACTTAGAGTGTGAGCTTGCTTTTCAAAGGCTCAAGAAAGCCCTCACCACAGCTCCAGTTCTAGCATTACCCGATGGAGGGAAGTTGTTTACCGTGTACACCGATGCATGTGGCACGGGATTAGGCGCTGTCCTGATGCAAGAAGGGAGAGTGATATGCTTTGGGGGTAGGCAACTCAAAGTTCATGAGAAGAACTATCCCACTCATGATTTGGAGTTAGCGGCGATCGTCTTTGCACTCAAATTTTGGCGCCATTATCTTATAGGTGAAAGGTTTGAGCTATATACTGATCACAAGTCGCTCAAGTACCTCTTCTCGCAGAAAGATTTGAATCTAAGGAAGCAGAGGTGGATGGAATTCTTGGCATCATATGACTTCGATATAGCTTATACCCCTGGCAAGGGTAATGTTGTGGCGGATGCGCTAAGTAGAAAAAGGTTGACTTCCCTTGTTTGTTGAGATGAAGAGCCTAGAGTTCTTGGCAACCTTTGATTTTACACCTGCTGTTGAGTCGATGACTGGTTCGTTAGCATCCCTTGAGCTTAGACCTACACTTCTTGATCAAGTTGGGGCTTCACAGAGGGAAGACCCGCAAAATAGTCGAGATCATGGACAAGTTGATTCGTGGTGAGACGTCAAGTCACCTCTCTAGATATACTATTGATGACAAGGGATGGCTAAGGCGTGATGGAACACTATGTGTCCCACAAGTGGGAGACTTAGTAAATAAAGTTCTTGAGGAGGCGCATCACTCGAGGATGACCATACATCCCGGAGGGGATAAGATGTACCGGGATATGAAGCGCATTTTCTTTTGGAATGGGATGAAAAAGGATGTTGCAGAGTTTGTTTCTAGATGCATTGTTTGCCAATAAGTAAAGGCCGAGTCGAAGAAGCCCGGTGGGCTACTGCATCCATTGGAGGTCCCGCAATGGAAGTGGGAAAGTATCTCTATGGATTTTGTGGATGGATTGCCGAGATCAAGGAAGGGGAATACTAGCATATGGGTCATAGTGGATAGACTCACGAAGAGCGCCCATTTCATTCCAGTGAAGACCAAGAGGACCGCATCATGGCTAGCATCTGTTTATCTTCGAGAGATAGTGCGATTGCATGGAGTTCCTTCTAGCATAGTTAGCGATCGTGACCCAATCTTCACTAGCCAATTTTGGAATAGCTTGCAAGAAGCGATGGGTACGCGATTGAATCTAAGTACAGCATATCACCCACAGACGGATGGTCAGACCGAAAGGGTGAATAGGGTACTAGAAGATCTGTTGAGGCTGTGCATTCTTGACTTTGGTGGCACTTGGGAAGACCACCTTCCTCTCGTAGAGTTTGCTTATAATAACAGCTACCAAGCAAGCATAGGGATGGCACCATTCGAAGCTTTGTATGGGAGGCCGTGCAAGTCACCAACATGTTGGTGGGAGACGACGGATAAGCTTATACTTGGGCCCGACATGATAAGGGACACATCCGAGAAGGTTGAGTTGATTAGAAGGCGGATGAAAGCGGCCCAAGACAGACAGAAATCCTATGCAGACAAGCGAAGGACAGACTTAGAGTTTGAAGTTGGAGATATGGTCTTTGTGAAGGTTTCTCCCTTGCGAAATGTGGTTCGTTTTGGAGTAGTTGGAAAGCTAGCACCAAGGTTCGTTGGACCCTTCCCTATCATCGAGAAGATTGGGCAAATGGCTTATAGGGTGGAATTGCCCGAGAAGCTGGCTGGAATGCACAATGTCTTTCATGTCTCGCATCTCCGAAAATGCCTACATGAATCAGCCGAAGTAGTTGAGCCTAGCATTCTTGAAGACGTGGAGGTAGAGAAAGAGGCAACCCTGAGGCGAGCTCCGATTCGTATCTTGGGAACGGAGATCAAGAAGCTGAGGAATCGAGAAGTCAAGTTAGTAAAGGTTCAGTGGAGTGAAGCCGACGAAGATGCAACTTGGGAAACCGAGGAGAAGATGCGTGGGCTTTATCCATTTCTTTTTTAGGGTACATTCTCAATCTCCTTTCCTAGTTAGCATATCTTTCTTTTTCTATCCATGTTTATCTTGTTATCTCGTTAATCTTGTCATGAGAACCTTAGGTAGAAACCCTTTGGATGAAACATGTATTTGAAACATGTTATGCTTGATGGTTGCAAAAGGTTGCAAGTGTTTGCAAGTGGTTACTCGTGGATGCATGATACACGTTAGGCACTAAGATCGGCTCACACACTTTCATATTGCATATGCATGAGTGATTATGCTTATTCATGGATGAAACTTGTTATGCTATCACGTGGATGTTGCATATGGATGAATATTAAGTGCACTCATATAGAGATTATAAATTATGTTAGGAATTTGCATAAATTTGGACTCATTGCACTAACATATTTTGCATTAAGGAGGTTTACTGAGTCAGTAACCGCCTGATTTTCGCATTAGATAGGTGCATATACACACACTTTTGCATAAGTTCATACAGCATTAGAAATCTTTTAAGGACAATGATTACTTGTGGATGATGTTTTGAGTAGATGGATGATGGATGGTAGGATACGTTCTTCCTAACTTGGAGATTTCGGGGACGAAATCCTTTAAGGTGGGGAGAATGTAACAACCCGAATTTTTATAACATGTTAAAACAAGAAATCCGGACAGAATTAAATTATAAGTTAAGAATCAATGGGAACGGGTTATGCCATTGCGTTCGTCTCGAAATTCTGCTTGAAAACGAGTCCGAAATTTCGTAAATCGGAGTCCGTATGACCAAGATATGGCCCATAGAAGATTTCAGAAAATTCAAAATTCAGCCCGAAATTCAAAATCAGCTCCAAACAGATTGGGCGGGAAAATTTCCCGCCCAACCCCAGGTCGACTGCCCAGTCGACTTAGGTGTCGACCTGGGGGTCGGCCTCCCTGGTCGGCCATGTTTCCCTGGTGCACCTGTTTGCTCCTTTGGTCTGGTCAGTTGGCCTGTGACGGGATTTGATGGTTCAGATCTAAACTAGGATTAATCCTATGGCCTAAACTTGTCTCTACACCTATAAAAACACCCTAATACCTAGCCTAAACCATCACAAATCATCCTAACAACTAAATTCTGCCAAAATGCTCCCTAATCATGGCCTCCATCTTTATCTTGAGAGCTTCTAAGGCAAAAAGGAGCAATCTTTCTCCATCAAATCAAAGGAGCTACTTATTTCTCAAGGCTTCTAGTGTTGCTACATCATTCCTAGAGCTTCTACAACGTCTCTATCTTGTTCTATTGTGTTCTAGTTCTCATAGCCACGATTTGTAAGCCCCACTCTACTCTTAGATTTAAACTATGAAATTAATATGAACATGTAGCAAGTTGAAATGGGATTTTTGGTGTAATACTTGTCTTGGGGCTATATTTGTATGCATAGATCCATTTATGACTCTTTTGATCTATGATTGTGGAACTATCATGAACCTAGTACCGTTCATCTTGATTTTTGGGTAGAAAGCTATGAGCTTTATTTGCGGATTATGCATAATGCAACATAGAACCCCTCATAACCTTGATGTTAACTTGCCTATGATGTTGAACTACATGCTACCCACAATTTTATCATTCTATGTCAACTATTATCATGTTATCACCTTTGCCTATGATGTTGAACTACATGCTACCCACAAGTCTATTTGCTAAGTTTGATGTCATACATGTTTTGAGGCCAATAAATCCTATATGCTAGTTGTGATGAACACCTTTGCCTCAAATATCATCATGTTTAACTTGTGACCAACTTTACCACTTATGCCCGTCTTGGTCATATTTTTATGTTCCTTGATTCACTTGTGTTGATGCGAATTTACGTGCGAATAGGAATACGTTATGGGTAGTTAGGCAAACTTGAAATGACATGAAAAACATGACTTGAAATGTGACATGAAACTTGATTATGCTTGAAAACGTGAATGTGGTCATGACATGTAGAAAACCATAAAGTGGCCAACTCGAGGTTGGGTTGAGTTTGTAGCGTAAATCTGCCCGGAACCGCCCGACAAATCCAGTGGCTACAAACAATAGGACCCAATGTGAGAAGTTGGTCATATCGCGCTTGAAACCCGAGATTAGACTAGGTTGTGGTGTAAAGCTGCCGGGACCCGCCCGGCATATCCAGTAACCACAACAAAGTCTAATGTGAGAGGTTGGGTGCATTAAATTAATTAATGCCACATGTTAGGGTTAAGTCATGAACCACTTGGATACACTTAACCAACTTGATACATGATTGGATAGGGTTAACCACACTTAACCCGTTAGAAACCCTAGTTACGTGGTCCTTTTCAGCAGTAACCCTCTTGGATGTATCACGATAACCTAGGGACTAGGCTAGGGTGGGGCACGATTACTGGGCTGATTGTAAGCGACCAGAAAGACGGCTGAGTTGGTGCGCCAGTGTAGGTTCAGGCGGGCTATGGTCGTGCACATAGTCCGGAGTTGAAAAATAACAGACATGGGCACCAGTAGGTTTGGACTATGCGTGCTTGATTTGTGTCAGTGGTTGGCATCCTAGGGCTTGATACACCCTAGCGTTGACCTAGCACAGCTGACTACATTCCGTGATTGGGCCATATGACACCGACACTCGACGAGTTAGGCTTATAGGGAGCCGATCGACTAGATTGTATAGTTGGACCTTGACTTGGGTCAACTCATGATATTGGGCCAAGGGATCATTTCTTGTTTATACTTGACATGGGTTGGAATACTAGTACTATTGGTGCAAAACTAAACCTTGTATATGCGATGCCACACTTGATCTACCTTGTTATCTATTTATCATGCCAGTTAGTTACCATCTTTATGTTTCATCTCAGTTTCTCATGTTTAGTTAACTTCATTAGTTTTTATACTAATAGTAGGTAGGACTTACTAGTCTTTATGACTGACCCTTTTTCTTTCGCCTCTTTTCTTCCGTTTCCCCCCCAGGTTCTCAGGGAGGGAACACTAGTGCTTAGCTTGGACATTTGGCTTGCTTTCTTCACAGCTCATGTACGGTTTGGACTTGAGCTTGCTATGGCTTCACCACATCTATCTTGGGGATAGTTTACTTTATGTTATTTTCAGTTTATGTTTTCTAGACTTGTGGTAGTTGGAAAATAATGACTAAGTACTTTGATGTAATTTGACTATTTGGTTTTGAAATGGTTAACTATGGTTTTTAAATTTCTACCGCTGCTTTACTTATTTATTTATCTATGTTCTGTCTTGTGATATCTCTGTGCATGTTTACCTAGACAACACCCCTCCAAAGCTAGTACATTCTCTTGTGAGTGACCTTGGCGGAGGTGGGGTGTTACAAATATATCCTCTACACCATTACTCCCCCTCTTACATTATTAAACAATATATAATTAACTCCAAAAATAAAAATTAAAGAAGTAATCATTATAACCAAAATCATTGAGCTCAGTATAGCACTACCAATTTGGCATCAGAGTTGAAATCACCAAGGGCAAGTCCACCCTAAATTGAAATGAGTTCAATTTCAGTGCGAAAACTGAGTTATTGCAACTTATATTTAAAACTAAATTACTTCCATCCCAGTTTTGACGAAGTTTTATATAGACCTAAACCCAGCTTAAACCTAGCTTATAAAGATACTAGTTTTCCACAACACACACACAAACCTAAATTTTCAACAATAAAATTAAAGTATCCTAATTTTTTGGTATAGTTAGGGTTAAATTTTGATTTTCTTGGAGAAAATCGATAATCATATTCGCAATCATGCTTCTCTCTTTCTACCTAATTTCTGAAGCTATGACGGATTGAAAGCCTGTGGTTATCTGCTCTCAGTTTTTCAAGTAGCATAAAATTAGCTGCTGGTATTGTTAGGTTGAATTGAATTGGTAGCGGCTTTTTGCGAATATTAGAAGATAAAGCGATAAGAAATTAGGCGTTTCTGAGGTCACGGGAATGTTTGCGACTTTGAGGAAAAAATTACATGACAAAATGGAGGTAGGTAAAGGCGGATTTTGCATGGAAGAAGAGAAACTGTCGGATTTCACATGGAAGAAGAAACTGAAGATTTCGCCTCATGGAAGAAAGAAGCCTGAAACCTTATTGCGAATTTTTATTTTGTGCGGCCTTGAAGATGGTAAGTGTAACAAATGATGTGTCTGCATTAGTAAATTATTTACCCATTTTCCAACTTTTACAACACTTGTTTGTGTTGTGAATAATAATAAATATTTTACAAAGTTTATACCAACACTTTTTTAATAGGCAAACACATTTTTAGTGTTAGTAACCTATAACATTTATAAGCGTTAGCGGTTGATAGATATAAAATTTTGGAAAATCAATGATTTGGTGTAGTGAAACCAACCTTTAACAATCGAATGTTTCATAACCAGATTTGAAAGTCCATGGAAGTATACATGGATTACATGCTAGTAAAGTCCAAGCAGTCGACCAATCACGTCTCAGATTTGGTAGAAATATTCAATATCCTCTGACATTACGGGATTAAACTCAACACTTTGAAATGCTCCTTTGCCGTTGCATCACGAAAGTGTTCATGTTTCATCGTAAATTCTCGCGGAATCGAGATTAATCCAGACCAGATTGCAACAATCAGAAATAATTGCGAACCAAGAAGAAATATAGATGTGCAAAGCCAAGCAGGAAAGGTTGTGGTCTTAAGAAGATTCATATCCAGGGTCACTAACTAATGCATTTCTTTGACCTAACAAAGCAAGGAAACGTAGTTTCGAGTGGACTCCAAATTGTATTGAAGCCTTCCAGAACTTGCTAAGTCATATAGAGAAACCACTGATATTGTCTAAACCAATCAATCACATAGACCTATTCGTAAACTTGGCGGTGTAAGGGAGTGCAGTGTTCCTGAGGATGCTTCGCCTATCAAACAGCAAAAAAAAATGGATGACATTGTTTTCCGCGATCGCTAGAGAGCAGGAGTGGAGACTCCGAGCATAGATTATTTGGTAGTATCAACTATAATTGGCCCGCCAACGGATCTGAAAGTTTTAATTGATTGCGGAAGTTTAGTCAACAATTTATTTAAGAAAGCTTTCGAACAAATGAAGTTATAAGCCAGAGATCTAAAACCACACACATGCTAGATACGTGGCTTTAACGATTCAACGACTACACCGGTAGGAGCAGTTGAATTTCCCGTGGAACTTGACGATGGAGACAATAGGAGAGTACAGATTCTCTCATCTCTTGTGATGAACATACTCCCCTTATGATGCATTTGTGGGACGACCAACTCTAGCAGAGTTTAGAGACCGTATTGCACCGTGGTGCCTACTACTAAAGTTCCCAACCAAAGATGGGATAGGAATGGTCCATAGGGACCATATAACGGCCGTGAAGAGCTTGTTATTTAGCAGAATGGAAGGTGATCCGCCAAGGTGATGATGTAGAACCCAACAACATCTCATCTCCTGCTAAGGAGGCGTTAGTGTAGCAAATAAAGGATACATCTCGGCCATAGTCGCCAGATTATCAGTCCGAGGATATTAATCCCAAAGAGGATGAGGAACCGGGATGTAGAAGGGTGACCCCTAACGAGACAACTGTGGATATTTCGATTAACAATGACTCAATCAAGCTCTTGAAAATCGGTTATCATTTAGATTCCCTCCGAACGAGGGAATTGATGGACTTCATACATGTCAGTTGGACGTATTTTCATGGATCCATGCCGACGTGTATGGGATTTCTCCATCTATTATGAGTCCCTTGCTCAATATCAACCCAAAAGAGTGTCCCGGTCAAAAAAGGCGTATGCTGGGCCCGGAAAGGTCTACGGCTTTAAAAGAGGAAGTTGAGAAGCTGGATAGCAACGGTTTTATTTAAGGTGCAAGATATTCTGACTCGATATCGAACCCAGTTCTCGTTAAAAAAGCCAATGTAAAATGGCGCACATGCATTGACTTTTCGAATTTGAACAGACTTGCCCGAAAGACAACTTTTTGCTTCCAAGGATCGACCAGCTGGTAAACTTAATGGACGGACATGAACTACTTTCATTTATGGAAGCGTATTCGGGATATAACTAGATTCCAATGCATTTGTCGAATCTGGAGCATACCAGTTTTATTATAGATCTTGGACTGTATTGTTATATAGTGATCCCTTTCGGGCTGAAAAACGTTGAGTTGATAGACCAACCTTTAGTGAATCAAATGTGTGATAACCAGATTGGAAAGTCTACGGAAGTATACATGGATGGCATGCTTGTGAAGTCCAAGCAATCGATCGATCATGTATCAGATTTGAAAGAAACGTTTAATATCCTCCGACATTACGGGATGAAACTCAACCCTTTGAAATGCTCCTTTGGCATCGCGTCACGAAAGTTTTTAGGTTTCATCGTCATCTCTCGCGAAATCGAGATTAATCCAGACTAGATTGCAGCGATTAGAAATATTCGTGAACTAAAACAAATAATAGATGTGCAAAGCTTAACAGGAAAGGTTGAGGCCTTAAGCAGATTCATATCCAAGGCCACTGACAAATGAATTCCTTTCTTCGGCCTTATAAAGCAAGGAAAACGTAATTTCGAGTGGACTCCAGATTATACTGAAGCCTTCCAGAACTTGCAAGTCATTCATAGAAACTATTGATATTGTCCAAACCAATCGATCACGAAGACCAATTCGTATACTTGGTGGTATCATCGCATGCACCAGTTCAGCACTTGTTCGTGAAGAGAACAAGATGCAAAGATCGGCGTATTATGTAAGCAAGAAGTTAGCAACTGCAGAACGTAATAACCTGAAGATTGAAAAGCTCGTGCACAGCTTGTTGATCACTTCGAGGAAGCTACGCAATTACTTCTAAGCTCACCCGATCATGATATATACCAACCAGCAGCTATGACAGGTCCTTCAATGACCTGAGGCATCTGGAAGACTGTTCAAATGGAACATTGAACTAAGCCAATTCGATCTCACTTTCCTTTCGAGGAAATCCATCCCGGGGCAAGCGTTAGCAGATTTCATAGCTTAATTCACCACCCCTAAGGATTATGTGCTGGATGAAGAAGCCGACCCTTTGGAATCCAAATTAGAATCAAACACTTAGAATATGTACATAGACGGTGCTTGCAACGGCAGACGGTCCGATGCCAAAGTTGTGTTGGTAACTCCTGATGGGCGGTCAATTTATTATGCCTTACGGCTGAATTTTTCCGCAACGACTCCGAGTACGAAGCCCTGATTGCTAGGCTAAAGCTGGCGATAGAATTGGGGCTAGTAGCATTAGACATTTACTATGACTCTTAGATGGTTGTGTTTAAAGTCCGAAAGGAATTTCAGACGAAGGGGAAATGACTTGCAGTTTATCTAGAATGGATCGAGGAGCTATTAAATGGTTTGAAGCATTATAGCATTTCCCATATTCCGCAAGCATAGGATAAAAAACTGACAAACTGGCCAAGTTAGCAAGCTCCGACAGCCCAGAAAAGACAAAGGTGGTCCTGATTGAAACATTGGATGCCCTACGAAACATTAAGAACCAAAGTATAGTAACTTATACCCCCTGTGTGTGTGTATGCGCACTAATGTGTGCAGTGTTGGTACAACAAGTGATGCAAAGGAAAGAAGCAGTAAAGAACGCAGTTATTCAATGTGTGACGTAATATTGAAAGAATGTATGTCTGTAAGTCCAGAATTGCCAAAAAAGTATGTTGTATAGTTTTAGAATTCAGAATCTGAAGGGACCTATCCTAACTACTCTCGAGATTATATGGTATGCAAGTTTCAGTCGAGTTACACACACGTATTTGTGATGAGCTACAACTATTATAGTTCTCTCGTTAGCCATATTGAACATGCGAATATGTACATAAGAGTTATGTTTGTTGCGTAAGGATGGGGTTGAAGTTTCGGGGTTGAGAGTCTGAGTCAAATCGACTCCGGGTCTAAACAACCCGACCCGACCCCATGATGTTTATGGAATTTGTAACCCTTCAATCCTTGCTAATCCTAGCCATCCATTCAACCCGCTGACGTCTGAGCCAATCCAAGCCCATTTCTTCATCTCGTATTCTTTTGTGATTTAATCACCCCGTCTTCTCCAATTCACCAATGTAAAAGGTAAGAATCGAGCCCATTAACTAACTCCCTCGACAATGCTTGTGGGCCAGAGCCACTACAAACTCCGCCGACGATGGCTCTAACACCACTGACAACGAAGGTGATACCCGAGTATGAAACGTCGGCGCCATGGCAGTAAACGAGGAGAGTTAATACATTTTAGGGGCCAATTTCATTCGAGAGTCGAATAAAAACAAGGATTCATTGACTAGAAATCTACCTATATCTCGAACTCGAGGGTTGAATTAGATTTCGAATAAGGCGAAGAACTAGGGTTTCTGAACTTAAGTTGATTTAATAATAAAGAAAGAGATAAAGTGAAAGTAGAGGAAGAATGGACCCGCCTTATATAATACAAAAGAGACCATTCACATTCCCTTTTGAATGACGGTTTGACCATGTTTTTTAGAGATATGGCTGTTTGGGTTGAAAGGCTAGCGGGTCGAGTAATTTCAACCCAACCCGACTTAAAATTTTCTGACCTAAGAATGGATCAGGACCAGGGAAAATAAGAGAGGCGGGAGGTGGTTATAACTGCTATTTCAAAACTCTTAATGAAGCACAACACCTATGTGCGCCAATCGAATTTCAAGAATTGAAAGAAATATTTGAACTTGTATATGCACACAGATGAGAATTAAGAAAGCAAGAGGGTTCAAACAGATGACATTGGCTTTTTGATTCGACGAAAGTTGAAAGAGTTACCTGTGGTTCTACTGAAGAATGGCCGAATGCAACAAAAATAAATTGTAGATCTGATCTCATATTTATACATGATGCACAGAAATCACTAGTACAAAAAAGGCTTGTTGCTTCGCCTCATTTGCTTTGGTTATCCACACAATCGAAGCAATTAGTGTTATTTGCTTCGGTTGTATAGGCAATTGAAGCAAATGCACCGAAGCAAATAAGGTTATATGCTTTGGTTGTGCTCGCAACCAAAGCAATTATTGCAATTTGCTTTGTTTTTGCTCGCAACCGAAGCAAATGTACCAAAGCAAATAGTGTTATATGCTTCAGTGGCCCATACAACTGAAACAAATAATGTTATCTGCATCGGTTCCTTAAGAATCGAAGCAAATGCATCGAAGCAAATAATGCTATTTTCATATGTTCCTTAGAAACCAAAGCAATTAGAAATTATTTTAGCCGAGGCCAATGCGTATATCAATAATCATAAACTTTAGTAGATATTTGTCATTAATTATAACAAATGGTTATTAATGAATAATTTATTACTGCCTTTTATTTTAAAAGGTACATTTAGTTAATTATTAATATTTAGTTATTTATTATTGAGTATTTAAAAAATAATTTTAAATCATTATTAATTAGAAATATCTATTAAAAAATAAAATTAATAAATAATCATAATTCAAAAAATATTTAATAATTTACAATTTACAACTAAAATAGTTTATTGTCATAAACAATTGCCGACATGTATCGTTACGTGTAAGTTATTATAATAAATGATTATCAATAAATAATTAATAATTACTAATTATTATAAATAATCAAAAAATATTTTTTGTATTTAATAATTTGTTTTATATAATTATTCATAATTAGTAGTTATAGTAAATATTTATTATTGTATTTAATAATTTATAAATATAAAGAATAACTAATAATGAGTGAATAATAATCAATATTTAGTAATTAATGTTTAACATTTGATATTTGATTAGTAAGTAATATTCATTAATTAAGAAGCAGTATTTAATATTTAATAATTAACTTTATTATTAACAATGAAAAATTATTATTAAATAATTAATGACTAATAATTGTATAATATTTAATAATCAACGAGTAATAATAAAATATAAGAATTGGTATTCAATATCTAATAGTTAATTTTAATCTATTTTATAGTTAATAAATACAATTAACTAATAATATTTAATAATTGATGTTTAACATATAATATTTAATTAGTAATATTCGTTAATTTGAGAAGTAATATTTAATAATTAATAATTACCATTATATAATTAATGAATAATAACTATATAATAATTAAGATTAATATTTAATAGCTAATAATAAAATTTGATACATTTTAAGTGACATTATTATTTAATAATTAATTTTAAATAATTATTAATTAATAACGACTACTGAAAGTTTAATAATTAATAAATAATCAATGATTAAGAGAAACAGTTATTAATTTATAATGATCAAGAATCTTTATTAATAATTGGTCATACTTTTTGGTATCAACATAAACTGCCGGAAATGTTTATCTATCTTAATATCACTTAAAAATAGGATAGAACGGTTCAACTTCTTTATCATTTCAAAATATCTCTCTATGTTTATAATTAGGATCTAAAAGTTAAGCTGCTATACAATTCAAAATACCCTTTATGCTTAAAATTAGCATATAACAAATAAACATTATTTTAACCCTAAAAATTTATTGATAAATTCATTGTTTTTTGTTAGTAATATTAAAGCAACGAAAATTATAATACTGCAATTTAAGATGAAATTTAAAATTAATAACTATACATGGTTTCAATATAAAAACTTAACTAAATTTCTATGCAAGTTAATTTCTCTTAAATGTGTTAATTATATATAATTTATACGTCATGATCACGCATGAAGCACGTGTCGTAACGCTCATATTAATAATAAAAAAGTGACATTTAATATGTACTAATTTTATACTTATAATTAATATTTAAAAAAATTTAATATATTGTTGTTTGTAATGATATAACGTAAAAAATATACAACACAAAATTGCACAAAGCTGTCAGAAAACAGCGGACCCACTTCAACGGTTAAGGCTTCCTATTGCTCGTGCATTTGTCGCCGCCTCTCATTATCGTAACTTCTATAACCCTAGCATGGCGGCTTGTAAAATAGTTCATCACTCATCATCTTCTCATGCTTGTCTGAATCCTTTATCCTCGTTCTCTCGCTTCCATCTTGTTCTTTTATTCTCATTACTCAAATACTTTGGTTCAGATCTAAAATCATGGGATTTGAGATCTGAAAGTACGTTCCCTCCAATTAGCTTATTTCAGATCTAGATGTAAAATAATTCGGCAAATCCTTTCTCCTTTGTGCCCTTCTTTTAGATCGGAAAGAACATTCATATCAACGCTTGGTTCATAGGCTGAGACCGTGACAGCCCGCCCCACACCAGCCGACATTTCCCCGAAATGCATTGTGCCAATGTCTACTAGCACGAGACAGTCGTAAAAGAAAGGGTTTTGGAACTATGAATCACCAAAGAACCTATAGTATATCTCACAGCGCATGGAATACAATATAATAATAACATACTTGACATAAAACATGCGAGACAGTGCATAAGCTGAAAACTAAACCAACATAGCAGCGGAATCCAAAATACGGCTTATGATCCAAATCATCATTATTAAAACTTCAAAATACCGTATCTAAAGCAAAATAGAAAAGGTACACCACTAATGCCCAAAGCAGAGACCAACAACAACACAGGAGAAAATATGTAAATAGTACGTGGAAGCCTCCTGCTCATCTCTGGATATCTACTCGTGCATAACCACCTAACCTGTCTCTAGTCTTCTCATTTAGGTGCACCCAGAGTAATAAGAAGAGACATAAAACTCTGGGTCAGACAGAAGTTTGGTATGAGCGGTAGCAGCAAAATAAAACAATAACAGGTATAAATAATCATACCTGAACCTAGACTTGCAACCAAAGAGTTAGCACAAGAAGATGTATAGTACTCTAAGGTAACACTAACATAAAGTGTAAAATGGGAATGTTCATGTCAAGGTGATAGCAAACATCAAACATAGAAATCATCCTCACATCTCTCACTCAGTGCGTAAAGCATACGATATATCCACCGCTTCGATCACCAAATCCTTTGCTATGACCACTTGCCCTTGGGAGTCTTAATTACCCTATTGCGTTGGTCCATAGCCAATAATCCCGTGCTATGACCACCTTGCCCTTAGGAGTCCTAATGGCCCTATTGCACTGATCCATAACCATTAATCCATCTCTCAGTGGTGAACTAAAGCTATAGATATATCGATAACCCCTTTGCACACGTCCCACAGCAAAGCCCAACTTTTGATGTTAACTCGTTGTGTGATGACCCCAAACTTCCACGGAATGAAAGTAAGGAATAATCATTTGGAATACAACATAAATATAACTATACAGATCACAGATAAAACATAGCAAAGGAAAACCATAGAATAACAACATCATAGCAGCGGAATATGAATGTCATTAAACACAGAATTCCACAGTCACATAGCACTAACTTATTACATCAAGTTTTCAGAAGAAAAAAAAAAGAAATAAGCTTCAACTTCCAAATTAGAACAACTGGAAACAAAATAAGTCTGGATGTCTCAGAGTCTAAAGGTAAAATGTAAACAAAAGATAAATGATAGATAGTCTTCATGGTCCAACATAAGCACCTCCAAATAAGCAACACCAAGAAAGCTCCAAAGACAGCAACTCCAAAGAAAGCCACACCTGTTACTTGGCTGCCCATGTGGAAAAGAGGGCACCCGAGTTTGCAAAGGTGAAAACAAACTACAGGTCAGTCATGGGACTGGTGTGAGAATTCTTAACTAATTTAACTACTAGTAATAAGGCAAATCCAAAGACCACGCCACTAACGCGGAACGGGTTTTATTACAATGGATTGCCGTGCATAATTTAAAGTGATTGAACATGTAAATAAGTAAAACGTAAAACAAAGCAATGCTTTTGAAAAAATGGAATCACCATAAGACTCAAGTCCCATCACACAATGCAACGCAAACCAGAGGATAGAGTTTTACCTTATGGTGATCAAACATGCTAAATGCGATAAATACGAATCTAATATTATTATTAGTGTATATAAAAAAACATTTCAAAATAAATGTATCAATCCTAGGAAACATAGTACCCCATACTACTACGCCTCCATACTAGTAATACAATCAAATTCGTAGGGTCGTATTTGGAATTTGGTTTCCAACGTGAGTCAAGGCTAGGGAGGAGCTCCTTATCGATTCAAGACACTCTAGCTAATGTCTCAGGATCCCCCGCAGTGAACCCTTGGATCCTGCAGGGCCGGTCCACACATACAGCTTTGTGGATTAGTTATTCCTGAACACACGTTTCCCGATCCTATAGGACCTATCATCCGAGGCGCCTCATTCCATCATCCACATAAGTAAAACATCAGCCAGTTTAAGCACTGACACTACTTCTAACTAGAAAGAAACGTGCTGCTCTCCCTGCGTTCCCTTCTCCCATTTTTGACTCCACCGGGTTGTGAGGCTCGTGAAGCTACGTAATACACAAAGATATGCTTACTTAAGCTGTGCTTTGATTGTCACCACCAGGTTCTGCTTTTCAACAAGAAACCTTGATCATTGCATCTTAGTATGCCACACTGTCACTCCATATCACACAACCAATCCTCTTCCGAAATATACAAAAGGGTGTTAAGCAAGAGAATAAATTCTCCGCCACCAATCATTCATACATTCGACAGAAAATTAATAAATACAATATAAAGGAGTACAATGTCGGACACACATTCCATTTGTAAGCTTATGCTCTGGGTCTGAGCGAAAACCAAATCCGTGAAATCAACATGTTCGTTTGAACAATGACCATGAACCTTGAATTGGGAGCAAGTCAAATCAGGGCCTCGATCGTTGTCCTCTCGATGGAAGATTTACGGTCTTCATACGCCGTCTTCATACTTCGATTCTTTACGTCGTTTTGATTATTTGGAATGAGAGTAACTCGGACTTTCCAAATAATCCTCGTATGTATATAATGAAAATCCTTCTTTATCGTCCATATCGTTTTATAACGATTAATTCCTATTTCAATTATTTAAAATAGTTAAATCTTTATTTAACGACGCTTTGGACCAATGGCAACCATGGCGCTGCTTTCAACAAATTTTGATTTTTCACATTTCTCAAAATCTAACCATTGGATCTTAATGTAGTTTATATCATTGAAAACATCTTCCCAAGACGGTCCTAATGGTTTCAGTTTTGGGAAGTTCCGACGGTCGGATCTTTTGGTATTATCGTTTAAATGTACGATTTCAAAACGCGAACTACCGCGCTCGATTCGATTAATTTTATTTATATATAAATATATATATATATCCTTTAACTTTTATTTTACATAAGAATGTAAATTCTATTACAATGTCTACTTTCATCATCATTTTTCCATTCCTCTGTTTACATGAAAAATGTAATTTATAATTCAACATTTCCTCCCGCCTTTTATCCTTTTATTAAAAAGGTAAATTCTATTCCAATGTAAAAATTTATTTTTCCTTCCTAATCCTTAAATTACACTATAAAATCTCCTCTTTAATTACATTAAAAATATAATTAACATTATAATGTAAAATTCCTATCTTTCAATTGCATTGTAAAATTTCCCTTTTTAATTACATTATAAATGTAATTAACATTACAGTGAAAAATTCTAACTTATTACATTAAAAATGTAATTTCGATTCTAATATCCAATTCTTTTTCTTAATTACATTAAAATGTAATTTTCAATATAATGTAAGCCTTTCTTTTTTAAATTACATTAAAAATGTAATTTTCCTAACAGTGTAACTTCTATCTTTTAATTTGCCTTTTTATTTTCACTATAAAGTCCTACCCTTTTAATTACATTACAAATGTTATTTTATTTTACATGCCAAATTTTGTCCTTTAATTTCCAAGGTAAAATCCTATCTTTAATTACATTAAAAATGAAATTTTATTCTCCATACAAATTCTCATTCTTAGTTTTACAAATAAAAGTGTACATTTAATTTACCATGTAAATTCTTCTCTCTAATTTCATAATAAAAAATGTAATTTACATTTGCAATATAAATCCTCTTTCTTAATCTACATATAAAATGTGTTTTTAATTTCAATATAAATTCTCATCTTAATTACATAATAAAAATGTAACTTATATTTTCAGTGTAAATCCTATTCTAAATTTACATATAAAAATGTAAATTTAATTACAATGCGAATTCCTACTCTTTATGTAAAAATGTAAATTTAACTACAATGTAAATTTCTACTTTTATTTGCATGTAAAAATGTAAATTTCAATACAATGCAAATTTCTACTTTTATTTACATGTAAAAATGTAAATTTCATTACAGTGCAAATTTCTACTTTTATTTACATGTAAAAATGTAAATTTCATTACACTGCAAATTTCTACTTTTAGATTACAAAAATGTAAATTTAAATACAATGCAAATTCTTCTTTTAATTTACAAAAATGTAAGTTTAAATACAATGCAAATTCTACTTTTAATTTACAAAAATGTAAATTTAAATACAATGCAAATTCTTCTTTTAATTTACATTGCAAAAAAAAAAAAAAAATCACATCTTTTACTTTACAATGTAAAAATATCATCTTTTACTTTACAATGTAAAAATATCATCTTTATATTAACAACGTAAAAATGTACTTTATATTTTACATGTAAATTCTTTTCTTAATTTACATATAAAAATGTAAATTTGAATCTATTCACATCGTCATATTCTCACTTTCAATAAAATATTGAAACTATTCACATCGTCATATTCTCACTTTCAATAAAATATTGAATCTATTCGCATCGTCATATTCTCACTTTTAATTTTCAATAAAATATTGAATCTATTCACATCGTCATATTTTCACTTTTAATTTTCAATAAAATATTGAATCTATTCACATCGTCATATTTTCACTTTTAATAAAATATTGAATCTATTCACATCGTCATATTTTCACTTTTAATTTTCAATAAAATATTGAATCTATTCACATCGTCATATTCTCACTTTCAATAAAATATTGAATCTATTCACATCGTCATATTTTCACTTTTAATTTTCAATAAAATATTGAATCTATTCACATCATCATATTTTTTTGTTCTATAATTACATATAAGATGTCATTTTATATACGGTATAAATTTCATGCCTTTCTATTGCATATACAATTGCAGATCTAAATGAATCAATGACTAAAGTGGTAACCATATAACATCTCAAAACTAGTCCATAATCAATCGCAACATCACAGTTCAGAACCAATGACAAACACAGCATGATATATAAGCAAATGAAATAACTAGATTAAAATACAGAATACTCACCTCGATTTCAGATCTAGATCTAAAATTAAAAAGGTCCAGAAATTGTTCCAATCGGTTCTAAGTTGATGTATTTGCTGTCACGATTCACACAGATCTGAAAATTTCCAATTTGGAGTTCGTATGAATTAATTATCAATTTTTAATTAACAATTTACCTTTTACAACTGCAGTTGCAACAAAAATAAGTGTCGCAAAATATGAAATGTTCATACCTTTTTATTTCAATTTGTTCAAAACTTTAAATCCAGAAATCGAGAGCGGTGGTTGATGGTTTTCAGAACGGTTTGTTGGAGATTGGAGAGCTTGGAGAAGAGAGTCGGCGCCTGGAAGGGGGTGGGGTGCGGTTGGCCGTGGTGGGGCTGAGGGGGGTGCGACGGCGGCGGTTTCAGGGGTTCGGAGAAGGAGCTACAGGCTATTTTAGATCTTGCAATTTATATGAGATCAAAGAGATTGATGAGAGCTTCAAAAAAGTCCAAAGGGGCATATGTTAATTCTCCATGGATTTGGAGAAAAAGAAGAGAGAAGTTTAGAAAGGGTAGGCGGCTATGGGTTTGAACGATCGGGAAGAAGGAGGAATAGTGTACGGGTATTTATATTAATATAAAATTAGGGTTATTTAATTAATTAATTAGCCCAATAAAGCCCATTTTGCAACTTTCTTATTTTTCAGCCCAACGACTGTGATTCCTACCTATTTACCCATATTCTGGACTCATCTGACTATGTCCCGCAGGCCCAAATGATAATCTTGGCCCCCGTTTCTCAGTTTTAAAAATATAAATCATTTATTTTAAATTCAAACGTACTTTCTAATTTACCAGGGATACATATGATCTCAGAAAAATCCAAAAAAAAAATTTTTGGCTTCGTGATGACGATACGGTCCTAACAAAATTAATTTCATTGAATTCTGTGATTGTTTGAAAAATGGCCTTTTTCAAGTTGATTAATATTGACCAAACTGAAATCATTTTGCCACAGTCACAAATTAATTCTAAAAATTATGAAAAATTAAACTTATCAATAATTTGACATTCTGAATCCAACAAAAGTGGTTTCGTCGAAAACATAGGTCGTTTGAAAAATGGCTATTTTCAAGGCGTATATATTAAATATTAAAAATACATTTTTAAACAAATAATTCCCGAAACTCGAAATATATAAGTGTTTATACTTTTCAAATGCAGAAACATCATTCTGAACTCAATGGAAGTGGTTTTGAGTCCAAATTCCTTCATATGCAAAAAGTAGTATTTTTGACCTTTATATAAATATAAATTTCATAGCGACCTTTCTAAATTTTGATTTTGACATAACTTACAACTTACAAACTGAAATCTAAATTTCTTAAATTCATTATAAAGATATCATCGATGCGGTCCTAGCATTTCTTGTTTCGTCTAATTTTGACATATAATGAATTTTATATATTTTCCTAAAGTTGAAAAACGAACTTTGAAATTACCGTGCCATTTCGGGCTCGGATTGGAATTAATACAATTTTTTTTAAAGTCCTACTTCAAATAAAAATAATAATAATTTTTAATCGTGATTATTTAAAATAATTTTTTCTTATCAAAAACTCGTTAAAATTACTTCAAATAAATTTTTTAAATTTACCCCAAAATTCAGGGTTGTTACAGTCTCGCCTCCTTAAGAACTTTTCATCCTCGAAAAGGGGAAAAAAAGAAGAGTAGGAACCAACACAAAGAATGTTTTTAACAGAAATAGTACCACCTAAAACATCAGACTTACCTGCTCCTTCAGAAGAAGTAGGTGCAGAAGAAGGTGGTGCACTTGCTCCCTTGTACACATGGGCAACTTGGGAACTCCTCAATAGTGGACAATTAAGTTTGATGTGACCCTTTTTATGGAAGTTATAGCATCTTCTAGTGTCCTCTCTTCTGGCCTTCTTTGGATTCCCGTAGTCCTTGCTATAGTGTCCAAACTTCTGGCAGTGGTAACATTGCAGCTTAGTCCTATCTTGAGTCTTAACGGCTCCAGAACCACTTCCTTCAGTCTTCTTCTTGGGTTGCTTCCCTTTATTATTGTTGGCCAAGCCCCTTTCTCTATCTTGCTGTGAAGTCTTCTTATCCTTCTCTTCATAGCGACGGGCAAACTCGTCATGAAGCCTTTCCACCTCTTGCCTTGCAGTATACTCTTCATTAAACAGCTCTTTAAATTTGGTCCAAGTCATATTTTCTTCATCACCTCCTATATTGACCTCTTCTCACCAAAGTTGTGCTTCGCCTTGGAGCATCCATGAAGCCACAAATCTCTTCTTTTGATCTTCCAGTTCTAACGCTCTAAATATCTTTTCACAATTCTTAAGCCATGCCTGAGCCTGTATCACGGTCTCCGTACCTGTGAACGGAACTCCATCTAAATTCTTAAAATCCTTCACTACCCTCACCAAGTCAAAGGGCTGCGGTGGTGGTGGTGGTGGCTGTTGAACTGCGGGCTCCTCCTTTCCAATATCATTTTGGCCCATTGATCTAACTCTAGTAGTTCTAGCGGCATGAGTACTCATTTTTAGTTAGTTCTGTACGATCAAGGAAAGAGTCAGAACAACTGTAATGGTGATTTGAAGAAATGATAGGATAGAAGGATGGAAAAAGGACGGCGATAAAATGACTGACTATTATGTAACTCTAATGAACTGTTCGCCAAAGAATATTAGTGATTCTATGTTAACGAATTGCTATAAATATGTTATACTCCAAAGCTAAGGTTAACCAAAGCTCTGATACCAACTGTGATGACCCCAAACTTCCACGGAATGAAAGTAAGGAATAATCGTTTGGAATACAACATAAATATAACAATACAGATCACAGATACAACATAGCAAAGGAAAACCATAGAATAACAACATCATAGCAGCGGAATATGAATGTCATCAAACATAGAATTCCACAGTCACAGAGTACTAACTTATTACATCAAGTTTTCAGAAAAAAAAAAAATAAGCTTCAACTTCTAAATTAGAACAACTGGAAACAAAATAAGTCTGGATGTCTCAGAGTCTAAAGGTAAAATGTAAACAAAAGATAAATGATAGATAGTCTTCGTGGTCCAACATAAGCACCTCCAAATAAGCAACACCAAGAAAGCTCCAAAGACAGCAACTCCAAAGAAAGCCAAACCTGTTACTTGGCTACCCGTGTGGAAAAGAGAGCACCCGAGTTTGCAAAGGTGAAAACAAACTACAGATCAGTCATGGGACTGGTGTGAGAATTCTTAACAAATTTAACTACTAGTAATAAGGCAAATCCAAAGACCACGTCGCTAACGCGGAACGGGTTATATTTCAATGGATTGTCGTGCATAATTTAAAGTGATTGAACATGTAAATAAGTAAAACGTAAAACAACGCAATGCTTTTGGAAAAATGGAATCACCATAAGACTCAAGTTCCATCACACAATGCAACGCAAACCAGAGGATAGAGTTTTACCTTATGGTGATCAAACATGCTAAATACGATAAATACGAATCTAATATTATTATTAGTGTATATAAAAAAACATTTCAAAATAAATGTATCAATCCTAGGAAACATAGTACCCCATACTACTATGCCTCCATACTAGTAATACAATCAAATTCGTAGGGTCATATTTGGAATTTGGTTTCCAACATGAGTCAAGGCTAGGGAGGAGCTCCTTACCGATTCGAGATACTCTAGCTAATGTCTTAGGATCCCTCGCAGTGAACCCGTGGATCCTGCAGGGCCGGTGCACACATACAGCTTTGTGGATTAGTTATTCCTGAACACACGTTTCTCGATCCTATAGGACCTATCATCCGAGGCGCCTTATTCCATCATCCACATATGTAAAACATCAGCCAGTTTAAGCACTAACACTACTTCTAACTAGAAAGAAACGTGCAGCTCTCCCTGCGTTCCCTTCTCCCATTTTTGACTCCACCGGGTTGTGAGGCTCGTGAAGCTACGTAATACAAAAAGCTATGCTTATTTAAGCTGTGCTTTGATCGTCAACACAAGGTTCTGCTTTTCAACAAGAAACCTTGATCATTGCATCTTAGTATGCCACACTGTCACTCCATATCACACAACCAATCCTCTTCCGAAATATACAAAAGGGTGTTAAGCAAGAGAATAAATTCTCCGCCACCAATCATTCATACATTCGACAGAAAATTAATAAATACAATATAAAGGAGTACAATGTCGGACACACATTCCATTTGTAAGCTTATGCTCTGGGTCTGAGCGAAAACCAAATCCGTGAAATCAACATGTTCGTTTGAACAATGACCATGACCCTTGAATTGGGAGCAAGTCAAATCAGGGCCTCGATCGTTGTCCTCTCGATGGAAGATTTACGGTCTTCATACGCCGTCTTCATACTTCGATTCTTTACGTCGTTTTGATTATTTGGAATGAGAGTAACTCGGACTTTCCAAATAATGATTAATTTCTATTTCAATTATTTAAAATAGTTAAATCTTTATTTAACGACGCTTTGGGCCAATGGCGACCCTGGCACTGCTTTCAACAAATTTTGATTTTCACAGTCCTCAAAATCTAACCGTTGGATCTTAACATAGTTTATATCGTTGGAAAGATCTTCCCAAGACAATCCTAACGGATTCAGTTTTGGGAAGTTCCGACGGTCGGATCTTTTGGTATAATCGTTTAAATGTACGATTTCAAAACACGAACTACCGCGCTCGATTCGATTTATTTTATTTATATTTATATATAAATATATATATATATATCCTTTAACTTTTATTTCACATAAGAATGTAAATTCTATTACAACGTCTACTTTCATCATCATTTTTCCATTCCTCTGTTTACATGAAAAATGTTATTTATAATTCAACATTTCCTCCTACCTTTTATCCTTTTATTAAAAAGGTAAATTCCATTCCAATGTAAAATTTTATTTTTCCTTCCTAATCCTTAAATTACACTATAAAAACTCCTCTTTAATTACATTAAAAATATAATTAACATTATAATGTAAAATTCCTATCTTTCAATTGCATTGTAAAATTTCCCTTTTTAATTACATTATAAATGCAATTAACATTACAATGAAAAATTCTAACTTATTACATTAAAAATGTAATTTCGATTCTAATGTCCAATTCTTTTTCTTAATTACATTAAAATGTAATTTCCAATAAAATGTAAGCCTTTCTTTTTTAAATTACATTAAAAATGTAATTTTCCTAACAGTGTAACTTCTATCTTTTAATTTGCCTTTTTATTTTCACTATAAAGTCCTATCCTTTTAATTACGTTACAAATGTAATTTTATTTTACATGTCAAATTTTGTCCTTTAATTTCCAAGGTAAAATCCTACCTTTAAATACATTAAAAATGAAATTTTATTTTCCATACAAATTCTCATTCTTAGTTTACAAATAAAAGTGTACATTTAATTTACCATGTAAATTCTTCTCTCTAATTTCATAATAAAAAATGTAATTTACATTTGCAATGAAAATCCTCTTTCTTAATCTACATATAAAATGTGTTTTTAATTTCAATATAAATTCTCATCTTAATTACATAATAAAAATGTAACTTATATTTGCAGTGTAAATCCTATTCTAAATTTACATATAAAAATGTAAATTTAATTACAATGCGAATTCCTACTCTTTATGTAAAAATGTAAATTTAACTACAATGTAAATTTCTACTTTTATTTACATGTAAAAATGTAAATTTCATTACAATGCAAATTTCTACATTTATTTACATTTAAAAATGTAAATTTCATTACAATGCAAATTTCTACTTTTATTTACATGTAAAAATGTAAATTTCATTACAACGCAAATTTCTACTTTTTGATTACAAAAATGTAAATTTAAATACAATGCAAATTCTTCTTTTAATTTACATTGCAAAAAAAAATCACATCTTTTACTTTACAATGTAAAAATATCATCTTTTACTTTACAATGTAAAAATATCATCTTTATATTTACAATGTAAAAATGTACTTTATATTTTACATGTAAATTCTTTTCTTAATTTACATATAAAAATGTAAATTTGAATCTATTCACATCTTCATATTCTCACTTTCAATAAAATATTGAATCTATTCACATCGTCATATTCTCACTTTCAATAAAATATTGAATCTATTCACATCGTCATATTCCCACTTTTAATTTTCAATAAAATATTGAATCTACTCACATCGTCATATTTTCACTTTTAATTTTCAATAAAATATTGAATCTATTCACATCGTCATATTTTCACTTTTAATAAAATATTGAATCTATTCACATCGTCATATTTTCACTTTTAATTTTCAATAAAATATTGAATCTATTCACATCGTCATATTCTCACTTTCAATAAAATATGGAATCTATTCACATCGTCATATTTTCACTTTTAATTTTCAATAAAATATTGAATCTATTCACATCATCATTTTTTTTTTGTTCTATAATTACATATAAGATGTCATTTTATATACGGTATAAATTTCATACCTTTCTATTGCATATACAATTGCAGATCTAAATAAATCAATGACTAAAGGGGTAACCTTATAACATCTCAAAACTAGTCAATAATCAATAGCAACATCACAGATCAGAACCAATGACAAACACAACATGATACATAAGCAAACGAAATAACTAGATTAAAATTCTGAATACTCACCTCGATTTCAGATCTAGATCTAAAATTAAAAAGGTCCAGAAATTGTTCCAATCAGTTCTAAGTTGATGTATTTGTTGTCACGATTCACACGGATCTGAAAATTTCCAATTTAGAGTTCGTATGAATTAATTATCAATTTTTAATTAACAATTTACCTTTTACAACTGCAGTTGCAACAGAAATAAGTGTCGCAAAATCTGAAATGTTCATACCTTTTTATTTCAATTTGTTCAAAACTTTAAATCCAGAAATCGAGAGCTGTGGTTGATGGTTTTCAGAACGGTTTGTTGGAGATTGGAGAGCTTGGAGAGGGGAGTCGGCGCCTGGAAGGGGGTGGGGTGCGGTTGGCCGTGGTGGGGCCGAGGCGGGTGCGACGGCGGCGGTTTCGGGGGTTCGGGGAAGGAGCTACAGGCTATTTTAGTTCTTGCAACTTATATGAGATCGAAGAGATTGATGAGAGCTTCAAAAAAGTCCAAAGGGGCATATGTTAATTCTCCATGTGTTTGGAGAAAAAGAAGAGAGAAGTTTAGAAAGGGTAGGCGGCTATGGGTTTGAACGATCGGGAAGAAGGAGGAATAGTGTACGGGTATTTATATTAATATAAAATTAGGGTTACTTAATTAATTAATTAGCCCAATAAAGCCCATTTTGCAATTTTCTTCTTTTTCAGCCCAACGACTATCATTCCTACCTATTTACCCATATTCTGGACTCATTTGACTATGTCCCGCAGGCCCAAATGATCGTCTTGGCCCCCGTTTCTCAGTTTTAAAAATATAAATCATTTATTTTAAATTCAAACGTACTTTCTAATTTACCGGGGATACATATGATCTCAGAAAAATCCAGAAAAAATATTTTTGGCTTCATGATGATGATACAGTCCTAACAAAATTAATTTCATCGAATTCTGTGACTGTTTGAAAAATGGCCTTTTTCAAGTCGATTAAAATTGACCAGAATTGACCGAACTGAAATCTTTTTGCCACAGTCACAAATTAATTCTAAAAATTATGAAAAATTAAACTTATCAATAATTTGACATTCTGAATCCAACAAAAGTAGTTTCTTCAAAAACAGAGGTTGTTTGAAAAATGGCTATTTTCAAGGTGTATATATTAAATATTAAAAATACATTTTTAAACAAATAATTCCCGAAACTCGAAATATATAAGTGTTTATACTTTCCAAATGCAGAAACATCATTCTAAACTTAATGGAAGTGGTTTTGAGTCCAAATTCCTTCATATGCAAAAAGTAGTATTTTTGACCTTTATATAAATATAAATTTCATAACGATCTTTCTAAATTTTGATTTTGGCATAACTTACAACTTACAAACTAAAATCTAAATTTCTTAAATTCATTATAAAGATATCATCGATGCGGTCCTAGTGTTTCTTGTTTCATCTAATTTTGACCTATAATGAATTTTATATATTTTCCCAAAGTTGAAAAACGAATTTTGAAATTACCGCGCCATTTCGGGCTCGGAATGGAATTAATATAAATTTTTTTAAAGTCCTACTTCAAATAAAATTAATAATAATTTTTAATCGTGATTATTTAAAATAAATTTTTCTTATCAAAAACTCGTTAAAATTACTTCAAGTAAAAATTTTAAATTTACCCCAAAATTCAGGGTTGTTACACGTTGGTTGTCATCTGGATCCTGAGTATTAACTTCCCATTTGGACTTCCTTTGCGTCTCGATTTGAAGTCAATCTTTAGAAGAGAGATCACGATTTTCATCACATAGCTCAAAATCTAGTCTGGTTCGTGATGCTCCATTCGGGTTGGTTCGTGATTATCATATGGCTTCATGATACGCAGGCGGTTCGGCTCACGGTCTGTCCTTCGGTTCGTGTCCCTGCTCGTGGTGCCTTCTTAGAGCATCAGGTCAGGTCGTGGTGGAGCAACCGATTCGTGAGTAGTTTCTACTCCGGGTCGGCTCGTGGTTGTATGGTGCTTCACGGTTCGAGACAAGCAGTTCGTGATTTACTCCAGGCGAGCGGTTCGTGAGCTTTTGGTCGGATCGGTTCGTCGGTGACTACCCGAGTCGGGTCGGGGTGCTTCACGAATAGGGTAGCGAACCAGTTTCATGCGCTTTTTTCCAGCAGCTATTTACGCCACATGACGGCGTTTTCAACCACTCTAACTTCCCTATGCTCTCACAATCATACCAAACAGTAGTAGCAACATGTATAATCAACCATAAACACCAAATCATTAATGTAACACGTTAGTATGGATCAAACATACTCAAAACCCATGTTTTCCCTTTAATCCCCTTAACCATTATCTAACTATAGGATTAGCAAAATATGTCCAAATTAACCCAAATTTCTAAAAGAGGAATAAAATAATATTTTAGAATTTCTACATATTTTTCCAACTTTTTTTGAGTCATAATTTCGCTAATTATCACTAATCACCCCTAGTTAGCCATAATTAGTGTAAAAATATGCTAATCACTCACCTTAGCCACAAATAAATCTCAGATCTGAAAATATCTCTGATTT
This sequence comes from Allium sativum, assembly GCA_030737875.1. Classification (NCBI taxonomy): domain Eukaryota; kingdom Viridiplantae; phylum Streptophyta; class Magnoliopsida; order Asparagales; family Amaryllidaceae; genus Allium; species Allium sativum. The sequence continues at coordinate 53,111,057 of CM060926.1, forward strand.
GGTTCGAATCCCAGTGCAACAAAACTGCTCTACCTCCAACTTGATGTTAATTTGCCTTGATTTGATGTTGATTAGCTTAATATTGGATTCGAAAGTGATTAGGAGGTAGTTTAGAAGGTGGAGGCCATTACTAGGTTTGAAGAAATGAAAGTGGAGGCTAAGAAAATGAAATGAGATGGTTTCATAACTCATTTCAGTCTCCCCATAACCCTAATCCCGGAATGGGTTACGAGCCTAACCATTAATCACCTAATTAAGCCCGATTAACCTGTTTTTCATCTTAGAAACCTTATTTCAGCCATGTCCCCCAAACGGTAAGTCTGTTTGATTAATGTGACCACTCTATGGAAAGGTAAACCATCATCCGAATCCAATGGAAGTGGTTTCAGGTCTAAACTCCTTACCAATCAAAAGTTATAGGCAAAACAAGATTCGCTAGGGCTAAATGGTCATTTAAAATTCGGCAAAAATCGTGAACATGGGAAATGACCCCAATAGTCGTTTTCCAAAGTTACACGACCGTATGACTTCATATGTAAATGAAATAAATATTTTACGATCCTCTGATGCGTAGAATATGGGTTGTTTTTCGCCTTCGAAATTCCTTAACTAAAACATATAATGGTGCCACGCATGCCTATCAGCCATTTACAAACAATCAAACATACATAACAACATAACAAGCCTATCCTAGCATGCGGTTTCCTAATAAAGGAATAACTACATAGCAGTTAAAATCTTACTAGGCAAAGATCTCTGGATATGACTTCCTTATGCTTTCCTCGGTTTCCCAAGTACAGTCATCCTCATTATCACCCCACTGGACCTTAACCAATTTCACCGTCTTCCTCCGAAGTTGCTTCGTATCATACTCGGCAATACGAATCGGTTTGCGTTCCCAACCGCCTCGGGTTCTACCTCGATATCATCCAACTGATCCGGTGAAATTGCATATCAGAGTCGTGCACGAACTTCCTTAACTGGAAAACATGAAATATGTTGTGAACTCCTGCCATCTTGTTAGGTAATCCAAACTTTATACACCAAATTCCGAACTTGTTCGAGAACTGGAAATGGACCAACAAATCTGGGTGCCAATTTACCACTACTACCAAATGAATCACATTCTTCAACGGAGAAATCTTGACGAATACTAAGTCGCCAACAGAGAATTTCAAATCTCTTCGCCTTATAACTCTTCTGCCTATCTTGGACAGCCTTCATTCGCTGTTGAGTAACCTTGATCTTATCTAAAGTTTCTCTTATTACATCTGGCCGAAGCACAATTAATTTCTCACTGTTTCCAACCAACATGATGGTGAGTTGCATGGTGTTCCGTACAAAGCTTCAAATGGAGTCATATCAATACTGGATCGATAACTATTATTATATGCGAATTCAACCAGATGTAAATGGTCATCCCCTGACCCTCCAAAATCCAACATGTAAGCTCTCAAGAGATCCTCTAATACACGATTCACTCTCTCTGTTTGACCGTCGGTTTGAGGATGGTACGCGGTACAGAGATGTAATTCTGACCCTAAAGCCTCTTCTAAGCTCTTTCAAAACCCACTACTAAATAATGGATCTCGTCACTCACAATACCTTTAGATACTCCATGAAATCTCACTACCCACTTCATATACAGTTTTGCTAACTTAGCTGTCGTTCTATTCGACTTGACCGGTATAAGCCTTGCACTTTTGGTCAATCGATCCACAATCACCCAAATACTATCATGACCTGATCTAGTTCTTGGTAAATCATCAATGAAATCCATTGAGACTTGTTCCCATCTCCATTCAGGAATTGCCAACGGTTGTAACAAACCACTAAGCTTCTTTTGCTCGGCCTTAACTAACTGGCAATTCATGCAGTTGCATATAAACTTCCCAGTGTCTCTATTCATCCCTTCCCAGTTGTAGGTCTGCTTCATGTCTCGATACTTTTTGTTACAACCAAGATGTATAGTCAATCTCGAGTGATGGCACTCTCTAAGTACTTCATCTCTCAATCCATTAACGTTGGGTACGACTAGTTTCCCATTCTTTTGAAGCCATCCTTCTCTATAAAGTCCATACATGTTCATCTCCTCACTGTCAATACTCATCTCTACCTTGTAGGTGATTTCCAATAGGTTAGGATCATCCTTCTGGCTGGAACCGATCCACTCAATCAAGGTAGGTCTGATCGTCAAACTTACTAACATCTCTGGATCCAATTCACACAGGCCTAAAATTATATCCTGTGATATACTCCAGTTGCTTCCATTCCAGAGACATAACCCCCAAACTGGCATGTCTCCTACTCAATGCATCAGCTACCGCATTGCCCTTCTTGGGTGTGTATGCGATATTGAAATCATATGAAGCCAAGAACTCTAACCATCTCTGTTGACGAAGATTTAAATCCCTTTGAGAGAAAAGATACTTTAATGACTTATGATCTGTAAACAACTCGAATCTTTCTCCCAAGAGATAGTGTCTTCACATCTTTAACGCGAACACGATCGCCACCAATTCCAAATCATGGGTAGGATATATTTTCTCATGCGGTTTCAGTTGCCGACTAGCATAAGCTACAACCCCACCTCCTTGCATAAGTACAACACCTAGTCTGGTACCACAGGCATCCGTGTATATTGTCATTTCTTCGTTCCCCTTAGGAATAACTAACACTGGTGCACACGTCAACTTTTCCTTCAGACTCTTAAATGCATCACTTTTCGTCCCAGACGAAGGCTATATTCTTCTTGGTCAACTGAGTTAACGGTGCCACTATCTTGGAGAAGTCTTGGATAAACTTACGATAGTATCCAGCTAACCCCAAGAAACTTCTCACGTCCGTTGCATTCTTGGGCATAGACCAATCTTATACCGTAGCCACCTTCGCAGGTTCCAGGGCAATACCATTCTCTGAAACGACATGGCCCAAGAATCTCACTTCTCTCCTCCAGAAGTGACATTTAGAAAATTTCGCTTTTAATTGGTGTTTCATCAACACCTCCATCACTATCCTCAAATGTTCCTTGTGTTCTTCCTTTATCCTCAAGTAAACCAAGATATCATCCACGAACACAATAACAAACTTATTCAATTGATCTCTGAATACACTATTCATAAGATCCAAAAAATATGTTGGTGCATTAGTCAACCCGAATGGCATGACCAACCACTCATAGAATCTAGACGGCGTCTGAAATGTCGTTTTAGGTATACTTTCAACTGCTACTCGGAGCTGATGAAATCCTGTCACGAGATTTAACTAGGAGAACACTCTCGCTCCATTCAACTGATCAAACAAATCGTCTATCCTTGGAAGAGGATACTTATTCTTCCTCGTCACCTTATTTAACTCGCGGTAGTCCACACACAATCGAAGGGAACCATCGGCCTTGGAAGCAAATACAACTAGTTCTCCCCACTCGAAAACACTTCTTTTGATAAATCCCTTCTTCAAAAAATCACTAACTTGCACCTCGAGCTCTCGTTGCTCCCTTGGCGCCATACGACGAAGTGGCATCACTAAAGGTCTGGCATCTTTCACTAAATATATTTGAAACTCAATCTCTCGATGTGGTGGAAGTCCAGTCACTTCCCCGAAGATGTCCGGATACTCGCCAGCAATAGGCACATCTAACAACTCATCATGTAGGATGTCGAGGGAATTTAGAAAACTAGCTATCACCCTATCACTGGGTAGGAAACCAAGCAGTACCCTCCGCCCATCGTCCGCTCTAACGGTCATAGAAGACCCCTCACAGTCTAACACCACCCCATACCTTTGGAGCCAATCGACTCCCAAAATAATGCCAAACCCAGTAAAGCCCAAAACAAAGCAATCACAAACAAACATACATCAATAACTCGATAAGACCAAATTACGACAAATCATACTAAGGTTAGTGAACCACCGATCGGTTCATCATAACTAAAGGTCTGTAACACCCCATATTTTTAGTGTAAGATAATAAAATAGTTAATTAAATATTCAGAACTAAGTAAAACGAACTATGCCACTACGTCCATCTCGGAATTCTGGTCAAGATAAACATTTGGTTTGCGTGTGTAATGACCCGGAAATCCGGTCCAATCTGAGCTGGCTAAATAACACAAGTGCAACCCAAATTGTACTGGAAAACAGGAAATTAATAGAAGAAATTAGAGGGTGAGAATAGATAAGACAGAAACTTATAGAATAGAAGAAGAAAAACATCATCATCAGAGTAACATGAATCTCACAGCAGAACGAATAAAATATAACATAACTTTTGAAATACAAACAGTATATGTATACAATAACATTGCAGAGTACAACACTTACAACACAGTGGAAATAATAATAGCTATGGATCTTGAAGCCTCTTGGTCCAAGCTCTCCAAGTGTATCTGTAAAATCCCGACTACTTGACAGCCCATACAAATTTAGGCACCCAAGAGTTTAGGGAAAACAAACAAATAAACTCCGGGTCAGTCATGGGACTGGTATGAGTAAAACAGTTTAAGCAGTTTGAACAAGTGAACGATATCTCATAAGACCACGCCGTATAACGGAACGGGTTTTTCCCTTATGAAAATCTCAAATATCTTTATATCAAAAACCTTTTGATATTATAATAATGTCTATCAACCACAATATAATAATCATTTAGCAGAAACGCTTTCATCTCACGTTCTACATATATAGAATACAATCAAAACCGCAAGCACGTATTGGGTAATGGATTTCCAACTATGACAAGGTATGGAACCACCTTCTGATCAGTGTACTCTAGGAACAATACACTGGAGTTCAACAAGAACATCTTGCAACTCAGCCACACATGGCCGACCACTCATTTTACTTGAGTGTATCGAATGTATATCACCAACGGTTGGGATCAACAACCGTTTCCCGTATATATATGGGACAACATTGATAGATTTAAGAAGCAAATGAATATTCTCTAGATAGGTTATTATACACCATACTTCGGAGCGACCGACTTAGCCATGCTGCCTTCCCGATTTTTGTCATTTACTGGTTGTTGAGGCCCGAGGCTACGATTACTTTCCATTCATTGATAACACGATTACTTTAAGTGCCACATTGTCAAATCCGTTAATCACTAATTGATTTACACAAATATTCTGGATGTTACGCTAAGGGAATAAATCCATTGCAACCATATATATTTATACAGTCCAATCATATTCGATCATTGGAAATACTCTGTCAGACACTCGTCCATATATGTTCGTTCTGGGACTGAACGAAACCGAAGGCACTATTCAGTACATCCATCTTAGTCCATTGTTATCTAAGATTTATACAACAGCCCTTACACTTTACTCCGTCTTCAATATATTCAACATATATGATTCACAACGCTTATGCCAATACGGGGTGGTTCTTTGGATAAGAATCCAACCGGTCTCTCCATATTAACAACGTTAAAATGGTCAAAACTTTGATAGTCCGTGATTTAACTATCAAATGAAAACATGTCGGTGTTCACACAACGATCTTAATTCCAAATGGAATTATTGATCAAATTAACCAACATATATATATATATATTCATATTTCCTTATTTTCAATGATTAGAAAATATACGTTATTAACACTGGAAAACATTTCCATAGCTTATTTACATATCACTATTCTTCCACCACCATCAGTCCCTAACTGTAAACTAGTAAGAGAACAATTCTCTAAGTATAAACCCCGAAGGCCGAAACCAACAACAGATCCACACTCAGAAAAACATTCGACTTAACTAATCTCTAGTTAGTTTCTAATATTGTTTATAACTCTATTTGATTTACTCTTATTCGAATAACTAATATTCGATTAACTATATTTGAATAACTCTAGTTCGATTTGACTCTAATCGATTTACTCTAACTGATTAACTTTAACTGGTTAACTCTAATCGATTAACTCTAACTGGTTAACTTATTTGATTCAACTCCTTTTTGATTAACTCCTTTCGAATACTAATATTTGATTACTTTATTGATTTACAAATATTTTCCCTTTTGACAACGTTTATCCATTTAAAAAGATTTCCTTTTAACAACATTTATTTATTTATAAAGATTTACTTTTAACAACGTTTATTTATTTATAAAGATTTACTTCTAGTAACGGCTCTTCACTTTAAAAAAATGTCCTTTTAACAACGTTTCTCCACTTATACAGATTCCCTTTTAATAACGTTTTCCTTTTAACAATGGTTTCCTTTTTATAATATCCTATTTATTTTTTAAACAAATATCCTTCTTTATAATATCCTATGATTTTATAAATGCTTTATTTTCAAATTTATTTTCTTTTATAAAATCGGTTGATTTTATAAAATCCCTTTATTTTAATATACATTGAAATATTCCTTTTTACATCCCGGGGTTTCTTATGATATTTAAAATATCGAATAGCAAATGATCAATATCATTCTAACACACATAACCCATTACAGATATACATCATATCATATATCACAATTTATGAAAACAGTAAAATAAATGTTGAGGAATCCAGTCGGATCCCTCCAACCTGTATCCCTGTATCCACAGATGTTACACAGTATAAAATACATCAATTTCATTTCAATATGAAGTGTTCTGATAAACAACGTCAACATATATTTAACGGTATATATATATATATTCGTGTGTGTGTGTGTGTGTGTATATATATATATATAATTTCAACTAACTGACTAGCAGTTCAATCAACCAATCTACACATAATAGTCAATCAGTATCTAACAGTTCTAAAAGTACGTTATAAAAATATAACTGTTCAGAGTTGGTGAGTTTTACTCACTTTGATCCGTTGCTAAAACGGTTTGTTTTCAGTCGTCTCCATCCCTGTCCAATTCCGTTCAGACTGTTCTGCTTGCCAAGACTATTCCATTATAACTTGTTATATCCGATTCCATTTTTATTTCCGGTCCACTCCATTTAAAAAGCCCATCCCCGCTAGCTACCTTCTTTTCTTGTCTTTGTTTTAAAACTGCTCTTCACAGGTACAAACAAAAGTCCACACCTTTTTCTTCATTGATCCCATCATGTACCCCATTTCATCCAACTGCTCACGCCAAAAATAGTCCCTTTTGCCTTTATAAATAATAAAACAAGCTCAACACACTACTGTGCTTACATCTCCTTCTCATATGTACTTCTCTTCTCAGTCCCTTGCTTCCTTCTCTAACCCGCACTCCTACAAGCGTTTCATCGCGCCATTACCTCATTTTTTTATAGATCAAACTTCGAACCTCTTCTCTCACATGAACGTCCGAACCCGTCACCCTTCAAGCCCCCTGCACCCTCACATTGACAGCCATACACACCACTAACCGTATAAATATTGTTAGAAGCATAAGCATACGTCGAGTTTACCAAATGTTTGGCACGCAGGTGACATACAAACACAAATATCAGCTCAAAACTTGGATTGCTCTCTGTTTGCCCATCATTTCACACAGCCGAACCCCATGCAAGCGTTTACTGTTCCTACTCATGTTCCCCAAAGTTCTGTTCTTCCTTGATTCTCAGACCTGCTCACCTCGGTTTCTGCCTTTCAAGCTCCACCAGACCCGGTTGAGAACGTCACCATCCGACCGCACTTTGATCTCCCCTCCTCACTGCACTGCTCAACAACCGAACGCCACCAGCACTCTCCACATCTCAACCTCCTTCCTATTTGAGCTCCCTCTTTGTTGGCGCAACCGATGGTCAGAGATGACCCTTCCTCAACTAGCTCGCGGTCCAGGGAGTCCAACAAACAAAACCAAGATCGAACATGCTGGAACCTACATCGATTTCAGGAGAAACTCTCGAGGATCCCGACAATGTGTATTTCGTGATTTATGGGGATTGATTCGATTTTTGGTGGATTATTAAAAGAATGATTTCTCGTTTGGGATAAGAACAGCGGCGGCTACATTTCCATCGAGCAGAGAAGAAAATGAATTTAGGTCTTAATGTTTGTAAAGGGTATTTATAAAGGTTTAAGAGAAGAGGACGTGGAACCACCATACCCAGAACCATCTCGCGTGAATATCATTGAATAATATTATATATGAGTCCAATACTTGGCTTCAAGGTAACCATGAAAACGCAGAGATATTTCTGGGAGACTACGTACGATTTCATTCAATTAAAGTTAATGAATATATATAAAAACAAACAATAAAAAACCAACCTTATATTCTTAAGTTAGGAATACAGTAGTATCCCATTTTATAAAACTCCGTTCACTACGGACAGCTATCAACAGAAATAAAGGTACTGTTGTGTCGAGCCAGGTTCCCCGATTCCAGAAATATAATAATATCGGTAGATTAACTCATTTTGTGAAACCTCACAATGTTGGTTATAGGGTGCAAAATACTCCAAATAAAAAGTTGCTTATTTAATTTATTAAAAATTACAATAAAATTCTAAAAATTAAATTATCACTACTTCCCAAAAGAACCTTGTCTAAATTCAAACCCGATCTCTAGTTATATCGAATAAACCGTTACAGTCGATAAACGATTCTATAACGACTATTTTTAAAATTTGATTTGGATATATCTCAAAATCTACATGACGAAATCCTAATTTTTCTCTTCCCCTAGAAAGATATACTCCACCAGCTCCACACATTTCTTGTTTCACAGAAATCCGATTTAAAATGAATCTTGTACCTTCAGTTGAAGTTCAAATCGCCAAATAGCGAACTGCCGCGCCATTTCGAGCTCAATTTTAATTATAATATAATTTTATACGTTCAAACGCTGTAAATGAAATATATTCGTTATTATATTTCAAATCTAAACGCTACCAAATCTCTTAAACTATCCAATTCAGACAATACTGATAATTCAACTATTTCTGACTATTTCGACATTATAATATATTATTATATAATAATTATTAATTAAATATTCAATATTATTTAATTCAAGTTATCGATATTTTTCCTAAATCGATATTTTTAATAATTAAATAACTTAATTATTTTATCTCTAAAATATGGGTCATTACATTCTTCCCCACTTAAAATAATTTCGTCCTCGAAATTGCTAAGGTAGAGGACGACCCTACCTACTGAGTAAATATTTATCGGTTTACCCCTTAACTTCATTTTCAACTGAACCGATTAATATCGACTAAATTATTAATTTATTCCAACTAACTAAAATTTACAAAAATTCTGAAAATTTTCTAACGCCTAAGTTTTTCAGAAAATTTCGCCATAACCTCCTTTGTACAGCCCTATCGGTAAAACCACAACTCGCCTCTCTGGGCCATCTCCAACCCAAAAGAAAATCAAACAGCCAAGCGGCTTGCCAAACAGGCTCATCAAAATCTCAAACTCATATGAAATATAAACTTGTACCTTTTTGTCGGGCATATTATTATTTTCTTTCCTTCAGCTACCAATTCAACATATATAAAGGTCATCCCAATCAACTCAAATCACTTTTATCTCCAACACAACCATCCGCTTATCCAAGCCAAATTTAATTTCAAATTCAATTTCCATTCTTGATTCCAATTCTTTCGACATCAATCCAACTTACTCGATATCATTATAATCTGATTCCATTTCTATTTCTCTTTGCTTTTACAAATTCTAATTTAATTTGTTTTAATTCAAATAATCGTCCCTAGGAATTTTCAAACAGTTTAGCTTTCCTAAAACCAGATATCCCTTTCCAGGGTTCAAAACAACTTGCTTTCCACAAAACAATTCAAAAACAAAATCTTTGGTAGTAACCCGTCACTTAGCAACTCGAAAATGACACTGATGATGTGGCCACAATCATTAGGGTTATTTCGCAGTTTATCGAAGTGAGTTCAATACTATAACACTTTCAATTTGAAAACATTTTCAAAATCTCCCAGGAACTTAAAATTTCCTTATTTTAATTCCTAATTCTGAATTAAATTCAGATTTAATTCATCTTATTTCATATACTTTAATTATATGAATTTTGATTAGTTAACTACAACCATTTCACCCTTTTATAATCTCTTTCGATTATAATAACAACCAATTATACTATGTTAATTTCAAAACATATCATGTTGGTTCATCGTATTCGATTGTTTAGAAACCCTTATCGATATTGTGGTGCCCCACCATCGACCAGAATTCATAAGCCACTCAACCAATAAAGCTCCACAATATAAAACCATTTTTTTATATCAAATATCAAATACGTTCACTGGTATATATACACTCAAACTCAATCTAGGGTATTACTAACCCCATCTCTACTGAGTCACGCCACAGAGCCAAGGTAATTCACTTAGCCTTAAGCTCTGATACCAACTGTAATTACCCGGAAATCCGGTCCAATTTGAGCTGACTAAATAACACCAGTCCAACCCAAATTGTACTGGAAAACAGGAAATTAATAGAAAGAAATTAGAGGATGAGAATAGATAAGAAAGAAACTTATAGAATAGAAGAAGAAGAAGAACATTAGCATCAGAGTAACACGGATCTCACAGTGGAATGAATAAAATATAACATAACTTTTGAAATACAAACAGTATATGTATACAATAACATTGCAGAGTACAACACTTACAACACAACGGAAATAATGATAGCTATAGGATCTTGAAACCTCCTGCACCAAGCTCTCCAAGTGTATCTGTAAAATCCCGACTACTTGACTGCCCATGTAAATTTTGGCACCCAAGAGTTTATGGAAAACAAACAAATAAACTCAGGGTCAGTCATGGGACTGGTATGAGTAAAACAGTTTAAGTAGTTTGAACAAGTGAACGATATCTCATAAGACCACGCCGTATAACGGAATGGGTTTTTCCCTTATGAAAATCAAAAATATCTTTATATCAAAAACCTTTAGATATTATAATAATGTCTATCAACCACAATATAATAATCATCTAGCAGAAACGCTTTCATCTCAAGTTCTACATATATAGAATACAATCAAAACCGCAAGCACGTATTGGGTAATGGATTTCCAACTATGACAAGGTATGGAACCACCTTCCGATCAGTGTACTCTAGGAACAATACACTGGAGTTCAACAAGAACATCTTGCAACTCAGCCACACATGACCGACCACTCATTTCGCTTGAGTGTATCGAATGTATATCACCAACGATTGGGATCAGCAACCGTTTCCCGTATATATATGGGACAACATTGACAGATTTAAGAAGCAAATGAATATTCTCTAGATAGGTGATTATACACCCTACTTCGGAGCGACCGACTTATCCATGTTACCTGCTAGATTTTTGTCATTTACTGGTTGTTGAGGCCCGAGGCTACGATTACTTTCCATTCATTGATAACACGATCACTTTGAATGCCACATTGTCAGATCCATTAATCACTAGTTGATTTACACAAATATTCTGGATGTTATGCTAAGGGAATAAATTCGTTGCAACCATATATATTTGTACAATCCAATCATATTCGATCATTGGAAATACTCTGTCAGACACTCGTCCATATACGTTCGTTCTGGGACTGAACGAAACCGAAGGCACTATTCAGTACATCCATCTTAGTCCATTGTTATCTAAGGTTTATACAACAGCCCTTGCACTTTACTCCGTCTTCAATATATTCAGCATATATGATTCACAACGCTTATGCCAATACGGAGTGGTTCTTTGGATAAGAATCCAACCGGTCTCTCCATATTAACAACGTTAAAATGGTCAAAACTTTGATAGTCTGTGATTTAACTATCAAATGAAAACATGTCGGTGTTCACACAACGATCTTAATTCCAAATGGAATTATCGATCAAATCATCTAACATATATATATATATATATATATATTCATATTTCCTTATTTTCTATGATTAGAAAATATACGTTATTAACACTGGAAAACATTTCCATAGCTTATTCACGTATCACTATTCTTCCACAACCATCAGTCCCTAACTATAAACTAGTAAGAGAACAATTCTCAAAGTATAAACCCCGAAGGCCGAAACCAACATCAGATCCACACTCAGAAAACCATTCGAATTAACTAATCTCTAGTCAGTTTCTAATATTATTTATAACTCTATTTGATTTACTCTTGTTCGAATAACTAATATTCGATTAACTATATTTGAATAACTCTAGTTCGATTTGACTCTAATCGATTTACTCTAACTGATTAACTTTAACTGGTTAACTCTAATTGATTAACTCTAACTGATTAACTTTAACTGGTTAACTTATTTGATTCAACTCCTTTTTGATTAACTCCTTCCGAATACTAATATTTGATTACTTTATTGATTTACAAAGATTTTCCCTTTTAACAACGTTTATCCATTTAAAAAGATTTCCTTTTAACAACGTTTATTTATTTATAAAGATTTACTTTTAACAACGCATATTTATTTATAAAGATTTACTTTTAGTAACGGTTCTTCACTTTAAAAAAAATGTCCTTTTAACAACGTTTCTCCACTTATACAGATTCCCTTTTAATAACGTTTTCCTTTTAATAACGGTTTCCTTTTTATAATATCCTATTTATTTTCTAAACAAATATCCTTCTTTATAAAATCCTATGATTTTATAAATGCTTTATTTTCAAATTTATTTTCTTTTATAAAATCGGTTGATTTTATAAAATCCCTTTATTTCAATATACATTGAAATATTCCTTTTTACATCCCGGGGTTTCTTATGATATTTAAAATATCGAATAGCAAATGATCAATATCATTCTAACACACATAACCCATAACAGATATGCATAACATCATATATCACAATATATGAAAACAATAAAATAAATGTTGAGGAATCCAGTCGGATACCTCCAACCTGTATCCCTGTACCCACAGTTGTTACACAATATAATATACATCAATTTCATTTCAATATGAAATGTTCTGATAAACAACATCAACATATATTTAATGGTATATATATTTATATATTCGTATATATATATAATTTCAACTAACTGACTAGCAGTTCAATCAACCAATCTACACACACCAGTCAATCAATATCTAACAGTTCTAAAAGTACGTTATAAAAATATAACTGTTCCGAGTTGGTGAGTTTTACTCACTTTGATCCGTCGTTGAAACAGTTTGTTTTCAGTCGTCTCCATCCCTGTCCAATTCCGTTCAGACTGTTCTGCTCGCCAAGACAATTCCATTATAACTTGTTATATCCGATTCCATTTTTATTTCCGGTCCACTCCATTTAAAAAGCCCAGCCCGCTAGCTCCCTTCTTTTCTTGTCTTTGTTTTAAAACTTCTCTTCTCAGGTACAAACAAAAGTCCACACCTTTTTCTTCATTGATCCCATCATGTACCCCATTTCGTCCAACTGCTCACGCCAAAAACAGTCACTTTTGCCTTTCTAAATAATAAAACAAGATCAACACACTATTGTGCTTACATCTCCTTCTCATATGTACTTCTCTTCTCAGTTCCTTGCTTCCTTCTCTAACCCGCACTCCTGCAAACGTTTCAGCGCGCCATTACCTCATTTTTTATAGATCAAACTCTGAACCTCTTCTCTCACATGAACGTCCGAACCCGTCACCCTTCAAGCCCCTTACACCCTCACATTGACAGCCATACACACCACTCACCATATAAATATTGTCAGAACCAGAAGCATACGTCGAGTTTACCAAATGTTTGGCACGCAGGTGACATACAAACACAAATATCAGCTCAAAACTTGGATTGCTCTCTGTTGGCCCATCATTTCACACAGCCGCACCCCATGCAAGCGTTTACTGTTCCTATTCATGTTCCCCAAAGTTCTGTTCTTCCTTGATTCTCAGACCTGCTCACCTCGGTTTCAGCCTTTCAGGCTCCACCAGACCCGGCTGAGAACGTCACCATCTGACCCCACTTGATCTCCCCTCCTCACTACACTGCTCAACAACCGAACGCCACCAGCACTCTCCACATCTCAACCTCCTTCCTATTTGAGCTCCCTCTTTGTTGGCGCAACCGATGGTCGGAGACGACCCTTCCTCAACTAGCTCGCGGTCCAGGGAGTCCAACAAACAAAACCAAGATCGAACATGCTGGAACCTACATCGATTTCAGGAGAAACTCTTGAGGATCCCGACAATGTGTATTTCGTGATTTATGGGGATTGATTCGATTTTTGGTGGATTATTAAAAGAATGATTTCTCGTTTGGGAAAAGAACAGCGGCGGCTACATTTCCATCGAGCAGAGAATAAAATGAATTTAGGTCTTAATATTTGTAAGGGTATTTGTAAAGGTTTAAGAGAAGAGGATGTGGAACCACCTTACCCAGAACTACCTCGCGTGAATATCATTGAATAATATTATATATGAGTCCAATACTTGGCTTCAAGGTAACCATGAAAACGCAGAGATATTTCTGGGAGACTACGTACAATTTCATTCAATTAAAGTTAATGAATATATATAAAAACAAACAAAAAAAACCAACCTTATATTCTTAAGTTAGGAATACAGTAGTATCCCATTTTATAAAACTCCGTTCACTACGGACTACTATCAACAGAAATAAAGGTACTATTGTGTCGAGCCAGGTTCCCCGATTCCAGAAATATAATAATATCGGTAGATTAACTCATTTTGTGAAACCTCACAATGTTGGTTACAGGGCGCAAAATACTCCAGATAAAAAGTTGCTTATTTAATTAATTAAAAATTACAATAAAATTCTAAAAATTAAATTATCACTACTTCCCAAAAGAACCTTGTCTAAATTCAAACCCGATCTCTAGTTATATCGAATAAACCGTTACGGTCGATAAATGATTCTATAGCGACTATTTTTAAAATTTGATTTGGACATATCTCAAAATCTACACGACGAAATCCTGATTTTTCTCTTCCCTAGAAAGATATACTCCACCAGCTCCACACGTTTCTTGTTTTACAGAAATCCGATTTAAAACGAATCCTGTACCTTCAGTTAAAGTTCAAATCGCCAAATAGCGAACTACCGCGCCATTTCGAGCTCGATTTTTATTATAATATAATTTTATACGTTCAAACGCTGTAAATGAAATATATTCGTTATTATATTTCAAATCTAAACGCTACCAAATCTCTTACACTATCCAATTCAGACAATACTGACAATTCAATTATTTCTGATTATTTCGACATTATAATATATTATTATATTATAATTATTAATTAAATATTCAATATTATTTAATTCAAGTTATCGCTATTTTTCCTAAATCGATATTTTTAATAATTAAATAACTTAATTATTCTATCGCTAAAATACGGGTCATTACAGCGTGAAACGGACACCGTATGAAGATGTTATTAAGGTTTGAAGTTTGTATATGCACAAGAAGAATATATATTTATTTAAATCTAGAAATTCAAAAAAAAATAAATTCAAAAATTCAAAACTAGAAATCCAGCACGCAAATCAAGGAAGGGCCGACTGTTTAGGGTCAACCCGAGACCATGCTGGGACGATCCCGGGGTCGACCCAGGGGTCGACACCCATGAAGGGGGGTCGACCCCAGCGGCGGATTTTGGCAGATTGGGGTTTTCTAATATTTTGACGGTTCGGATGGCTTTTGCTCAAATCTGAGGGTCCTGGTTGCTCCATACACCTATAAATAAGACCCTAGACCTAACCCTAAATCTCATTATTTGGTATCTATGCCGGAGCTCTGCCATTATTCTCTCTCTCTCTCTTCTCAAATTTATTCTGAAAATTAAAATGCTAGCCTAAGAAAATTATGAATTCAGGTCTGGAAGAGAGAATCAACATAAATAGAAAAGATTATTGAACCATGAAAGCAAGGTAAACTTCTTGATCCAATCTATTCAATTCTTCCGATTTCTTTCCCTTCTCTTTTAGTGAAAATAGTCGATCCACGTTATTATGTTTCAAATCAAATTAAAGGGGAAAGGAAAAACCATGGATGGTAGAACAGATCAGATCCAAAATTTGGGAAAAGCATGAAATGTGAGTGGGTTTAAACTATAGCCTTTAGATAATGTTATGACCATCGTTTAGCATTTCCCTTTTTAATAAATTGTGAAATTGCCAGTTTAATTATAAATTGTTGTTATAACAAGTTGAGACGTTAATATGAATAGATCAAGAAATTCATATGTTGAATCTATTAAATTGGGGGAATGATTAGCGTGATATAACGTCAAATTGTTAATATGAATAATTCATATATTAAATCTGTTGAAATGTTGGAATGTTTACATGTTATAATTTGGACACGTGGGAAAAATTCATATATTGGATTTGTTGGAGTGCTAAAAAGTTTACATGTAAATGTGTCCCAATTATATACAGGGAATAATTGGACTAAGTATATGAGTATATGGATTCATGTTAGCATAGAATCGAATAAATATGGGTTTGGGGCATCGACCGAATTATGTTTAAAGATCTTAAATTGGATCATAAGTATAGAAAAATGATTTGGGCGCAAATGGGTTCATATGTAAAATATGAATTGGCATAATTCGAATAATATGAATTTAGACATATAACCCATCATGAATATAATTGGGTAAATGGGCATTAGCATCTATAAAGGCATAGGTTTAAATAATTGATTAGTAATGAATGCCTAGGATTACAATTAGAAATTGTAATTGCACTTATGACACGAGGTTAGGTTGCATTAGTGGTGGAAGTCTGCCCGGACCCGACCGACATATCCAGCAGCCACTAATGTTGTACCTAATGTGAGAGGTGTAAGTGAGCAAATAGGAGACGGGTTATGACAAAGGTTAAACCCAACTTGTAGAAGAAGTCTGCCCGGACCTGACCGGCATGTCCAGCATCCGCAAGTTGTAGGCTAATGTGGGAGGTCTAGCCCACTATAAACCATAAATGGACATGGTAATGAATTAGGCTACTTAACCCAATCTAATCCATAGGGATTGTATGAACTAAGGCTAGGGTTAAGTAAAAATAGGTTGGACGGTGGACGGGTAATATTTACATATAGGCCCGCAAACTTTGCCCGATAAGGTTATGTAATTAAAGACACCTAGTGGTATACATAACCAGTAGAAATAATAAAGTTATGTAATTAAAGGCACCTTTTAGGGTAAGCATAACTTGTAGAAATGATAATCACCTATTATAAATAAATAACATTAATGAAAATGTTGTATAATAGGTAGACTTGTCCTAGGGATAAGTGAAGATTATAACTTAGGTTGTAATAAACTAATAAGGAAATGGGATAACTGGCGAAATGAGATAAGGGACACTTAATTGAAAATTAAGTAATTAGGAAATGGGGAAAGCCAAAAACCAGTTGAGAAAAGGGGGTAAATATATGAAATATAGGAAGTTGTACTTAATTATAAATCAAGTAATCTGTAAGCTTGGTAGTTTGAAACCCCGTTGATAAGAATATTTAGGCTTGTCCTAGGGACAAGAGGAAATTATAGCATAGGTTATAATAAACGGGTAGAGAAACTTATTAATGGACCTTAGTTAATGGAACTAAGTTAATAAGTAAACAAAGATAAGTTGTATTGACGATGTAAAATGGAATAATGATTAATTGGGAATGAATGAAGAAAACTTATGGAATGAAATAAGTTATATTTAATCATAAATGGTGAGTGACATGTTAATTAGAAAACATGCGAATTAGACATACTTAATTACATATTAAGTAAAACATGTTATTGTAATAATGAAATCAACAAGAATATAAAAAGGGATTGTGGATTACAGACCTTGGACCACAATCTAAAGAATAACATGTGGTGGGCTTATTAATAAACTTAAATGGGCTAAGTTATATGACTGAAATTAATAAGAAAGAGAAACTTGATAATTTGAACAAGAATTCAATGTGAATGAGAATAACCAAGTTAAAAGGAAACCTGATGAGGTAGCGCAAGTGCGTAAAAGAATGTTTAGACATAGGGACTAATAACATATTAAAGTGAGGCGCTTGAACCAGTCCGCACGTTTGAGGATGAATAACCCAATGGGGTAGATCATCGTGGTGTTATAAGGCATGAGGGGGAGCGCACGTTCATCTGATTGTTCCGACGGCTCCAAAGGACTGGAAGGGGAAGCACGCGGCTTCCTGAGGTACGTAAGGTGCTCCTAGTAGTCCTCCCGCGGCGTAAGATGTCTTAGGCTGTGCCCGCAGAGGTCGGGTCTGCGTGTAACTACTAGGTGGGTGGGCCTTGAATGCAGATGTAGCTATGCAGTCAGAATGTTGTGACTAGTTGACAAAAGGGTGGTTCGGAGGTTGCCTCATGAGGAGGCAGAGGGTCACGACCAACAAGGATAGTAGACCGTCAGACACCCGTCAACGGCAGCCAGTGGGATGCGGAAGGACTCGAGCTAAACCCAAGATACCATTTCACCCTTTACTATCGGGGTAAGGGATTGAGGGAACACGCCACATGGATGTTTAGATTGTTTGTGTAGGGGCAGTCGCTTAGCTATGGTAGTCTTTACTAGTTGAGGGAGGGGCCGTAGCCATCACGAAAACAGACCTTAGGTATATCTGTATATAGAGGCTCTTTAAAGACGGGCCAATACAGATATGGAAAAGCTCCCAACCGAGTTCCATGCTTCTTGTCTCGCCCTGCCACGGAACTCAGTGCACATTAGAGGACGTGTGATTGAGGCATCGAGCTACAATTGAAGATACGTATGGTGGACAGTCTGGATACATGCATGTCGGCTTTGGGTGGTGTATCGTAGACTTGAGTGCATTTCTCCGGTATGGAGTCTGATTCGAACAAAGGTGGAAGTCAGTGCGTTTACGTAGCATAGTATTGATAGATATATGCGGAACGTAATATTGTTATATGCACGTCACTACGACGTAGGATGAGGGACTGTGTATATTCCGATGGTGTTACATTGGAGACCGTGTGAGTGGGGTACCATGGGGTGTGCCTCAATATTAGGGATAGCTAAATTTATATGGTATTAGATTAATCCACTGGGAAGTAAATGGGTGCGATGTATGTGTAAGCCTTGAGTGATGTTAACCCAAATAACCTAACAAATAAGAAAATATGATTGAACGGTATTTGTAGGATTATCCAAAGTATATAGTTTAAATCGAGTCACCAGAACTTGTGATCTGACCCCCTCCTCATAACATACTCGCAGGTTAGATTTGTGGTAGAGGCATAATAGCTTCGGATACTGGTTAGGCAGTATTAGTAATATGGTAAGGCTATGTTTTCATTATACTAAATTTTATCCATTCCGTTGTGAGATATTTTCTGAGCTCTAACATGTTTTATGTCTCTGTCTTTTCTACAGGATACAAGAGCAAACTAATCCGTGTTTCTATAGATTGGAATTTTGAAAAAAAATCGGTCTGTCGGAATTCAGGTTGTTACATCTAGTATCAGAGCTTAGGTTTAGGATTCCTATATAAATTGTGAGTGAATGTATTTGTCTTTTTAAAAAATATAAATATATTATACATGTACCTAGATCCATAGAGGAACCCACTAAATAGAAAGAGTATAATATGGTAAGAAATGGGGTGTTTGTTTTGTACACTAAAGGAATGAATAATGAAATCTGAGACCCTTAGGTAATTTGGGTGAAGAGTGTACAATGTGCTTTCTATGGAATGAAAGTGAATCCCATATGATTATTATTTTGGGTTAGTGGGCTTGAAAACCTTATAAACTGGAAAAGGTTGAAAAGAGAAAAATGGATTAGGTATATATAGTTGAGAGAATTAACATTGGGGATTGTCTAGGAAAGCCTAGAAAATTGGAAACCCGCTTTGAGTCTAACCCCATTGTTAACTTTTAAGAACTTGAGATTATAAAAGTTTTGTGAGAAATGGTTTATGGTGTTTTCAAGTTTTAATCTTAAAAGTTATAGTTTCAAATATGTAAAGTATGCATACCGGGCTTTGAAGAAAAATGGGGTATATTTAGCACATAGTGATTTCGTGCGAAAATTTAGACTAAAGTAAAATTCTCTAAATAAAATGTGCATATTATAGAGCATGTATAGCTCTCTAGTTTTCTTGTTATATTTCATGCAAGAATTTTTAATAAAGAAAGATTTGAAATCCCTATTCTTATGACAACCCTTTTTAATAAATTATTTTAAGAAAATTTTGTTGGGTGGAAAAAATAAGTTGTAGAAAAAAAGAATAGAGTGGATGTTGGCACCTTGTTGCAAGAGACTAAACCGACCATACATGTAAGAACAAGTCATAAACCTGATCGAGAAAATAGTTATATGTATCTACTCCAGTTTTGTGATTTGAAAAAAAAAACGATGATTTACATTTTTAAGATGACATGTTTTTATGGTTTGGCAAAAGTAAGTTTTTATGTGGAAAATGAAATTTTGACACTTTTGATTTTTTGGAAGAAAATTTAAATGAAAAAGAAAGGCGGAACCATGTTTTAAAAGTATGGAGTAGGTAAGGGTTAGTGCCTAGGAAAGACAGGAAAGTTTTGGAGGCTATAAAGTAAATAGCGAAAATTATCTTGGAATAATAATGAGTTCCCGTAAATGCGTAAGCATTGAATAGCCTAGGGTGTTGCTTGAAATAATTTTTGGTACACAGCTAGGACTAGTAGTGACTACTAGATAGTAAAGGGCAAGTAAGTGTTTAGATCATGTTGCTAATTTCCATTTTAGGGGTAAAACCTGTTACTACATTTCTGTGGGAATCATTCCGTTATTTTGTTGGGTATTTAGGGTAACACCTAAACCTATCGTGGACACCATAGTTTGGACTTTTCTGATTGAGGGGGGTATAGTTCCAAGATTCTTGGCCCTTAGTAGTAGCTGTGTAGGGTGTCTGTTCTCCTGCTTTAGTTGGAAGACTAGAGGCTTATTTAAATTTAAACTAAGATTAGATAATTAAATAAGATAAGTAAAAGAGAAAAGGTAAAACTAAAAAGGAAACAGAAAATTCAGTAAAGCAACAAAAATTGAAAATTATGAGAAAAGATGGATAAGAATAAAAATTTCCAAGATAAGATGAAAAAGAAAATCAATAACAAAGAAAATTTTCTTATGTGGGTTGTGCTTGGATAGGAAAAATAGAGAATCTTTATAAATAGTTACATAAAAATCCAAGTATAGTTAGAAAAAGGTTGAAAAAGAAAAGCAGGAGATGTGGAGTTTTCCGTTTTCCACCTTTTTGTAACATAAGAAATCAAATTTAGAAAAACTAGATTTATCTGAAATTCGAAAAATAAAGTTGGTTGGTAGGATTACGGATGCAACAATTGGATATACTATGCTCTTACTCAGTAAGAGTATGGGAAAATTTGGATGAAAAAGCATTTTTATTTTCAAAATATTGCATTCATATAGAACTGCTAGTATATTTAGGATATGAGCATCAAATTTTAAAAAGGATTTTTTTTTTGAAAAATTTGCATACACATAGGAGGTACCGCTTAGGCATACATGCATTATGATGTTGTATTTCACTTTGCATAATGCACAACGTTGGAAAATTTTGGTCGCACACATGATGGATGTATATTATGCGAGGGGTTAATTTATTTTACCCTTATCAAATTTCGATGATGAAATTTCCTAAGGGTGGGAGAATGTAACACCCCGTATTTTTAGTGTAAGATAATAAAATAGGAATAATTTATTAAATAATTAGAATTAAGTAAAACGGACTGTGCCACTACGTCCGTGTCGGAATTTTGGTCAAGATAGAAATTTGGTTTGCATGAAACAGACACCTTATGAAGAATTTATTTAGGTTTAAAGTTTGTATACGCATAAGAAGAATATATATATATAAATCCATAAATTCAAAAAAAAAATAAGTTCAAAAATTCAAAACTAGAAATCCGGCGCGTAAATCAAGGAAGGGCCGACCGTTTGGGGTCGACCCCGGGATCGACCCAAGCTCTTTGGGGTCGACCCAGGGGTCGACACCCATGAAGGGGGGTCGACCCCCGGCGGCAGATTTTGGCAGATTAGGGTTTTCTGATATTTTGACGGTTCAGATGGCTTTTGATCAAATCTAAGGGTCCTGGTTTCTCCATACACCTATAAATAAGACCCTAGACCTAACCCTAAATCTCATAATTCAGTATCTATGCCGGAGCTCTACCATTATTCTCTCTCTCTCTTATCAAATTTATTCTGAAAATTAAAATACTAGCCTAGGAAAAATATGAATTCAGATCTGAAAGTGAGAATCAACATCAATAAAAAAGATTATTGAACCATGAAAGCAAGGTAAACTTCTTGATTCAATCTATTCAATTCTTCTTATTTCTTTCCCTTCTCTTTTAATGAAAATAGTCGATCCATGTTAGTAGGTTTCAAATCAAATTAAAGGGGAAAGGAAAAACCATGGATGATAGAACGGATCAGATCCAAAATTTGGGAAAAGCATAAAAGGTGAGTGGGTTTAAACTATAGTCATTATATAATGTTATGACTATCGTTTAGCATTCCCCTTTTTAATAAATTGTGAAATTGCCAGTTTAATTATAAATTGTTTTTATGACAAGTTGATACGTTAATATGAATAGATCATGAAATTTCTATGTTGAATCTATTAAATTGGGGGAATGATTAGCATGATATAACGTCAAATTGTTAATATAATAATTCATATAATGAATCAGTTGAAGCTGGAATGTTTACATGTTATAGTTTGAACATGTGGGGAAAATTCATATATTGGATTTGTTGGAGTGCTAAAAAGTTTACATGCAAATTTGCCCCAATTATATACAAGGAATAATTGGAGTAAGTATATGACTATATGGATTCATGTTAACACAGACTCGAATAAATTTGGGTTTGGGGAATCGACCAAATTATTTTTAAGATCTTAAATTGGATCATAAGTATAGAAAAATGATTTGGGCACAAATGGGATCATATGTAAAATATGAATTGGCATAATTCGAATAATATGAATTTAGACATATAACCCATCATGAATATAATTGGGTAAATGGGCATTAGCACTTGTAAAGGCATAGGTTTAAATAATTGATTAATAATGAATGCCTAGGATTATAATTAGAAATTGTAATTGCACTTATGATACGAGGTTAGGTTGCATTAGTGGTGGAAGTCTGCCCGGACCTGACCGGCATATCCTGCAGCTACTAATATTGAACCTAATGTGAGAGGTCTAAGTGCGCAAATACGAGACGGGCTAAGACACGAGGTTAAGCCCAACTTGTGGAAGAAGTCTGCCCAGACCCAACCGGCATGTCCAGCATCCACAAATTGTAGGCCTAATGTGGGAGGTCTAGCCCATTATACACCATAAATGAACATGGTAATGAATTCGACTACTTAACCCAATCTAATCCATAGGGATTGTATGAATATGAACTAAGGTTAGGGTTAAGTAAAAATTGGTTGGACAGTGGGTGGGTAATATTTACATATAGGCCCGCAAACTTAGCCCGATAAGGTTATGCAATTAAAGAAACCTAGTGGTATATATAACCGGTAGAAATAATAAAGTTATGTAATTAAAGGAACCTTTTAGGGTAAGCATAACTTGTAGAAATGATAATCACCTATTATAAATAAATAACATTAATGAAAATGTTGTATAATAGGTAGACTTGACCTAAGGACAAGTGAAGATTATAACTTAAGTTATAATAAACTAATAAGGGAATGGGATAACTGGCGAAATGAGATAAGGGACACTTAATTGAAAATTAAGTAATCAGTAAATGGGGAAAGTCAGAAACTAGTTGAGAAAAGGGGGGAAATATATGAAATAAAGGAAGTTGTACTTAATTATAAATTAAGTAATCTGTAAGCTTGGAAGTTTGAAACCCCGTTGATAAGAATGTTTAGGCTTGTCCTAGGGACAAGAGGAAATTATATAATAGGTTATAATAAACGGGTAGAGAAATTTATTAATGGACTTTAGTTAATGGAATTAAGTTAACAAGTAAACAAAGATAAGTTGTATTGACGATGTAAAATGGAATTATGATTAATTGGGAAAGAACGAGGAAAACTTATGGAATGAAATAAGTTATATTTAATCATAAATGGTGAGTGACATGTTAATTAGAAAACATGTGAATTGGACATACTTAATTACATATTAAGTAAAACATGTTATTGTAATGATTAAATCAACAAGAATATAAAAAGGGATTGTGGATTACAGACCTTGGGCCACAATCTAAAGAATAACATGTGGTGGGCTTATTAATAAACTTAAATGGGCTAAGTTATATGACTGAAATTAATAAGAAAGAGAAACTTGATAATTTAAATAAGAATTCAATGTGAATGAGAATAACCAAGTTAAAAGGAAACCTGATGAGGTAGCGCAAGCGCGTAAATAAATGTTTAGACATAGGGACTAATAACATATTAAAGTGAGGCGCTTGAACCAGTCTGCACGTTTGAGGATGAAACGGGGTAGACCATCGTGGTATTATAAGGCACGAGGGGGAGAGCACATTAATTTGATTGTTCTGACGGCTCCAAATGACTGGAAGGGGAAGCACGCGGCTTCCGGAAATATGTAAGGTGCTCCTAGTAGTCCTTTGTGCGGCGGCAGATGTCTTGGGCTGTGTCCGTAGAGGTTGGGTCTGCGCGTAACTACTAGGTGGGTGGGCCTTGACTGCAGATGTAGCTATGCAGTCAATGCTGTGATGAGTTGACAACATGGTGGTTCGGCGGTTGCCTCACGAGGAGGCGGAGGGTCACGACCGACAAGGATAGTAGGTCGTCGGACACCCGTCATTGGCAGCCAGTGGGATGCGGAAAGACTCGAGCTAAACCCAAGATACCATTTCATCCTTCACTATTGGGGTAAGGGGTTGAGGGGAGACACCACATGGATGTTTAGATTGTTTGTGTAGGGGCAGTAGCTTAGCTCTGGTAGTCTTTACTAGTTGAGGGAGGGGACGAGGTGGGGCCATAGCCCCCACGAAAACAGACCCTAGGTATATATGTATATAGAGGCTCTTTAAAGACGGGCCTGTACAGATACAGAAAAGCTCCCGACCGAGTTCTGTGCTTCTTATGTCGCCTTGCCACGGAACTCGGTACGCAATAGAGGACGAGGGATTGAGGCATCAAGCTACAATTGAAGATACATATGGTGGGCAGTCTAGATACATGCATGTCGGCTCTGGGTGGTGTATCGTAGACTTGATGGCATTACTCCGGTATAGAGTCTGATTCGAACAAAGGTGGCAGTCGGTACGTTTACGTAGCATAGTAGTGATAGATATATGCGGAACGTAATATTGTTATCCATACGTTACTATGACGTAGGATGAGGGACTGCGTATATTCCGATGGTGTTACGTTAGAGACCGTGTGAGTGGGGTACCATGGGGTGTACCTCAATATTGGGGGTAGCTACATATATATGGTATTCGGTTAATCCACTGGGAAGTAACTGGGTGCGACGTATGTGTAAGCCTTGAGTGCTGTTAACCCAAATAACCTAACATATAAGAAAATATGATTGAACGGTATATGTAGGATTATCCAAAGTGCATTGTTTAAATCCAATCACCAGAATTTCTGTTCTGACCCCCTCCTCATAACATACTCGCAGGTTAGATTTGTGGTAGAGACACGATAGCTTCGGATACTGGTTAGGCAGTATTAATAATGTGGTAAGGATATGTTTTGATTGTACTATATTTTATCCATTCAGCTGTGACATATTTTCTGAGCTCTAACATGTTTTATTTCTCTGTCTTTTCTGCAGGATACCAGAGCAAACTAATCCGATTTTCTATAGATTGGAATTTTGAAAAAAAATCGGTCTGTCAGAATTCAGATTGTTACAAGATCTATCAACAATCTCAGGTTCCAATCCCATCCTATCTACTAGGTCACTAGATATGAAGGAATGGGAAGCCCCGGTATTAAACAATACTCGAACAGGAACATCATAAATTGAAAGCATACCTTGGATAATGTCACCCTTTATTTTCTCTGCTGCAGTTGGGACATTCGACGAAGAAGGAACAACATTGATAGCATATGCTTTCACAATCTACTTCTCTTTATGGGGTTGTACATTTATCCTTGTGATGTCCCACTTGGCCGCAATTGAAGCACTTCATGTCCGCTAGCTTTGTTCGAAAATCTTTGGCATAGTGGCCATTCTTGCCAGAGCTATATCACTCATTATCTTTCTTATTCTTCTTCTGACCATCCTTAGCTTCATTCTGTTTTCTCTCATTCTGCGAACTATTCTTACCCCCACCGCTTGCCTGCGGATTTGGCTCCCCTGTGGACGTAGTAGCAACCTCGGCCTTTGACTTAGGGTAAAGGCTCTCCGACCTCAATGCCTTTCCCACTATAGATTCGAAAGTCTCATCGATGTGGTTTATAAGTCTTTCCCCCAAGTACTCATCTAAGCCGGTTATGAACTTATCGTTCTTCTTCTCGGCAGTAT
This sequence comes from Allium sativum, assembly GCA_030737875.1. NCBI lineage: Eukaryota > Viridiplantae > Streptophyta > Magnoliopsida > Asparagales > Amaryllidaceae > Allium > Allium sativum. Next base: position 53,137,437 of record CM060926.1, read on the forward strand.
CGATAAGAGATCATCCATACTTTGATAAAGTATCAAATTCAGCAATATATTCCGAGACTACCCTACCTTTCTGCTTAAGCTCCAAAAATTTCCTAAATAATTCTGATTTCTGAGCAGTTGGAATAAACTTGTCACTGAAGCGAGTTTTAAACTAATTCCAAGTAACTTGATCCTTGGGAGTAGCTGCTTTAATAGCATTCCACAAATTCATAGCCCATCCTTGAAGTTGACGCGATGCTAACTTCCTCCTCATCGTATCATCGATTCCCAAATCCTCAAAGATGCGCTCACAACTATCAAGCCAATCCTGAACCTCCGTAGTCGATTCCATTCCGTTGAACGAGTTCCCACCAAGAGTAGTATAATCCTTGCAGATCTTGGAGACATCGACCCTAGGTAGTTGCGCTATCGCACCACCACTATTAGCAGCATTAGGAACTGCTCCCTGAACATCCCTAAGCATCTCCCACATGAAAGTAGTAAACATCGTCCTCATATCAGGGACATTCCCATTATTGGCCCCTGAACCCGTACTCCTCGTATATCGGCTCATCATTCAATCTGTAAAGAGAAAAAGATTAACCATCTCTATAGTGGTGCCAGTCTGGTGCGACTTCATCTTAGGTATACCAATACTATATATATAGTTTTTTTTTTGAAAACCAAAATATAACAAATACGCGCTCTTATATATGTATACTCTCTCTCCCTGATATCTTCCCCTAGGTTAACTATGCAACCTAGGCTCTTATACCAAGTGTGACGGCCCGCCCCGCACCAGCTGACGTTTCCCCGAAATGCATTGTGCCAATGTCCAACTAGCACAAGACGGTCGTCAAAAGAAAGTGTTTTGAAACTATGAATCACCAAAGAACCTGTAGTATATATAACAGCGCAAGGAATAAAATATAATAATAACATACTAGACATAAAACATGCGAGACGGTGCATAAGATGAAAACTAAACCAACATAGCAGCGGAATCCAAAATACGGCTTATGATCCAAATCATCATATTACAACTTCAAAATACCGTCTCTAAAGCAAAATAGAAAAGGTACACTACTAATGCCCAAAGCAGTGACCAACAACAACACAAGGAGAAAATATGTAAATAGTACGTGGAAGCCTCCTGCTTGTCTCCGGACAGCTACTCATGCATAACCACCTAACCTGTCTCTAGTCTGCTCGTTTAGGAGCACCAAGAGGAATAAGAAGAGGCATAAAACTCTGGGTCAGACAGAAGTCTGGTATGAGCGATAGCAGTAAAATAAAACAATAATAGGTATAAATAATCATACCTAAACCTAAACCTGCAACCAAAGAGTTAGCACAACAAGATGTACAGTACTCTAAGCTAACGCTAACATAAAGTTTAAAATGAGAGTTTGCATGTCATGGTGATATCAAATATCAAACATAGCAATCATTCTCACATCTCTCACTCAGTGCGTAAAGCATACGATATCCACCACTTCGATCACCAAAACCTTTGCTACAAAAAATTGCCTTTAGGAGTCTTAATGACCCCATTGCGCTGATCCATAGCCAATAATCCCTTACCACGATCACCTAGCCCTTGGGAGTCCTGATTGCCCCCATTGCACTGATCCATAGCCATTAATCCGTCTCTCAATGGTGAACTAAAGCTATAGATATCGATAACCCCTTTGCACACATCCCACAACAAAGCCCAACTTTGGAAGTTAACTCTCTGGATCCTAAGTAATAACTTCCCATTTGGACTTCCTTTACGTCTCGGGTTGAAGTCGATCTTCAGAAGAGTTCACGATTGTCATCACATAGTTCCAAATCTAGTTTGGTTCATGATGTTCCATCCGGGTCGGTTCGTGATTATCATATGGGTTCGTGATACCCTGGCGGTTCGGCTCGTGGTCTTTCCTCCGATTTGTGAGCCCTACTCGTAGTGCCTTCTTAGAGCATCGGGTCGGGTCGTGGTGGAGCAACCGATTCGTGAGTAGTTCCTGCTCGGGGTCGGCTTGTGGTTGTATGGTGCTTTACGGTTCGAGACAAGCGGTTCGTGACATACTCCAGGAGAGTGGTTTGTGAGATTCCGGTCGGATCGGTTCGTAGGTGACTACCCACGTCGGGTCAGGGTGCTTCACGAGTGGGGTAGCGAACCAGTTTCCTGTGCTTCTTTCCAGCAACTATTTACGCCACACGACGATATTTTCAACGACTCTAACTTCCCTATGCACTCACAATCACACCAAATAGTAGTAGCAACATTTATAATCAACCATAAACACCAAAACAACAATGTAACACGTTAATATGGATCAAACATACTCAAAATCCATGTTTTCCCCTTAATCCCCATAACGATGATTTAACTATAGGATTAGCAAAATATGTCCAAATTAACCCAAATTTCTAATAGAGGCATAAAATAATATTTTAGAATTTCTACATATTTTTCCAAATTTTTCTGAGTCATAATTTCGCTAATTATCACTAATCACCCCTAATTAGCCGTAATTAGTGTAAAAATATGCTAATCACTCACCTTAGCCACAAATAAATCTCATTCTGATAATATCTCTGATTTGGTTTGAATTCCAATGCAACACAGCTGCTCTACCTCCAATTTGATGTTAATTTGCCTTGATTTGATGTTGATTAGCTTAATATTGGATTAGAAAGTGATTTGGAGGTAGTTTAGAAGGTGGAGGCCATTACTAGGTTTGAATAAATGAAAGTGGTAGCTAAGAAAATGAAATGAGATGGTTTCCTAACTCATTTCAGCCTCCCCATAACCCTAATCCCGAAATGGGTTATAGGCCTAACCACTAATCTCCTAATTAAGCCCGGTCAAACTGTTCTTCATCTTCCAAACCTTATCTCAACCATATCTCCCAAATGGTAAGTCCGTTTGATTAGCGTGACCACTCTACGGAAAGGTAAACCATCATCTGAATCCAGTGGAAGTGGTTTTAGGTCAAAACTCCTTACCAATCAAAAGTTATAGGTGAAAAAAGATTCGCCAGAGGCAAAATGGTCATTTAAAATTCGGCAAAAATCTTGAACATGGGAAATGACCCCAATAGTCGTTTCCCAAAGTTATCCGGCCGTACGACTTCGTATGTAAATGAAATAAATATTCTACGATCCTTCGATGCGTAGAATGCGGGTCGTTACAGAGACCGTCTGGCTGAAGTCGCGACTTCACTTGGATTCAAGATCTAGCCTTGCTATTCCCAGTGGTGGACTCCAACACCTTCGTAGTCGAAGTAGTTAAGTTTGTGAAATTGGGCAAGGGCGTGGAGCACCTGCGCTGAACCGCCACGGGAAAGAAATAGCAATGGCGGAGGGGCATCTATCGAAAAGTGAAAAAGAGGGGATGTGACCACATGCAATGTTGATTACTATTTCAGGAATAACCTGTGCACATGTAAGTTTCTTTAAGTTCGTTAGCATCCCGACATTTTTAAGTTCATGGATTTTGTGTTGACTACTGTTTTTCAAGCTATGTGTTTTCTTCTGTTATTGTTTGGCTTAATTCCCTTCCGATTTTATGTAAGCTTATCGTAGTCTCTTGATATATACTTTAGTCGTTCTAGTGGCTGCTTATGTTTTTAAAAAATGTGTTATAGAAGTATTCAGTTATTACTGCAGTAGATTCTAAGTTAGTTGACCAAACAATTTTTTGTCATATTTTTTGAACATCTAAGAAGTATAAATGCTGGAGTCTGAAATGATCATATTGCCAAGCTGTTGATGAATTCAAGATATTATTCTGCCTTGAGATGACAAACTCGATCTAAATTATTGCGTTGAGGTACGGAATTGTATTTTTGACTTTGGGTTTGTTTGTAGTTTGAAGGTGTGTAGAGGTGCAGTCTCGTTTCATTTCCTGCTTAACAACAGTACGACAATGCTTAGTAAATATTATTGGAATAGGATTGGAATTCAGTTTCAAACCGACACATTGACACTCGTTTGGATTTTGTTCTCAATCTGGATTCAAAACTCAATGCAAGTTGCTACTTTGAAATAAAAACACATTAACGTGCCTATTTGAATTAGCAGTTAAAATTTTACTGTTACCTAACAAAAAATCGAATATATGGGAAATTAAGTGTTTTTTGTTCAAAGTAAGAACTCATTAATAGAAATTTGTGTCAAAATTGTTTAATAAGATTCCTACAGAAAGAAAAGTTGATAATTTTTCTTGTTATATACTGAAAGTCATTTTTGATAACCTTTGTATAAAAATGTACTTGCATCCTCATTGACGATGATATCTTTTCACAGTACAACATAGTACCGAGAATAGAGAAAATTGTTGCAATTATGAGAAATGAAAATTGAAATTTATTATCTTTTTATGGTGCAGCTCAGGTCGAAAGGGTACAACGCATGACAAAATAGAAACACTTAGGGTGCGTTCTTAACGAACGTGAGCGTGACATTTGAGCGTGCCATTTGAGCGTGGTACTGTAGCGAAGGGGAATTGTGTTTTTAGCGACGAACGGCGTATTTGAGCGTGGTATTTGAGCGTGGTATTTAATTGTTAAATTAATGGTTTTGATTTAATTAAATTCTAATTGCATCAAACTATAACGACAACATATTTCATAACACGACCACTTTTTTCATAAAACATAAAAAACACAACGGTACTGGAATTAAAACAAATACATGAAAATCTACAATAAACGACGATGAGGTAATAAGTTCAACTCCGATGAAATAAAGGCACATAAGCCCTCATCGCTAAGCTCCTGAGCAATATCAACATTCCGCTCATCGTTGCGAAATATCGTCAGAATCTCCCAAAGATCCACAGGCGTCCCCGATCTCCGAACAGGCTCCAAACAACGAGCAGCAAGCTGTCTCGTATGGTCGGTCACCCACGAGCTGGCACGCTCTGCCTGTCTGCGCCTAGAGGGCTGACCAGACGGTGGATCGCCCGAAGCCATCCAACCAGTATAGAAACCCGCGTCCCCAGGGGAGAAAGAACCAGCTGCTGCAGGCGCTGGTGGAGGAGCTGGTGCAGTAGGAAGCGCAACCTGAGGAATCGGATACGCACAAGTATCTTTCCGCAAACAACCCTCGAACATAATGTCCTGCTCTCGAAACTTCATCGGCGAGTGCTTCCTAAATTTTCTGAATCGTCTGCCACCGCCGGTACTCCAAAATTCATCAGGACCGTCTAGATAATCGAACTCCTCATTCCATACACCCCCAGGTGTTCTAAGCAGCATGTCCCAATCACGAAAAGCTCGCTTCATGTTGTCCCATTTGTTTTTAATCTGGTTTTCTGTGAACTCCGGATTAAAACGGTTGTTCATTGTTGTTGCGACTGTTGCGTAGAACCCACTGACGCTTGTATTGCGCTCCGCTATGAACTCAACGCAAACATCTATGAAAGCGGACTCCCGGTCGTCCGTCCAATTCGCAAAAGGCTGCGAGGTAGCAGTTGTGGAAGTGGAAGCCATCTGCGTAAACAAAAAAAAAATTCAAAAAAAATCGAAAAAAATACATATGGCAGAGAATTGAAAAATAAACTCAACTATAAAAAAATTTACCGTTTTTGCAGCTCGAAATTGCTCAAAAAATTCGAAATAAGGGGTAAAAGGGGAGAGGTTTCAGGTTGGAATGAGGAGGAAGGGGGGGTTCGTTCTTATAGCCAGTGAATCGGTACGTTGGAAAATTAACCGTTGGCGTCCGACGCGTCGGACGCCAATGGTTACTTTTCCAACGTTCGAGAATCGTGGAATCTGGAAGGGGTAAAATGTGCTCGCGTCGGACCCCAAAAAAAAATGAGCGTGCCAAATTTTGGCTGCGAACGCACCCTCAGAGAATCATGAGTTACAGTAATGAATGTGAATCTCCAGGTTGCAATGAAGGTACTCAGATTGAATATAATATTCTGTGAATGCTCTCATATTTCCATACTTGTGTGATTTGACATCCTAACTGTATTGGTTATGATAACAATCCTGATACTGATTTTTTTTCTCTCTTGTTTTATGGCATGTGTAATCATAACATCCTAATTTTTACTAATGAGAAACCATGTATGCAGAATATAAGAACAAACTGAAGACACTACTATGACAAATTCAATAACCCTGAAGATAGATTGAAAGCAGAAAAACTGGGAAGAGTCCATTAAAAACAAAGCAGAAAAACTGGGAAGAGTCCATTGAAAACAAAGCAAAATTGATGCAAGGGAATGAAGAAATCCAAGCGGAAAAACAAATCATTCTACAACTGGACATACAAATCACGTTATAGCTGTACGCAAAATGATATTTTGTATCATCTTCAGTACGATAATTTTCAGCTTTTTTTTAAATTTAGTTTTCAGCTCTGTCATTCGGTTATTGGATAGTCAGATTAAGTAAACTATTATGTGGCAAGAATCCTGCATTCATGTTTCACTGATTATTTATCCTTAGAAGCTAGGGTAGATAACATTTGCAGGTTTTCTATATTGCATAAAGACCAATAATTAATCATTAAGATTCTCCCAAGATGAGCACACAAAACTGTTTTTGATATAAATGGATGTACGATTGGTTTCTGGAATAGTACAAAACTTGTCTTTTGCATGGTTAGTAATCCAATACTTGTTCAATTAATGAACAAAATGTTTTGATTCAGATCACAAATAATGGCAAAATATACATGCACAGTAATAATTGAACATGAAGGCTAAATCTTTAGATTATAGTAATATTACTTTTATCTACGTTTTATTTTGATTATTAACATAAAGATATATAATTTATAATATATAACTATTTTTATTATGCAGTGGCTAATATTTAAGATTATCCAGCTGGAGTTGGATTTTCATATTCGGATTTGGATTTGATGCAACGGTGACCAAAGAACAGGTTATCATGATTGTGTATTGGTTGTTTAATAAATTTAGAACTTAATAAAATTTTGTGACACGTGTTGTAGCTTTGGATTTATATTCTTTTCAGGTGAATTGGTTTGACTGATTTCCTGAGTTCAAGTACAGTGATTTTTATATTGCAAAAAAAAGTTATGCAGGTTTGTACAGATTTATTTTATTTTATTATTAACTTCCTGAAATATTTCGCGTAAATTTGAATTTCAGGGGATTAAGTGTGTTCAGATGTTATAAGAGTAAGTAGTGTGTATGCATGCATGCAAGTTTCTCAGCCTGGCATGTGAATTTTGTTTTATTGATTTTCTGATTTGTATAATTTTTGCATTATGCTCATGATCTTGACATGCAAATTGTAAGGTATAGGTAATATATTGAGATAGTTTATACTATGTTTACAGTGGGAGTTGCATCTTGAAGTTGTGTTTTTGTTAGTAAGTTAGAATTCTTAGTTTGTATTTAGTTCCTTCCTTGAAAATTGTTGACATATCTTGTTCTGTAATTTTATGATATTTGGTGTTAGTTTTTGTTGTATTAAGACCAAATTATTAACATTATTAATGAATTATGTCGTTTCTCCTAATTATATGTATTATCAACAGTATAAATGAAATGTTATATTTATTTGTTTGTTATATTGTCAAATTTATATCTTTATGTGGTGTGATTATATAATTAGAAGTGATAATTATTTGATATGTATTATTGTTGCATATTTGAGAATTATTGTGATTTACAGGTAGGTTCTTTGTCAAAAGAAGTTTTTTTTTTTTTGCTTCAGTTGTAACCATGACCGAAGCAAGTAGGGCTTTTTTTTGTCAATGTTGTGCCTTCTTGCTTCAAATGTTAGCACGACAGAAGCAAAAAAAATTGTTTGTGCTTCAGTTGAACAACCGAAGCAACAGATTTTGATTTATTGCGTCTTCTGCATTTTCTTCGATTGCAGAACCAAAGCAACAGGGGGTAAACAACCGAAGCAAATGACACGTTTTGTAGTAGTAAATGAAGAGATATGGCTTCACGGAATAACAAGACTGTTGGTTTATTGACTATTTGAGAATGGACGGATTTACAAGTTCAGAGCATGCCTCATCTTCAATAAGACGTACTTTAGGAGATAAAATGTTGGCCTACTTTGGTACTAGGCCATCCAAATCCGAGGAATCGCAAAAGCATGACTTAGAAGATTAGGAATCATGTCTACTCAAGGAATGGAAGCTCGATCCAAGGATAAACATGCATAATTGAGTTGGAGTCGAACATGAAACAAGGCTACGAGGTCAAATGGAATGATGGACCATCGGGTTGGTTTTCATCGGGTCGATTGAACTCGACCCGACCCGTTGTCGACCTTTGTATTTTGTGGTCTAACTGCCGATTATTTTCACTATCCCCTACATGATTGGAATACATGACCACGACTTATTACCCACTAACTCCACAAACCCGAATCCACTACACAGCTACAAGACCGAAGATAGAGTCACATCATATAACTGGTCCCGCTTTGATCCAAGAATTTGATCTTATAAATACAATGATCCGAGAATGAAGAGAGGACTTTTGGCATTCGAATATTTGAAGCATCATTGCTCTTTCGCCATATATCTGACCCTCCTCCTATATTACCCATTTCGAGTGTTATTTCATGAATTTGAGGGAAAATCGATTGTATTTCGAGTGTTTGAGTGGTTCAAAGCATTGTATTTGTAATTCTCTGCAGAATTGAAAAACTATAAAGTGGACATAGGCTCATTAATGCCGAACCATTATAAATCTTATGTGTTTGATTGCTTTTTCTCGTTATCCGTTTATTTCTCTTCATTATTCTCTTCAAAATCTAGTCAATTGCATGTTAGCGCCATTTTTTGTTCTAATAAGTGGCTTGTGGAAAGAGACACTTGCACTCTTCTACACTTATTTGCCTATTAAAACCAGCTAGAATAATATAACCAACAACATTGATGAAGAGGGAAACCCAACTTACAACATACAAGAACTTGAAGATCAAGCGATTAAGTATGATGCTAGCCTATTTAATGGCGAAGCTAATTCTGATGTACCTGTTATTCAATGTGTTGTGGAAGATTGTTTTAACAAAGGGAACAAGTCCCACATCACCAAGTCATTTGGACTATTCCAAGCTATATATGATTGCCTTGTATATGATTATGTGAATTAAATGACTTGGGCTTGAATATGGGGCTTGGGTGATGGGCTTGAGTGGGCCTATAAATATTATTATGGTCAAAAGATGGGCACTTGGGGCACGTGGGCGCGTGTGTGATCGTACGGAAGCGGCTTGGTTGTTGGCAGCAGTCGCATTTTCTGAATTTCGAACAGATGGATGCATCCGTTTTTGTGCAACTGCTTCTAAACGGTAGTGACTGTTCCGCGCATATATATGCATACTGTTCCTTCTCATTTGAATAACCTTTTCTTCTTCCTCTCTGATTTATCTTTCTCTTCCAAATAAGAACTCCCGCTGAACTCATAGACATTGCTGAGTCTCTGAGTTCTGGTTTTGTTGTATCCTGGGAAGCAATCTGTCGTGCAACCCGTTAGCAAACTCAATCCGAGTGGGGCAGATATTGCTTTAAGGAAAGCGATCTCGCGCCTCAAAGCCATACCAATTTGATTTCTCTAAATTATTCTACAAACTTAAAGCAATATCTGATATGGATACCAGTGCCGAATCCGCCTTCAAACTAATGAACCAGGGCTTCGTATGCCTGGACAGACTTGATGGAACCAATTTCACGCGCTGGCAAGACAAAATGAAGTTCCTTCTTACCACTCTGAAAGTGTCCTACATCCTAGATGAAAACCTTCTGCCACTACCTCCGCCAACGGATAAAGATACAGAAGAAGTGAAGAAAAAGAGGGTAAAACGCGAAGAGGATGAACTTATGTGTAGAGGCCATATTCTCAACACCTTATCCGATCGTTTATACGATCTTTACACTCTACTGAAGTCGCCAAAAGAAATCTAGGATGCACTAGAAACAAAATACAAAACCGATAAGATTGGAATAGAAAAGTTTCTTACTCTTAAATGTTTCAAATTTCAAATGAAAGATGATGTTTCTATCATGGATCAAATGCACGACTTACAAGTTCTGGTTAGCAAACTAAATGGCTTGAAAGTACAGATTCCAGAATCATTTCAAGTTGGGGCGATAATTGCTAAACTTCCACCAAGTTGGAATGATTATCGCAAAAAGCTCTTACATATGACTGAGGAACTCACATTGGAGAAGATCGGAAAACACATACGAATTGAGGAAGAAAAAAGAATTTGTGATGGTGTTTTCCCTTCCACTGATGGGAACAATGTGGTTTCTGGAAAGAAAAGAAAGGGCAATCAAAACCATAACTCAAAACCAAACAAGAAGAGCAAGCAAGGAAGCGACTCTAATCCAAAAGACAAAAGGAATAAAGCATGCTATAACTGCGGTAAACTTGGGCACTTTAAGCGTGAATGTAGGGCCCCTCCAAAACAGAAAAAGGGGAACTCTGAAAATACAAATATGATTGAGAATGAGGAAATGCAGGAAATCATTGTTATGGTTTCTGATCTACAAATTGGCATGATAACTGATTTGCATATGACTACTGCTGAAACAAAATCTTCGGATTGGTGGTTCGATTCTGGTGCCACGGTTCATGTTTGCAACAACAAAAGTCTATTCAAAACCTATACCGAGGTGGTTGACCAACAAGAAGTGCTCATGGTAAATGGAAATGGTGCAAAAGTTCTGGGAAAAGGAAATGTGGAGATTCATTTTACTTCCAACAAGAAAATAACTCCCATTAATGTTCTTCATGTTCCTGATATTAAAAAGAACCTGGTTTCTGCATCTATTTTGTGCAAGAGTTGCATCAAATCATTCTTGGAGGCTGATAGTTTGGTTTTGTCTAAAAATGGCATGTTTGTGGGTAATGGTTATGCATGTAACGGGATATTCAAACTCAGTATTAATGAAATAAAGGAATGTTCTGCTTATACTGTTGATTCTTTACCATTATGGCATGCACGTTTAGGACATTTAAATTATAAATCTTTGAAGTATATGTCAAAGCATGGTCTTATTTCTATTACTAATGATAACTATGATAAATGTGAAATATGTATACAAGAAAAGATAACAAAGAGACCATTCCCAACAGTTGAAAGAAATTCAGAACTCTTGGATTTAATTCATTCCGATATATGTGAATTAAATGGAGTTTTAACTAGAGGTGGAAAAAGGTATTTCATTATCTTTATTGATGATTTTTCTAAATACACACATGTGTATTTGCTAAGAAATAAAGATGAAGCTTTTGACATGTTCAAACGCTATAAAACAGAAGTTGAAATTCAAAAGGGTACGAAAATAAAGGTTCTACGTAGTGATAGAGGAGGAGAATACTTCTCCACTGAATTTTCTAACTTCTATGAAGAACATGGGATTATTCATCAGCACACCGCGCCATACACACCACAGCAAAATGGTTTGGCTGAAAGGAAAAACAGAACTCTGGTTGATATGGTAAATTCTATTTTATTAAATGTTAAATTACCACTTAATTTGTGGGGAGAAGCATTGTTATCTGCATGCCATTTGCATAATAGAATTACTTCGAGGAAAACTAAAGTTTCTCCTTATGAACTATGGAATGCTCGAAAACTTAATCTAAGGTATCTAAAGGTGTGGGGGCGTATTGCCTTCTATAGGGCGACTGATCCAAAATGGACTAAACTAGGTCCAAGAGCATTGAAAAATTTGTTTGTAGGATATGCTGAAAACTCTAAGGCATATAGACTATTAGATTTATCCTCAAACACGATTGCTGAATCAAGGGATGTTGAGTTTATTGAAAATAAATTCAAGGATGATTCAAATACAAATCAGTCATTAACCCTGACATTATTCAAACATCAATGGATGTTACTATGCCTTCTACTAGCAGTTAAAGGAAAGTAACAAATGAACAGATAGAAATAAGGACACAAAGAATCAGAAAAGAGAAATCTTTTGGTCCAGATTTTATATCATCTCAAGCTATGGATTCCTTGTAGAAGGAACTCGAGATGAAGTTACTAACAAAATTCCTATTGTACCGAATATAGAAGATAATCCAAGAACGTACAAAGAAGCTATAACTTCCAGAGATTCTACTTTTTGGAAGGAGGCAATTAATGATGAAAAATGGTTTCAATTTTATCAAACAATACTTGGGTATTGGTAGATTTGCATCAAGGGTCAAAACCTATTGGTTGCAAATGGGTGTTTTGAAGAAAACGTAATAATGATGGTAGCGTGCAAACTTTCAAGGCTAGATTAGTAGCCAAGGGTTTTCGGCAAAAGGAAGGAATTGATTTCCTTGATGCTTATGCTCCGGTTGCAAAAATTACATCAATTCGAGTACTAATAGCATTAGCATCAATCTATCAGTTGCATATACACCAATTGGATGTCAAAACAGCCTTCCTTAATGGTGAACTTAATGAAGAAGTTTACATGGAAGAACAGAGGGTTTTATCCTTCCTGGAAATGAGAAAAAAGTTTGCAAGCTAACAAGATCATTATACGGATTAAAACAAGCACCAAAATAGTGGCATGAGAAATTTGACTCGATTATACTTCAAAATGGCTTCACTTATAATAGTGCAGACAAATGTATATACTCCAAGTTTACAAAGGAATATGGAGTAATAATTTGTTTATATGTAGATGACTTATTAATATTTGGTACTAGCATGAAAGGAATACAAGACCCCAAGAATTATTTAACTTCAAAATTCAAAATGAAAGATTTAAATGAAGTTGATACAATTCTGGGTATAAAAGTTAGTAAAGTTAGAGGGGGCTATGCACTAAATCAATCACATTATATTCAAAAAGTACTTCAGAAGTTTGGACATCTAAAAACTAAAGATGCCAGTACCCCAATAGACTCGAGTATCAATCTCAATAAAAATGAAGGAAGATGTATTGCTCAACTCAAATACGCAAGCGCTATTGGAAGTATAATGTATGCAATGCATTGTACAAGACCTGATATAGCATATGCAATATGCAAACTTGCACGATATACTAGCAATCCTGGTATAGATCATTGGAAAGCAATTGAGAGATTACTTGATTACCTAAAAAGGACCAATAATCTAGGACTTGTCTACAATGGATTTCCAAGTGTATTAGAAGGATACACTGATGCAAGTTGGATAACTAGCGCTGGTGATATTAAATCTACTTCGGATTGGATTTTCACGTTAGGTGGAGGTGCAGTTTCTTGGGCATCAAAGAAACAAACTTGCATTTCGCACTCCACAATGGAATAAGAATTTATAGCACTTGCTGCCGCCGGAAAAGAGGCAGAGTGGCTACGAAATATGTTACTAGGTATCAAGCTATAGCCAAAACCAATGTCAGCCATATCATTACGATGCGATAGTCAGGCTACTATGTCACGAGCATATAGTAACATATACAATGGAAAGTCAAGACATATAAGTTTTAGACATGAGTATGTTAGACAAATAATAAATGATGGAACAATCACTATTGTCTACATAAGATCTAGCGATAATTTAGCAGACCCATTCATAAAAGCTTTGACTAGGGAATTAGTATGATCCACGTTAGTCGGAATATGACTTAAACCTTGTATTAATCAATGATAGTGGAGACCCACCTTAATATTAATTATTTTAATTTTAAGGTTTAATGGGTAAAAACAAATTATCATATGATTGGGAAAACACTAAATCAAATTAGTGTAAACTATTACAGGTATAAAGAGGCTGAGTTGAATAACTCTTAATAAAGTTCTAGTTAGTCCAGTAACAGAGACATAGAAAAGGAAAATGAACTTTACCTTTATGAACTTGGAAGTGGTGTCGCTTCTAACCAAAAGTTCTAAGGTTTACTCTTGCAAAAGTTCATTAAGCTGGGATGGAGCACATAGTCATAACGATGCTCACATGTAGGGAAATTTATTGGAAATTGAAATTGCGTGTGTAGTATTTCCGGCTTTATAACCCAAGGAGACTTGGTTTAAGTTGAGACCACCAAGCTCTTCTTTAAAGTCCTGAAATATTTACACTAATATATGGTTTAATCGAATAGATACCACATATGATGCACAGTTTCTAACTAAGATAAAACTGAACATCATCTATAAAACAATCTTGTGGGGGATTCTTATGGAAGATTGTTTTAATGAAGGGAACAAGTCCCACATCACCAAGTCATTTGGACTATTCCAAGGTATGTATGATTGCCTTGTATATGATTATGTGAATTAAATGACTTGGGCTTGAATGTGGGGCTTGGGTGTGTATGCATATAGGCTTGAGTGGGCCTATAAATATTATTATAATCAAAAGATGGGCACTTGGGGCACGTAGGCGCGTGCGTGATTGTAAGGAAGCGACTTGGTTGTTGGCAACAGTCGCATTTTTTGAATTTCAAACAGATGGACGCATCTGTTTTTGTGCAACTGCTTCCAAACGGTAGTGACTGTTCCGCGCCTATATATGCATACTGTTCCTTCTCATTCGAATAACCTTTTCTTCTTCCTCCCTGTTTTACCTTTCTCTTCCAAATAAGAACTCCTGCTGAACTCACAGACATTGCTGAGTCTTTGAGTTCTGGTTTTGTTGTATCCTGGGAAGCAATCTGTCGCGCAACCCATTAGCAAACTCAATCCGAGTGGGAGCAGATATTGCTTTAAGGAAAGCGATCTCGCGCCTCAAAGCCATACCAATCTGATTTCTCTAAATTATTCTACACAATGTTGGGATGTTGTCAAAAAAGTGTGGAGGGACCTTCTGAAAGACAGAATTCAGAGAAACGAAATTTAAATTGCTCCGTAAACCATCTATATAGACTCTAGTCCACGACCAAACGGTATGAGTCCCAAATTCTTCTGCTTTCATTGGCAACGCCTGAAAGATAAATGTGTTAAAGCGTTTCAAGTGGCTATGAATAGTGGTAAAATTTTGAAAGAAATTAGTCATACATTTTTCGGTCTCATCTCTAAGGTGGATAAGCCTACGAGAATCAAAGATTTCCTATATCCTATTGCAATGTGGCGTATAAAATTCTGGGTAAATTTTTATGTAGTAGAACAAAAGAAATATTGTCACTAGAATGAAAGAAATATCGTCAGACATAATTGCTAAGTGTCATTCTTAAAAGGTCATAGCAGTATATCAGAAAACATCATCCATGCTCATAAGCTTGTCCTAAATTTTAATAAGAAGGGTAGTGACAATATATGTTTGGAAAGTCGATCAACAAAAGGCCTCTAATAAAGTAAATATGTAATTCTTTATTTACATGCTTCAAAAAATGGGTTTCCTGGATAATTACTGAATTTGATTGAGGAATGCACAACACCCTCACCTTGTTTATCATGATGAATGGTGTTCTTAAGCGTTTCATCTAGAGTAACAGAGGGCTCAAACAAGGGGAACCCCACTCCACTTACCTAATTTTATTGCCATGGAACATTTTATGCTCCAAATGGAAATTGCACAGAAAAAATAATTAAGCAAATCCGTAAGTTCAACCTTAACTCAACTATCGACTATATGCTAACAACTTACCTATCTGCTCAAAATGAGCAAGCATGCTTCTCAGAGTCTGAAAAAACCATTTTTGACAATTTAGAAAGATACGCTGGCTTAAAGGTGAATGAACTCAAAGCAAAATGTTATTTCGGCAAATATATTCATAGCAAGGAAGAAATACAACAAACTATTACACTACAACAAAATGACCATATTACAATGATCGAAAACCGTTGTAATATACATTTTACAACGGTGGGCTAACCGTCGTGTATTAAGAAGTTGTAACAGACTAAAATCTTTTACAACTTTTTTCATCGTTGCAACACCATTGTAATATGTATATTTTACAACTTTTTTCCATTATTGTAATGCGTATTTTACAACTTTCTTCCACTGTTGTAATAAACTTTATTACAACAGTTATGCACCGTTGTCAGGGACGAATCTAGAGGGGGGGCAAGTGGGGGCGGTGGCCCCCTTAGATGTTAAAAAAGAGGATTTTTTTTTATATCGATTTAAGCAAAAATGATAACTTTTAAGGCATTTTTATTGATAATATAAGACATTATAGGTTGAAATTAAGGGTAAACTGGTGTAAAAATAAAATAAAATTGGCCCCCCTGGTCGATTTCTTGGCTTCGTCCCTGACCGTTGTTGTAATTTTTACAACTATTTATAACCGTTGTGATATATTTTATTACAACTTTTATTATACATTTGTAATATATCCACAAATTATATGCATAAGAATATGTATATATTTTATATGTGCGACAATATAAGAATAGATGTAAGTTTAAAGGCATCATGATCCATTCATTGATAAAAGTCGCAACTTTATATCTAGAATACAAATTATAAATCATATACCACATAGAAATGTATAAAATTACAACCATTAGCATAACATTCTTAATTAAAAGTGTACTCCAACAAAGCACAGACACAATTTTTTTTCCACTAGTCAGAACCCATCTCAAGTCCAAATTACACATCATCTATGATTTTACATGTTAATGTAGAAGATATCACTTCTCTTTCAAGCTTTTTCTTTGGTTACCTTCCTGTCTTCTTTTCTAGATGACACTACTCTGAGTGATTCCAAAAATCATCAAAACAACCTTTGATTCCTCTACTTCATTGTCCGTTAACTGTAAAATTAAACATAAATTAGTTTTATGCTTCTACACACTTTTGAATTGACTAGTATGTACATAAATTTATACAAAATACTACAGCAAAAAAAAAAAAAAAAAAAAAAAAAAAAAAAAAATCTGTACAGATAAATCTAGATGAAAAATGAACGTAACTTGCGGTTCTGATTATACCTCTTTGCTTCAAGCCATGTAGTCCATCTTCACAACCACTTTTCACCTCCTCGACTTTTCCATTTCTCCTATATCTGCTCTCAAAGCTGAAATTTCTTGCAAGTAGAGCAAATCCATACAGTCCCAGATAAAATGGAGCTGCTATAATGCTTGAGAACATGATGTAGATAACCCATCATCAAATCTTCTTTTACAGCGACTTATTTTCTCCCCAAGCTGTTTAAATGTGAAGAAAATTATGAATTAGAAACAGATGATTAATAGTACATCTTAACTTCGGAAGAAGAAGAAAACCGTACATCTTAAGCATGTGCTTCATGTAACATTTTATCTATGTAAATCTATGACTATTAACACTTTTGTCTGTAAATCCTATAAGTTGACTTACATTGTGCATAAATAGAATGTTTTGCTCATTCCCTGTAATAGATTCTCGTTTATAGGCCCTTAAAACTATATCAGCTGCCGCATTGTTCTTAAGCATGTGCATTTGTTTCAAAACGGTTCGAGCGATTCCTGAGTACCACAAGATAGTTCTGAATGGAACATACTAGATGTGTAATGATGCATTTGTATGGTATAAATTCCATAGACTTGTAGTGCAGAATTGTAATGAAAAATATAGCTAGATAACTGGATAAAAATTGATCTGCATCAGTAGTATAGATTCATCGTATTCATATTTACCACTTGTAGCTGTGCTTAATTGCTTAACCATGATCTTTTTGAAATAAATAATAATGATATTTGTGACAAAAGGTAAACCTTGTTATTTGTGTTTATTGGTGTATATGCATTTCATCCACATGACAATGCCAGTTACAATAGCAAGCACAGGGCATTTACAATGGATAAAAACATGAAAAAGACAATGAATTTTGATGGAGACTGTTTGATTGAAGAAGAGGAGGAAACAATATTAAATTTTAATATTATTCCTTAATTTCTTTGCTTTTTTTGCTGAATTTCTTTCTTTCTTTATTGTTTTCACTTTTTTTTTTAACATTCTTAACCAAATGACAATAGACTTTATATAGATAGCCTTACATGACCCTTCAACTTAAAAGACACACCAATTCACAATAAACACCACATTAAATGTAACACCCCGAATTTCAATTAACACTAATGGTTAGAAATTAAAGTATAATTAATCTCAGATGTGGGAATTAGGGGAAACGGGCTGCGTCATTATGTTCGTCTCGGAAAAATACGCGAAATAGAGTCCGAGTTTTCGAAAATCGGAGTCCGTATGGCCCAGTTATGGCCCAATGAAGTTTGCAGAAAATTTAAAACTAAAACAGATTTAAAAAAAATTCAAATATTCAGATTTGGGCTGGGCCAGGCGGGGTCAGGCGGGAAGCTTCCCGCCCAGCCCATGTCGACAGGGCTGTCGACAGGCCTGTTGACAGGGGTGTCGACATGCCTGTCGACTTGCCTGTCGACAGGGTCCAGGCGCCCAGTGAACCTGGGTGCACCAGGTTGCACCAGGTTGGGTTTCAGGCTGGCTAGGAGGGCTGGTTCTAGAGATTTCCTAAATCTAAGGGTCCTAATCTAATCTAGGGTTAATCTAAGGGCCTAAAACACTTTCTAATCCTATAAATAAGACCCTAACCCTACCCTAATTCATTCATAATTAAACCTAGTAACTAAACTATGGCAAAATGCTAGCTCTCATGGCCTCCACTAATTTTATGAAGAGGGTTGCATGCTAATCACTCTCAAATCAACCTCTAATCTCTTCTTAGCATCTTAATCTTCTTTATTTGGTGTGCAAAGTTGCTAGTTGTGAGTTTCTATCACTTTGATGATCTTTTGGTAAACTAATTAGATGAGATGTGATGAGATTTATGGTTTTGTATGTGGATTAATGAGCTTTGAATCATATGATATGATGTTAACATTAATCTTATGTTTATGCATGTTGAGTATGTAAGTTTATGCAAGATTAATATGATGTATGCTATGTTTGCATGATGCTAAATATGCAAGTTGTGGGCTATGTAATCATATGCATGTTATGCAAGTTCATGGTGATATGCTATGCAAGTTACATGTTTGTTAATATGCAAGTTACATGTAAGAAAATATGCAAGTTACATGTTTGTTAATATGCAAGCTACATGTAAGAAAATATGCAAGTTACATGTTTGTTAATATGCAAGATTCATGTTTGCTAACATGCAAGTCACATGTAAGGAAATATGCAAGTTACATGTTTCTAAATATGCAAGTTACATGTTTGTTAATATGCAAGTTACAAGTTGGTTAATATGCAAGTTTATGATGACACATTATGCAAGTCTATAAGTTAATATGCAAGTTTGTTATGCAAGTGAATATGTAAGTTATGTGACATATTATATGCAAGTCATGTGACATGTTATGCAAGTGCATGTGCAAGTTATGTGTTTGTTAATATGCAAGATGTCACCTTTGGAACATGTTCATTCATATGCAAGTTGACACCTTCTATATGTGTTATATCATGAGAACGAAATTACGTGGGAACGATGGGGTAATTAAATGCATAAGTTAATAAGATTGTGTGAAATTAATATAATTATGCATAACATAAAATAAAGGAACATAGTATGGGAATTTGCCTATTAAGTTAGGTGTACCCATACTATGTGTTGGGAATTTACCTATTGAGTTAGGTCTACCCCATGGGAATTTACCTATTGAGTTAGGTCTACCCATGTTATGAAAAGCTTGACATTAATTAGGGATAATTAATATGGGGGTGATTAATTAGGTGTAATTAATCGACTAAGACACGAGGTTGGACTCATTTGTAGTGTAAAACTGCCCGGACCCGACCGGCTTAACCAGTTGCTACAAATGTCAGCCCAATGTGAGAGGTCTTGGCCATAAATTAAATACGTGATTAAGGTAAAGACACGAGGTTAGACTCTGTTATGACGTAAGACTGCCCGGATTCTACCGGCTTAACCAGGCGGTCATAACAGTCAGTCTAATGTGGGAGGTCTTTACGGGAGATCACGGTCTTAATTAATTAAGAAACACTTAACCATTATAGCATGTAGTGGGACATGAGGGGTTAAGTGGGTGCCTTGGGTGGCATGTGGAATCTTAAGTGGGTTGCCTTGGGTGGCAATAGAAAATACGATTAGAATACTTAACCAAGAGAAACATGTAATTAAACATGATTAAAGGGTTAAGTGGGATACACTAGATATTTGACAAGCTTAAGTGGGTAGCTTGTGGGGGCCCATTTCAACCAATATCCCAAACGTATCTTTGTGGGCTCGACCCATGTCGAGTGACGGGACGCGCATATTGGGCTTGATTATAAGAGGCCAAAACGGGTTAGCGGTGGCAACGCAAGTCCAACGGGCTTCATATGCGTGAGTGGGCCCGGGTTGGTAGATAAGCCGTTGTTGCATCGTGTAGATATAAGCCGTGCACCGTTAATTATATCGGGTTGCCACGTTGGGGAATGGTACACCCCATGGTGGGGCCAGCACGGGTATCTACGTTAGGGAGCCGATCGAATGGGGAGTAGTGTGTACACCTAGTGGATTGTAGGGCCCCGTGGCGCCTACTTGGTCACCTAGGGGTACGCAAGTACTATTAAGTTAATTTTATAAGCCATGGGTGGGATCAACCTTTAAGTTAGGAACGACTGGTGTGGTGCAGTTTAGTAATATACCTTAGGAAGGGTAGATGCGTCTTTATCCTTTATCTTAGTTTAGTTGATTGCTTAGGGTAGCTATTCATCCCTATATGTTACCGTATATCAATTCATGTCTTCTCTGGTTACTTTAACGATTGTATTGTTAAAGTTATAGGACTCGCTCAGACTTATGTCTGACCCCGTTGTTTTTATCTTTTTTTCCCAACCCTCAGGTCCTGTGGTGGATCCTAGCAGTAGTGGAGCTTGATCGGATTGCTGTTCCAGTCTTTAGGAGCTTGGGTAGATGTAAAGCTCCAGTTATCCAGTTATCTTTTCTTTTGTTTTGGCTATTGTATGAGAGTGGGATTATGTACTTCTTTATTTTGATGGATATTGTACTTGACTTTTATTGTGAGTTTATGATGTAACCAGACATGTTTTACTTCCGCTGTTATGAGATGATGTTTTAAAATTTCAAGTACTATTTATATCTGTCTTGTTGTAATTTTTCTGTTCTATATTCACTAAAATACTCCACCGATGTTATGGCATTCCCTTAGTGAGTGACCATAGCGGGAGTGGGGTGTTACACGTGGTATCAGAGCTTAAGGTTACCAGAACAGATAAAATTTTTTAGAAAAAACTATTTTCTAAGAGTATTTTCGAAGAAAGTATTTTCAAAAACATGTCTTTTAAAAGAAAAGTTTTTGAAAAAGAAAAGCATAATCCCCAATAGCCATATCTTTATCTTTCGGAATCTCCTTTTTGAATCTTTCCTCTTTCGTTTCAGCATGGCTGAAGATCTTAACATCCCGGAAGGTTTAGTTATACCACTATGGTATAGGAGGTTGCAAGAGGCTAGGGCCGCGGCTGCGGGTCCAGCCAATGCTACTACACCAGAGACAACCGCTCCTCCTCCTCAGCCTAGAGTGGATAATTTTGCCAGGGTTTGCAAGGAGTTCAAGGCGATAGGAGGAAAACCTTTTCTAGGTTCAGAGACCTTCGTAGAGGCTAGAGATTGGCTTAAGGAAGTGGAAGAGTTGCTAGATATCTTCGAAGTGGAAGAGGGAAAGAAAGTCAAGTTGGCGGCTTGGTTAATGAAGGGAGAGGCCTCATTCTGGTGGGAGGTCACTAATGGAGAACGCCCTGTTGACTCTTGGGCAGATTTTAAGCAAAGATTTGGGGCTAAGTTTCTCTCAAGGGCGGAAGAGAATCTGTTTATGGAGAAGTTCTTGAATTTGAAGCAAGGGAATCTCACGGTGAAAGAATATGTCAACAAATTCAATCAATTAGCAAGGTTTGGTATAGAGTTGGTGAATACACCGGAGAAGAAGGCTTTGAGGTTCGTTAGAGGCTTGAACGAACCATTGCAAGGAATAGCTATGACTCACATTCCTATGGGGGCCACCTTTGAGAAGCTTGTCTACATGGCACTTATGCATGAGGATGATAAGAATTCTAAGGCACCAGAGAAAAAGGGGGATCAGAAGAAACCGCAACAACAACAAGGCAAGGGTGGAAAAGGCAATGGTGACAAGAAGAAGACAAAGAAGAAGTGCTTTAATTGTGGGACACCAGGGCACCTCAGTAAGGATTGTCGCAAAAAGAAGAAGACCGGTTGCTTTCATTGTGGTGAAGCGGGGCATCTTGTGAAAAACTGCCCAAAGAAGGGGCAGAAGACGGGGTCTACCTCAGGAGGTCAGGTGCAAGCTCTTATAGCACCACCTCAGTCAGGGGGGCAAGTTCAGGTTCTCTCAGTTCCACCGATTCAGCAGAGAGGTAGAACTATTTCCGTTGAAAGTCTGGTTTTTCTGTTTGATCATCCAGTACGTACTTTGTTTGACTCTGGCGCATCGCATTCTTTTATCTCATCATCGTTAGTTGAGTCACTGCACTTAGACACCAGTCTAGTTGATGATCCCTTGGTTGTTTCAAACCCAATTGGGGGCTCTATATATCTGTCTATGATATGTTTGGGTTTGAAGATTTCTATACTTAGCGTTGAGTTTAGATGTGATGCTTTTGTATTGGGCTTCACGGGCTATGGGTTGATTTTGGGCATGGACTGGTTATCCAGTAATGGTGCCGTTCTTGATTGTGAAAGGAGAGTTGTCAGGCTTATGACCCGCTTGGGTAATACTCTCGAGATCTCTTGTAATCCCATGGAATCTGTTTTGCTAAGTTATCTTGAATCGCTCGATGCTTCGGTCGAGAGTTTGCGTTCTGTCAAAGTGGTCCGGGAATATCCGGATGTGTTTGAAGAAGTAAAGGGTTTGCCTCCGAAGCGGGAGATAGATTTCCGAATTTATTTGGTGGATAATGCCAAACCAGTGTCTTTGCCAGTGCGCCACATGGCTCCTCGTGAGAGAAGAGAACTTCATAAGCAAGTAGGGGAGTTGCTTGAAAAGGGGTTTATAAGGCGGAGTATATCGGAGTGGGGAGCTCCAGTAGTATTTGCCACAAAGGCGGATGGGTCCCTCAGACTTTGTGTGGATTATAGTGAACTTAATAAGCTCACAAAGAAGAATAGACACCCATTGCCGAGAATAGATGATCTCTTTGATCAGTTGGTTGGCGCCTCAGTGTTTTCACAAATGGACTTAGCTACAGGGTTTCATCAGTTGAGAGTGGCGGAGGACAGTATAGAGAAGACGGCTTTCCGGACTCCGGATGGTTTTTATGAGTGGCTAGTGATGCCATTTGGGTTGACAAACGCCCCTGCATACTTTGTTGATCTCATGAGTAGAGTGTTCAGAGAGTATCTGAATAAGTTTGTAGTAGTTTTTGTGGATGACATCTTGGTCTTTTCCAAGAGTGAAAAAGAGCATGCCTTACATCTCAGAGAAGTGTTGGAGACTCTTCGAGCACATAGTCTTAAAGCTAAATTCTCTAAATGTCATTTTTGGAGAAGAGAAGTGCGATTCTTAGGGCATGTGGTCTCTAAGGAAGGGATAGCTGTGGATCCCGCAAAGATAGTATCTATCCAGGATTGGAAAGTTCCTAGAAATGCTACCGATGTAAGAAGTTTCTTGGGGTTGGCGGGATATTACAGGAAGTTCATTAAAGACTTCGCGAAGATATCAGCCCCATTAACCCGCTTGACGAAGAAGAATCTCGTTTTCTCATGGGACGTAGATTGTGATGATGCTTTCCGACGATTAAAGAGAGCTTTGACCACCGCTCCAGTTTTAGTGCTCCCAGATGGGAGTAAGCCGTTTGTTGTTTATACGGATGCTTGTGGAACAGGATTGGGCGCAGTCTTGATGCAGGAGGGAAGGGTAATAGCCTATGGAGGGAGACAATTGAGAGTGCATGAGAAGAATTACCCTACCCATGATCTAGAGTTGGCCGCGATTGTTTTCGCACTTAAGTCTTGGCGCCATTATCTTCTTGGTGAAAGATTCGAGTTGTTCACTGACCATAAATCATTGAAATACTTATTCTCTCAGAAGGATTTAAACTTAAGGCAGCAAAGGTGGATGGAGTTCTTAGCATCCTATGATTTCGAGATAGCGTATACTCCTGGCAAGGGTAATGTGGTGGCGGACGCCTTGAGTAGAAAAAGGCTATCTTTGAGTCCATTGTTTGTGGAACGGCGAAGCTTGGAGTTTCTTCCTTTGTTCGACTTCAGACCTTCTGTTGACTTTGTACCTGGTTTGTTGGCATCCTTGGAAGTTAGACCTACCCTTTTGGGACGGATTGGCGAGGCTCAGCGAGACGACCCACAGTTGGTTGAGTTGGTAGAGAAGCTTATAAGGGGGGAGTCGTCCAGCCATTTGGGTAGGTACACTATAGATGATAGGGGATGGTTGCATAGAGACGGTAGACTTTGTGTACCGCAAGATGAGGGTTTGAAGAAGGCTATTTTGGATGACGCACATCGTTCCAGAATGACTATTCATCCCGGTGGAGACAAAATGTACCAAGACATGAAGAGAGTTTTCTTCTGGGCCGGTATGAAGAAAGATGTAGCTGAATACGTGGCTAGATGCTTAGTATGCCAACAAGTTAAAGCGGAGCAAAGGAAACCCGGTGGGTTGCTACACCCATTGGAAGTTCCGCAATGGAAGTGGGATAGTGTCTCGATGGATTTTATCGATGGGTTACCGAGATCGAGGAAGGGCAATACGGGAATTTGGGTTGTGGTGGACAGACTTACCAAGAGTGCCCATTTTATACCCGTGAAGAGTAAGAGGACCGCTCCATGGCTTGCTTCAGTCTATGTTAGAGAGATTGTTAGATTGCATGGCGTACCATCCAGCATTGTGAGTGATCGAGATCCTATCTTTACTAGTGAGTTTTGGAGAAGTTTGCAAGAGGCGGTAGGGACTCAGTTGTGTTTGAGCACCGCATATCATCCTCAGACGGACGGTCAGACCGAGAGGGTGAATCGTATCTTAGAAGATCTCTTGAGGCTTTGTATCTTGGATTTTGGAGGTACATGGGAAGAACATCTCCCTTTGGTGGAGTTCGCATATAATAACAGCTTTCAGTCCAGTATTGGCATGGCACCTTTCGAAGCTCTTTATGGAAGGCCTTGTCGATCTCCTACATGTTGGTGGGAATCTACGGATAAGATCTTGCTTGGGCCAGATATGGTTAGAGAGACTTCAGAGAAGATTGATTTAATTCGTAGAAGGATGAAGGCAGCGCAAGATAGACAGAAGTCTTATGCGGATCGGAGAAGGACGGATCTTGAGTTTGAGGTTGGGGATATGGTTTTTGTCAAAGTATCTCCATTGAGAAATGTTGTTCGCTTTGGGTCCGTTGGGAAGTTAGCACCGAGATTTGTTGGGCCGTTTCCTATTAAGGAAAGGATTGGACGGATGGCATATAGGGTAGAGTTGCCCGACAGACTTAGTGGTGTTCATGATGTATTCCATGTATCACATTTGAGGAAGTGCTTACATGAGACCGCAGAGGTGGTAGAGCCGAGCTTGCTTAGAGAGGTAGAGGTAGAGCGTGATGCGACGATTCGACGAGCTCCTACTCGCATCCTTGGGTCAGAAACTAGGAAGTTGAGGAATAGAGAAGTTCAGCTAGTGAAAGTGCAATGGGGAGATGACGAAAGCAATGCTACTTGGGAGACGGAAGCGAAGATGCGTTCTTTGTATCCATTTCTTTTTGAGAGTATGTCTTTTAACTTCTCCTTTATTGCTTGTCTAGTGCTTATCTTATCTTTAGTATATCCTCTCGCTAGTACCTATGACCTTTAGATAGGGTAAAACCTATGGTTGAAACATGTGTTTGAAACATGTTATGGTTGATGGATGCATGTGGATGCAATTGATTGCTAGTGGTTGCTCGTGGATGCATATACACACACATTAGGCACTAGATCGGCTCAGACACTTCATGTTGCATATTGCATAAATGGATGTGCTAGATAGAATTGATGGATGTATCATGGCTGTGTTATCATATGGATGATGCATTTTTGTGTATGGTTGTGCACGCATGTAGAAATTTGTATGTGTCAATAGGGTTTCGCATACATATTGGATGCATGGCACTATCATGGTTTGCATTAAGGAGGTCGACTGAATCAGTAGACCGCCTGATTTTGCATTAGTATACGGACATATACACACACTTTCTGCATATGTTCATACATCATTAGAAGTTTCTAAGGACAATGGTTGCTTGTGGTTGATGGTTTAGTAGATGGTTGTTTGGTTGGTAGGATACGTTCTTCTTAACTTAGAGATTTCGAGGGCGAAATCCTTTAAGTAGGGGAGAATGTAACACCCCGAATTTCAATTAACACTAATGGTTAGAAATTAAAGTATAATTAATCTCAGATGTGGGAATTAGGGGAAACGGGCTGCGTCATTATGTTCGTCTCGGAAAAATACGCGAAATAGAGTCCGAGTTTTCGAAAATCGGAGTCCGTATGGCCCAGTTATGGCCCAATGAAGTTTGCAGAAAATTTAAAACTAAAACAGATTTAAAAAAAATTCAAATATTCAGATTTGGGCTGGGCCAGGCGGGGTCAGGCGGGAAGCTTCCCGCCCAGCCCATGTCGACAGGGCTGTCGACAGGCCTGTCGACAGGGGTGTCGACATGCCTGTCGACTTGCCTGTCGACAGGGTCCAGGCGCCCAGTGAACCTGGGTGCACCAGGTTGCACCAGGTTGGGTTTCAGGCTGGCTAGGAGGGCTGGTTCTAGAGATTTCCTAAATCTAAGGGTCCTAATCTAATCTAGGGTTAATCTAAGGGCCTAAAACACTTTCTAATCCTATAAATAAGACCCTAACCCTACCCTAATTCATTCATAATTAAACCTAGTAACTAAACTATGGCAAAATGCTAGCTCTCATGGCCTCCACTAATTTTATGAAGAGGGTTGCATGCTAATCACTCTCAAATCAACCTCTAATCTCTTCTTAGCATCTTAATCTTCTTTATTTGGTGTGCAAAGTTGCTAGTTGTGAGTTTCTATCACTTTGATGATCTTTTGGTAAACTAATTAGATGAGATGTGATGAGATTTATGGTTTTGTATGTGGATTAATGAGCTTTGAATCATATGATATGATGTTAACATTAATCTTATGTTTATGCATGTTGAGTATGTAAGTTTATGCAAGATTAATATGATGTATGCTATGTTTGCATGATGCTAAATATGCAAGTTGTGGGCTATGTAATCATATGCATGTTATGCAAGTTCATGGTGATATGCTATGCAAGTTACATGTTTGTTAATATGCAAGTTACATGTAAGAAAATATGCAAGTTACATGTTTGTTAATATGCAAGCTACATGTAAGAAAATATGCAAGTTACATGTTTGTTAATATGCAAGATTCATGTTTGCTAACATGCAAGTCACATGTAAGGAAATATGCAAGTTACATGTTTCTAAATATGCAAGTTACATGTTTGTTAATATGCAAGTTACATGTTGGTTAATATGCAAGTTTATGATGACACATTATGCAAGTCTATAAGTTAATATGCAAGTTTGTTATGCAAGTGAATATGTAAGTTATGTGACATATTATA
The DNA here is from genome assembly GCA_030737875.1 of Allium sativum. NCBI lineage: Eukaryota > Viridiplantae > Streptophyta > Magnoliopsida > Asparagales > Amaryllidaceae > Allium > Allium sativum. The sequence goes on from CM060926.1 coordinate 53,164,869, forward strand.
TGCAAGTCATGTGACATGTTATGCAAGTGCATGTGCAAGTTATGTGTTTGTTAATATGCAAGATGTCACCTTTGGAACATGTTCATTCATATGCAAGTTGACACCTTCTATATGTGTTATATCATGAGAACGAAATTACGTGGGAACGATGGGGTAATTAAATGCATAAGTTAATAAGATTGTGTGAAATTAATATAATTATGCATAACATAAAATAAAGGAACATAGTATGGGAATTTGCCTATTAAGTTAGGTGTACCCATACTATGTGTTGGGAATTTACCTATTGAGTTAGGTCTACCCCATGGGAATTTACCTATTGAGTTAGGTCTACCCATGTTATGAAAAGCTTGACATTAATTAGGGATAATTAATATGGGGGTGATTAATTAGGTGTAATTAATCGACTAAGACACGAGGTTGGACTCATTTGTAGTGTAAAACTGCCCGGACCCGACCGGCTTAACCAGTTGCTACAAATGTCAGCCCAATGTGAGAGGTCTTGGCCATAAATTAAATACGTGATTAAGGTAAAGACACGAGGTTAGACTCTGTTATGACGTAAGACTGCCCGGATTCTACCGGCTTAACCAGGCGGTCATAACAGTCAGTCTAATGTGGGAGGTCTTTACGGGAGATCACGGTCTTAATTAATTAAGAAACACTTAACCATTATAGCATGTAGTGGGACATGAGGGGTTAAGTGGGTGCCTTGGGTGGCATGTGGAATCTTAAGTGGGTTGCCTTGGGTGGCAATAGAAAATACGATTAGAATACTTAACCAAGAGAAACATGTAATTAAACATGATTAAAGGGTTAAGTGGGATACACTAGATATTTGACAAGCTTAAGTGGGTAGCTTGTGGGGGCCCATTTCAACCAATATCCCAAACGTATCTTTGTGGGCTCGACCCATGTCGAGTGACGGGACGCGCATATTGGGCTTGATTATAAGAGGCCAAAACGGGTTAGCGGTGGCAACGCAAGTCCAACGGGCTTCATATGCGTGAGTGGGCCCGGGTTGGTAGATAAGCCGTTGTTGCATCGTGTAGATATAAGCCGTGCACCGTTAATTATATCGGGTTGCCACGTTGGGGAATGGTACACCCCATGGTGGGGCCAGCACGGGTATCTACGTTAGGGAGCCGATCGAATGGGGAGTAGTGTGTACACCTAGTGGATTGTAGGGCCCCGTGGCGCCTACTTGGTCACCTAGGGGTACGCAAGTACTATTAAGTTAATTTTATAAGCCATGGGTGGGATCAACCTTTAAGTTAGGAACGACTGGTGTGGTGCAGTTTAGTAATATACCTTAGGAAGGGTAGATGCGTCTTTATCCTTTATCTTAGTTTAGTTGATTGCTTAGGGTAGCTATTCATCCCTATATGTTACCGTATATCAATTCATGTCTTCTCTGGTTACTTTAACGATTGTATTGTTAAAGTTATAGGACTCGCTCAGACTTATGTCTGACCCCGTTGTTTTTATCTTTTTTTCCCAACCCTCAGGTCCTGTGGTGGATCCTAGCAGTAGTGGAGCTTGATCGGATTGCTGTTCCAGTCTTTAGGAGCTTGGGTAGATGTAAAGCTCCAGTTATCCAGTTATCTTTTCTTTTGTTTTGGCTATTGTATGAGAGTGGGATTATGTACTTCTTTATTTTGATGGATAATGTACTTGACTTTTATTGTGAGTTTATGATGTAACCAGACATGTTTTACTTCCGCTGTTATGAGATGATGTTTTAAAATTTCAAGTACTATTTATATCTGTCTTGTTGTAATTTTTCTGTTCTATATTCACTAAAATACTCCACCGATGTTATGGCATTCCCTTAGTGAGTGACCATAGCGGGAGTGGGGTGTTACATTAAACTAAGAGACACATACTTATTTAATAGACACACTAACTTCCATAGGACTCTTGACATAAAGACACTTAGACTTACGAACCGACACAACAAATTACGAACCAGCATGACAATTGACTCTAAAGACACATTACTCATCATTCTTTACCATTTCCAATATTTTATTTAAAGTTTACCCAATAAAACTTCCCTGTAAACTTTAAATGCTTTAGTCTTTCATGGCGGTTTGTATACGTCACCATTTAGCTCTTCACTTTCTTCTGAAATATCCGCCTTGCCTTCTTTCTTGTTCCATTTCCCGCTCGTCTGAAAGCAACTGCAATTCAATATTCCTTTTCCTCTCTTCCTTTTTGAAATTTGATCGCATTTGTCAAAAATTGAATTTTTAACTGGCTGATTCCAACATTTTTCGGTTCCAAACATAACCAATATCTCAGCTGGCTGTTCAGAAACCGCATCTTTTTCGACAATGTTTTTCATCGTAGTAGAACTCTCACTGACCTTTGGACCTTCTGGATCACCTTGTTGGCTTTTACTAACCACTTTCCACTGTAACGGTAATAATGCACTTTGCTTCTCTTTTTCAATGTTTGCAACCTCCACTCTCTCCTCTTCATACCTTTTACTGATTTTCTCTTTAGTCTTCTTCTCCGTGTTCTCATTAGTCTTCTTCATGTTGTTATTGGTATCCATCAGCTCTTTGGCTTTGTCCTCTTCTTTACCTCCTTTCACTACTGATGCAGCATTCTTTCCCATCAGCACCTGTTTGAATCTTTCGATTTCTTCAAAATCGTCTTCATCATCTTCTTCAACTCCCTCTTCATTTTCTTCTTTGTAATCCTTTGAATAAATATCTTTCAGCAAATTCCACGAATCTTTTGCCGTTTTTTCTCCATTAATATGACACCATGCTTCTTTATCAACGTTCTCACTCAACACCATAAAAGCTTGAAGATCTTTCCTTCTCAAGCTTGTGAATGTCTCACTCTCTTTCTCCGTCATGTTTTTAATGTCTTTTGGCCACTCATAGCCACTCTTAACAATCTCTCATAATCCTTTGGAAATCAACTCTTCTTTTTTTCTACTACTCCACATTTCGAAGTTTTCTTTTGTGAGAACGAACGTTGAGAAGAATAAAAATACCATTGTTTCAACCTAGCTCTGATACCAATTTGTTTAATCGAAAAAGAGGAGAGTAGATGATTTTATTTAGAGGAAGAAAACCTTTTCAATTTCCTTACTTTCTCTTTTTTCACTATCTCTCTTTTCTCTTTTTTTTTAATTTAGAATTTTTTTCTTTGCTTTATTGCTTTCACTTTCTCTGTTTTTTTTTTTTTACATTCTTAACCAAATGACAATTGACTTTATATAGATAGCGTTACATGACCCTTCAACTTAAAAAACACACCAATTCACAATAGACACCACATTAAACTAAGAGACACATACTTATTTAATAGACACACTAACTTTCATAGGACTCTTGACATAAAGACACTTAGACTTACGAACCGACACAACAATTTACGAACCGACATGACAATTGACTCTAAAGACACATTACTCATCATTTTTTATCATTTCCAATATTTTATTTAAAGTTTACCCACCAGGGACAAAATATCAAATTGAATAATTATCAAAAAAAAATGTTATGTCAAATACATAAAGGGTAAATACTATATCAAAGCCAGTAATGTGTGAACAAAATGAATCATTTTATCTTGGAAGCAATTAGCATATTCCATATATAAACTAAGCAAAATTAGAATGAAGACTAAAATATTGCAGTTGCTCTTCCAAATATCAGCCCATTTGCTCAAGCAGTTTATTTTATCAACAGAGGCTGTACTTTATCCAGATATAACACTAATTTTTATGTCCTCCAAGTAAGAACAAAGACCTTTAAAGGTTCTGCCTAGGGCATCACATCTATTGTTACTTGATCTAGTGATTTTTGTAATTTGGTACAAAAAACAATGCTGAATTTTCAAAGAAAGGGAATAAAAAAGAAAGATATAATAGGAACAAAACATTCATTACCTCAAATTAGAGTTTAACTAGTGACTGTAATATACAAGCTAAAATTGTGCAATAAGAAGACTAAAAATGTGTATTATATCCCTAAGGTTTGCTACCATCAAAAGTTTTTTCCCATGAGTTTCTGAGAAAACAACATTCTCCTACATGTAAAACGCCTTTTCCTTGTGATATATAAAAAAATGAATTCATCTTTTCTAACTATTTCCTCTTTCTATTTATCTAGTGCACGAATGATGTAAGCAACAATGAAATCCATCCTGATGAATAAACTTTCATCAAAAAGGAATTGGTTAATAGAAGATCATACAATAATTTGATGATAAATAAACATCCATAAAGCTTCTCCAGATATAGTTTTTATATCAGGTGTGAAATGTTTGACCCAAGTAAGAAATACAAAGGAGATTCTTGTTTGGGTCAGGGCATTCATAGCCATCCATGTAGTCCCAAAAGATTGAAATAAAAAAAAAATTCCATTCAAGGAATTAAACAAACCTTATCACTTCGTAGAGCAACCAAATAATTAGCTGATATTTACGAACAAGAAACAAACGTGGCCCCGAATTTCACCGACACAAACACTCTATAGATGCGATTTATTTGTCACTAGTAACAAAATTCCGAAACAACAAAACCATCTAAATCAGTACATCAACATAACCATGTAAATCAGTACATTCTATACACTACAAAAGAATTCTGAATTCCATACGCCAATTTGGCGTAGGGAATCGAATTTCCCTACGCCATCCCTATGCCAAAAAGGAAGTTGGAAAACAGCTCGTCGCAAATATTTTCATACGTCATCCCTACGCCTTCATGCATATGCCATCCCTACGCCAAGTTCCCTACGCCATACCTACGCCAAGTTCCATACGCCATCCCTACGTCAAATTCCCTACGCTGTATTCCTACGTCTTGCCTACGCCAAGTTTCATATGCATCCTTACCCATTCCCTATGCATACGTACACCAAAATTCAATATGGTTGTTTTGTATTTATCTTCGTCTACCACAAATCATAATAAAACGAACATATGCAAAATTGCAGCAATGTACATCAATAAAAACATTGATGTAAAATGAATATCATGGTCAAATTACCATAAACTTGCTACAAATGTATTTAAAACAAATCATGTCCAACAAACAATAAAATAAAGTTGCTAAATAACTCAAACATGATCGTTTCATCTAATTCAAACATCGTGTAATGTACCTTACACAAATAGAACATTAAACCCACTACCAGAATAAGAAAAATTCATAAATTACTTCATATCTGCGATTCTTGCTTCCGCCTCAACCCTCGTATAAACTCTTGCACATAACTCATATGTTCCTACATGGAACCTAAATCCAATTAGCACGAATATATTTTATAATACAACTAGCATAATACAATAAATAAAACGAGCATTTCGGCTCAGTTTAACCAAGCCAATAGGCTCGTTTCACTGAGCCGAATGGCTCGGTGAAACTGAGCCTTAAGGCTCGGTTCAGACTGAGCCTTTCGGCTCAGTCGGCTCAGTGAAAACTGAGCGAAAGGATCAGTTCAGACTGAGCCCTAAGGCTCAGTTCAGACTGAGCCTTTCGGCTCGGTTCAGATTTGATTCAATTTAATACATGGTATATTGCTTCATTTTTTTCTGTACCCAACAAAGACTTGATTCAATTTAATACATGGTATATTGCTTCATTTAATTTAATACATGGTATATCGCTTCATTTTAAGATACATCTAGATAGCAATGTGATCAATGAACGCACTAAATCTGTAATACATACACATAGATGTGTTAACACTTAAAATACATAACAATGGGATGGATATGTTTTGAATATACCTGGAAGCATATCAGGATCAGAAAATGCGATCACTGATTGCATATTTGCTGCCACCCTCTAACCCTTCTCTATATACAAAGGTCCACTTCTCAAAAGTGCAATTCACAAAATCATAATATCCACCATGAAGGGAAAGTTTTCCTTCACTCACTCGCTTTTCCATCCATGGATAACCGAGCAAATTTAGCTGCGAACCATTAATTGATTCCTGCAGGAGAAATGGCCTCTAGTGACTTCTGATAAAAATGACAATAAAACAACCAAAAGGACTGAATTCTTAATACATGAAAGAAACCGAATAATACAACAACACATGGGTGTAGATGAAAATACAATAAAATAAAATAAAAGACATTCAGTTTGGTTGTTCAAAATAAGAAATCTACCTTCTCACAATGTGCACATTGCTTATCGAAACTTAAATTTCCAATAGCTTCTTTGGTACTCAATCTCGCGCTCTTTGCAATTGAAACCCAGCCTCCGATAAAACTCCTAAAAATGTATAAAAATTAAGAGATTGACCTTCAGTAAAAGTTTTGTACTGAATCCTATTTTCCCTGCATGTTATATAACCATGATCAGCTTAGTAAACACGCAGCCAAATATGTCTATACATATTAGAAAATAGAAATATGTGCTTAGAAAATATTTGGTTAATGCATGAAGTAACCTACAATAAGCAGTAAATGAAGAAGTCAATAACTTCAACTTTGTTACCGTCTTTTGTATGTAATACATATGTATAATTTACATATTAATTTAATGTAAAAAAATATGTTTCCGACTGTTAGAAAAAAAAATTCTCTGATACCAAACTATTGGAGTTTTGTGCGCAGCAGAAGTTTGACAAAACGCCCGAAAAACAGGATCTTTATCACCCAATCACTTGAAGATGAATTTGATTGGAAAAAAAAGAAACAACACAAATAATATCGGAAATATGAGCACACGATATTCCACCCAACTACCCTTTTTATTGATTCACTAATAAAAAAAATTTACAATTGATCTCAACTATCGTTACAAACAATTAAAACTTGAACCAATAACCTTATTGAGAAATAGGTAGAGAATATCTAATGGCTAACAAATTTGAAGGAGAACATTCAATTTGGAATAGCTAGAATGATCACTCTTGGTGGCTCCCACACACTCTTGGTGCCTCTCACCCACACCTAATGAAGATGTCAGCTGGCCCTTTTTATAGAGATAATTGCTTTATGCCCAAGAAAACTTGACATCCAAATTATCTTTATATATGTTATAACATTATTTGGATAAGCACCAAATCCTTGCAATAAATGTCCATAAATATAGCAATCAATATCTCTCCATAAAATCTAGCACCAAATCTCTTCATCAAATCTAGCATCAAATCTCTTCATCAAATCTAGCACCAAATCTCTTCATCAAATCTAGCAACAAATCTCTCCACAAAATATGTAAGATTATTTGTTGCCCAAAATTGTGATTTGCGTATCACCAATTTCAACACCGACAACTTATGCAAAAAAACTGTTGTTTTGGAATGACAAAATCACATTCAAAAATAGTTATATATTGTATGTTATTAAAATGATAATTTTGAATGACAAAAGGGGATTGTTTTGTTTTCCCCTTTTTGCATCACCAATACATCATGCTAATAGTTCTATATTTGAAACTTTTTGCCTACAGATAAAAAAGATGCTTACTAATTTGTAAATTAAACATGTAACCTACCATGTTTAAGTTTGTTAGTCAATTTGCAACTTCATGCTCTTTCCATTTGAGTTTCTCTCTCATTTTTTTAAATTTCTATGTTTAGTTTCTCAAAAAAGCCACGGTTTTATGAGAATTTTCATTATTAATTACAAATTGTATGCTAGCTTTAATAGTACAATGCTTCTTTTCCAGTTTCTCCAACTTTGGACATTATATTTGGTTTCATCTAACTTTAAAACAATTTGATTATTTGGTTTTATAATTTGAGTTTCACCTACTGTTTATCTGTATTTTTCTTATCCAACTACAACATGATTAATATCGTTAATTACAACATGAATAGCTGAAGATTGAAATTCATTGGCCAAAAGACTGATGGTACGGTGGTACCATTTCCATGCTTGTAACATTTTTGTGAGGCAAGTGCAGTTTCTCAGGATGCATAAAAAACACCAAAATAGATCATCTTTGTAGTGAAATACGCATCATTCACTAAAAATAATTATCTCCTAAACAAGTGAAAGTAGAATCTCCTGCTCCAATCTCAGTTAAGCTCAAACCTTTCCAAACAATTATATTAATGTAGCTGTAAGAATCTTTAATGCATTTATACATCCTCTGTTGTCAATTTTCTAAGAATCAAATAGGACCATAATATCAAGGTCAATAATCATTATCCACACCTCCCCCCACACGCGCGGCCCACAAAACCCCCCACCCAAAAAAAAATATAACGGTTATAATAATAAGAGAAGGTGAGAAATCCATGTGTTTTGGTGCTGACGGTATCACTAACATATCAGAGAAACACAATATCAAAGCGACAGAGAAAATTGCATTTCTATTACACCTACGGTTTATCACATATGGAGAAAAAAGTACTTACTTGATTTGAACGAATCGAGGGGGATACAGGGAGAGTAGAAGAGGTAGATTGGCGGCGGTGCGATTAGAGAAGGAAGGGAGGCGGCGCGACGGTGCGGCGGCGCTGTTGAAGTTTGGGGAGGCGCGGTCGAGATGATTTAGGGTTCTATTTTATTTTTTTAATCTGAAAGCATGATGGATGGAATGGAAATAAGGCCGATTGTTTTATTGGATTGAACGGGTGTGGTTGTTTAGTGCACCTTAATTTCAGAGTCCCCTTAAATAAATTCCAACCTGATTAAAGGCGGCGTAGGAAACGAGTAGGGAATTCCCTACATAGTACCTACACCTTTCACATATTTTTACGTCTTCCCTACGCGGCGCCTACGCGGCGTAGGCATGGCGTAGGGAATTTTCGGTAGGAAAATTACCCTTTTTTGTAGTGAAACTGATTTACATGGTTTATATTCACTGGTAATACAATACTAATCCTATTCACTGGCAATACAATACTAATTTACATGGTTTTGTTGTTTCACTGGTAATTTACAATACTAATTTACATGGTTTTACATTCTCTGGTAATACAATATTAATCCTATTCACTGGCAAAACAACAAAATATGGTTTTATATTCACTGGCAATACAATATAATCCTATTCACTGGTAATACAATAATAATTTGGTTGTTTTATATTTGATTTTCTATAAGCTTCAGAAAAAGCTATGTGAAGATGGAAATTACAACATCTTGGTGAGTATTTTTTTTTACAGCAAAGGAAATCTGCATATCCTTGCTCATATAAAAAAAAATATCATCACTAGAAAACATAGCTTAGAACAAAACTACTATGAAACTAAAACCACCCTAACTTGATGAGCATAACATGTGTAAGATGGCATAAGCTATAGAAACAACGAAAAAAATTCTTTAACGGTAAATGATAAGTGAGAGGTACCATCATAAAATAGAAAACAATACAGATGCTTCAAAATTGGGGAGAGTAGTATCTAAACTCACCGCAAAAAGACCCTACATTGCAAAAGCAATCACGAAGGACAAACTGTAGCAGGGTAGAACAAAATGAGACCCCAACATCAACATTGAGAGCCATTGATACATAGCAAAAAAACTGTCAAAATAGTTAACGAGAATTGCAACACTTGGCTATCACATGTTTGATACCAAAACTCCACGCAGGGAGAGATACCCAGCCTAACCCAGCAGAGATGAGATGCACTACCACCACAATTCTTTTCAATAGAAAAAACCAAATAGAATCAAACAAATAACCAATAAGAGCAGATCAAAACAACCAACATCAATTAAGAGAAACAAATCAATACCTAGAAAGCCACAAAAAACTCAAAAATTTTACCAGTTTGCACTCAGCAAATTGATAAATCGATCCATAGCCACAATCTAAACTTGCAAATACAGCCTGCATTGGAGCAAAACTGCACAAATCAGAACAGGAAGGGAGTTGAGAGGGACACGATCAGATAACTTGGAGGAGTCGCGAGGGTTTTAAAACACGCGGTCTTGAGATTTTTGAAATTTCTGATGGAAACAGCCATTAAAAGCCATTAACCAACCGAGGTGAAATAAATTGGGGGAGAACGGCTTGACTAGGGATTTTGGGGAACTAGGAGGCAGTGAGAAAAAACTTAATTAAAGATTAACGACATCGGATTTTAGAGAACGGGAAGGCGCGTCCTACTGAAAATTTTACTTCCCACTTTTTTCCCTTCTAAATTTCAAACCTGGTTGCTTTTGTTTTAATTAATACTGGTGACTCGATGACCGTTAATGTTTCAATGGTTTTTATACTATAGATAACATTAACTGTTTGGCGCGCCCGCCGAAAATTTTACTTCCCGCTTTTTTCCCTTCTAAATTTCGAACCTGGTTGCTTTTGTTCTAATTACTACTGGTGAGTCGATGACCGTTACTGTTTTAATAGTTTTTATACTATAGATAATATTAACTGTTTGATTGATTAACCACTCCTAACAATTAAATCAATTCTACAGTTAAGCCACTCAAATATTTCACTTCGACTTTAATGTTCAATCATTTTAAAAAATAAGAGTCTAACGTTAAATTTTTGCAAAAGAGGGAATTAACAAGTTTTCATAAACTTTAATTATTTTATAAACTTCTAAATTTACTTTAAAAAAATATTTTTTTCTTTTACGAAATTATAAAAATTACAAAATTTATAAATATTTAAAAATAAAATTCAAATATTTCCAAAAATTAAAATTAATGGAATATTAAATATAATTATTAGCAACATTTAAATACTAAAGATAAATGTTACCTTTATATTACTAAAGATCACTTAGGTGGTAAATATTAAATGTTGGTCATACTTGTTAATTTCACATCTTAATTATTAATAATCAGTTATATTTATTAAATAATAATTATTGTATTTATTTTTTAAATATATAATAATAATGATTTAATAAATTATTTAGTATTAATTATTTTTTATATTTTTACTAGTAATTCTTCTTAATTATTAAATATTAAATATTACTTTTTAACTATTAATATTAATTATTACTTGTTGGTTGATTATTAATAAAAAATATTATTCTTTAATTTTGAATAGTCAATTTAGATCATTAATTATTAATTATTTTCATTACATTGATAATTACTTAAATTTCTTATTAATCCTTTATTACAACTGATAAAAATGAAAAGCTGTAGTAGACATCTTTTACAACAATTAAAGTTAAAGATGAAAGAGTCTATACAGCGGTAGGATCGTGTAGAATGGAGTATAAAATGAAATATATATATATATATATATATATATATATATATATATATAGCTGAGTAGTAAGTAGATATCACATAGTCGATTTATACTGGTTCGGACCACTGTCCTACGTCCAGTCCCAGACTCACTTCTGGTATTTCACTATGACTAACACCCTCACTTTACCCGGAGAAATAGGTTCACAAATACCCGAACAGCGGAACGGGATTTCTTGCCTCAACTGCTGAAGAGGTCTTCCTTAATACAGAATAATTGATGACTTGTTTGTGTTCTTGTTAACACGGATATGTCGATATATAGTACACCCTTCCTATATTCTTTCCTTGATGATAAACGTGAAGCTTGTTAAAGATTATGGAAGATAATATTGAAAATAGTGTGCCTTTTTTTGGAAATAGAGAGCTTGAAGTAAGATAGAATAAGTTAGAATGAGATTCGGTAAAAAGATTAGTTAATCAAGTCTTTATTTATAATATACAAAGAGTTACAACTGATCATGAAGAGATTTCATCAAGAGAAATGAATTAGAAAGTTGTGACTCTACATAATAGGTTGCAACTCTTCGTAATCAGATGTCTGAAAACATTATTCAGATGTCTGTTTTGTTTTAAAAAGTGAAACAATAAGGAAATAGTACATTTCATAGCAGTTTTAGACGTCTGAAAAATTTAGAATAGACGTCTGAATATTATGGAAAATTTAATTTTGTCTCAGCAAACAGACGTCTGTCTGATTTAATTCAGACGTCTGTTTTCTGGGAAAAACTTATTCCTTGCCTCTTTTAAATGTGAAAACATATATATATGATATGTGTGTATGTATATAATCATCAAGAAAGACTTTAACACGAAAATCTGGGGCTAACATACTCTTACAACATATTCAATCTTCATTTTGGTGTTCTTGAATCTGCTTGTCTAATATCTTCCTGCAAAACAAAGTTAGTCGATAATATATATTCTTATGTATAGTTGTCATAGCCAAAATATTTATATAGCGAGATCCAACATTCTCCCCCTTTTTGACTGATGACAACTATATAAGCTCCCCCTGTCAATATGCATATATTATTACTTGTTCTCCCCCTTTGTCATCCGACAAAAAGGAATTCTTATTAAAAACTTAAAGCACGTATGCATTACACACAAACATACAGAAACAAACATAACATAATATATAAACAAGCATACCATCAGACATAACATACTATTGCACAAACTAGAGTTTTGTGCTAAATATAAGGATATATATACCAAAATATTACACACCATTTAGATAATTTAGGAGTTTGTAGGCAAAATACGTGGACCAACATACCATCAACCATGCTTACCAGCCCTCAGAAGTAGATGCCTCAACAGTTGTCCCACCGTCTTTGGGAGAGCCTTGTTCGGAATCGGGAACTTCTTCAGCAGAACTTGAAGACAACTGAAATGGAGCTGGAGCTTGAGCTTGGCTTGAAGAAGTGTCGATGCAAGAATGTTTTTGATTAGACGTCTGTTAATGAATTTTTCATAGTTGCACACATCTTCTTTTCCAATGATAAAACCTTTTGAGTTATCTCCGAAGGTAACTGTGATGACCCCAAACTTCCACGGAATGAAAGTAAGGAATGATCATTTGGAATACAACATAAATATAACAATACATATCACAGACCCAACATAGCAAAGGAAAACTATAGAATAACAACATCATAGCAGCGGAATATGAATGTCATCAAACACAGAATCCCACAGTCACAGAGTTCTACATTATTACATCAGGTTTCAGCAAAAAGGAAATAAGTTTCAACTTCAAAATAAAACAACTGGAAATAAAATGAGTTTGGATGTCTCAGGTTCTAAAGATAAAATGCAAATAAAAGATAAATGATAGATAATCTTCACGGTCCAACATAAGCACCTCCAAATAAGCAACTCCAACATAGATAAGCAGCTCCAAGATAGCAACTCCAAAGAAAGCTAGACCTGTTACTTGGCTGCCCGTGCGGAAAAGAGGGCACCCGAGTTTGCAAAAGGTGAAAACAAACTACGAGTCAGTCATGGGACTGGTGTGAGAATTCTTAACTAATTTAACTAAAAATAATAAGGTAAATCCAAAGATCACGCCGCTAACGCGGAACGGGTTTATTCCAATGGATTGTCGTGCATAATTTAAGGTGATTAAACAAATAAATGAGTGAAACATAAAACAACACAATGCTTTTGGAAAAATGGAATCACCATAAGACTCAAGTCCCATCACACAATGCAACGCAAACCAGAGGATAGAGTTTTACCTTATGGTGATTAAACATGCTTGGTACGATAAAAACGAATTTGATATTATTATTAGTGTATATAAAAACATTTCAAAGTAAATGTATCAATCCTAGGAAGCATAACTACCATATATCATGCCTCCATACTAGTAATACAATCAAATCCGTAGGGTCGTATTGGGAATTTGGTTTTCCATCATGAGTCAAGGCTAGGGAGGAGCTCCTTACCGATTCGAGACACTCTAGCTAATGTCTTAGGATCCCCCGCAGTGAATCCTTGGAAAGCTGCAGGGCCAGTCCATACATACAGCTTTGTGGATTAGTTATTCCTGAACACACGTTTCCCAATCCTATAGGACCTATCATCCGAGGCGCGCCTCATTCCATCATCCACATAAGTAAAATATCAACCAGTTAAGCACTGACACTACCCCTAGCTAGAAAGAAACGTGATGCTCTCCCTGCGTTCCCTTCTCTCGTTTTAGACTCAACAGGGTTGTGAGGCTCGTGAAGCTACGTAATACACAAAGCTGTGCTTATTCAAGTTGTGCTTTGATCGTCGCCACAAGGTTCTGCTTTTCAACAAGAAACCTTGATCATTGCATCTTGGTATGTCACACTGTCGATCCATATCATACTATCAATCCTTTGCCAAAATATATAAAAGGGTGTTAAGCAAGAGAATGAATTCTCCGCCACCAATCATTCACATATTCGACAGAAAATAAATGAATACAATATAAAGGAGCACAATGTCGGACACACATTCCATTTATAAGCCCGTTCTGGGTCTGAACAAAACTAGAGATACCCTCGTCCCGTATGTCCATTACGGAAAGGAGATACCCGCATATCCGTGAAATCAACACGTACGTTTAGGAAATTACCCCGACCCTTGAACTGGGAGCAAGTCAATTCAGGATCTTGATCGTTGTCCATTCGAGGGAAGGTTTACGGTCTTCATACGCCGCCTTCGTACTTTGATTCTTAACGTCGTTTGATTATTTGGAACGAGAGTAACTCGGACTTTCCAAATAATCCTCATATATATATATATATATATATATATATATATATATATTGAAAATCCTTCCTTATCGTTAATATTATTTTATAACGATTAATTCCTATTTCAATTATTTAAAATAGTTAAATCTTTATATAATTACGCCTCGGGTCAATGGCGACCCTGGCGCTGCTTTCAACCAAGTTTGATTTACACATTTCTCAAAATCTAACCATTGGATCTTAACGTAGTTTATATCGTTAGGAAGATCTTCCCAAGATGGTCCTAACGGTTTTAGTTTTGGGAAAATCCGACGGTCGGATCTCTTGGTAAAGTCGTTTAAAGGTACGATTTCAAAACGCGAACTACCGCGCTCGATTCATTTTTAATTTTAATTATATTTATATATATAAATATATAAATATATAAATATAATCGTTCAACCATAATAACGTCGTTTGATTTAACAACGAGCTAAACAAGTACCAATCTCCATTAAATTTTAATTCATTAAAAAAAATGAAGATAATATTTCAGCATTCTGAATACATTCTTTTATCCCTTTAGTTACACTACAGATGTGAATTATAATTCAAAGTCCAATTTCTCCCTTTATTCCCTAGTTCTTATATTCACATAGAAGCGTAAATTATGCTGAATCCCATTACTTATTCTTTTATTTACGTTAAAAATGTAAATTGCATTATTTATTCTTTTACTTACACTAGAAATGTAAATTCCATTCTTCCAATTACACTGTAAAATCCTCTTGTAATTACATTAAAATGTAATTAACATTCCCTGTTAAATTTTCAATATAATGTAAATCCTTCTTTTTAAATTACATAAAAAAAATGTAATTTTCCTAACAGTGCGAATTTCTATCTTTTAATATGTCTCTTAATTTACAATATAAAATCATACTTTTTAATTACATTAAAAATGTAATTTATATTACATGTCAAATGTTGTCTTTTAATTTGCAAGGTAAAATCCTATCTCTAATTACATATAAAAATGAAATTTTATATTACATACCAATTCTCATTCTTAATTTACAAAAAAAAAAGTGTACCTTTAATTTACAATGTAAATTCTTCTCTTTAATTTACAGTGCAAATTCTCTTTCTTAAACTACATATAAAAATGTAATTTTTATTTACATGTAAATCCTATTCTTAATTACATATAAAAATGAAATTTTCAATTTACAGTGTAAAATCTCTTTCTTTATTTACATAACAAAAATGTGTTTTTAATTTACAATGTAAAATCTTACTCTTTATTTACATAACAAAAATGTGTTTTTAATTTACAATGTAAATCTCATTCTGAAGTTACATAATAAAAATTGGATCTTTTCACATCGTCATATTTCACCTTTTATTTTCAATAAAAATATTGAATCTTTTCACATCGCCATATTTCACTTTTTATTTTATATAAAAATATTGAATCTTTTCACATCGCCATATTTCACTTTTTATTTTATATAAAAATATTGAATCTTTTCACGTCGCCATATTTCACTTTTTATTTTCAATAAAAATATTGAATCTTTTCACGTCGCCATATTTCACTTTTTATTTTCAATAAAAATATTGAATCTTTTCACATCGCCATATTTCACTTTTTATTTTCAATAAAAATATTGAATCTTTTCACATCGCCATATTTCACTTTTTATTTTCAATAAAAATATTGAATCTTTTCACATCGCCATATTTCACTTTTTCTTTTCAATAAAAATATTGAATCTTTTCACATCGCCATATTTCACTTTTTATTTTCAATAAAAATATTTAATCTTTTCACATTGTCATATTTCACTTTTTATTTTATATAAAAATATTGAATCTTTTCACATCATCATATTTCACTTTTTATTTTATTCTACGTTAAATTTGTGTTTGAGAACACAAATAAAAGACATGTTTATTTTTCTATGTAATGTTTGTGCTTGAGGACACAAATAAGAATCATTCATTTTTCTATTCCAATTCAATCATGTATACAAAGTTGACAATATTTAATTGGCAATCCAATAAGGTGACAAAATGATATTATACATTGGATTGACAAAATAATGCCTTTCAATTAAATTGACAATTTAAATCAATTCAATACAAATGATTCACGTTTTTATATTGATTTGATAAGATAAATCAATTCAAATAAAGTGACAAAATATGAATTGATTAACTAGATCAATCCCATAAAAGTGACAAACTACAAATTTTGATATTGAATTGATGATCTAAATCTCACAGTCGTGTCGCGGTTTGTCAAAATTTCAAACTGCTTTGAATTGTTCCGTTTCAGTGTAGGATTGTATACCTTCTTTGTACGAACACAACGCTTCTGAAATCGCGTTATTCTGAGTTAATATGACCAAGTTATGGATTAAACAAGGTTAATAATTAATTTAAAAATTAAATTAATTAAAGCCATTAAGCATAAACCTTCTTCTTCCTCCAAATGAAAATCGGCCGTTGGGTTTTGCTATTGTTCAAAACTTTGAATTAAGTTTTTATGAGATCGGGTGAACGGTTTGAGGTGCCGTTGGTTGGAGGTGGTCGGCCTTGGAGAGGTGCTCGTGCGCCTGGAGTGGTGGAGGGTGTCGCTGCGTGTGGTGGGGACAGCGGGGGTTCAAAGGTGTAACACCCCACCTCCGCCAGGGTGGCTCTTGCAAGCACTCTGACTTTGGAGGGGCGTTTGAATCAGGTAAACATGCATAATGATATATCAAGGCAGAACAAGAACATATGTATATATGTAAACAGAGTAAATAACATAGATAAAACAGCGGAAGATTTTAAACCATTTCAAAACAAGTCTGGTACAACATAATGTCAATTTTCCAAATAAACAAGTCTAGTACATAAAACTGGAAGCTGAAAAGGAAAACATAAAGTAGCTATCCCCAAAGTGGAAAACCATAGCAAGCTCAAATCCGAAGCATACGTGAGCTATCCAAGAAAAGAAGCTAAGATCCAAGCTAAGTACTGGTATTCCCACCCTGTAAACCTAGGGGGGGGGAAACGAAAGAAAAGAGGCGAAAGAAAACAGGTCAGTCAAAAAGACTGAGTAAGCCCTACAACAATCAATGTAAACTGATAAAGTTAACTGGCATGAGCAGCAGGTATGAACATAGGGATAACAACATACTAGCATGTTGATTAACTAACAAGGCAGATAAAGGTGTCATCGCATAATCCGGTTTAAGGTTTTGCACCACAGGTGTGCTAACATTCTAACATGTCATGTATAATCCAGAATTTATCCCTTGGCCTAAACTTGGCCCAGTATCAGGTGTTTGACTCAAACCAAGATCTAACTTCTTGGTACCAATTCTAGTATAACAGGATTAGGTGTTACCCCAATGTTCACATCGAAACAGGACGGAACAGAATGGTCCATACAGAAATAGAGTTTGGGAAAAATGGGCTTTTACCATCCCAACAGATAAAGTACAGAAACAGAATGCTAACAATAATGGGCCTTTACCACCCTAACAGATGAAGTACAGAAACGGAATACTAACTATAATGGGCCTTAACCACCTTAACAGATAAAGTACAGAAACGGAATGCTAACAAAAATGGGCCTTTACCACCCTAACAGAACGGTACCACGCAGAAACAGACGGGTGTTGCCACCCAACAAAACAGACGGTACCAACAGAATCAGACAGAACTAAGTGTACCCTAAATCCTACCCAAGCGATCGACTCCCTAATACATAAATATCCTGTGTCGGCCCCACGATAGGGTGTATCACTCCCTAAAGTGGCAACCAATTGGCACAGGCATATTTACAGATGTCACGGCGTCTTACATCCTCAGAGGCA
Organism: Allium sativum; assembly: GCA_030737875.1. NCBI lineage: Eukaryota > Viridiplantae > Streptophyta > Magnoliopsida > Asparagales > Amaryllidaceae > Allium > Allium sativum. The sequence continues at coordinate 53,183,110 of CM060926.1, forward strand.
GACCGGGATCCATGCACGCACATGACCCGGTTGGAACGCACCATCAACACCCATCGCCATTATCAGAATGAACCACTTATAATTAGTTCAGTAAGCTTGCCCGGACCCTACCTACAGTTGGGTCAAAGTTTTGATACTAGAAAGAGTTACTGACTAATATGGGTCCCAAACAATAAATGACACAAGTATTCCCCCTTGTGTCCCCAGACTATCAGATTCAGATTAACTTATTGACAGAGTTCAGACATACTAAGTTCAGACGATTAGTTTTCAGACTAACGGATCAGATAACAGATTTACAAACTTGCCTAACTTAGTGTGGGTCCTACAGATCCGCAAAACAGGTTTGTTTAATTTATCAACCAAGTTGGTTTATCCAGACCAGATATCAAATTGGTTCTCAGCCTTACCAAATTACTGAATTGATTTGGTTAAGTATAGTTCATCTTAACCCCGTTAAATCACCGAGTTCAGATTGGTTAAGTGTAGGTTAACTTAACCCCGTTAATTTACCGAGTTCAGATTGGTTAAGTATTAAGTGGACCATGACTTAACCCTAATCATGAGGCATTAATTAATTTAATGCGCCTTAACCTCTCACATTAGACCTTGTTGTGGTTACTAGTTAAGCCGGGCGGGTCCGGGTAGCTTTACACCACAACTTGGTCTAACCTCGGGTTCAAGGTACAACATGACCAACTTCTCACATTGGGTCCTATTGTCTGTAGCAACTAGTTAAGCCGGTCGGTTCCGGGTAGGTTTACGCTACAAACTCAACCCAACCTCGAGTTGGCCACACTTATCTTTTCTAAGTGTCATGTCCATCGTGTTTCCAAAACACCTTACAAGTTTTCAAGCAATTGGGTAGACCTAACTTAATAGGTAAATTCCCAATGGGTAGACCTAACTTAATAGGTAAATTCTCAAGCTCATGTTTTTATGTCTTTTAAGTTTACCCAACCCCAAACGCAATCCCATCGCTTACATATCGCAATAGCGCATAAAGGATAGAAAGAGGGAACTTGGCATAATTATGACATAAAAATGTTGAAGCCACAAGTTCAACATGGTGGCATATGAAATGTTCATGTGTTCATACACTTGCATATTACATTTTTAGGCCTCATAAAACCAAACTTGGCATATTCATGATACATGGTGCTAAATGACATGTAGAAATGGCCATAAGTTCGCATTTAGCCTCACATGCAAGTTATCATAAGAGATATGATAACTTACATGTTGCCAAAATGCAACCTTTGGCATAAAGCTTGAAGCTTTATGTTCATAAACCCAAGATAAGCTTGCATAACATGATAACATGAACCAAATGAGCATCCCAAACTTGCATAGCATAACTTGCATATCATATGACAACTTGCATATCAAACTTGCATAACTTAACTTGCATATCATATGACAACTTGCATATCAAACTTGCATAACTTAACTTGCATATCATATGACAACTTGCATATCAAACTTGCATATCATATGACAACTTGCATATCAAACTTGCATAACATAACTTGATGAACTTGCATATAGCATCATAGTAAACTTGCATAACACATCATAGTAAACTTGCATAATACACCATAGTAAACTTGCATATCATACATTTAACTTTAGAGTTTAAGTATGAAAGGAATAGGGCTTACAATGCTTAAGAAGTCACAAAAATATGACAAAGCCCTTATGAAATCAATTAAACCCAAAATGCAAGCAAAACCCTTGAGCCAAAATGATCAAGACTCTTTCTTTATGATGCAAATATATAAACTTGACTTGAATGCAAGCTAATGATGCTCATACAAGTTTGAAAACACTTGTATGCATGGAAAATCACTTAGGAATTTATTTAGGAATTTTATGAAGAGAGTGGAGGCCATGAGAGGATTGATTTTGCCATAGTTTAGTTGTATGAATGAATAATGATGATTTAGGGTAGGTTAGGGTCTTATTTATAGATTAGGCAAGTGTTTTAGGCCATAGGATTAACCCTAGATTCAATCCAAGCCATCAAAGCATGTCTTGGGGAAGAAGTCAAGTGTAGGAACCATCTAGGGCCTTTAGATTAAAGATGGACCATGAGAACCATTCAAATGCAAAATCTGCATTTGAGCGAATCGGCCCACGGGTTGACAGCCAAACACCCTGGATTAACCCCTAGTCGACCCAGCGGGCTCGGGTCGACCTCAAAAATCGGCCGGTTCGGTTATTCCCCTCTCCCAATTCGTTGTTTTGAACATTTTTGCATATTTATTTATTTAATTTTCAATTATATATATATATATATCAATATATATATATTTCTCTGCGCAACCCATTTCACTTAATTAAGTATACTTTAATTTGGGAATTTTTCGTGAAACTTCGCGAGGCCATACCTTGGTCATACGGACTCCGATTTTCGAAAACTCGGACTCTATTTCGCGTATTTTTCCGAGACGAACGCAATGGCATAGCCCGTTTCCCTTGATTCAGATTTTACAGTTTAATTCTGCCTCCATTTATGTTATAACATGTTATTCAAAAATACGGGTTGTTACATTCTTCCCTCCTTAAAGGATTTCGTCCCCGAAATCTCCAAGTTAGGAAGAACGTATCCTACCATCCATCATCCATCTACTCAAAACATCATCCACGAGCAATCATTGTCCTTAAAAGGTTCTAAATGTTGTATGATCATATGCAAAGGTGTGTGTATATGTACTTATCTAATGCGAAAATCAGGAGGTTACTGATTCAGTAAACCCCCTTAATGCAAAATATGTTAGTGAAATGAGTCCATATGTATGCAAATTCCTAACATAATTTATAATCTCTACATGAGTGCACATAACATTCATCCATATGCAACATCCACGTGCTGAATTAACCATCTTGCAACCATAAGAATTGAAAATGTACACACGTCCATATGCAATATGAGAGTGTATTTCAAGCCGATCTAGTGCCTAGTGTGTGTTTATGCATCCACGAGCAACCACTGGCAACCACTTGCATCCACTTGCAACCATCAAACATAACATGTTTCAAACACATGTTTACATCCATAGGATTCCTATCTCAACAAGATACAGTCGAGTGATGGAAGCGAGTACAGATAAAACAAAAACTTGGTACATATACTTACAGACTACTAGTACAGATCAGTTTTCCCCAAATGATTCTTAGGAAACTAAGCATGGTAGAAACCCAGAATGTACTTGTCATAGTCACAGATACTCTCAAATCCCAATTTATCACAAACAGATGAGTTATAACTCTCAGGGAGTTTGAGACTATTACCAGATCAGAAGCAAAACTAGCATTAAAGTACCGAGTTTCTATTACAGAATCAAAATACCAGAAGAAAAAAAAGTTTCAAACTGAAAATCAGACAAGGAAAATTAAACATCCTACAGACAAATTATTCTAGCCCTAATCTATTCACCCGTCATGCGAGTATTCACCGTTCCTTCCGATGTAGTCCCTTTCTTCTTCGGGCAGTCCCTAGTGAAGTGTCCCATCTCTCCACAGTTAAAGCAAGTGCCCTTCCTCTTTCTGCAATCCTCGTTTAGATGAGTTGAGCTTCCACAAGTAAAGCACTTCTTTTCCTTCTTATCTTCAGACTTCTCCTCCTTCTTTTGCATTTCCTTTTTGGGCCCCGTTTTCTTGTTTTGAGACTCATTCACCTTGACCTCCTTCTTTGCACTCTTGTTTTCTTCATGGAGTAGGGCCATATCTACCAAACTCTCAAACATGGCCCCCATGGGCACATGAGACATAGCTAACTCCTGTAACGGCTCATTCAATCCTCTAGCAAAACGAAGAGCCTTCTTCTGAGTAGTACTCACCATATCCAAGCCAAAACGAGCTAACTGATTGAACTTGTTCACATATTCTTTGACGGACATGTCTCCTTGCTTCAAAGCAATAAACCTCTCCATTTGCAAATTCTCTTCAGTAGAAGACAGAAACTTAAGCCCGAATCTTGTCCTGAAATCGGCCCAAGTCTCAACGGGCCTAGTACCATTGGTGACTTCCCACCAATAAGCGGCTTCATCCCTCATAAGCCAAACCGCCAACAAGATCTTTCTCTGATCATCTAACCCAAAGATGGCAAATAAATCGTCGGTCTCTTTCAACCAATTTCTGGCCTCCACAAAAGTCTCAGTGCCTTGAAAGTTCTTGCCACCCATTGCTTTGAAATCTTTGCAAGTCTTTGCGAAGTCAGGTTGAGGATGCTGAGGGGGAGGAGGAAGAGGGACCTCAGCAACAGGTGGAGGAGGAACATTCGCGACAGGAGGAGGAGGAATATTAACTACTGGAGGAGGAGGAGGGACATCTGCGGAGCCGGCTTCGGTCGCCCTAGCCTCCAAAAGTCTCCTATACCAAACAGGTACGTGCACTCCCTCCGGAATAGCAAAGTTATCGGCCATACTGAAAACGAAGAAAAAGACAGATTCAGAATGGAGAAAAACGAAGGAATTTTGCTAATGGCTTTTTGGGGACTAGCCTTTAAAATAAACTAGACTTTTCTTTGGAAAATACTTTATACTTGGTTTTGAAAATAGTTTTCCAAAAGTTTTCTAAAAACCTTTTTGTTCCCTCTCGTAAACCATATGCTCTGATACCAAATGTAACACCCCACCTCCGCCAGGGTGGCTCTTGCAAGCACTCTGACTTTGGAGGGGCGTTTGAATCAGGTAAACATGCATAATGATATATCAAGGCAGAACAAGAACATATGTATATATGTAAACAGAGTAAATAACATAGATAAAACAGCGGAAGATTTTAAACCATTTCAAAACAAGTCTGGTACAACATAATGTCAATTTTCCAAATAAACAAGTCTAGTACATAAAACTGGAAGCTGAAAAGGAAAACATAAAGTAGCTATCCCCAAAGTGGAAAACCATAGCAAGCTCAAATCCAAAGCATACGTGAGCTATCCCAGAAAAGCAGCTAAGATCCAAGCTAAGTACCGGTATTCCCACCCTGTAAACCTAGGGGGGAAACGAAAGAAAAGAGGCGAAAGAAAACAGGTCGGTCAAAAAGACTGAGTAAGCCCTACTACAATCAATGTAAACTGATAAAGTTAACTGGCATGAGCAGCAGGTATGAACATAGGGATAACAACATACTAGCATGTTGATTAACTAACAAGGCAGATAAAGGTGTCATCGCATAATCCGGTTTAAGGTTTTGCACCACAGGTGTGCTAACATTCTAACATGTCATGTATAATCCAGAATTTATCCCTTGGCCTAAACTTGGCCCAGTATCAGGTGTTTGACTCAAACCAAGATCTAACTTCTTGGTACCAATTCTAGTATAACAGGATTAGGTGTTACCCCAATGTTCACATCGAAACAGGACGGAACAGAATGGTCCATACAGAAATAGAGGTTGGGAAAAATGGGCTTTTACCATCCCAACAGATAAAGTACAGAAACGGAATGCTAACAATAATGGGCCTTTACCACCCTAACAGATGAAGTACAGAAACGGAATACTAACTATAATGGGCCTTAACCACCTTAACAGATAAAGTACAGAAACGGAATGCTAACAAAAATGGGCCTTTACCACCCTAACAGAACGGTACCACGCAGAAACAGACGGGTGTTGCCACCCAACAAAACAGACGGTACCAACAGAATCAGACAGAACTAAGTGTACCCTAAATCCTACCCAAGCGATCGGCTGCCTAATACATAAATATCCTGTGTCGGCCCCACGATAGGGTGTATCACTCCCTAAAGTGGCAACCAATTGGCACAGGCATATTTACAGATGTCACGGCGTCTTACATCCTCAGAGGCAGACCGGGATCCATGCACGCACATGACCCGGTTGGAACGCACCATCAACACCCATCGCCATTATCAGAATGAACCACTTATAATTAGTTCAGTAAGCGTGCCCGGACCCTACCTACAGTTGGGTCTTAGTTTTGATACCAGAAAGGGTAACTGACTAATATGGGTCCCAAACAATAAATGACACAAGTATTCCCCCTTGTGTCCCCAGACTATCAGATTCAGATTAACTTATTGACAGAGTTCAGACATACTAAGTTCAGACGATTAGTTTTCAGACTAACGGATCAGATAACAGATTTACAAATTTGCCTAACTTAGTGTGGGTCCTACAGATCCGCAAAACAGGTTCGTTTAATTTATCAACCAAGTTGGTTTATCCAGACCAGATATCAAATTGGTTCTCAGCCTTACCAAATTACTGAATTGATTTGGTTAAGTATAGTTCATCTTAACCCCGTTAAATCACCGAGTTCAGATTGGTTAAGTGTAGGTTAACTTAACCCCGTTAATTTACCGAGTTCAGATTGGTTAAGTATTAAGTGGACCATGACTTAACCCTAATCATGAGGCATTAATTAATTTAATGCGCCTTAACCTCTCACATTAGACCTTGTTGTGGTTACTAGTTAAGCCGGGCGGGTCCGGGTAGCTTTACACCACAACTTGGTCTAACCTCGGGTTCAAGGTACAACATGACCAACTTCTCACATTGGGTCCTATTGTCTGTAGCAACTAGTTAAGCCGGTCGGTTCCGGGTAGGTTTACGCTACAAACTCAACCCAACCTCGAGTTGGCCACACTTATCTTTTCTAAGTGTCATGTCCATCGTGTTTCCAAAACACCTTACAAGTTTTCAAGCAATTGGGTAGACCTAACTTAATAGGTAAATTCCCAATGGGTAGACCTAACTTAATAGGTAAATTCCCAAGCTCATGTTTTTATGTCTTTTAAGTTTACCCAACCCCAAACGCAATCCCATCGCTTACATATCGCAATAGCGCATAAAGGATAGAAAGAGGGAACTTGGCATAATTATGACATAAAAATGTTGAAGCCACAAGTTCAACATGGTAGCATATGAAATGTTCATGTGTTCATACACTTGCATATTACATTTTTAGGCCTCATAAAACCAAACTTGGCATATTCATGATACATGGTGCTAAATGACATGTAGAAATGGCCATAAGTTCGCATTTAGCCTCACATGCAAGTTATCATAAGAGATATGATAACTTACATGTTGCCAAAATGCAACCTTTGGCATAAAGCTTGAAGCTTTATGTTCATAAACCCAAGATAAGCTTGCATAACATGATAACATGAACCAAATGAGCATCCCAAACTTGCATAGCATAACTTGCATATCATATGACAATTTGCATATCAAACTTGCATAACTTAACTTGCATATCATATGACAACTTGCATATCAAACTTGCATAACTTAACTTGCATATCATATGACAACTTGCATATCAAACTTGCATAACATAACTTGCATATCATATGACAACTTGCATATCAAACTTGCATAACATAACTTGATGAACTTGCATATAGCATCATAGTAAACTTGCATAACACATCATAGTAAACTTGCATAACACATCATAGTAAACTTGCATATCATACATTTAACTTTAGAGTTTAAGTATGAAAGGAATAGGGCTTACAATGCTTAAGAAGTCACAAAAATATGACAAAGCCCTTATGAAATCAATTAAACCCAAAATGCAAGCAAAACCTTTGAGCCAAAATGATCAAGACTCTTTCTTTATGATGCAAATATATAAACTTGACTTGAATGCAAGCTAATGATGCTCATACAAGTTTGAAAACACTTGTATGCATGGAAAATCACTTAGGAATTTATTTAGGAATTTTATGAAGAGAGTGGAGGCCATGAGAGGATTGATTTTGCCATAGTTTAGTTGTATGAATGAATAATGATGATTTAGGGTAGGTTAGGGTCTTATTTATAGATTAGGCAAGTGTTTTAGGCCATAGGATTAACCCGAGATTTAATCCAAGCCATCAAAGCATGTCTTGGGGAAGAAGTCAAGTGTAGGAACCATCTAGGGCCTTTAGATTAAAGATGGACCATGAGAACCATTCAAATGCAAAATCTGCATTTGAGCGAATCAGCCCACGGGTTGACAGCCAAACACCCTGGATTAACCCCTAGTCGACCCAGCGAGCTCGGGTCGACCTCAAAAATCGGCCGGTTCGGTTATTCCCCTCTCCCAATTCGCTGTTTTGAACATTTTTGCATATTTATTTATTTAATTTTCAATTATATATATATATATATATATCAATATATATATATTTCTCTGCGCAACCCATTTCACTTAATTAAGTATACTTTAATTTGGGAATTTTTCGTGAAACTTCGCGAGGCCATACCTTGGTCATACGGACTCCGATTTTCGAAAACTCGGACTCTATTTCGCGTATTTTTCCGAGACGAACGCAATGGCATAGCCCGTTTCCCTTGATTCAGATTTTTACAGTTTAATTCTGCCTCCATTTATGTTATAACATGTTATTCAAAAATACGGGTTGTTACAAAAGGCCGTGCCTTTGAAGGCGCAGTTCTCGAGATACGGGGTACGAGAGGGGCTGATTTCGGTATGGAATCGAAGAGGGGAGAGAGGGCTTCAGAAAGTTACACTACGGCGAGGTCTGAAATCAAGTGGAGGAGGAGAAATTTGAGTTTGAAAATTTGATGAAGAAAAAGGGGGGCGGCGGCTTTGAAAGGAACCGGGAAGATGATGTACTGTAGCACGTATTTATACGCGTATTCTAGGGTATTTCCTAAATTTTTTTTCAAAATTAGGGGTTTTCCGTCCGATCACCAAACAGAGCCCAACGACTGTCGAACAATAGGTTTTGACGTCTTCTGAACGCAATGGCACTAGTGTCGAAGTCTAATTCTGAAGTTTACTGCATGTTTCTTTTATTTTTAAAATAAATCCTTTTAATATTAATTCGAACGTACTTTCTAATTTTACCGGGCCACATACGAACTCAGAAAAATCCAGAAAAATTATTTGTAGCTTTGTTTTGACGATACGGTCCTAACAAAATTGATTTTATCGAATTCTGAGACTGTTTGAAAAATGGCTATTTTCCAGTCGATTAAAATTGACCGAAATTGACCAAACTGAAATCTTTTTTCCACGGTCACAAATTAATTCTAAAAATTATGAAAAATTAAACTTAGCCATAATTTGACCTTCCGAATCCAACAAAAGTGGTTTCGTCGAAAACCGAGGTCGTTTGCAAAACGGCTATTTTTAATATTACAAATATATAGAAATTCTACAGCGACTATTCTGAAATTTCAACTAGCCATAACTTTTGATTCCCGCTATGAAATTTCGATTTTTCAGATTCGTTAGAAAGATATTTTTAAATAGATTCTAATATTTTTTGGTTTCACCAAAATCCGATCTATTCTGCATCCTATACAGTCAGTCAAAGTTCAGATTTGACTTTTCAAACTACCGTGCTCTTTCTAATTCCTTTTATAATTAAATTGAATATATTCGAATAAACTTCGATTAAAATAAATTCCCAGTCGCTATTATTTGAAATAATTTATTTCAAAAATTCAAAAATCTCTTAAAATTTCTAAAATAAATTTTTTAAATTGGCCCCAAATTCCGGGTTGTTACAGTAACTGAGCCACGATCAAAGTATGAAATATTGGTTAGCATATTTTTATCTCCGGTTATTTGTTTTGAGCAACCACTGTCTAAGATCCATTTTCTCTTTTTGAATGGGACCTACAAAAAATATTAAATAAGCACATTATTACCCACTTTTTGATAGGGTTCTAAGAGTTAGGTCTTAGGAAGCCAAACTCAAGTGGGTTTAGTATCCCTTTTGTATAGATAATTTTTATTATTATGCACAGATTCCATAAATGAGTTAATATGTTTGTTTCTAATCAAACTATTACTAGTTTTTGGAACCCATATTTTAATTTTATTAATGAATTTTGATTTGTCTTTAATTTTTGAATCAAATTTCCTCTTTAATTTAGTATTTTTTATAGGAGCAATTTTTTATTCTTTTATAATTCCTAAACCATGTTTATTTGAAGATGGTTGAGAACTTTCTATAATTCTTGATAAATTTTCTCTACACTTATTAAAGTTAGAAACATTTTTACAGATGCTTTCTAACTTAGTTCGGATACTTTTATTTTCTAATTCTAATTTTTTTATTTTAGTTTTCAACATGTGATTCTCAGAAATAATTTCATCATTCTTTGTCTTTTGAGTTTCGATTTCTTGACTCAAAAGAGAAAGCTGACTATTTGAATTTGTAAGAGTATTTTGAACTTTTTCAAGTTCTTTTTCTAAATTATTTTTTCATCTCTCAACATATCTCTTTCAAATTCAGCTTTATTCTGATTTTCATGAGTTTCTTTAAGCTTTTTCTTCAGAGTTTTTTTGATATTTAAAAGTTCAACATTAACATCTATTAATTCTTCGTAAGATAAGTTACTTACATCAGATTCTTGAGCCATGAAGCACACATTTGCTTGTTTATTTTCGCTTTCATTATCATTGTCACTGTCTAATGAATTTGAATCTGAGTCGTCCCATGTAACAGAAAAACCCTTTTTCTTGAATTTATCTTTCTTATTCTTGTTGTTGAAGTTTTTCTGATTTTCATTCATTTTTGGATAGCTTTACCATATGACCCTTCTTATGACAATTGAAACATTCCAATTTTGAGGATGAAGGTTTGTTTGAGGTATTCTTTTTGAAATTTCCTTTCCTATATTTCACAAATTTCTTAAAGTTTTTGGCAATAAAGGCCAGATCTTCGTCTTCTGATTCAGATGCCTTTTTATTAGCATGAAGGGCCGCATTCTTCTTTTCTTAAGCTAATTCCCTTTTTGCTTGAAGGTGTACTTCATAAGACATGAGATTTCCTATTAGCTCTTCTGGTTTCATAACTGATAGGTCATTTGCTTCTTCAATAGCTAGTACTTTTCGTTCCCATTCTTCAATTAGAGATTTTAGTACTCTTGATATGATATCAAAGTCACTATTTTTTCTCCTAGTCCTGTCAATGCATGTAAAATATCTTGAAATATTGAATACATTTCATTGATAGTTTCAGTTTGTTTCATCCTGAAGTTCTGGAACTAGTTTTTGAGCATTGAAAATTTTGTTTGTTTGACTTTGCTTGTTCCACCATGGATAGTTTTGAGTGTTTCCCAAATTTGATATACTGATGTACAAATACTAACACGATTGAACTCATTTCTATCAAGAGTACGGTATAGCATGTTCATAGCTTTTGTATTTGTATTTGCCTCCTCTTTTTGAACTATTGTCCAAGTTGAATATTCTGTTGCAGGTGCCGTAAATTCTTTTTGAGTAGCATTCCATGCACTAAAACCACTTGCTTGCATATAAATCCTCATTCTTGTAGCCCAATAGTTGTAGTGCAGTCCATAGAATAGAGGTGGTCTTTGAGTAGATTATCCTTCGGCCAAAGTAGCTGAGCTAGTACTTAGTTATTCTCCATTTTATCAAGGTATCAAATAACGGTGTTACAGTTATAGGATGGCCTTATTTTGATACCAATTGAAAGAGTCTATACAGCGGTAGGATCGTGTAGAATGGAGTATAAGATAATATACATACATACATACATATATATATATATATATATATATATATATATATATATAGCTGAGTAGTAAGTAGATATTACACAGTCGATTTATATTGGTTCGGACCACTCTCTTACGTCTAGTCCCAGACTCGCTTCTGGTATTTCACTATAACTAACACCCTCACTTTACCTATAGGAATAGGTTCACAAATACCCGAACAGCCGAACGGGATTTCTTGCCTCAACTGCTGAAGAGGTCTTTCGTAATATAGAATAATTGATGACTTATTTGTGTTCTTGTTAACACGGATATGTCGGTATATAGTACACCCTTCCTATAGTCTCTCCTTGATGATAAACATGAAGCTTATAAAGGATTATGGAAGATAATATTGAAAATAGTGTGCTTTTTTTTGGAAATAGAGAGCTTTAAGTAAAATAGAATAAGTTAGAATGAGATTCAGTAAAATGACCAGTTAACAAAGTCTCTATTTATACTATACAAAGAGTTACAACTGATCATGAAGAGATTTCATCAAGAGAAATGAATTAGAAAGCTGCGAATCTTCATAATAGGTTGCAACTCTTCTTAATCAGATGTCTATAAATATTATTCAGATGTCTGTTTTGTTTTAAAAAGTGAAGCAGCAAGGAAATAGTACATTTCGTTGTAGTTTCAGACATCTGAAAAATTCAGAATAGTCGTTTGAATATTATGGAAAATTTAATTTTGTCTCAGCAAACAGACGTCTGTCTGGTTTAATTTAGCATCTGTTTTCTGGGCAAAACTTATTTCTTGCCTCCTTTAAATGTGAAAACATATATATATATATACGATATGTGTGTGTGTGTGTAATCATTAAGGAAGACTTTAACATGAAAATCTAGGACTAACAAACTCTTACAACATATTCAATCTTCATTTTGGTGTTCTTGAATCTACTTGACTAATATCTTTATGCAAAACAAAGTTAGTCGATAATATATATGCTTATGTACAGTTGTCATAGTCAAAATATTTATATAGCGAGATCGAACAAAAGAGTTGTTGAAAATAAGTGTTTTACAACTTTTTTGAAAAAAGAGTTGTAAAAGACCCTTATTACAACTGCCGCTTAGTAACAGTTGTAAATATAAAGTTGTAATATGATGTTTTTGTTGTAGTGTTAATGTTAAAGAAGATTAACTTTCAGTCAAATACCTTGGTGTGCCCTTCTAGAATAATATGATCACGAGCGGAGAATGAAGGGAACTCATTAATGAAGTTAAAAACATGCTCCAAGGGTGGAGGGCCGAATTTTTATCCTTTACTAACCGAATAGAGCTTGTTCACCCGGTGATTACTACTAAATTGAGATTCTAGTTTTCGACCTTCAAAATCCTAGAGGCATATATACATAAAACTAATTCTGTTTGAGCTAATCTTATTCGGAAGGGGGATGCACAAAGTCAGTTATAATTAGTTGTTATATACCTAAATGTGAAGTAAAGGAGGAGTTTGTCCTCAAAAACTTAAAAAATCTGCAAAAATTGCGACTTTGAAACTCACATGGAAGGCTATATCGTTCAATAATCTATGAGCTAGGTGAATAAGGCATAAATATATAAAAGCTAATTTATGTTAGATGAAAATTGACCACACTTTTGTCACGTGGAAGGCAATAATGAAGTGTAGAGATGAGCTACAAACTACGGTTGAAAGGCAGTTTACGAATGCGGAATGGCCATTTTATAGTTTGACCACTGTATAAAGCCATGCAGTTAAAACGCTTAGCGGTTCTATAGCGGGGGGGGGGGGGGGGGGTGCAAAAAGGTGTTGCGAGGGTAAAGTGTAGAAATAGTGGGGATATAGCGGAGGTGCAAAAAGGTTCGTTAGATGTAAAACCAAATATTTGAAAATTATTTAATCATCTCTCTTACATTATATGTGCACAAGAAACTAATATTAATTAATCTTATATAAAAAATCAAGAAATATCAAAGTTATGCATGCTAAATCTGATGAGTGTAATTGATTGTCACCATATATTAGGCATATATGCATTAAATCTAGCCCTTTATGCTCAATTTACGGAATTTTTTAAGAAGAGAACTAGTCAAATCAAGCTACGTATATCAATATTGCTAAAGCGGATGCTAAAAAGCCTTGATTTAGTGGACGCAGCGGAAGATAGCAGAGCTAAAAGTAGATCTACTATTTATTAGCATTAAGTTGAAATAGCGTAATGGATGAAGAGTGCTATAGGCTATAGCGGGAATATTGCGGGGCTTTAACGGGGACTTAAGTACATAGGTATAAAGGGAAGGAGTTTAATTCAAAACTTAGTCGGGATACTTTCTCGGCCTTTAGTGCTAGAGATGCATTAGTTATCAATGTTATTGAAGCAGACAATAGAACACTGATAGGTTTCCGATAATCAAACAATTTGATGACCGCATTCAATTCACACCAATTTTCACTAGGTTATATGTTGACACTCGGGTCTAGAATCCCACCATAAAGGAGTTCACCTTCAAGTCAGCATGGAAGTAGACTAGAATGCACAAATCAGCTTTAGGCTAGGCTAAATTTATTTGGGAAAAGGCTAATGTCCCGAAAATGGTTTTTACTACCTATAAGGCGGTTCTTGTCCAATTAGCAGCTAAAGATCGATTGGTCAAATGGGGTATTTTCCATGAAAACAACTGTAACTTATGCGAAAAGGAAGAGGAGAGTCACTCACACCTTTTTTCGACTGTAAATTTAGTAAAAATATTTGGTCTCGTGTAAAACATCAAATCTTGGATGGATATATTATCAGAAACCTAAAAGATGAGATTTTGTACATTAACCACTGTTGGAATATGGTAGATTTTCTCGCCAAGGTTGCTCACATAGCCGTTACCACTATCGTTCGACACATGTGGAAGGAGAGAAACGCCAAGGGTTTTCGAAGTCAACAAAAAGAGAGGAGGCAGTCAACAAGATGATAAAAGCGAACATGAAAATAGCGATGAAGAGAAGAAATAGGAAAATTCTTATCGAAGTCAAGCAAGAAGAGTTGGAGGTAATGTACAGGTTGTGTCTATGACGAAAAGACACGACACATTGATGGGAGCTGCTATGTTTTTTTAGATCTGAACCTTGCTTTTTGGTTCTTCTTTTGGTTGCAATAGAAGAATGTCTCTTTTTTATTCATGCTTTATGTTTGTATTATAAAGTTTATAAATGTCGGCTTGTGGATTTCTAGTCTATTTGCCTAACCATTGTAGCAACAAACACTATTTAACTATAGAAGGCACGGGCCGCAAAGCCCATATCAAATAAAGCCCTTAACTCATTTTCAAATATATATATATATATATATATGTATGTATGTATGTATATGTATGTATATGTGTGTGTATAAACACGCATAAACATATACATATGTGTACGTGTTCTTTCAATCTTGAGGTATTGATTTTGTAAACGAGGACTCGGGATGGAGCTCGAAATTTGGGATAACTAAGAAGCGAGTTTGAAGTAAAACGCATGATGCTTCTAGAGGAAGAAGTCATTGGACTAGGACTTGACCGATGTCTTGTTTCAGTTTATTTTGAATTGCATTTAAATCTAGATATAGACTATTATCAACGTATTTTATAAATATGCTTTTATCCCATTTAAATGAAATTACACTTCAAATATTTCATATTGAATATAAACAATCTATTCAATTTCAATATATCATTCGATAAGAATTTATTAATTTAATTCTATTTATATAATCAAATAGAATTTAATCTAGTAAAAATTTATTTTTAAATTATAAATTAACAAATATCGAGTTCAAATGATTTTATTTTAACCAAATTTATTTATTTATGCAGTGTAGAAAACAGTGTTGTTACAATGTGCAGATATTAAATCTACAACAATTTAGCACTATGCACATTTTCTTGACATTTTTAATTTTTGATAATGCAAATAATTTTGTCTAATATATCATATTTAAATGTTTGCAGTAGCATCACGGTAGAGAGTGAACCTCCCTTTGATAGTAAAAGGTGGTTTTAATCCTTACCTTGAATAATTATGCCTTGAGGCAAAATAAGTTAGTGTTGTGGAGTTTCATGGGACTTGTTCGGGCTAGGATACCATATACCCTTAAAGGAGAACGGTCTGCCACTATTCTTTCGTTAGTCGTTCATTTTTCTAATTAAAACTAATGAAAAGTTACAAATATTGCTTCTATTCAAAGCAACGTAATTTAACGATCTGTTTCTCCACCAGATACCATTAGTAAGTATTTCTTGAACTAATTCGTCTAGAGTACTATTAAAATTAGATATCCATCACTTTCTTCTATCATTACAGGACTATATATATATATATATATATATGTATGTATATATATATATATATATATATATATATGATCAAGAGCACCACAAATAGTGCAACACCCCTTTAGTCCCTTGATTTCCACAACATATTTTTGTTTCTCTCTCTTTCCACTAATTCTCTCTGCCCCCACTAACTTATTTAAACATAAATGTGTGTCTATTATTGGAGTGCAAAATGGGTGCCACGAAAGAGGGTGTCATATAACCCTCGTTATATATATATATATATATATATATATATATATATATATATATATATATATATATATATATATGTTTGTATGTATATGTATGTATGTATATGTGTGTGTGTGTATATATATGGTTCTTTTATTTAACGCGTATTATACATAAGTACACACATATGCACAACACATTTACAAATATACACCACGTCTCACACTCACAACCCTTGTGCTACCAAATAACTACCATTCAAGCCCAAAAAACATAAAAGATAAAAATCCTAAGTTACCAATAGGACCATTGTCCCACTTAGACCCAAACAAAGAGATCACATTTCTCTATGGGTGAGCGTCCGACCGGTTCGGTTGGTTTGGAGGAAAAATGTTTCAAACCTAATTAAAATCGAACCGAACTGGAATAATTTCGGTTAATTCGGCCGACAACTGATTTAAAAAAACTTGAAGGATATGTTATCATTCAAATGATTAATTCACTCAAATTCAAACTTAAATTTATGTTTATAGGAATTATTCACTAAATTTTATGTTTACAATAAAATTTTACTTACTTTAAATAAGAAACTTTGTATTTTACTACTAATTCAATTATTTAAAGTGCTACAATATCAATAAATTAGATGATACAATAAAAGTATGGTTAATTCGGTTAAACCGAAACCAAAGAAAATTATTATACACATCGAATTCAAGACGATTTAGTTTCAAAAATGTAACAACCCGGATTTTCAGAACCAATTTAATTTTTTTTAGCTATTTTAATTGATTTAAAATGATTTATTTTAAATAACAACGACTAAGAGTTTATTTTAATCGAAGTTAGAACGAATAATTTTATTTTAATTATAAAACGAGCCCAAAATGGCGCAGATGTTTGAAAATTCGATCTCTATTTTCAAATGAATGTACAAGATTCAAAATAAATCGAATTTCAGTAAAACAAGAAATATTTGAATCTTTTTAATAATATCATTCAAATGAATGTGAAAAATCTAGATTTCATAATGGGAATAAAAAGTTATGTTTAGTCTAAAATTCAAAATAGTCACTATGGAATTTATATATTTTTTATATAATATATGGCCTTAAAATAGTCATTTTGCAAACGACCTCCATTTTTTATGAAACCACTTTTGTTGGATCCGGAATGTCAAATTATTGCTAGATTCCAATTTTCAAAATTTTTGGAATTAATATGTGAGCGTGGCAAAAGAAGACGTGTTTTGTCAATTTTAGTTGAATTGGATCAACCAGAAATTGGCCATTTTTCAAACGATCTCCAAATTAGATGAAATTAGTCTTGTTAGGACCGTATCGTCAAAACATAGCAAGATTTATTTTTCTGGAATTTTTGGATTCAGTATGTGCCTAAGTAAATTAAAATGTATGTTGAAATCAATTTTGAACGTTATATTAAATTATATTTTAATTTAAAGAAAACCTGATCGAAACTATCGAATTGGCTTACGGAAAATATCTCATTATGTCCGGAATGGGGGTAATTAGCTAAGGGCAATAGTCATTGGGTTCGATTTGGAGTTCGAACGGAAAAGTAACTTTTTTGGTATTAATAAATTAAATATACATATATTGGTCAACACCCCCATTTTTCCTTCTTTCTCTTTCCCGTCGGTTTCAAAAGAAATAAAAAAATGAAACCCTAGCGCCGCCGCCTGACCTCGCCACCGTCGCCAGGCACAGCGCCTCCCCCGGCTCTGCCTCAACCTCACCGCCCTCTCTCTTTCCTTCTACCGCCTCACCTGTAACAACCCGTATTTTCAATAAACTGTTATAACATAAATCGAGGCAGAATTTAATTTAAAAATCAGAATCAGGG
Source organism: Allium sativum (assembly GCA_030737875.1). Classification (NCBI taxonomy): domain Eukaryota; kingdom Viridiplantae; phylum Streptophyta; class Magnoliopsida; order Asparagales; family Amaryllidaceae; genus Allium; species Allium sativum. The sequence goes on from CM060926.1 coordinate 53,200,980, forward strand.
GAAACGGGCTATGCCATTGTGTTCGTCTCGGAAAAATACGCGAAATAGAGTCCGAGTTTTCGAAAATCGGAGTCCGTATGACCCGGTTAAGGCCCATTGAAGTTTTCAGAAACTTCTATGCTAAAGACAGATTTAAATTTCAAATTAAAAACAGGGATTAGGGCTAATCTGGGTTAGGCGGGAAAATTCCCGCCAGGGGGCCCATGTCGACAGGCATGTCGACAGGGCACCCAGGGAGTCGACAGCCCTGTCGACAGGGGGTGCCCAGGCAGTTCAGCCTGGTGCACCATTTCTGATTTGGGTTGGGTCAAGTGGCTTGGTTCTAGAGAAATCCGAGATCTGACGGGCCAAACCTAATCTAGGGTTAATCCTAGGGCTAAAAACACTCTAATCTTCTATAAATATACCCCTAATCCTACCCTAAAGCCTCATTAATCAATCTAGCAACTAAACTATGTCAATTTGAATCCTCAAATGGCCTCCACCTAAAACCTAGCCTCCACCTTCCTCAAAGTTAAATCCTATGAAGATATGATGATCATACAACCTTTTCTATGTTGTATGAATGCTTAATAACTTGCATACTTCATTAAGTAGCAAGTTTGATTTGCTAAAGTTTGCGTTTTGGGATTTTGCAAAAGGGTTTTCTTATTTGAGGCTTTGTTTTGAGTTTTTAAAAGGGCTTCTTCATCTTATTTGGTGGATTTGTGGCTTGTTTATATTTGTAAGCCTCGTGCTCAATCTTGTTAACCTCGTGCTCTGATACCAAATGTAACACCCCACCTCCAGCTGCTAATATTCCCCCTCCCGTTGCTAATGTTCCTCCTCCTCCCGTTGCTGAGGCTCCTCTTCCTCCTCCTCCCCCTCAACATCCTCAGATTGAGTTTACAAAGGTTTGTAAAGACTTCAAGGCAATGGGAGGCAAGAATTTCCTAGGCACGGAATCTTTCGTTGAAGCTAGGAATTGGCTGAAGGACACGGAGGACTTGTTTGCCATCTTTGGGATAGATGATGAGAGAAAGATCTTATTAACCGTATGGCTTTTGAAGGATGAGGCGGCCTATTGGTGGGAGGTCACCAATGGGAAGAGGCCCGTTGAGACGTGGGCCGATTTGAGGGCTAGATTTATGACCAAGTTTCTATCTTCAGCCGAGGCGAATTTACAAATGGAGAAGTTCATTTCATTAAAGCAAGGTGATATGTCGATCAAGGAGTATGTGAACAAGTTTAACCAGCTGGCCCGCTTTGGTTTGGATATAGTGAACACCTCGGAGAAGAAGGCTCTTCGATTTGCCAGAGGATTGAACGAGCCACTGCAGGGCTTGGCGATGTCACATATTCCGCATGGAGCCACTTTCGAGAGTTTGGTTAATATGGCTCTGCTTCAGGGAGAGGGAAAGAAGGAAGTCAAGTCGGGCGATACTCAAGCAAAGAAGGCTGATTCTCAAGGCAAAGGCAACCAAGGTCAAAGCAGTCAAGGAAATCAGAATAAGAACAAGAAGGACAACAACAAAGGCAAGGGGAAGTGCAATTACTGTGGCATAGCTGGGCATTTTGCTAAGGATTGCAGGAAGAAGAAAAGGAAGCTCAGTGGTGGATGCTTTTCTTGTGGAGAGGCTGGGCACTTCAGCAAAGAATGCCCAAAGAAGAAAGGACAGGCTGGATCTTCAGGAGGGCAAGTTCATGCTCTCAATGCCGCTTCAGTTCCCGAGCGAGGTAGTGTTTCTGTTGAGAACCTTGTTTATATCTCTGATCTTCCAGTGCGTACCTTGTTTGACTCCGGTGCATCACATAGCTTTATTTCATCTAATCTTGTTGATAGCTTGCACCTCAGTACTAGCTTAGTTGATGATCCCGTTTGTGTCTCGAATCCCATTGGGGGTTCTGCTCATCTATCTATGATATGCGAGGATCTGAAGATCTCTATACTCAGCGTTGAATTCTTGTGTAGTGCGTATGTTCTAGGTTTCAGGGGATACGGATTGATCTTGGGCATGGATTGGCTGTCTAGATATGGGGCCATTCTGGATTGTGAGCATAGGGTTGTAAGGCTTGTGACTCGCCTGGGCAACACCTTAGAGGTTTCATGCAATCCGAAGAATCCCGTCATGTTATGCTATCTAGAATCTCTCGACTCATCAGAGGAGGCCCTTCAGTCTGTAAGGGTGGTCCGGGATTATCCAGATGTGTTTGAAGAAGTTAAGGGGTTGCCCCCTAAACGAGAGATTGACTTTCGCATCTATCTGGTAGATAATGCTAAACCTGTTTCTTTGCCCGTTCGGCATATGGATCCGCGTGAGAGACGGGAGCTGAGCAAGCAAGTGAAAGAACTGCTTGAGAAGGGCTTCATCAGAAGGAGTATATCCGAATGGGGAGCGCCTGTGGTGTTTGCAACTAAGGCAGATGGCTCTCTTCGACTCTGTGTGGATTATAGAGAATTGAATAAGCTGACTAAGAAGAACAGACACCCGTTACCGAGGATCGACGATCTCTTTGATCAACTTGTTGGTGCTTCTGTTTTCTCTCAGCTTGATCTTGCTACGGGTTTTCATCAGCTCAGAGTGGCTGAAGACAGTATAGACAAAACTGCATTCAGAACTCCAGACGGATTCTTTGAATGGCTTGTTATGCCGTTCGGTTTGACGAATGCACCCGCGTATTTTGTGGATTTGATGAGTAGGGTGTTTCGGGAGTTCTTGAATAAGTTTGTCGTGGTCTTTGTTGATGATATTCTAGTCTTCTCCAAGGATGAGGAAGAGCATGCGAGGCACCTAGTAGAGGTGATGAACACACTCAGAGCACACCAGTTAAAAGCCAAGTTCTCCAAGTGCCACTTTTGGAGAAGGGAAGTCAGATTTCTTGGGCATATCGTATCCAAGCAAGGCTTGGCAGTGGATCCCGCTAAGGTAGTTGCAGTTCAGGATTGGAAGACTCCAAAGAATGCAACCGAGGTGAGAAGCTTTCTGGGTCTTGCGGGTTTCTATCGGAAGTTCATCAAGGACTTCGCGAAGATATCCGCTCCTCTTACTAAGTTGACGAAGAAGAACTTAGTCTTTGCTTGGGATATGGATTGTGAGCTTGCTTTTCAGAAGCTCAAGAGAGCCCTTACCTCCGCACCAGTTCTAGCCTTACCCGATGGTGGTAAGATATTTACCGTGTACACCGATGCTTGTGGCACGGGATTGGGTGCCGTTCTGATGCAAGAGGGCAGAGTTATATGTTTTGGTGGGAGGCAACTTAAGGTGCATGAGCGGAATTATCCCACTCATGATCTAGAGCTGGCAGCGATTGTATATGCGCTCAAAGCATGGCGTCATTATCTTCTGGGAGAGAGATTTGAGTTATATACTGATCATAAGTCTTTGAAGTATCTCTTTTCGCAGAAAGACCTGAACTTAAGACAGCTGAGATGGATGGAATTTTTGGCTTCCTATGATTTTGAGATATCCTATACCCCTGGCAAGGGGAATGTTGTAGCGGATGCGTTGAGTAGGAAAAGGTTGACACTAAGTCCTCTATTTGTTGAAATGAAGAATCTAGAGTTCTTGGCGACCTTTGATTTCTCTTTGGCAATGGAGTCGGTGACCGGTTCCTTGGCATCCCTAGAGCTCAGGCCTACCCTTCTAGATCAAGTCGGGACTTCACAGAAGGAAGACCCCCAGATAATGGAGATCATGGACAAGCTGGTTCGAGGGGAGACATCTAGTCACCTTGCTCGATATTCTATAGACGATAAGGGTTGGCTGAGGAGGGATGGAAGGCTTTATGTTCCGATGGTAGAAGATTTGGTGAGAAAAGTTCTTGAGGAAGCACACCGCTCCAAGATGACCATACATCCAGGTGGTGATAAGATGTATAAGGACATGAAGCGCGTTTTCTTCTGGCCTGGAATGAAGAAGGATGTAGCTGAGTTTGTCTCGAGATGTGTTATTTGTCAGAGAGTAAAAGCTGAATCAAAGAAGCCCGGTGGGCTATTACATCCGCTAGAGGTCCCGCTATGGAAGTGGGAGAGCATTTCTATGGACTTTATTGATGGGCTTCCAAGGTCTAGGAAGGGGAACACGAGCATATGGGTCATTGTGGATAGGCTCACGAAGAGTGCTCATTTTATCCCAGTAAAGAGCAAAAGAACCGCATCTGGACTAGCATCAGTATATCTTCGTGAGATAGTGCGACTACATGGAGTCCCTTCCAGCATAGTCAGTGACCGCGACCCCATCTTTACTAGTCAGTTCTGGAACAGTTTGCAGGAGGCTATGGGCACGAAATTGAACCTGAGTACGGCCTATCACCCACAAACAGACGGCCAAACAGAAAGGGTGAATAGGGTACTTGAGGACTTGTTGAGGCTTTGCATCCTGGATTTTGGTGGTGCTTGGGAAGACCATCTTCCTCTTGTCGAGTTTGCATACAACAACAGTTATCAGGCGAGCATAGGGATGGCACCCTTTGAGGCTTTATATGGGAGGCCGTGCAAGTCACCTACATGTTGGTGGGAATCCACGGATAAGCTTATACTTGGACCCGACATGATTAGGGATACATCCGAGAAGGTTGAGTTGATTAGAAGACGGATGAAAGCGGCCCAAGACCGGCAGAAATCCTATGCCGACAGGCGAAGGTCCGAATTGGAGTTTGAGGTTGGGGACAAGGTTTTCGTGAAGGTTTCTCCTTTGCGGAATGTGGTCCGATTTGGAGCTGTTGGGAAGCTAGCACCGAGATTTGTTGGACCCTTCCCCATCATTGAGAGAATTGGGAAGATGGCTTATAAAGTGCAATTGCCCGAGAAGTTGTCCGGAGTGCATAATGTCTTTCATGTCTCGCATCTCCGAAAGTGCCTGCATGAGTCCGCTGAGGTGGTTGAACCTAGCATGCTAGAAGACGTGGAAGTAGAGAAAGAAGCAACTTTAAGGAAAGCTCCGATTCGTATCTTGGGGACAGAGACCAAGAAGCTAAGGAATCGTGAGGTCAGATTGGTGAAAGTTCAATGGGGTGAAGCCGAAGAGGACGCAACTTGGGAAACCGAGGAGAAGATGCGTGGGCTTTATCCATTCCTTTTTGAGGGTACACTCTCAATCGCTCTCCTTTGTTAGTATATCTTTCTCTTTGCTATCCATATTTATCTAGTTATCGTGCTAAGCTTGTCATGAGAACCTTAGGTAGAAACCCTTTTGGATGAAACATGTGCTTGAGACATGTTATGTTTGATGGTTGCAAGTGGTTGCAAGTGTTTGCAAGTGGTTACTCGTGGATGCATGATACACATTAGGCACTAGATCGGCTCACACACTCCTCATATTGCATATGCATGAGTGTTTATGCTTATCCTTGGACGAACTTTGTATGCAATCACATGGATGTTGCATATGGGTGAATGATTGAGCACGCATATAGGTATAATACATTATGATAGGGATTTGCATACATATGGATACATTTCACTAACATATTTTGCATTGATCATTGCATTAGATAAGTACATATACACACACTTTTGCATATGTTCATACAGCATTTAGAATCTTTTAAGGACAATGGCTGCTCGTGGATGATGTTTTGAGTAGATGGGTGTTGGATGGTAGGATATGTTCTTCCTAACTTGAAGATTTCGGGGACGAAATCCTTTAAGGAGGGGAGAATGTAACAACCCGTATTTTCAATAAACTGTTATAACATAAATCGAGGCAGAATTTAATTTAAAAATCAGAATCAGGGGAAACGGGCTATGCCATTGCGTTCGTCTCGGAAAAATACGCGAAATAGAGTCCGAGTTTTCGAAAATCGGAGTCCGTATGACCCGGTTAAGGCCCATTGAAGTTTTCAGAAACTTCTATGCTAAAGACAAATTTAAATTTCAAATTAAAAACAGGGATTAGGGCTAATCTGGGTTAGGCGGGAAAATTCCCGCCAGGGGGCCCATGTCGACAGGCATGTCGACAGGGCACCCAGGGAGTCGACAGCCCTGTCGACAGCCCTGTCGACAGGGGGTGCCCAGGCAGTTCAGCCTGGTGCACCATTTCTGATTTGGGTTGGGTCAAGTGGCTTGGTTCTAGAGAAATCCGAGATCTGACGGGCCAAACCTAATCTAGGGTTAATCCTAGGGCTAAAAACACTCTAATCTTCTATAAATATACCCCTAATCCTACCCTAAAGCCTCATTAATCAATCTAGCAACTAAACTATGTCAATTTGAATCCTCAAATGGCCTCCACCTAAAACCTAGCCTCCACCTTCCTCAAAGTTAAATCCTATGAAGATATGATGATCATACAACCTTTTCTATGTTGTATGAATGCTTAATAACTTGCATACTTCATTAAGTAGCAAGTTTGATTTGCTAAAGTTTGCGTTTTGGGATTTTGCAAAAGGGTTTTCTTATTTGAGGCTTTGTTTTGAATTTTTAAAAGGGCTTCTTCATCTTATTTGGTGGATTTGTGGCTTGTTTATATTTGTAAGCCCTCTTACCTTCACTTTACAAACTTTAAAGTTAATGTTTGGTGAAAGTTGAGATTTATGTGAGTTTAGTTGATTATGCATGCTTATGCGAACTCACTATGTCATGTTTTATATGATTCACAAGTTATGCATGCTTATGCGAACTCATTATACCATGTTTTACATGTTTCACAAGTTATGCATGCATATGCGAGATTACTATGCCATGTTTTACATGTTTCACAAGTTATGCATGCTTATGCGAGTTTATTATACCATGCTATACATGTTTTATGGGTTATGCAAGTTTACCTTACCATGTTATGCAAGTTTCATGGGTTATGCAAGTTCACCTCACCATGTTATGCAAGTTTAATGGTTTATGCATGTTCAACTTACCATGTTATGCATATTTAGCAAGTTAAACATGTTTATGCGAATTCACCATGACATGATTTGCAAGTTTAACATGTATGCATGTTTATTATGACATGTGAAGTTCACCATGTATGTTATGCCAAGTTACCTTTTTACCCTTATACGTTATGACGAATATGTAAACGAGATAATGACGTTGGGAGGGTTTGGGTAAACTTAAAAATACATGAAACTAAAAGATTGGGAATTTACCTATTAAGTTAGGTCTACCCCTTGGGAATTTACCTATTAAGTTAGGTCTACCCAAGTATATGTTAACTTGTAAATATGTTCTAAAGTGGACATGACATTAGATAACATAATATGGCCAACTCGAGGTTAGACCTAGTTGTGGTGTAAATCTTCCCAGGTAACCACAACGTGGGGTCTAATGTGGTTAGTTGGTCATGTTGCACCATAAGACCCGAGGTTAGACCTAGACGTGGTGTAAATCTTCCCAGGTAACCACGGATGTCTAATGTGAGAGGTTGGGTGCGTTAGGTAATTAATGCCTCATGATTAGGGTTAAGTCATGGCCCACTAATACTTAACCAATAATGGGGATGCGAGGATTAGATGGGGTTAAGTGGCTACACTTAGCTAATTTAATCCAGGTTTAGGGAGGGGTTAAAACCACACTTAACCCTCTTAGAAACCCTAGCAACGTGGTCTGTTCCAGCAGTAATCCCAGTTTGGTATCATTCACAACCCTAGAGGCTAGGCTAGGGCGGGGCACGATTACTGGACTGATGTAAGCGACCAAAGCGACGGCTGAGTGGTACAGCGGTGCGGGTCCGGCGGGCTACGGACGTGCACGTAGTCCGATGTTGGACAAACTCGAGGCACGGGTACCAGTAGGCTTAGACTGTGCATTATTGCTTAGGTGTCTGGGGTTGACATCTTAGGGCTTGATACACCCGAAGGTGGACCCAGCACAGTCTGACTACATCCATGTGGGCCGTATGGACACCAACACTTGACGTGTTAGGTTTATAGGGAGCCGATCGACTAGACCGTTGGGCTGGGCCTTATACTAAGGTCACTTCATGTTATTGGGCCAAAGTTTGGGCTAAGGGATCAAAATCTGTTTTGTGGGTTTGCTAGTACACTGTGGTGCAAAGTTTAACCTCGTCTATGTGATGTCACCTTTATCTAGTGCCAGTATATTCATCTCAGTTTCCATCATACGGTTAACTTTATTAGTTTATAAATTGATCGTAGTAGGGCTTACCAGTCTTTTTGACTGACCTGTTTTCTTTCGCTTCTTTTCTTCCGTTCCCCCCCCCCCCCACAGGTTCTCAGGGAGGGACTACTTCTGCTTAGTGGATCTTTGACTTGCTTGTTGGATAGCTCATGTATGGATCTGAGCTAGCTATGGCTTATCTTTTATTTCTGGGGATTAGTACTGATGTTTTACCATGTATTTTGTTATCACGTATCTAGACTTATGTTGTATTTTGGATTATGACATTTTGATAGTATGTACTTGACTATGTTGGTTTTCTGAGATGATGATGATGGGTTTTTATCTGCTACCGCTGCTTTACTTATATTTATTTTTATATATCCTGTCTTGTGATATCTCTGTGCAAGTTTTACCTTCACAATAACGCCCCTCCAAAGCTAGTACATTCTAAGGAGTGATCCTAGTGGAGGTGGGGTGTTACATCACCCAACCACAAACGCCACCACCAAGCCATCGCCTGATCCCACAGCCACGCCGCCAACCGCCATCACCACCCACGCACCACCAGCGACTCCCCCAGACCCTCCTCCGACCGCTAGTCCACCTGTGGGGCCCCTCTTTAATAAAAAAATCAAATTTTTATAAAACCCGGTGTGTACATTTAGTCCCTGATCTTCCCGCCTCCATATCTCCCAAACCGAGCCTTTATGGCCAAAACTCCACAGTGCCAAAATCGAAGAACATGGTCTCCTCTTCGATTTTAGTATATGGAAGTCAGATTTTGGATTGCAGAGTTGTTCAGAAAACGCATCCAAAATCTACTATCCAAATACTGTCGTTTCGCGATTTCTGGCGAAATGGACCAATTTCGGAAGAAAGGCCACTAGGTGAAAGTCATTCTGAATGGTGCGCTTAAACTAGAAAAAAGACGGCATGAAGATTGGAACTCGTTTGCACATTTTGGGATTTGAACAACGAATCAGAACTTAAGAAAATCACGGCGTAGTGGATCCCAAAGTGAGGACACCTTCTCACTCTAATTATTTTATAGTTAGATATATAATAGGATGTAGACGGTGCTTAGTAGCACCCGACACTATTTATTGTACAAACCATGGTTGTTGTTTGGATTGTATTATGGTATAATTGGTTGCATTGTGTTGAATGGATGGTATTGTGGTTTAGTAGATTATTGTGTATGGCGCAAGCCAGTATCACGAGAGGGGTAATGCTGGACATTACTCCGGTTTTAATATCGTGCCGTTATAATGTCGAGATTTTCTGAAATAAATTAAAATAAATATTTAACATTGATTGGGATGATAAATTTTACACATTGCCCAACTTCACAAATAAATTCTGTGTTTGTTGATTGGAACCCCACATGTGTAATGACCCGCATTTGCAGAGGTATTATAATTAATTTATTTAATTATTTAAAAGGTGATTAAAAGGATTTCATCGTCGTTGAATTAAATAATGGTGAATATTTAATTAAAATAATAAATTAAATAATATATTTAATTCTAAAATAATCAAAATTGGCTAAAATGGCAATAGGGCGTGAACTGGATCATCTATGATATTTAATTCAGCTTGGAATTGAATTTGAATAAAGAATATATTATATAAACGATAGTTTAAACGTATAATTATATTATAATTAAAATCGAGCTCGAAATGGCGCTGCACTTTGTAAAATGGCGATTCGAACTTCAACTGAATGTACATGAATCGTTTTAAGCCGGATTTCTGTGAAACAAGAAATGTGTGGAGCTGGTGGAGTATATCTTTCTAGTGGAAGAGAAAAATCGGGATTTCGTCGTGTAGATTTTGATTCACGTCCAAATCAAAATTTTAGAAAAGACGCTGTGGAATTCCTTTTTAATTTATAAAGGAATTATTTATATTTTAAAAAGGAATTTCAATATAAATCGAATATCGGGTTGACCCAGATTTGAAATATCAAGCTTGAAATTCATAGAGGAATATTCTAGAGTTGTATGATATTCTGTTGTGAATTTATAAGATAATATTATTTTTAAATATTAAATTTAATTATATTTAAATATATTTATATATTTAAATGGGTCATTCAGAGCTGTAAAAATAAGCCACTCTTGCAAACGAAGTCGGAATTCGACGAAACTAATTTTGTTGGATCCGCAATGTCAAATAGTTGTTAGATTCCAGTTTCGTGATTTTTAGAGTCACTGTGTGGTCGTACGGATTTTTAGAGTGAGAAACAGTCAATATTGCGACGGTTAAAAATACACTGAGTGAGCATACGGAGTCCGAATTCGACGAAACCAGTTTCGTTGGGACCGTAATGTCAAACTCTAGCTACATGTCCATTTTCATGATTTTTGAGTATCATGTGTGATCATACGAATTTTAGAGGACGAATACAATTAGCGGTGGTTTATAAATAAATAAAATAATAAATATAAAATTATTTTTATCCTCCTATAAATACTTTAACATCCTCCAAACCCTTATACGTTTCTCCCATAGTCAACAAATAATCACGCCGTCGATATTCTTCACATCGCAGAAAGGGGGAGCAAAAATAAACTCAAAAGAAATAATAATTAATTTCTAGAATTCCCAAAACAAGTACCTTTGAACTCCACTTTCATTTCTCTTCAATTCTACATCTATTTTGTTGAACTCGGTTTCAAAGTTCTGGCTCGCAATATCCTCCAAGAAGCCTTGGCAGGACTGTCGCAACTAACAGGGAAGAAGAGGAGTAAAAATGGAGAAGGCGGGATGTTCAGGAGTCCAAGACGCATCGATTTATGGGTTTTGGTGGAATACTGTGGCGATTAAGTTCGGTGGTTTACTGTAAATCGTGGGATTTGGGGTTTCGACGCAGGTATTATTCAGTGTTTGAGTTTGATGATAATGGTATAGTTTGGACCGGCTTTGGGAGTGGGTAATTACGGTATCATTTGTTTGTCGAATCGATGGTGTGATGGAGGAGATAATGGTGCTAGAAGGTAAGTTAATGGCAAGAATGGGGGAGCAGGAAAATGCGAACGGGGGAGAAAGGGTAAGGGATCGGGCCTGGTAGTGACAATGTGGTATTGGGCTGTGTTAATATGGTAAAGCCCAACGAAGTTATACGTATGTTTAATTTTAAATTTAAATAAGGTCTTGACTTGTATATTTCATAACTTGACCATACGATATCAGAATTGGACAAAACTGGATCCGTTGGGATCGTATGGACGAGCGCTATGAAATGGGACTGACTGGGATTGGATTGGAGCTCATATGAATTTATGGCGAAATAAACTGTTTGATTCAAATCAAACAACAGTTTATCGTTCTTTAACGATGAACTGCAAATGTGAGTAAATCTCACTAACTCTGAACAGTTTATAATTTCATGTTGTATTTTTAGAACTGTTAAATTTTGGCTGATAGACTGTGTGTTGACTGTTTGATTGAACTGCTAGTCAGTTGGTGGAAATTATATATATATATATATATATATAACGTAAATCAAATATTGATTCTATTAACAGAATATTTCATATTGAATTGAAAGTGATGTTGATTATGTTGTGTAACATCTGTGATGCAGGGAAACAGGTCGGAGGAATCCAACTGGATTACTCAACATTTATTTTACGGTTTTTCATATATTGTGATATATGATGTGTTATAAAATCTGTAATGGATTATGTGTGTTAGAATGATATTGATCCTTGTTATTCGATATTTTAAATATCATAAAAGACCCTGGGATGTAAGAAGAATTATTTCAATGTATATTGAAATAAAGGAATTTTATAAAATCAACCGATTTTATAACAAGGAAATATTTCGAAAGTAAATAAAAGGAAAATGTTTATAAAACGAATAGAGTTTTATAAAGGGTAAAAATGTTGATAAAACGAATAGAATAGAATAAAGGAATATCTATTTAGAGAATAAATAGGATGATGGAATATTTATTTAGTAAATAAATAGAATTATAAAAGGAATATTTAGTTGGAAACTAAATAGGATTATAAAAGGAATCTGACGAGATAAAAAGGGGTTAATCAAACGTAGTTTATCAAAAGGAGTTAATCAAATGTAGTTTATCAAAAGGAGTTAATCAGACATAGTTATTTAGGATAAGTTACCATTTAGCACGACTGCTAGCGTAATTCGCAGGGCTGCAGATAGCCTACGGCGGTCGGATGTTTCCTGAGGGAATCAGGCGTAACCATTGTGATCGCTGCGATCTATAGTCAAGCGAATGGAGTTAAATCGAATATAGTTATTCGAAATAAAGTTAAAACAGATATTAGTTATTCGTATTAGAGTAAATCAAATAGAGTTAATCAAATAGATGTAAAGAAATAGAGTTAAACAAGATTAGAAACTGATTAGAGATTAGTTAAGTTGAATAGTTTTCTGAGTATCGATCTGATGTTGGTTTCGGCCTTCGGGCTTTATACTTAGAGAATTGTTCTCCTACTAGTTTACAGTCAGAGACCGATAGTTGTAGAAAGAATAGTGATACGTAAATAAGTTATGGAAATGTTTTCCAGCGTTAACATATATTTTCTAAACATAGAAAATAAGGATATATATATATATGATTGATGATTGATTGATAGAATTTCCATTTGGAAATAATATCGTTGTTTGCACACGTGTTTTTCTTTGATAGTTAAATCACATACTATCAAAGTTTTGACCATTTTAACGTTGTTAATATGGAGAGACCGGTTGGATTATTATCCAAAAAACCACTCTGTATTGGCATAAGCGTTGCGAATCATATATGCCAAAGATAATTGAAGACGGAGTAAAGTGCAAGGGCTATTGTATAAATCTTAGATAATAGTGCCTAAGATGGATATACTGAATAGTACCTTTGGTTCATCATGTTCATGGATGACTTGTATGGATGGATGTCTGACAGAGTATTTCCAGACGATCACGTACATTGATTTCTCCAACCGTACCAAGAGTGGAAGCGGAGAAGGAAACTTCTTTTAGCTAACACATAATGTATTGTTGAGGACGTCAATCGGTGGTCTGATGGATTTGACGATGTGGCATTTGAAGTGAATCTGGTATGATGATAAAGCGTAGCTTCTAGCCTCATCAACCGGTAAATGACAGAAATCGGGCTGGCAGCATGGCTAAGTCGGTCGCTCCGAAGTAGGGTGTATAATCACCTGATCTAGAGTTTCATTTACTTCTAAAAATCTATTGTCGATGCTGTCCCATTCGTGAAACGGTTGCTGATCCCAACCGTTGGTGATATACATTCGATACACTCAAACAAAATTAGTGGTTGGTCATGTGTGGCCGGGTTGCAAGATGTTCTTGTTGAACCCAGTGTATTCCTTTCTAGAGGTACACTAGCGAAAGGTGGTTCCATACCTTGTCATAGTTGGAAATCCATTACCCAATACGTGCTTGCGGTTTAGATTGTATACTGTATATGTAGAATGTGAGATGAAAGCGTTTCTGCTAGATGATTATTATATTGTGGTTGATAGTCATTATTATAATATCAAAAGGTTTTTGATATAAAGATAATTTGGATTCTCAGCGTGGTCTTACGAGATATCGTTTACTTGTTCAAACTGTTTTAAACTGTTTTACTCATACCAGTTCCATGACTAGCCCGGAGTTTATTTTGTTGTTTTCCCTAACTCTTGGGTGCCCAATTTTGTACGGGCAGTCAAGTAGTCAGGATTTACAGATATACTGGAAGAGCTTGGAGCAGGAGGCTTCAGGATTTTATGTCTATAGTTATTTCTGCTGTGTTGTAAGTGTTGTACTTTGATAATGATGTATATTCAAGTACAGATGTATATTTCAAGTTATGTTATATATATTGTATGTTATTCGTTCCACTGTGAGGTTCGTGTAACTCCGATGTTGTGTTCTTCTTCTTCTTCTTCTATTCTAAGTTTCTATCTTATCTTTCCTCATCCTCTAATTTCTTTCCCTAATGACCGGTTTTTTTCCGATGTTTGGTTAGTCATCATTGAATTTATGGCGATAACCAAAGTCGCTCAAAAACCCGGGTCATTACAGTTGGTATCAGAGCTTAAGTTAAGTGATTACCTTGGCTCTATGGCGTGACTCTGTAGAGATGGGGTTAGTAATATTCTAGATTGAGTTTGAGTGCATATATACGAGTGAACGTATTTGTTATTTGATATAAAATTTGTTTTATATTGTGGGGATTTATCGGTTGAGTTGTTTATGGGTTCTGATCGATCAGTTTGATCCACTGTATCGGTAGGAGTTTATAAACACTCGAATACGATGGGTTGACATGATATGTTTTGAAAAGAGGGTAAATTAAAATAAGTTTACCCAAATTATATTTTGATATAAAGAAAAGTATATATATAGGATATATTGGTTGTTATTATAATCGAGTAAGATTATAAATTAAATGGTTATGTAAATAACCAATCAGAATTCATATAAGTGAAATACGTGAAATTAGATGAGTTGAATCTGAAATTTTAAAACAGAAATTGAATTAAAATTCTGGAAAATTGGATAAGTGTTTGTAAATGGATTTGGATTAAAAATAAGGAGAATTTAAGATCTTGGGAGATTTTAAATTGTTTTACAAGCAGTGTGAATTATATTTTGAAATGAATTTCAAAGTGGAAATGTTTAGAAATGGTTTTATAGTATTGAACTCACTTCGATCGCTGGAAAATAGATTCCGATGATGGCAGCTGCATCATCAGTATTCATTTTCGAGTTGTAAGTGATGAATTACTACCAGAGATACTGTTTTGAATTTGTTTTGGGAAAGACAAGTTGTGTTGAATTTCAAAATGGGATTTATAATATAGAATTTGAATAATAGAAGTGATATAAAATTTGAATAGAAATTTAATAGAATTAACTAAGTTGAAGAGGAATTAGTTAATCGAGTTTTGAATTTGAAGTTAAACTTTTGAAAGGTGAATTGGATTTGTAAATGGATATTCGAAATCGAATATAAAACTTAAATTTGAAATTTGGATTCAAATTAGTTAATAAGCAAGTTAAAATATATTTGAACATGTCATGTTCAAATATAAAAGTGAAATAGACTAAAGAGTTAATTAACAAATTAAACGATCAGGTATAGTAAAAAAAAAGTTTGGGCAGGTATAATTATACATGAGATAGGTATGGATAAGATATGAAGGTATATAAATAGAATGCTTGACGAAAAGGTATGTATTTAATTCATATATGAGATTTTATGCGCCGTATCAGCTAGCCGCTTGGCTTTTTCTTTTTCTTTTGGATTGGTGAGGGCCATGGGAGGCTATTTGAAATATCCCGATGCTCCTGGTACAAAGGAGGTTATGGCGAATTTTTCTGGGAATTTAAGGAGTTAGAATATTTTTAAGATAATTTGATAGTTAGAAATCAGCGTATCGATATATATATTGAAGTCGATAAGGAAACGAACTTAGAAATAGAACAGTAAAATCAAAAAGGAAGACTAAGAATAATAATCTAATAAGAATAGAAAAGGGAAGCGTATACGTGTTTAAAAGTGAATAAGTAGTTGTATGGTATTGATTATTCGAGTAAGTAGTCATATCTGTTTTGACGTTATCAATGTTATTCAGTTAAGGTCTGAGAGGTAGTTATACCCCAACTTGATTGATTTCATTATTAACAAATAAATAGTAAGATTTCAGGCTCGAAGATCAATGTTGAATAAGAGTTAGCTGAATATAGTATTTGGGTTGTCGTAGCGATGTTTTACACGACATCCGTTTTAACCCAAATAAGTGTGAGCTTGGAAATATAATAAAGAATATTTCCTAAGTATAGAAATAAACGAGATCGGAAAAGAGATAAGTAATTGGAAAATTTTCCAATTATAAATAGCATATATTTTCTAAAGTTTAGAAAATAAAGGAAGGCGATATTCGCACATGTTTTCCAAATAACATAAAAGGCCAATATGGTTATTGAAAATATTTGGTTAACAAATATTGATAAAGAAATAGAGAAGTGATTTAACTAATGGAATATTAATTAAGGGCTCAGTGACATGTTCAAAAGGAAAATTTGATTTATGAAAAGAGTAAACTGTTTAAAAACTCCCAGGGAAAGACTGTTTGAATTAAAAACAAATTTAACAGAAATGTGTGAAAGCAAATTTGAATTAAAGTAAAGCCTGTAAAGTGGTAACTGAGATTGAATTAGAATGATATCAAGACAAATTGGATTGTGAGATTCAAATTTGAAGTGTAATGTGATAATCAAGTTAAGAGTTGGGAATCGAGAAGAAACTCGAGTTGAAATGATATTTGGCTTGGACATAAGCGAATGGTTGTGTTGTGGATAAAAGCAGATTGGAATTTGATTGGGATGACCCTTGTATCCGCTGAATTGATAACAAGTGGAAAGGATAAAATGATATGCCGACAAAAGGTACAAGTTTATATTTCTATTGGATATAAGATTTATGAGCTGAATTGGCAAGCCGCTTGGCTGTTTGATTTTCTTTTGGGTTGGAGATGGTCCAGAGAGGCGAGTTGGAGTTTGAATTATTGACCAGTACAAAGGAGGTGTTGGGAAAAAATTTCGAAAAGTTAAAGTGTTAGAAAATTTTCAGGATTTTTGAAAATTTTTGTTAGTCAGAACGAATTAATAATTTAATCGAAATTAAATTGGTTCATTTGAAGTTGAAGTTGAGAAAGTGAACAAATATGTTCTAACCAGTCGATAGGGTCGTTCTCTACCTTAGCAATTTCGAGGACGAAATTATTTTAAGTGGGGAAGATTGTAATGACCCGCATTTGCAGAGGTATTATAATTAATTTATTTAATTATTTAAAAGGTGATTAAAAGGATTTCATGGTCGTTGAATTAAATAATGGTGAATATTCAATTAAAATAATAAATTAAATAATATATTTAATTGTGAAATAATCAAAATTAGCTGAAATGACGATAGGGCGTGAACTGGAACATCTGTGATATTTAATTCAACTTGGAATTGAATTTGAATAACGAATATATTATATAAATGACAGTTTGAACGTATAATTATATTATAATTAAAATCGAGCTCGAAATGGCGCTGCAGTTCGTAAAATGGTGATTCGAACTTCAACTGAATGTACATGATTCGTTTTAAGCCGGATTTCTGTGAAACAAGAAACGTGTGGAGCTGGTGGAGTATATCTTTCTAGTGGAAGAGAAAAATCGGGATTTCATCGTGTAGATTTTGATTCATGTCCAAATCAAATTTTAGAAAAGTCGCTGTGGAATTCCTTTTTAATTTATAAAGGAATTATTTATATTTTAAAAAGGAATTTCAATATAAATCGAATATCGGGTTGACCCAGATTTGAAATATCAAGCTAGAAATTCATAGAGGAATATTCTAGAGCTGTATGATATTCTGTTGTGAATATATACGATAATATTTATTTTTAAATATTAAATTTAAATATATTTATATATTTAAATGGGTCATTCAGAGCTGTAAAAATAAGCCACTTTTGCAAACGAAGTCGGAATTCGACGAAACTAATTTTGTTAGATTCGCAATGTTAAATAGTTGTTAGATTTCCAGTTTCATGACTTTTAGAGTCACTGTGTGGTCGTACGGATTTTTAGAGTGAGAAACAGTCAGTATTTCGATGGTTAAAAATACACTGTGTGAGCATATGGAGTCGGAATTCGGTGAAATCAGTTTCGTTGGGACCGTAAAGTCGAACTCTATCTGCATGTCCATTTTCGTGATTTTTGAGTATCATGTGTGATCATACGAATTTTAGAGGACGAATACAATTAGTGTTGCTTATAAATAAATAAAATAATAAATATAAAATTCTTTTTATCCTCCTATAAATACTCTAACATCCTCCAAACCCTTATACGTTTCTCCCATAGTCAACAAATAATCATGCCGTCGATATTCGTCACATCGCAGAAAGGGGGAGCAAAAATAAAATCAAAAGAAATACTAATTAATTTCTAGAATTCCCAAAACAAGTATTTTGAGCTCCACTTTCATTCTCTTCAATTCTACATCTATTTTGTTGAACTCGGTTTCAAAGTTCTGGCTTGCGATTTCCTCCAAGAAGCCTTGGCTGGACTGTCGCAACTAACAGGGAAGAAGAGGAGTAAAAATGGAGATGGCGGGATGTTCAGGAGTCCAAGACGCATCGATTTATGGGTTTTGGTGGAATACTGTGGCGATTAAGTTCGGTGGTTTACTGTAAATCGTGGGATTTGGGGTTTCGACGCAGGTATTATTCAGTGTTTGAGTTTGATGATAATGGTATAGTTTGGAGCGGCTTTGGGAGTGGGTAATTATGGTATCATTTGTTTGTAGAATCGATGGTGTGATGGAGGAGATAATGGTGCTAGAAGGTGCGTTAATGGCAAGAATGGGGGAGCAGGAAAATGCGAACGGGGGAGAAAGGGTAAGGGATCGGGCCTGGTAGTGACAATGTGGTATTGGGCTGTGTTAATATGGTAAAGCCCAACGAAGCTATACGTATGTTTAATTTTAAATTTAAATAAGGTCTTGACTTGTATGTATCATAACTTGACCATACGATATCAGAATTGGACAAAACTGGATCCGTTGGGATCGTATGGACGAGCGCTATGAAATGGGACTGACTAGGAGTGGATTGGAGCTCGTATGAATTTATGGAGAAATAAACTGCTTTATTCAAATCAAACAACAGTTTATCGTTCTTTAAAGATGAACTGCAAATGTGAGTAAATCTCACTAACTCTGAACAGTTTATAATTTCATGTTGTATTTTTAGAACTGTTAAATATTGGCTGATTGACTGTGTGTTGATTGTTTGATTGAACTGCTAGTCAGTTGGTGGAAATTTTATAAATATATATATAACGTAAATCAAATATTGATTCTGTTAACAGAATATTTTATATTGAACTGAAAGTGATGTTGATTATGTTGTGTAACATCTGTGATGCAGGGAAAAAGGTCGGAGGAATCCAACTGGATTCCTCAACATTTATTTTACTGTTTTTCATATATTGTGATATATGATGTGTTATAAAATCTGTAATGGATTATGTGTGTTAGAATGATATTGATCCTTGTTATTCGATATTTTAAATATCATAAAAGACCCTGGGATGTAAGAAGAATTATTTCAATGTATATTGAAATAAAGGAATTTTATAAAATCAACCGATTTTATAAAAAGGCAATATTTCGAAAGTAAATAAAAGGAAAATGTTTATAAAACGAATAGAGTTTTATAAAGGGGGAAAATGTTGATAAAACGAATAGAATAGAATAAAGGAATATCTATTTAGAGAATAAGTAGGATGAAGGAATATTTATTTAGTAAACAAATAGAATTATAAAAGGAATATTTAGTTGGAAACTAAATAGGATTATAAAAGGAAACTGACGAGATAAAAAGGGGTTAATCAAACGTAGTTTATCAAAAGGAGTTAATCAAATGTAGTTTATCAAAAAGAGTTAATCAGACATAGTTATTTAGGATAAGTTACCATTTAGCACGACTGCTAGCGTAATTCGCAGGGCTGCAGATAGCCTACGACGGTCGGATGTTTCCTGAGGGAATCAGGCGTAACCATTGTGATCGTTGCGATCTATAGTCAAGCAAATGGAGTTAACCGAATATAATTATTTGAAATAAAGTTAAAACAAATATTAGTTATTCGTATTAGAGTAAATCAAATAGAGTTAATCGAATAGAGGTAAAGAAATAGAGTTAAACA
Organism: Allium sativum; assembly: GCA_030737875.1. Classification (NCBI taxonomy): domain Eukaryota; kingdom Viridiplantae; phylum Streptophyta; class Magnoliopsida; order Asparagales; family Amaryllidaceae; genus Allium; species Allium sativum. The sequence continues at coordinate 53,220,757 of CM060926.1, forward strand.
ACATTAGAAACTGACTAGAGACTGGTTAAGTTGAATAGTTTTCTGAGTATCGATCAGATGTTCGTTTCGGCCTTCGGGGTTTATACTTAGAGAATTGTTCTCCTACTAGTTTACAGTCAGAGACTGATAGTTGTAGAAAGAATAGTGATATGTAAATAAGTTATGGAAATGTTTTCCAGCGTTAACATATATTTTCTAAACCTAGAAAATAAGGATATATATATATATATATATGATTGATGATTGATTTGTAGAATTTCCATTAGGAAATAATATCGTTGTTTGCACACGTGTTTTTTTTTTATAGTTAAATCACAGACTATCAAAGTTTTGTCCATTTTAACGTTGTTAATATGGAGAGACCGGTTGGATTATTATCCAAAGAACCACTCTTTATTGGCATAAGCGTTGCGAATCATATACGCCAAAGATAATTGAAGACGGAGTAAAGTGCAAGGGCTATTGTATAAATCTTAGATAACAGTTCCTAAGATGGATATACTGAATAGTACCTTTGGTTCATCCTGTTCCTGGATGACTTGGATGGATGGATGTCTGATAGAGTATTTCCAGACGATCACATACATTGATTTCTCCAACCGTACCAAGAGTGGAAGCGGAGAAGGAAACTTCTTTTAGCTAACATATAATGTATTATTGAGGACGTCAATCGGTGATCTGATAGATTTGACGATGTGGCATTCGAAGTGAATCTGGTATGATGATAAAGCGTAGCTTCTAGCCTCATCAAACGGTAAATGACAGAAATCGGGCAGGCAGCATGGCTAAGTTGGTCGCTCCGAAGTAGGGTGCATAATCACCTGATCTAGAGTTTCATTTACTTCTAAATATCTATTGTCGATACTGTCCCATTTGGGAAACGGTTGCTGATCCCAACCGTTGGTGATATACATTCGATACACTCAAGCGAAATGAGTGGTCCGTCATGTGTGACTGGGTTGCAAGATGTTCTTGTTGAACCCAGTGTATTCCTTTCTAGAGGTACACTAGCTAAAGGTGGTTCCATACCTTGTCATAGTTGGAAATCCATTACACAATACGTGCTTGCGGTTTTGATTGTATACTATATATGTAGAACGTAAGGTGAAAGCGTTTCTGCTAGATGATTATTATATTGTGGTTGATAGACATTATTATAATATCAATAGGTTTTTGATATGAAGATAATTTGGATTCTCATAAGGGAAAAACCCGTTCCGTTATACGGCGTGGTCTTATGAGATATCGTTTACTTGTTCAAACTGTTTTAAACTGTTTTACTCATACTGGTCCCATGACTGACCCGGAGTTTATTTTGTTGTTTTCCCTAAACTCTTGGGTGCCCAATTTTGTACGGGAAGTCAAGTAGTCAGGATTTACAGATATATTGGAAGAGCTTGGAGCAGGAGGCTTCAGGATTATATAGCTATAGTTATTTCCGCTGTGCTGTAATTGTTGTACTTTGATAATGATGTATATTCAGGTACAGATATATATTTCCAGTTATGTTATATATATTATATATTATTCGTTCCGCTGTGAGGTTCGTGTTACTCTGATGTTGTGTTCTTCTTCTTCTTCTACTCTAATTTTCTATCTTATCTTTCCTCATCCTCTAATTTCTTTCATTAATGATCGTTTTTTTTCAATATTTGGTTAGTCATCATTGAGTTTAAGGCGATAACCAAAGTCACTCAAAAACCCGGGTCATTACAACATGGGTATTGGGATGATATTTGACGTACACTAATCCTAATTGTTTAGTTGTTTGTCAATCGATTGGTTGACATGCTGTTGTAAGCGTTAATTATTTATATTTAGTGCTTATGAAGTTGTGTAATGCACTTTGGATGTTGGATGATTGTTTATCATTGTTATTGTATACATGTGTTATATGAAATCCATATAAATAACGTTATATGGTAATTGACTGTGTCTGATTCCAATTCAGAACGAGCGAACATTTTAAAATAGCGAATATTTTAAAATAATGAATATTTTAAGATAATATTCAGTAAAAGATTAAAATATGAATTTGATTTCTGATGATGGATGGACACGAAAATATTAAAATGTGCGAAGTCGTATTGATTAGTTATGCGCTATTTTGACGCGAACGATATTTGTATCGATTTTATTCATTTTTTAAACCAATATCGAAAAGGAAATGATTTCGAAATCAAATATTTTGAAAATATTATCATTTATATATTAATGATATGGAATATTCAATTTTGGTTTAAAATTGAAATAGAAGTGGGAATCGTTTTAAAACGAATTTATAAAATACGTTTTAAATTGAAATCGACGAAATATATGTTACATTGTATATATATATATATATATGTATATATAATGGCCTGAATAGAACGCGCCGCACCACGACCGTTCGCGAATTTCGACTATTGGCTTCGAATTGATATTATGGGAGATCCGACCATTGGATTCTCCTAAAACTGGAACCGTCGGGTTCATATTGAAAAGTGCTTTCCAATAGATATAAGAGATTGGAAATCTAATGGTTGGAATTGGAGATATGTAACGACCCCGAAAATCTGAACCAATTTAAAAATTTTAAATTGGCTAAAATAATGGATTTTAAATATTTTAAATAAATATTTTAAATAATAGCAATGAAAAGTGAGTTTGAATCGATGTTTGAAAACAAATATAATTAATTATAATTATAAACAAGGCCTGAAATGGTGCTGTAGTTTCAAAAATTGGATTCAAATTTTGTCGGACTGTACCGGGTGCAAAACAAAACGGATTTGAGTGAAACCAAAAATATTTAAATCTGTTAGTGAATACCTTTCTAACGAATCTGAAAAATCGAAGATTCATAGCGGAAAGCAAAAGTTATGGCCGAATGAATTTTCAGAAATCGCTGTAGAATTTATATAGCCCGTGAAATTGACCATTTTGCATACGACCTCGGAATTCGACGAAACCACTTTTGTTGGATCCGGGATGTGAAGTTATTGCTAGGTTTCGAATTTCATAATTTTTGAAGCTAGTATGTGAGCGTGGCAAAGGAAAACGTGTTTTGGTCAATTGTAGTTAAATTGGATCGACCAGAAATGGGCTTTTTTGCAAACGGTCTCAGAATTCGATGAAACTAGTTTTGTTGGGACCGTATCGTCAAAACATAGCTAGATTTATTTTTCTGGAATTTTTCGAATTAGTTTGTGGCCCTGGCAAATTGAAATGTACGTTCAAATTGAATATTGAATGTTATATATTTTAATTTGAAGGAAAACTGACTGAAACAGTCGAATGGGCCTTCGAAACATATCCCATTGTGTTCGGAATGGGGGTAAAATGCTAGGGATGACAGTCATTGGGTTTAGATTGGTGGTCGTGTCAGAAAACCCCTTTTAAAACCCACCGGCCAATCAGATTTTTTATAAAAAAAAAGGGGAAATCCCTTTTCTCTCTCCCCGACGAACGACGGAAACCCTTTCTAATCTTCCCGTCCACTTTCCGATCAATCCACGCAAAATTAGCCCCTCCTCCAGTTGAAGATTTTGTAGAGCTCCTCGAGATCTTCAAATCCATACCTGGTTCGATTTTTTTTCATTGCGTATTTTGGGAGAACGGACGCCGAGAAGTCGACGTCTTCATCTCGCCGCCGCCGCTCCCTCCGACGATCAAACTGGCCGCCACCCCCCTGCGCTGGAAGCTCTCTCCTCCCTCTTCGACGCTGCGAAGGCCGATCGACGAATAGCTACATGGATTTCTATATATATATGTATATGCGTTGTAAAAATTATATATGTGTTGAAATAGAAGTGAATTGCTATATATATATATATACATATATATATATATATATATATATATATATATATATATATATATATATATACGCCCCTCGTCCACAAACTATGGACGATATTTACTGATTGTGATTGGTGTAAAAATTGATTGATTGTGGTTGAAAAATGCCCATTTGTGGTTGAGAATATTTGGTTGAAACCACATAGGATTAGTTTGTGGAAATGAAATAAATACATACATGCCGCCTGCATGCGAACTAGATGCATGATTCCCCATTGTAAAAAACCGCGAGGTTTTAAGGTAGAGCGAGGAGCCGTACTAGGGACGGTCCCGATTTTAACTACCCTGCCGTTATGCTGCCGAAATTTTGAATAATATTCATGTGTTTGAATTATTTTCTTTTGTTGAAACTATATTTATTCGTTGAATAGAAACCCTTCATGTGTTGAATGGTATTCGTGTTTTAAATATAAAAATCACCTTTTTTCTCTATATATACAGACTATAGAAAACCTTCATGTGTTGAGTCGATATTCATTCGTTGAATTGAAATTCATGTGTTGAATGGTATTCATATTTTGAAAGAAATTGTTTTATGATAAAAATCCTATTTTTATCATCGATATGAACTATATAAAATGATCTCGTTTTGAAATAAATTGTTTTATAATAAAAATCCTATTTTTATCATCTATATGAACTATATAAAATGATCTCATTTTGAAATAAATTGTTTTATAATAAAAATCCTATTTTTATCATCGATATGAACTATAAAAAATGATCTCATTTTGAAATAAATTGTTTTATAATAAAAAACCTATTTTTATTACCTATATGAACTATATAAAATAATAGTGTTTTGAAATGAATTGTTTTACAATAAAAATCACATTTTTATTATATAAATGAATTGTTAAAAATAGTGAAGTGTTGAAATAGAAGACAGTTAGATAAAAATATCATTTTTATCAAATGTATGAAAAGAATATAGCTTTGAAATCGAAGAATTGATACATATATATATATATATATATATATATATATATATATATATATATATATATATATAGAATTGAAATATATCGAATAACGATGCTGCAGTTCGTATTTTGAAACCATGATTTCAAATGATTATACCGGGAGATCCGACCATCGGATTTTCCTGAAATCGCAACCGTTGGGTTCGCTTTGGAAATATCTTTCCAACGGCACCAACTTTGTAAAAATCCAACGGTTGGATTGTCTGGAATGTTTAATTCAAATCTGAAGAAAAACAGCGCCAGAATCGATTATATTTATATATATATATATATAATTATATTTAATCGAATAACGACGCTACAGTTCGTATTTTGAAATCGAAACTTCAAACGATTATACCGGGAGATCCGACCGTCGGAATTTCCCGAAACTGGAACCGTTGGATTCGTTTTGAAAAGATCTTTCTAATGATGTAAATTTTGTGAAGATCCAACGGTTAGATTTTCAGATATGTGTAAATCAAATTTGAAGAAAAACAGCGCCACGACCGCGTTATGGCCCGAAGCATCGTTTTGAATAAATTGGCTATTTTAAAATAAATAAAAATAGTGATAAATCGTTATAAAATATTACAAATGATATGGATGTGAAATTTAGAAGTTAACTGAAGGTTGGCTAAGTCGAATGGTTTCCTGGGTGTTGATCTGATGTTGGTTTCGGCCTTCGGGGTTAATATTTGGGAAATCGTTCTCTTACTGATTGACGGTTAGTGACTAATGAATTGAATTGTTGCGTATGTATGTTAGTGTTGCACTTGTTTATTATATACGCGAGTTGCTCAGAAAGACCGGGTTTATCCCATTTTGAATAACTGAATCGACGATAGGAAGTTGAAGATGAAGACGGGGGTTGAAGACCGATCTTCACCTCGTTTGGATGGTCACTGAGGTCCTGATTGGGAGGCATCCCGAAATATGGATAATTAGTGGTAATTGTCCAGACGTACGTGGGAATCGATGAATATGCGAGGTATTTAGTGCCTCCGGTTTCGTTCAGACCCAGAACAGACTTGCAAATGGACTGCGTGTCTGACATTGGAATTCAATCTATTCGATTGATAACCATCAGTTGCATGGTGTGAATTGCCTTTGTGGCATGCTAAGATGCAGTGAACAGGGCTTCTGTTGAAAAGAAAAGTCTTGTGATTGTTGATCAAAGCACCGCCGGTGTGGCGTAGCTTTGTGTATAACGTGAATTCGCGAGCCTCACACCCTGGTATGGACCAGAAATGGGAGAGGACATCAGGGAGGGCCTGCGTTTCTTTCTAGCTCGGAGTTGTGTCGGTGTTTTTACACGGCCTGACATTTTACTTATGTGGTTGTTGCTGTTGCGAGGCGCCTCGGATACACCGGTGACTTTGTGAAGCCGAAGGAGCCATTCGTTTGCTCGTTTACACCCCATAGGGCGGGGAAACGCAGTGTTCAGGCATAATAATCCACATCGGTGGACCGGCCCTGACGATCCAAGGGGCAGTTGCGGCTGTTCCTGAGGGGCGGCTAGAGCGTCTCGAATTCGGTGAGGACGATCCCTTGCCTCGGTTCATGAGGGAAATCCAATTTCCAAATACGACATCGTGCGGTTTTGATTGTATATATATATGGCGACATGATATATGGTACCCATGCCGTCTATGATCGATAGTTATGATTCGAAATTGTTTTTGAAACATATAAACACTAGTAATAATATCAATTGCTTTTGTTTTATTCGTATCAACCATATTTTGGCCATTATAAGGTAAAACTCTATCCTCCGGTTTGCGTTGCGTTGTGTGATGGGAACTGAGTCTTATAATGGCTTCATTTTTATAAAAAGCATTGCGATGTTTAAAAGAATGATTTATTTTAAAGCACTAGCGATCCGATGGAGTAAACCCGTTCCACGAAAGTGGCGTGGTCCTATGATTAGCCATATTATAAATGTGTAGAGTAGATTTCTCATACCAGTCCCATGACTGACTCGTAGTTTGTTTCACTTTCAAACTCGGGTGCCCCTTTCTCTACACGGGCAGCCTTGTATTTAGGTTTAGCTGGTTCTTTCTGGATAGTTGGAGCTGAAGATGGATTCTATTATTTATCTCTTTTTATGCCGTTCAGCTCCTATTGTACGTATGTTTGTTTTCCGCTGTAGACATTTATGTATAGCTGAACTGTATTTGTACTAAGTATGATCCCGTATACTGTGTAACTCTGATGATTTCATTTATCCAGTATATTCTATTGTTCATTATCTGGTGTATTTATTTAATTCTGTTCTGCTATTATCTGTTTCTGTGTTATATTCCAAATATAACCCTTGTCTCCGTCTGTACGGGAAATGGGGTCGTCACACGTGGTTTCAGAGCCTTGGTTAAGCTTAGTTCTGGAATATAACATATTAACGAACTCGTCAGAAATAGAACCAGTAGCGTTCTAGGACGAGTAACTCATTACAGATAGGATCGGTAATATCCTAGTATGAGTAGTAGAATGAGATAACACCTAGATAGACGCATTTACATTCAAGTATTTGCCTCTATATTTTGAAATATCTTTTTTGTTGACCTGACACTTGATCTGCTATTTGCAGAAGAACTAGAAAATGAGTGCCAGAAACAGAAGAAGTAATACTGACCCGGATATAAAAGCTCTATTTATGAAATATAGAAATCTGGGTGGAAGACCCTTCTCGGGTGAAGAATCAATTATGAAAACACAAGCCTGGATTCGTTCGGCTGAGAAAATCTTTGAAGGATTAAAGCTGAGGGATGACCATAAAAGATTACTGGCCTCCTGGGCACTCAAAGATGAAGCTTTGTTCTGGTGGGATTCGGTTATCAAGGATAATCCAGAAGGTGATATCACCTGGGATAGATTCAAAGTGATTTTCCTAGAAAGATTTACTCCTCTAGAAGCAATTGAGCGACTATGTGATGAATTTTCTTATTTGATACAAGGAGATATGACCATTCCAGAATATCATAAGAAATTCAATGAACTTTCTCACTTTGCCCCTCATCTAACTCAAAATCCGAAGAGAAAGAATTTGAGATTTATCAACGGGCTTCAAAGAAAATATCAAAACAGTGTAATGAGGAATGTGAAGCTTCCTTTTTCAGACATGATTTATATGGCTTATCAGTACGAGGATCTCGACAAGAAAGGCATGTTACAGTACGAAGAGGAAGTCAGCTCCAGTAATAAAATTGAGTCTGAAACTGATCGTCCTGAAGCCAGTACAATGTCAGAGGCAGTAAGAAGCCCAGAGCCATGAGGGAGAGGACTAGATCTGAGAAAGAACCGATAATGACCGCCATATGCTCAAGCTGCAATAGGCAGGGACATTTGGCGATAAGTTGCAAGTTTTCGAATAAACGAAGGAAGGATGAATCCAAATCCAAGAACAAGTTTCATTCAGCACGAGAATGTAATCTTTGTCATCGGGCTGGTCACGTAAAGCAAGACTGCTGGATGTTAAAAAAGACCAATGTGGTTCAAGTAAATGAAGTGGCAGAAACTTCAGCACCCTCAGCAAGTCAGGAAAGGGCTGATGTTCTAGAAGGCACGCTTAATGTCAAAAACATTCCAGTTAAAGTGTTGTTTGATACAGGCGCGTCACGAAGCTTCATTTCCAAGAATGCAGTTAAGAAGTTGAATTTGAATGTGAAGAAGCTCAGAGAACCAATGACTGTCCAAAATCCGGTTGGGGGTTCCATCTATCTCAGTTGGATTTGTGCAGTACCTGCCTCCTTTTCCAGCTATAAATTCCCTACTATCTCCATCGTCATGAATTTTAATGAGTTCGATCTTATTCTGGGATTGGATTGGCTAACCAAATATGAAGCAGAGGTTAGATGCGCCGAGAGAGTTGTTCGGGCTAAGATTAAATCAGGGAATTATATAACCATACCGTGTGAAGGTCAGAAATCTAATAGAAAAGACTTCTGGGCAGCTCTCGATGTCTCTCCAGCCCAAATAGAAAATATCTCTGAAGTCACAGAGAATATTCCTGACCTCATCAAAGACATTCCTGTCGTCAAAAATTATGAGGATGTGTTTGAAGAAGTTGTTCGCTTACCTCCGCAGAGAGAAATAGATTTCAAGATTGCTTTGATTCCGAATGCAAGGCCGGTAGTTCACGCTATTTGAAGAATGTCCTTGAAAGAGAAAGAGGAATTAGACAATCAAACACGACAGCTAGTATGGAAGGGTCTGATCAGACCTAGTTTCTCTGATTGGGGTGCAGCAGTGGTATTTGTCCCAAAATCAGACGGTACTCTGCGACTATGTGTGGATTATCATGATTTGAATAAGCAGACAATAAAGAACAAATATCCATTGCCGCGAATCGATGATTTATTGGATCGTCTGAATGGAGCACAAGTATTCTCAAGGATGGACCTAGCTATAGGCTTCCATCAACTTCGAATTGCCGAAGAGTGTGTTCCAATGATAGCATTCAGAGGTCCCGACTTATTCTACGAGTGGTTAGTAATGCCGTTTGGCTTATGTAACGCTCCAGCTTACTTCGTCGATCTGATGAATAGGGTGTTCAGAGGGGTTTTGAATAAATTTGTTCTGGTTTTTATTGATGATATTCTGATCTTCTCTAAATCAAAGGCCGAACATGAAAAGCATTTGGAACAGGTTCTGGAAATCCTCAGAAGGAATGTATTAAAAGCCAAACTATCCAAATGTATATTCTGGCAAAATGAAGTGAAATTTCTGGGCCACGTCGTATCGAAAGAAGGAATTGCTGTGGATCCAAGCAAAATCACAGCTATTCAGAATTGGAAACAGCCCAGTACCCCAACAGAAGTCCGCAGTTTTCTCGGATTGGCTAGTTATTACCGGAAGTTTGTTAAAAACTTTTCGAAGATAGCTGGTCACTTAACGAAGCTTACAAAGAAGCACTCTAAATTCAAATGGACTCCAGAAAGTGAAGAGGCTTTTGAAGAACTAAAGTTAAGATTAACGACAGCTCCAGTGTTAACCATCATCGATGGCAATCAAGATTTAAAGGTCTGGACTGATGCTTCCAGGGAATTCCTTGGCGCAGTGTTAATGCAAAGAGGCCAAGTGATTGCTTATGCTAGCCGTCAGCAGAAGCCACACGAGAAAAACTACGTAACTCATGATCTTGAGTTATTGGCTTTAGTATTCGCCTTGAAAATCTGGAGACACTATCTTCTGGGTGAGAGATTTGAACTGTTTACAGATCACCAGTCGCTAAAGTAACTGTTCACCCAAAAAGACCTGAATCTGAGGCAGCAACGTTGGCTAGAGTTCCTTGCAGCATATGACTTTGAAATTATATACACTCCAGGGAAAGCCAATGTCGTGGCCGATGCGCTAAGTCGAAAGAATGAGATGATCGCCAGTTTTATTATCACGGCTTCATTGATAGATAAAATATCTGCTCTTCAGAAGGATGATCACTTCATTCAGAAGATCAGAGAGATAATTCAACAAGGCGAACCCTCGAGTTTTCAAGTTGATAATGAAGGAATTCTAAGGCTCAAAGGCCGAATCTGTGTCCCTAATGTTCCTGAGCTTCGAAAGGAAGTACTGGATGAATGCCACAAGTCAAAACTTAGTATCCATCTGGGAGTAAGCAAAATGTATAATGACATCAAACGCACTTTCTGGTGGAAGTCGATGAAAAGGGACATTTCTTTATATGTTAGCCGATGCCCTACTTGCCAACTAGTCAAAAGCGACCAACAGAAACTGGCTGGATTGTTACAACCGCTGGACGTTCCTGGTTGGAAGTGGGAACATATTTCCATGGACTTCATTGATGGTTTTCCTAGAACTAGAAAAGGAAATTACAGTATTTGGGTGATCGTAGATCGCTTGACGAAGACCGCCCATTTCATACCTGTCAGATCAAACAGAACTGCTCAAAGTTTGGCGCAGATTTATTTCAAGGAAATAGTTAGACTACATGGAGTGCCGCTCAGTATAGTCAGTGATAGAGATACAATATCTACTAGTAAATTCTGGGAGGCATTTCAAGTAGAGCTGGGAACAAAGCTGAATCTAAGCACCGCTTATCATCCTCAGACAGATGGTCAGACTGAGAGGGTGAATCGTATTTTAGAAGATCTATTGTGGGCTTGTGTTCTGGATTTTGGTGGATCATGGGAAGACCATCTGCATTTGGCGGAATTCTCATATAACAACAGCTACCAGGCGAGTCTGACAATGTCACCATTCGAAGCATTATATGGTAGACCGTGCCGATCTCCTGCTTGTTGCGTCGAACCTGGTGATAGACTTGTGTTGGGGCCTAATATGATCCGAGAAGCTGCCGACAAGGTCGATTTTATTAAGAAACGATTACTGGCCGCTCAAAGCCGACAAAAGAGTTACGCCGATAGGAGAAGAAGAGATATATCATTTGCTGTTGGCGACTATGTATATTTGAAAGTATCGCCGATGAGAGGAGTTATCCGGTTCGGTAAACCTGGAAAGTTGGCGCCCAAATTCATTGGTCCGTTTCCTATTCTGGAACGGATTGGAACTCTCGCTTATAGGGTTAAATTGCCTGATTGGTTGCCTGGAGTTCATGATGAATTTCACATATCTCAACTTCGAAAGCACGTTCATGATCCAGACTTGATCGTGGAAGAAGCAGCTCAACAGGATATTGAAATTACCCCAGAATTAGCTGTGAGAAGAGAGCCGCTCAAGATTATAGGCAAAGAAACCAAAGAGCTGAGGAACAAGAAAGTTCACTTAGTCAAAGTGCAATGGAGTGGAGATCCGCGAGATTGTACTTGGGAAACTGAGGAGAGCATTCAGAAAGCCTATCCTAGATGCCGAGTGGATATCTCTGATTGACTCCGGTGCGAGGTACATTTACCATACTTTGCATTACTAATTAGTTCTCTACTCTGTTGTTGTTTTCTTTCCATGGATGTGCACTTTTAATTCTATAGTATGAATGATTTTAAAAGAATATAGAAATTGATTTGTATGATTTTGAAAAGTTAAAAACAAATTGATTGCTGTTTGTGTTGTCTGATAGTAGATTTGATTAATTAAATTATTGAAACAATAGTTAATTTAATCAATAATAGAATGAATAGTAGAATTTATTTGATTAAATCACACATTGAACTGATTAGAAAATAGATAGAAATATATATACATGTGCATTATATATGTTTAAACAGGTAAATGGATAGCTGTTGAGTAAAGATTTTATTTGCGTTCCCGACAAGTAGGTAAACCTTAATGAGTTGGATGCGAAATATTATTATATCAACTCCTGTGAATGCCATTGGATGCGGAGTGCTGGTTGTTCTGTGTGAAATAATAAATATCGCCATAGGATAGTAACAATTAATTTTGAACTACATTACATGGCATACTTCTGGAAGATAGGCATACTTCATCATATACCACATAAGCATTTGGAGCTTGTGTGACGAGGTGGAAGATTTACCATACGAGCGAGAGGCTTGTATGGCGATGACTATATTTTACAGGTTGAACTGATGACTGATATGGACTATTTAAATTGTAACGATAAAATTGCCAGATTAATAAAAAACCCCACACGGGTCTGGAGTTGACAATAATCACGTCTCTCTAGTTATTAGATACGGCACATGGACTATTTATTTCCCACACGGGACGAGGTGACGAGGATTTATCCTCTGGAGCATTTAAAATACACACTCCCTTAGGCTTTGACAGGGTGACGAGAATTTATTCTCTGGAGTTATTATCAATACACGCTCCCCTGTAAACACTAGAATATATCACTATAAATATGTGTATGCTTATTAGGATTTATTGGGTACCTAATACAGCCCAATAAATTTCCAAACCCCTCCCCGTACAAAGGAGGTTATGGCGAAAATTTTCGAAAATTCCGGGTGTTAGCCAAATTTTTGAAGAATTTGAAAATTCTCAGAAACTGAAAAGTTGGAGAACGGAAGCCAGATTGAACGTAGAGTTGATTAATCAAACCGCTTTCGACTTTATTCCTTTTCGGGGACGAAAAGTTTTAAGTGGGGGAGATTGTAACAACCCGGAAAATCTGAACCAATTTAAAATTTTTAAATTGGCTAAAATAATGGATTTTAAATATTTAAAATAAATATTTTAAATAATAGCAATGAAAAGTGAGTTTGAATCGATGTTTGAAAACGAATATAATTAATTCTAATTATAAACAAGGCCTGAAATGGCGCTGCAGTTTCAAAAATTGGATTCAAACTTTGTCGGACTGTACCGGGTGCAAAACAAAACGGATTTGAGTGAAACCAAAAATATTTAAATCTGTTAGTGAATACCTTTCTAACGAATCTGAAAAATCGAAGTTTCATAGCGGAAAGCAAAAGCTATGGTCGAATGAATTTTCAGAAAGGTCGCTATAGAATTTATACAGCCCGTGAAATTGACCATTTTGCTTACGACCTCGGAATTCGGCGAAACCACTTTTGTTGGATCCGGGATGTGAAGTTATTGCTAGGTTTCAAATTTCATAATTTTTGAAGCTATTATGTGAGCGTGGCAAAGGAAAACGTGTTTTGGTCAATTGTAGTTAAATTGGATCGACCAGAAATGGGCTTTTTTGCAAACGGTCTCAGAATTCGATGAAACTAGTTTTGTTGGGACCGTATCGTCAAAACATAGCTAGATTTATTTTTCTGGAATTTTTCGAATCAGTTTGTGGCCCTTGCAAATTGAAATGTACGTTCAAATTGAATATTGAATGTTATATATTTTAATTTGAAGGAAAACTGACTGAAACAGTCGAATGGGCCTTCGAAACATATCCCATTGTGTTCGGAATGGGGGTAAAATGCAAGGGATGACAGTCGTTGGGTTTAGATTGGTGGTCGTGTCAGAAAACCCCTTTTAAAACACACCGGCCAATCAGATTTTTTATAAAAAAAAAGGGGAAAATCCCTTTTCTCTCTCCCCGACGAACGACGGAAACCCTTTCTAATCTTCCCGTCCACTTTCCGATCAATGCACGCAAAATTAGCCCCTCCTCCAGTTGAAGATTTTGTAGAGCTCCTCGAGATCTTCAAATCCATACCTGGTTCGATTTTTTTCATTGCGTATTTTGGGAGAACGGACGCCGCGAAGTCGACGCCTTCATCTCGCCGCCGCCGCTCCCTCCGACGATCGAACTGGCCGCCACCCCCTGCGCTGGAAGCTCTCTCCTCCCTCTTCGACGCTGCGAAGGCCGATCGACGAATAGCTACACGGATTTCGAGATAAATCCAAACCTAGTTTTGAACCTTTCAGCTGAGGTACGGCTATATTTATTTTCAACAGTTTTAACACCTTTAAACCGTTGCAAACTTTGAAAAATCATATCTTTTTCGTGTATTGACGAAATTCAGTGAAACAAGAGACAGTGGACTCGTGTGGACGTCTTCTACCTTCTAGAAGAGACCGCATATTTTTCTGAGCCTTCTGCTATTTTTGGTGGAGTGGAACCCAATGTGAGATTTCTAATTTATAAACGATATGGAAAACGACGATGCATAAATTATATAGTCGATGTATGAGTTATATAAGCGTTGTACACCTCTTGTATAAGCGTTGTATAAGTTGTATATGCGTTGTAAAAATTATATATGTGTTGAAATAGAAGTGAATTGCTATATATATATATATATATATATATATATATATATATATATATATATATATATATACGCCCCTCGTCCACAAACCATGGACGATATTTATTGGTTGTGATTGGTGTAAAAATTGATTGATAGCGAATGATTGATTGGAATTGTTTGTGGTTGGAATTGATTGATTGTGGTTGAAAAATACCCATTTGTGGTTGAGAAATATTTGGTTGAAACCACATAGGATTAGTTTGTGGAAATGAAATAAATACATACATGTCGTCTGTGTGCGAACTAGATGCATGATTCCCCATTGTCAAAAACCGCGAGGTTTTAAGGTAGAGAGAGGAGCCGTACTAGGGACGGTCCCGGTTTTAACTACCCTGCCGTTATGCTGCCGAAATTTTGAATAATATTCATGTGTTTGAATTATTTTCTTTTGTTGAAACTATATTTATTTGTTGAATAGAAAACCTTCATGTGTTGAATGGTATTCGTGTTTTAAATATAAAAATCACCTTTTTCTCTATATATACAGACTATAGAAAACCTTCATGTGTTGAGTCGATATTCATTCGTTGAATTGAAATTCATGTGTTGAATGGTATTCATATTTTGAAAGAAATTGTTTTATAATAAAAATCCTATTTTTATCATCGATATGAACTATATAAAATGATCTCGTTTTGAAATAAATTGTTTTATAATAAAAATCCTATTTTTATCATCGATAAGAACTATATAAAATGATCTCGTTTTGAAATAAATTGTTTTATAATAAAAATCCTATTTTTATCATTGATATGAACTATACAAAATGATCTCGTTTTGAAATAAATTGTTTTATAATAAAAATCATATTTTTATTACCTATATGAACTATATAAAATAATAGTGTTTTGAAATGAATTGTTTTACAATGAAAATCACATTTTTATTATATAAATGAATTGTTAAAAATAGTGAAGTGTTGAAATAGAAGACAGTTAGATAAAAATATCATTTTTATCAAATGTATGAAAAGAATATAGCTTTGAAATCGAAGAATCGATATATATATATATATATATATATAAATAGAATTGAAATATATCGAATAACGACGCTGCAGTTCGTATTTTGAAACCGTGATTTCAAACGATTATACCGGGAGATCCGACCATCGGATTTTCCTGAAATCGCAACCGTTGGGTTCGCTTTGGAAATATCTTTCCAACGGCACCAACTTTGTAAAAATCCAACGGTTGGATTGTCTGGAATGTTTAATTCAAATCTGAAGAAAAACAGCACCAGAATCGATTATATATATATATATATATATATATATATATATATATAATTATATTTAATCGAATAACGACGCTGCAGTTCGTATTTTGAAATCGAAACTTCAAACGATTATATTGGGAGATCCGACCGTCCGAATTTCCTGAAACTGGAACCGTTGGATTCGTTTTGAAAAGATCTTTCTAATGATGTAAATTTTGTGAAGATCCAACGGTTAGATTTTCAGATATGTGTAAATCAAATCTGAAGAAAAACAGTGCTACGACCGCATTACGGCCCGAAGCGTTGTTTTGAATAAATTGGCTATTTTAAAATAAAAAAAAAATAGTGATAAATCGTTATAAAATATTATAAACGATATGGATGTGAAATTTAGAAGTTAACTGAAGGTCGGCTAAGTCGAATGGTTTCCTGGGTGTTGATCTGATGTTGGTTTCGGCCTTCGGTGTTAATATTTTGGAAATCGTTCTCTTACTGATTGACGGTCAGAGATTAATGAATTGAATTGTTGTGTATGTATGTTAGTGTTGCACTTGTTTATTATATACGCGAGTTGCTCAGAAAGACCGGGTTTACCCCATTTTGAATAACTGAATCGACGATAGGAAGTTGAAGACGAAGACGGGGGTTGAAGACCGATCTTCACCTCGTTTGGATGGTCACTGAGGTCCTGATTGGGAGGCATCCCGAAATATGGATAATCAGTGGTGATCGTCCAGACGTACGTGGGAATCGATGAATATGCGAGGTATTTAGTGCCTCCGGTTTCGTTCAGACCCAGAACGGACTTGCAAATGGGATGCGTGTCTGACATTGGAATTCATTATGTTCGATTGATAACCATCAGTTGCGTGGTGTGAATTGCCTTTGTGGCATGCTAAGATGCAGTGAACAGGGCTTCTGTTGAAAAGCAAAGTCTTGTGATTGATGATCAAAGCACCGACGGTGTGGCGTAGCTTTGTGTATAACGTGAATTCGCGAGCCTCACACCCTGGTATGGACCAGAAACGGGAGAGGACACCAGGGAGGGCCTACATTTCTTTCTAGCTAGGAGTTGTGTCGGTGGTTTTACACGGCCTGACATTTTACTTATGTGGTTGTTGCTGTTGTGAGGCGCCTTGGATATACCGGTGACTATGTGAAGCTGAAGGAGCCCTTCGTTGGCTCGTTTACGCCCCATAGGGCGGGGAAACGCAGTGTTCAGGCATAATAATCCACATCGGTGGACCGGCCCTGACGATCCAAGGGGCAGTTGCGGCTGTTCCTGAGGGGCGGCTAGAGCGTCTCGAATTCGGTGAGGACGATCCCTTGCCTCGGTTCATGAGGGAAATCCAATTTCCAAATACGACATCGTGCGGTTTTGATTGTATATATATATGGCGACATGATATATGGTACCCATGCCGTCTATGATCGATAGTTATGATTCGAAATTGTTTTTGAAACATATAAACACTAGTAATAATATCAATTGCTTTTGTTTTATTCGTATCAACCATATTTTGGCCATTATAAGGTAAAACTCTATCCTCCGGTTTGCGTTGCGTTGTGTGATGGGAACTGAGTCTTATAATGGCTTCATTTTTATAAAAAGCATTGCGATGTTTAAAAGAATGATTTATTTTAAAGCACTAGCGATCCGATGGAGTAAACCCATTCCACGAAAGTGGCGTGGTCCTATGATTAGCCATATTATAAATGTGTAGAGTAGATTTCTCATACCAGTCCCATGACTGACTCGTAGTTTGTTTCACTTTCAAACTCGGGTGCCCCTTTCTCTACACGGGCAGCCTTGTATTTAGGTTTAGCTGGTTCTTTCTGGATAGTTGGAGCTGAAGATGGATTCTATTATTTATCTCTTTTTATGCCGTTCAGCTCCTATTGTACGTATTATGTTTGTTTTCCGCTGTAGACATTTATGTATAGCTGAACTGTATATTTGTACTAAGTATGATCTTGTATACTGTGTAACTCTGATGATTTCGTTTATCCAATATATTCTATTGTTCATTATCTGGTGTATTTATTTAATTCCGTTCTGCTATTATCTGTTTCTGTGTTATATTCCAAAGATAACCCTTGTCTCCGTCTGTACGGGAAATGGGGTCGTCACATGATACGTCCAAATCAAATTTGGAAAAGGTCGTTGTAAATGTAGTTCGATGACCGTTTATGGAAATCAACTGAAAGGGCCTTAATAAAATTATTAAAAATATTAATAATTTGTGTAAAATCATAATAAATGATTTGGAAAGAATTTGGATGAAAAATTCCATGTTTGAAAAGATAAAAATATATTTTTATCAAAATGAACTAGTTGTTAACTAGATTTGAAATCCAATAATTTATAAATAAAATAAATTGGATTAATGTATGGTTTTAATGTAACCAGGAATTTCCAGTGTATGAATTGGAATGGATTTTAATAGATATCATCTCCGGAAAATTTTGATATTGGATTCCGTGACTATACGGATATTGTGGAGGATTTTGGAAGACGGATATATACTGTTATTCCCCATACGATATGTGTTGGTTTCAGAATTTGATATTGAATGTAAGCCGATATAATTTCTATTCAGAGCCTTATATTTAATATTAAATTGGATTTTGGGTTTGTCGTGAACGGTATCTTAAATAACACTGTTCTTAAACCCAGTTGAGAAAGGAATAGATCTTTTAATAAAGATTTAGTGAAGTTTTCTAATTAATTAATATTTAATTGGAATTGAATAAAAGAATTGGATTTTGGGTTTGTCGTGAATGGTATATTAAATAACACTGTTCTTAAACCCCCGTGGGAAAAGAATAAATCTTTTAATTAAGATTATTAGAGTTTCCTGTTAATTAACATTTAATTGGAATTAAAATGGAATGTATATTGGGTTTATTGTGAACTGTGTTTTAACGAAATTCATTCTTTAACCCGATTTACAGTAAAATGTGATTTGGAATATATAAAACTTTTGTTAAGATTTAATGGGATTTCCAAAGTAAAGTTTTCCAATTTAATATATTAAATTGGAATTGAATGGAATTCGATTTGATAATAGTCGAAGTGAGCATCTATGGAGGAAGTCTGTTACTATATATAGAATTTAAAAGGCTTTGCCGTTATTCCAT
Organism: Allium sativum; assembly: GCA_030737875.1. NCBI lineage: Eukaryota > Viridiplantae > Streptophyta > Magnoliopsida > Asparagales > Amaryllidaceae > Allium > Allium sativum. Next base: position 53,239,577 of record CM060926.1, read on the forward strand.
TTATATTATTGGTTTTATATCAATTATACATATTGATCCATTTTCCATGAAGATTCCATAATTAATGGAATGTGATTTTGGGTTTATCGTGAACTGTATTCTAAATGACATTGGTTCTTTAACCCCGTTAAAGTCAGGATTACATATTTAACATTCTATTTCGAACTATATGGTTGATCTTTGCTAAATATTTATCTATTTGGTGGCGGAGAATTTATTCTCTTGCTTAACACCCTTCTCTAAGACGTATGATCTTAGAGGTTATATATCGACAGAAATCAATAGCACGGTATAGATTGTCGATGTGACATGTTTGGGTTTCCAAAGTTAAGTAATCATTAATATTGATTATTTTGGGATGATTAGAACTAAGTGAAGTTTTAATGGATCTTTAATTAGATTAAAATGTGAATGTGATAATTTAAGTTATCAAATTTTGGAAATGATCGAGAATAGAGTACCACCAATTTTACTCCAGGTGATAGTTAAATCTTTAATTAGATTTGAACATGAAATGGTAATTAATTTTACCGATAACACCTTGGGTGTTAGATATGGAGTATTACCAGTTCTGCTCCGTGGGATGTATAGGTTGGATTGCGAAATCAAATAAATAATTTTTTCGGTAAAGTTCGCTAATCCCGACTAGTCTGGAAAACCTTAATTTGGTTAAAATTATGAAAAGAATATTTGGCTAAAAGAATATTCTGGATTGGAATGAGGCGTATGTTGTGTGTTTATATCACCTGATTACAATATATGCGAGTTATTCAGAAAGACCGGGTTTATACCCATTCTGAATAACTTATTTGACGGTAAGTCGACGATGAAGACGGTGGTTGAAAACCGAAGGTCTTCACATCGTTTGGATGATTACCGATGTCTTGATTGGGATGTACACCCAAGACAAGGAAATAAGTGGTGATCGTCCAGACGTACTTGAAGATCGACCGGATATGTGAGACCTCTCTCCTGTATTGGACATACGGGATGAGGAATAAGGTGCCTCCGGTTTCGTTCAGACCCAGAAAGAACTTACAAATGGATGTGTGTCTGACATTGGATTTTATTCTATGTCGATTGATTTCTATTAAATATATATCTATTTGGTGGCAGAGAATTTATTCTCTTGCTTAACACCCTTCTCTGAGACGTACGAGCTCAGAGGTTATATATCGATAAACATCAATCGCATGGCGTGAATTGTTAGTGTGGCATTCTGAGATGCAAATGATCAAGGCTTTTGTTGAAAAGCAGAGTCTTGTGGTTGATGATCAAAGTATGGCTTTAAATAGCACAACTTTATGTATAGTGTTAATTCGCGAGCCTCACATCTTGGTATGAGTCAAAAATGGGATCGTGACTGCAGGGAGTGCACGACGTTTCATTCTAGCTATGGGTGGTGTCATGGTATGGAACCCAAATATTTATTATATTTTTACCTATGTGAATAATTGATAGCGAGGCACCTCAGATATATAGGTTACTACGGAGCCGATGGATAGGTCCGACAGGACCGAGAAACGTGTGTTCAGGAATAATTAATCCACTAAAGTAAGTGTGGACCGGCTCTGAAGATCCAAGGGTTGCCCTGCGGTGTGTAATCCTGAGACATTTGCCAAAGTGTCTCGAATCGATGAGGAGCCATCCCTGGCCTCGACTCATAGACGGAATTCAATTTCTAACACGTGACTTTTCGGTTTTAGTTGTATACCTATATAGAGACATAGTAGCATGGGATAGTATGCCGTCTATGATTGATACACTATGCATTTATAGTAATGTCAAAATGATTTGTTTTAAAACGTACCAAGCATGTTTGGCTATTATAAGGGGAAACTCTATCCTCCGGCTTGCATTGCATTGTGTGATGGGACTTGAGTCTTATAATAGCTTCATTTTTCGAAAAGCATTGCGCTGATTATAACTTGTTTTACGCACTAGTATTCTAGGGAGAAAACCCGTTCCGTGTTATACGGCGTGGTCCCTTGATTTACTTTATTTCAAAGTAAAGTTTTAAATAACTATTTTAGTTCTTACACCTATCACACGACTGACCTGAATTTTATTGCTTGAAACTAAACTCTGGGTGCCCTATTTTCCATATGGGAAGCTAGTAGTTTTGGTTTTGTAGATTTATATTTCACAGATCCTGGTTTACAGCTGAAGCTATATTCGGAAAGCTTTGTATCCGTGTATTTCTTTAAGTTGTGTTATGTATTATTTCTCTGCTGCTAATGTAATTTAATCTCTGATATTTTTCTGATGTGTAATATTTATTCATACTCTTTTATATTCTTGTACTCTAATGTAAATTGTTGTAACAACAACGAAATGTTCTTCTGTTTGTGTTCTGATTGTCGTGTTCTCAGCTCAATCCAGGCTTTCCCGTAAGGGCGAGTTTGGGTCGTTTCATCGTGGTATAAGAGCTCTAGTTTACAGAGCTCGAGAACAAGACACATTAGAACCAAACGAAAGAATTCATCAGAGATTGGATTAGTAATATCCAATAAGAATGCCTTGTTAGAGATAGGATCAGTAGTATCCTAGAATGAGCGTAAAGAGTGTTGTTTTTAAAAATAAAAATGAAAACAAATTTATTTTTGGAATTTAAATCTTATTATACGTATTTGAGTATTTTATTTTAAATTGATTTGGACCATCGAGTATATGGATATTTTAATATACGTCTTATCCACGTATATTCGAAGTCTCAAATATACTAGATAGATATCGAATCACACTATAGTCGCTCGGAGATGATTCTGATGATGGCATGTCATCATCAACATTTATGTTCGAGTTTCGAAAGTGGGATATCTATATATTTCCAATTGACTGGTGTGAGAACCAAAACTTAGATAGGGTTATTTGTTGTGGAATGGCATCAAAAACATGATTTTTGAGTATATAAAAATTATGAATTTGAAATGTTAACCAACTAATTGATTGCTGGTTATGTTGTTTGATTATTAGTCTGATTAATAAAAGTATATTGGAACCATAAAACCAACAAGAGAAATGAAGGTAAATTTAAGCCAAATCGAATCAAAATATTGACTTGAATTGAAAATTTATTAGAATTGCATACATGTACATATATATGTGTGTGAACAGGTCATAGCATGGACGCTAAGAAGTGGAATAAAATTGTATGCTCGACAAATAGGTACATATTTATTGCATTTCTTGGGTTTTGATGATTTCATGAGCCGATTGGCTAGTCGCTTGGCTTTTCCTTTTTCTTTTTGATTGATGAGGGGCCTGTGAGGCAAGCTGCGGTTTTAAATATCAGTCCGTACAAAGGAGGTTATGGCGAAATTTTTCGAAAATTTAGGGTTTTAGCCAAATTTTTGAAGAATTTGAAAATTCTTAGAAACTGAAAATTTAAAAATAAAAGCCAGAATGACAGTTGAGTTGGTTAGTTAATCAACTTTCAACTCCATTCCTATTCGAGGACGAAAATATTTTAAGTGGGGGAGATTGTAATAACCCGGATTTTCAGAACCAATTTAATTTTTTTATTTTAGCTATTTTAATGGATTTTGGATATTTAAAATGATTTATTTTTAATAATAATGACTAAAAATTTATTTTAATCGAACTTAGAACGAATAAATTTATTTTAATTATAAAACGAGCCTGAAATGGCGCGGTAGTTTGAAAATTCGATTTCTAATTTCAAAATGAATGTACAGGATTCAAAATAAATCGAATTTCAGTAAAACAAGAAATATTTGTATCTATTTAATAATATATTTCTAATGAATGTAAAAATACAGATTTCATAATGGAAATAAAAAGTTATGTCCAGTTTAAAATTCGGATCAGTCGCTATGGAATTTATATATATTTTATATAATATATAGCCCTTAAAAATAGCTATTTTGCAAACGGCCTCCGTTTTCGACGAAACCGCTTTTATTGGATCTGGAATGTCAAATTATTACTAGATTCCAATTGTCATAATTTTTGGAATTAACATGTGAGCGTGGAAAAAGAAAACGTGTTTTTTCAATTTTAGTTGAATTAGATCGACCAGAAATTGGCCATTTTTCAAACGATCTTCAAATTGGACAAAATTAGTTTTGTTAGGACCACATCGTCAAAACATAACTAGATTTATTTTCTTGGATTTTTTGGAATTAGTATGTGTTCCCGGTAAATTAAAATGTACGTTGAAATAAATTTTGAAAGTTATATTAAATTTAATTTTTAATTTAAAGAAAAACTGATCGAAACAGTCAAACTGGCTTATATGACATATCCCATTGTGCCCGTAATGAGAGTAATTAATTAGGGGCATCATTCGTGGGGTTCAATTTGGAGTTTGAATGGAAAAGTAATTTTTTCGGAATTAATAAATTATATATATATATATATATTGGTCAACACCCCCCTTTACCTTCTTTCTCTTTCCCGTCGGTTTCAAAATAAATAAATAATAAAAACGTAACCCTAACACCACCCCCGCCAGGCACGGCGCCACCCCTAGCTCCGCCTCAGCCTCACCGCACCCCCGACCCCGCCGCCCTCTCTCTCCCCCTTCTACCGCCTCTCCCAACCCCAAACGCCACCACCAAGCCACCGCCTGACCCCACAACTGCGCCGCCTACAGCCATCACCACCCACGCACCACCAGCGACTCCCCCCGACCCTCCTCCGACCGCCAGTCCTCCTATGGGCCCCCTTTTAATAAAAAATCAAATTTTTATAAAACCCGTTGTGTACATTTAGTCCTTGATCTTCCCGCCTCCACATCTCCCAAACGGAGCCTCTATGGCCAAAACTCCAATACCAAAATCGAAGAGCACGATCTCCTCTTCAATTTGAGTATATGGAAGTTAGATTTTAGATTGCGGAATTGTTCGGAAAACGCGTCCAAAATCTAATGTCCAAATACTGTCTTTTCACAATTTCTGGAGAAATGGACCAATTTCGGAAGAAAAGGCCCCTAGGCGAAAGTCGTCCGGAATGGCGCGCTTAAGCTAGAAAAAAATTGACATGAAGATAGAGCTCGTTTGCACATTCTGGGATCAGAACAGCGAATCAGAACTTAAGAAAAGCACGGTGGAGTGGATCCCAAAGTGAGAACGCCTTCTTACTCTAATTATTTTACAAATAAATATATACTAAGATGCAGATGCAGCTTAGTAGCACCAGATGCTATTTATTGTACAAACCATAGTTGTTGTTTGGATTGTATTGTGGTATAATTTGTTGTATTGTGTTGAATGGATGGTATTGTGGTTTAGTTGATTGTTGTGTATGGCGCGAGCCAGTATCAGGAGAGGGGTAATGCTGGACATTACTCCGGTTTTAATATCGTGCCGTTATAATGCCAAAATTTTCTGAAATAAATATTTAATCGTTAAAAATATAATTTTTAACATATAAATGAATGGCGTGAAATTCTCCTGAAATGAAACAAATATTCATTTACAAATCGGACGACTGGTTTATGTACACTCATTTATCTGACATTGATTGGGACGATAAATTTTACACATCGCCCGACTTCACAAATAAAATCTGTGTTTGTTGATTGAAACCCCACACGATTATTGGGATGATATTTGACGTACACTAATCCCAATTGTTTAGTTGTATGTCAATCGATTAGTTGACAGACTGGTGTAAGCATTAATTATTTGTATTTAATGCTTATGCAATTGTGTAATGCACTCTGGATGATTGTTTATCATTGTTATTGTATACATGTGTTGTATGAAATCCATCTAAATAACATTATACGGTAATTGACTATGTCTGATACCAATTCAGAACGAACGAATATTTTAAAATAGCGAATATTTTAAAATAACGAATATTATAAGATAATATTCAGGAAAAGATTAAAATATGAATTTGATGTCCGATTTTGGATGCACACAAAAATATTAAAATGTGTGAAGTCGTGTTGATTAGTTATGCGCAATTTTGACACGAATGATATTTATATCGATTTTATTCATTTTTATAATGAATATCGAAAAGGAAATGATTTCGAAATCAAATACTTTGAAAATATTATCATTTATATATTAATGATATGGAATATTCAATTTTGGTTTAAAATTGAAATGGAAGCGGGAATCATTTTAAAACGAATTTATAAAATACGTTTCAAATGGAAATTAACGAAATATATATTATATATATATAATATAATGTCCTGAATAGAACGCGCCACACTGCGACCGTTCGCGAATTTCGACCCTTGACTTCGAATTTATATTACAGGAGATCTGACAGTCAGATTCTCCTAAAACCGGAACTGTTGGGTTCGTATCGAAAAGAGCTTTCCAAGTATATAAGAGATTTGAAATCTAACGGTTGGATTTGGAGATACGTCCAAATCAAATTTGGAAAAGGTCACTGTAAATGCAGTTCGATGACCGTTTATGGAAATCGACTAAAAGGGCCTTAATAAAGTTATTAAAAATATTAATAATTTGCGTAAAATCATAATAAATGATTTGGAAAAAATTTGGATGAAAAATTCCATATTTGAAAAGATAAAAATATATTTTTATCAAAATGAACTAGTTGTTAACTAGATTTGAAATCCAATAATTTTTAAATAAAATAAATTGGATTGGTGAATGGTTTTAATCTAACCAGGAATTTCCAATATATGAATTGGAATAGATTTGAACAGAAATCGTCTCCGGAATATTTTGATATTGGATTCCGTGACTATACGGATAATGTGGAGGAATTTGGAAGGTATATATATATATATATATATATATATATATATATATATATATATATATATATATTTACTCCCCATACGATATGTGTTGGTTTCAGAATTTGATATTGAATATAAGCTGATATAATTTCTATTCAGAGCCTTATATTTAATATTAAATTGGATTTTGGGTTTGTTGTGAACGGTGTCTTAAATAATACTATTCTTAAACCCAGTTGAGAAAAGAATAGATCTTTTAATTAAGATTTAGTGAAGTTTTCTAATTAATTAATATTTAATTGGAATTGTATAAAAGAATTGGATTTGTGTTTGTCATGAATATTGTCTTAAATAACACTGTTCTTAAGCCCCATGGGAAAAGAATTAATCTTTTAATTAAGATTATTAGAGTTTCCAGTTAATTAACATTTACTTGGAAATAAAATGGAATGTGAATTGGGTTTATTGTGAACTATGTTTTAACGACATTCGTTCTTTAACCCGATTTACAGTAAAATGTGATTTGGAATATATAAATCTTTTATTAATATGTAATGGGATTTTATAAAGCAAAGTTTTCCAATTTAATATATTAAATTGGAATTGAATGGAATTCGATTTGATAATAATCGAAGTGAGCTTATGTGGAGGAAGACTATTACTATATATGGAATTTAAAAGGTTTTTGCCGTTATTCCATTTATATTATTGGTTGGATACAGAAATTTATATCGATTATACATATTGATCTGTTTTCCGTGAAGATTCCACAATTAATGGAATGTGATTTTGGGTTTATCGTGAACTGTGTTTTAAATGACATTGGTTCTTTAACCCCGTTAAAGTCAGAATTACATGTTTAACATTGTATTTTGAACTGTATGGTTGATCTCTGCTAAATACATATCTGTTTGGTGGCGGAGAATTTATTCTCTTGCTTAACACCCTTCTCTAAGACTTATGAGCTTAGAGTTTATATATCGGCAGAAATCAATAGTACGGTGTAGATTTTCGACGTAACATGTTCGAGTTTCCAAATTTAAGTAATCATTAATGTTGATTTTTTTGGAAGATTAAAACTAGGTGAAGTTTTAATGGATCTTTAATTAGATTGAAATGTGAATGCGATAATTTAAATTATCAAATTGGGGAAATGATCGAGAATGGAGTACCACAAGTTTTACTCCAGATGATAGTTAAATATTTAATTAGATTTGAACGTGAAATGGTAATTAATTTTACTGATAACACGGTAGGTGTTAGATATGGAGTATTACCAGTTTTGCTCCACATGATGTATAGGTTGGGATTGGGAAATAAAATAAATGATTTCTTTAGTAAGGTCCGCTAATCCCGACTAGTTTGGAAAACCTTAATTTGGTTTAAATTGTGAAAAGAATATTTGGCTAAAAGAATATTCTAGATTGGAATGAGATGTATGTTGTGTGTCTATATCACCTAATTATAATATACGCGAGTTATTCGGAAAGACCTGTTTTATACCTATTCTGAATAACTGATTCGACGATAAGTCGACGATGAAGACGGTGGTTGAAGACAAGAGGTCTTCACATCGTTTGGATGATTACTGATGTCTTGATTCGGTTGTACACCCATGACAAGGTAATAAGTGGTGATCGTGCAGACGTACTTGGAGATCGACCGGATATGCGAGGACCTCTCTCCTGTATTGGACATATGGGATGAGGAATAAGGTGCCTCCGGTTTCGTTTAGACCCCGAACAAACTTATAAATGGATGTGTCTGACATTGGATTTTATTATGTGTTGATTGATTTCTATTAAATATATATCTGTTTGGTGGCGGAGAATTTATTCTCTTGCTTAACACCCTTCTCTGAGACGTACGAGTTCAGAGGTTATATATCGATAGACAATAGTCGCATGACGTGAATTGTCAATGTTGCATGCTGAGATGCAAATGATCAAAGCTTTTGTTGAAAAGCATAGTCCTGTGGTTGATGATCAAAGCACGGCTTTAAATAGCATAGCTTTTTGTATGGCGTTAATTCGCGAGCCTTACACCTCAATATGAGTCAAAAACGGGATCGTGACTGCAGGGAGTGCACGACGTTTCTTTCTAGCTATGGGTGGTGTCATGGTATGAAGCCCAGACATTTATTATATTTTTACATAAGTGGATGATGTATAGTGAAGCTCCTTGGATATATCAGTTATTACAAAGCCGATGGATAAGTCCGATAGGACCGAGAAACTTGTGTTCAAGAATAATTAATCCACTAAAGTAAATGTGGACAGGTCCTGAAGATCCAAGGGTTGCCCCCATGGTGTGTAATCCTGGTACATTTTCTAGAGTGTCTCGAACCGATGAGGAGCCATCCCTGGCCTCGACTCATAGCTGGAATCCGATTTCCATTACGTAACTTTTCGGTTTTAGTTCTAAACCTATATGGCGACATAGTAGCATAGGATACAATGTCGTCTATGATTGATACTTTTATATTTGAAGTTGTTTGATACACTATGCACTTATAGTAATATCAAAATGATTTGTTTTTAAAACGTACCAAGCATGTTTGGCTATTATAAGGGAAAACTCTATCCTACGGCTTGCGTTGCATTGTGTGATGGGTCCTGAGTCCTATAATTGCTTCATTTTTCGAAAAGCATTGCGCTGATTATAAATAGTTTTATGCACTAATATTCAAGGGAGAAAACCCGTTTCGTGTTATATAGCGTGGTCCCTTGATTTACTTTATTTCAAAGTAAAGTTTTAAATAACTATTTTAGTTCTCACACCAGTCACATGACTGAACTGGAGTTTATTGTTTTAACCTAAACTCTGGGTGCCCTATTTTCCACAAAGGGCAGCTAGTAGTTTTGGTTTCGCAGATTTATATTTCATAGGATCCTGGTTTACAGCTGAAGTTATATTTGGAAAGCTTTGTATCCGTGTATTTCTTTCAGTTGTGTTATGTATTATTTTTCCGATGTTAATATAATTTAATCTCTGATATTTTTCTGATGTGTAATATTTATTCATACTCTATTATATTCTTGTACTCTGATGTAAATTATTGTAACAACAATGGAATGTTCTTCTGTTTGTGTTTTGATTGTCGCGTTCTCAACTCAATCCGGGCTTTCCCGTAAGGGCGAGTTTGGGTCGTTTCAAAAAAAGAACCGAACCGATCGAAATATACTAGTTCGGTCGGTTCTTTGGTTCTAACCGAATATTGCTTGCCCTACATTTCGTTGACCGAACTTTCACGCGTGTTTTGCGCAAAAACAGTTGTTGCACGTTTTTCAAGCAATTACCATAATTTTCAGATTCTCTCCCTCACATTTTTGCATGTGATTACCTTTCTATATCCACAAATGTAAAATTGTTCTTATTCTGATCATCACAGCAGTTCTATATCCACGAAAGGAAGTTCGTGCACGACCCCGATATGACTATTTCACCGGATCAATTGGATGACATCGAAGTAGAACTCGAGGCGGTTGGGAACCGCAAGCCGATTCGTATTGTCGAGAGCGAAACGAAGCAACTTCGAAGGAAGGCGGTGAAACTGGTCAAGGTTCTATGGGGCGAGAATGAGAATTACTGTACTTGGGAAACAAAGGAGAGCATAAGGAAATCACATCGAGAACTCTTTGCCTGGTAAGATTTTCATAGTGGTAGTTTCTTCCCTTGTTAGTAAACTGCATGCTAGGATAGGTTTGTTGTGTATGTTTGATTGTTTGTGAATGACTGATAGGCATGCGGAACACCTTTGTATGTTTTTGGTTAAGGAATTTCGGGGGTGAAATTTCTTAAGGGGGGGAAGAGTGTAACGACCTGCATTCTACGTATCGAAGGATCGTAGAATATTTATTTCTTTTTCATATGAGGTCGTATGGTCATTTAACTTTGGGGAACGACTATTGGGGCCATTTTCCATGTTCACGATTTTTGCCAATTTTTAAATGACCATTTTGCCCTTGGCCAATCTTGTTTCGCCTATAACTTTTGATTGGTAAGAGATTTGACTTAAAACCACTTCCATTGGATTCAGATGATGGTTTACCTTTCCGTAGATGGTCACATTGATCAAACGGACTCACCGTTTGGGAGATATGGCTGAAATAAGGTTTGGAAGGTGAAAAACAGCTTAACCGGGCCTAACTAGAGTGATTAACAGCTAAGCCCATAACCCATTTCGGGATTACGGTTAAGAGGAGGCTGATAGGGTTTGGGAAATCATTTCTAATCAGTTTTCTAGACGCCGCTTACATCTCTTGAACCCTAGCCATGGCCTCCACTTTGTAAAACACCTCCAAATCACTTTCTAATTGAAGATTAAGCTAATTAGCATCAAACCAAGTCAAATCAACATCAAATTAGAGGAAAAGGCTGTTGTGTGCATTGGAATTCGTGCCATTTAAAGAATCATTTTAGATCTGAGTTTATATTTTGGCTAAGGTGAGTGATTTGCATTGTTTTCCACTAATTACGGCTAATTAGTGTTAATTAACAAAATTATACATGATTAAATTCTAGAAAAATATTTAGAAATTCTTAAATATTATTTTAAGCCTCTGTTAGAAATTTAGATTAATTTGGATATGTTTTATTAATCCTATCATTAGTTATGCTTAAGCATGATTAAGGGGAAAATATGGGTTTTGGGTATGTTTGATCCATTTTGACATTGTTGTTTATCATTTTGGTGTTTATGGTTGATGTTATATGTTGCTAAGGTTGTAGGAAATTGTGCAGGAAATGGGACCGGATCGGATCACCCTACCCCAAATCGAACCGATCGTTCTTGCCTAGAATCAAATCGGTCTGCTTATGAAACACCCCGATCCGCTCGTGCTCCAAGTCCTACGAACCGCTTGTCTGGAATATGCCATGATCCGCCTACACATGAAGCTCTCTGAATCGCTCGGGAGAAGAAGCTCACATCCAACCCGAGCTCACGACCCGAACCGCTTCAGAACCTCACGAACCGACGGCTAAGGGATATCACGAACCGGAGCACCATACCCGACCGGAACTGCGTCAATCGAACCGAACTGGAGTATTTGAATGTTGCATAGCCGAACCGAGATGCTTCAAGAAGGTTACCAAACTGAGGTTAAGCAAAGAGAAGGACTGAACCGATCCGGAGGAAACCAAAACCCGAGATGCAAAGGTAGTCCAAATGGGAAGTAGAACTCAGGATCCAAATGGGAATCAATGAGTTAACTTCATGAATTGGACTTTACTGCGGGACGTGTGCAAAGAGGTTATCGATGTCTATAGCTTTGACACACCACTGAGAGACAGATTAGTGGCTATGGATCAGTGCAGTGGGGTCATTATGACTCCATGGGCAAAGTAATCGTAGCAGGTCTATGAGCCAGTGCAATGGAGTTGTCATGACTCCATGGGGGAAAAGTATTAGTGGTTACGGATCAGTGCAGTGGAGCCGTCATGACTCCACGGGGCAGAGTGATCGTAACAAAGAATTGGGTGATCAAAGTGGTAGATATCGTATGCTTTACGCACTGAGTGAGAGATGTAAGGATGATTGCTATGTTTGATGTTATGCTATCACCAGGACATGCACACCCCCTCCCCATTATTTTCGCACTATGTGTTAGTGTCACCTTAGAGTATTGTACATCCTATTGTGCTAACTCTTTGGTTGCAGGTTCAGGTTCAGGTATGGTTACGTATACATGTTATTATTCTGTTTTTGCTGCTTATCGCTCATACCAGACTTTTGTCTGACCCAGAGTTTTATGTCTCTTCTTATTACTCTAGGTGCTCTTAAACGGGAAGACTAGAGACAGGTCAGGTGATTATTCACGAGTTGCTGTACCAGAGACGAGAAGGAGGCTTTTGCGTATGATATATATATATATATATATATATATATATATATATATAAAATCTCCCTACGTTGTTGTTGGTCACTACTTTGGGCATTAGTGGTGTACCTCTTTCTTTTGCTTTAGAGACAATATTTCAAAATTGTAATAATGTTGGTTTGGATGATAAGTTGTATTTTGGATTTCTGCTGCTACGATGGTTTAGTTTTCGGCTCATGCACTGTCTCGCCTATTTTATGTCAAAGTTATGTTATTATTATATTTTATCCCATGCGCTATGAGACATTCTACAGGTTCCTTGTTAGTTCAAATTCCTTTCTTTTCCTTTCTTTAGCGACGGTCCCGTGCTAGTCGGGCATTGGCATAGCGCACTTTCATTGGAAATATCGGTTGGTGCGGGGCGGGCCGTCACACTTGGTATCAGAGCTCTACGTTGCGTAGTTAACCTAGGGAAAGACACCAGGGAGAGATAGTACGTATATGAGAGCGCGTATTTGTGATATTTTGGTTTTCAAAATCTATATATATACTATTAGTATATCTAAGGATGGAGTCGCACTGCACTGGCACCACTGAAGAGATGGTTAATCGTTTTCTCCTTACAGATTGAACGATGAGCCGACATACGAGGAATACTAGCTTAGGAGCCAATAATAGGAATGTTCCTGATATGATGACGATGTTCACTGACTTCATGAGAGAAATGATTAAGGATGTTAAGAGGGCAGTTCCTAATGCTGCAAATGGTGGTGGTGCAGGTGCCTAGGGCCGATTTTGCCAAGCTTTGTAAGGACTACACTAGTCTTGGTGGGAAGTCGTTCCATGGAACGGAATCAGCTACAGAAGTTCAGGATTGGCTCGATAGTTGTGAGCGCGTCTTTGAGGACTTAGGGATCGATGATGCGATGATCTGCAAGGACGGGCTATGAATTGGTGGATTGCTATTAAGGCAGCCACTCCTTAGGATCAAGTTACAGGGAATCAATTTAAAGCTCGCTTCAGTGACAAGTTTATTCCAGCTGCCCAGAATTCAGAGTTGTTTAGGAAGTTCTTAGAGCTTAAACAGAATGGTAGGGCAGTCTCGGAATATATTGCTGAGTTTGATACTTTATCGAAGTATGGATTATCCCTTATTGACACACTCGAGAAAAAGAACGAGAAGTTCATAACAGGCTTAGATCAGTACTAGGGGGAAAGGCTTATCAACCATATTGATGTATTTTTGAATCGATTGTTGGAAAAGCATTGAGATCAGAAAGCCTTTATCCTAAGCTCAAGGCTGAAGTCGTTGTTGCATCTGCAGAGGGGCCAAAGCCGCAGGCAAGCGGTGGAGGCAAGAATAATTCTCAAAACAAAAGGAAATAGAATCAGACTGAGGATGGTCAGAAGAAGAGTAAGAAAGATGTTGAGTGCTTTATCTGTGGCAAGAAGGGCCATTATGCTAAAGAATGTCAAGCAAAGCCAGCGGACAAGAAGTGCTTCAACTGCAGCCAAGTGGGACATCACAAGGATAAATGTCTGCAACCCCCAAAGAGAAGCAGATTGTGAAAGCATATGCTATTAATGTTGTTCCTTCTTTGTCGAATGCCCCAACTGCGGCGGAGAAAGAAAAGAATGTCGTCATTCAAGGTATGCTTTCTATTTATGATGTTCCTGTTCAAGTACTGTTTGATACCGGGGCTTCCCGTTCCTTCATATCTAATGACCTGGTAGATAGGTTGGGATTGGAACCCGAGATAGTCGATAGACCTTTAGCGGTGACGAACCCGATTGGTGGTTCAACTAGCCTTAGTATGATTTGTCGTAATGTGGTCTAATCGAGTCATGGACGTATGTTTGCTTGTGATTGCTTTGTTTTGGGCTTTATTGGGTTTGGCATTATTTTGGGAGTCGACTGGCTCCAAAGATATGGGGTGGTGGTAGACTGTAAGGGATTTTCGGTGACTATTAGGGCAGATGATGGGTGGAGGGTAGTGTTTGGTAGCCTACCTAGTGATGAGGTGATGGCTAGTTTTCTAAATTCCCTCGACATCCCGCAGGATGAGTTATCAGGGGTTCCCATTACTGGACAGTATCCAGATATCTTCGAGGAAGTGACCGGACTTCCACCACACCGAGAGATTGAGTTTTGTATTGATTTAGTGAAAGATGCTAGACCTATAGTGATGCCACTTCGTCGTATGGCACCAAGGGAGCAACGAGAGCTTGGGGTGCAAGTGAGCGATCTTTTGAAGAAGTGATTTATCAAAAGAAGTGTTTCCGAGTGGGGAGCACTAGTCGTATTTGCCACTAAGGCAGACGGTTCCCTTCATTTGTGTGTGGACTATCGCAAGTTGAATAAGGTGACTAGGAAGAATAAGTATCCTCTTCCACGGGTAGATGATTTGTTTGATCAACTGGAGGGAGCAAGGGTGTTCTCCCGATTGGACCTCGCGACAGGATTTCATCAGCTCCGAGTAGCAGCTGAGAATATTCCTAAAACGGCCTTTCGGACGCTGTCTGGATTCTATGAGTGGTTGGTCATGCCATTCGGGTTGACCAATGCACCAACATATTTTGTGGATCTTATGAATAGGGTACTCAGGGATTAATTGAATAAGTTTGTTCTTGTGTTCTTGGACGATATACTTGTTTATTCGAGGACAGAGGAAGAACACAAGGAACATTTGAGAGTAGTGATGGAGGTGTTGAGAAAACACCAATTGAAAGAAAAATTTTCTTAGTGTCACTTCTGGAGGAGGGAAGTGAGATTCTTGGACCATGTTGTTTCAGAGAATGGTATTGTCGTGGATCCTGCGAAAGTGGCTACCGTACAAGATTGGTCTACGCCCAAGAATGAAACAGACGTAAGAAGTTTCTTGGGATTAGCTGAATATTATCGATAAGTTTATCCAAGACTTCTCCAAGATAGCCGCACCGTTAACTCAGTTGACCAAGAAGAATCAAGCTTTCGTTTGGGATGAAAGGTGTGAAAATGCATTCAAGAGCCTAAAGGAAAAGTTGACATGTGCACCAGTGTTAGTCATTCCTAAAGGGAATGAAGAGATGACATTATACACGAATGCATGTGGTACCGGACTAGGTGCTGTATTGATGCAAGGAGGTAGGGTTGTAGCTTATGCAAGTAAGCAACTGAAACCACATGAGAAAAGATACCCTACCCACGATTTGGAATTGGCAGCGATTGTGTTCGCGTTGAAGATGTGAAAACATTATCTCTTGGGAGAAAGATTCGAGTTGTTTACCGATCATAAATCATTAAAGTATCTCTTCTCTCAGAAGGATCTAAATCTCCGATAGCAAAGATGGTTAGAATTCTTAGCTTCCTATGATTTCGATATCGCATATACACCAGGAAAGGGAAATGCGGTAGCTGATGCGCTGAGTAGGAGACATGCCCATTTAGGGGTTATGTTTCTTGAACGGAAGCAACTGGAGTACATCGCTGGGTATGATTTCAGACCAAAGTGCGAATTGGATCCAGAGATGTTAGAAAGTTTGACGATCAGACCCACTTTGATTGAGCGGATTGGTTCCAGTCAGAGGGACGATCCTAACCTACTAGAAATCATCTCCAAGTTAGAAATGGGTATCGACGGTGAGGAGATGAACAAGTATGGGCTTGATCGAGAGGGATGGCTTTGAAAGAATGGTAGGCTGGTTGTACCCAATGTTAATGGATTGAGAGATGAAGTGCTTAGAGAATGTCATCACCCAAAACTGACAATACATCCCGGTGGTAACAAAATGTATCGAAACATGAAGTAAACCTACTACTGGGAAGGGATGAAAAGAGACGTTGGAAAGTTTATATCCAAATGCATGAATTGCCTGCTAGTTAAAGCCGAGCAAAAGAAGCCTAGTAGTTTGTTGCAACCATTAGAAATTCCCAAATGGAAATGGGAACAAGTCTCAATGGATTTCATTGACGGGTTACCAAGGACTAGATCGGGCCATGATAACATTTGGGTGATTGCGGACCGAGTGACAAAGAGTGCAAGGTTTGTACCCGTCAAGTCGAACAGAACGGCAACTAAGTTAGCGGAACTGTATATGAAGTGGGTAGTGAGATTTCATGGAGTACCCAAAGGCATTGTAAGTGACCGAGATCCGTTGTTCACTAATGGATTTTGGAAGAGCTTACAAGAGGCTTTAGGATTAGAATTACATTCAGTATCGCGTACCATCCTCAAACCGACGGTAAAACAGAGAGGGAGAATCGAGTATTAGAAGATCTCTTTAGAGCTTGCATATTATATTTTGGTGGATCATGGGATGACCATTTGCATCTAGTGGAGTTCGCATATAATAATAGTTATTAGTCCAGTATTAGTACGGCTCCATATGAAGCTTTGTACGAAAGACCGTGCAACTCACCATCATGTTGATTAGAAACCGGTGAGAAGTTTGTGCTTGGGCCAGATGCGATAAGAGAAACTTCAGACAAGATCAGAGTTATCCAATAGCGAATGAAGGCTTCTCAAGATAGGCAGAAGAGTTATGCTGATAAGAGGAGAAGATATTTAAAATTCTCCATTGGCGACTTGGTGTTTGTCAAGATTTCTCTGTTAAAGAGCGTGATTCGATTTGGTAGGAGAGGCAAGTTAACACCAAGATTTGTTGGTCCATTCCCAGTTCTTGAGCAAGTTGGGAATTTAGCATATAAAGTTGAATTACCTGACAAGATGGCGGGAGTTCACAACGTATTTCTTGTTTCCCAGATAAGGAAGTTCGTGCACGACCCCTATATGACTATTTCACCGGATCAGTTGGATGATATCGAAGTAAAACCTGAGGCAGTTGGGAACTGCAAGCCGATTCGTATTGTCGAGAGCGATACGAAGCAACTTCAAAGGAAGGCGGTGAAACTGGACAAGGTTCTGTGTGGCGAGAATGAGAATGACTATACTTGGGAAACAGAGGAGAGCATAAGGAAATCACATCCAGAACTCTTTGCCTGGTAAGATTTTAATAGTGATAGTTTCTTCCCTTGTTAGTAAACCGCATGCTAGGGTAGGCTTGTTGTGCTTGTTGCGTATGTTTGATTGTTTGTGAATGACTGATAGGCATGCGAAACACCTTTGTATGTTTTTGGTTAAGGAATTTCGGGGGCGAAATTTCTTAATGGGGGAAGAGTGTAACGACCCGCATTCTACGTATCAAAGGATCGTAGAATATTTATTTCTTTTTCATATGAGGTCGTATGGTCGTGTAACTTTAGGGAACGACTATTGGGGTCATTTTCCATGTTCACGATTTTTGCCGATTTTTAAATGACCATTTTGCCCTTGGCCAATCTTGTTTCACCTATAACTTTTGATTAACAAGGTGTTTTGACCTGAAACTACTTCCATTGGATTTGGATGATGGTTTACCTTTCCGTAGAGTGGTCACATTGATCAAACGGACTTAACATTTGGGAGATATGGCTGAAATAAGGTTTGGAAGATGAAAAACAACTTAACCGGGCCTAATTAGAGTGATTAACAGCTAGGCCAATAACCCATTTTAGGATTAGGATTATGGGGAGGCTAATAGGGTTTGGGAAATTATTTCTAATCAGTTTTCTAGATGCCACTTACATCTCTTGAACCCTAGCCATGGCCTCCACTTTCTAAAACACCTCCAAATCACCTTCTAATTGAAGATTAAGCTAATAGCATAAACGAAGTCTAATCAACATCAAATTAGAGGCAAAGGCTGTTATGTGCATTGAAATTCATGCCATTTAAAGAATCATTTCAGATCTGAGTTTATATTTTGGCTAAGGTGAGTGATTTGCATTGTTTTCCACAAATTACGGCAAATTAGGGGTGATTAGTGTTAATTAGTGAAATTATACATGATTAAATTCTGGAAAAATGTTTAGAAATTCTTAAATATTATTTTAAGCCCATGTTATAAATTTGGATTAATTTGGATATGTTTTATTAATCCTATCATTAGTTATAGTTAAGCATGATTAAGGGGAAAATATGGGTTTTGGGTATGTTTGATCCATTTTAACATGGTTATTTATCATTTTGGTGTTTATGGTTGATATTATATGTTGCTATTACTGTTTGGAATGCTTTATGATTATTTAGCAAAGTTAGAATGGTCTAAAAGCCGTCGTATGGCATTAAATAGTCGCTGGAAGGTTGCAGGAAATAGTGCAGGAAATAGGACCGGATCGGATCGCCCTACCCTGAACCGAATCGATCATGCTTGCCCCGAATCAAATCGATCTGCTTATGAAACACCCCGATCCGCTCGTGCTCCAAGTCCTACGAACCGCTCATCTGGAGTATGCCACGATCCGCCTACACATGAAGCTCTCCAAACCGCTCGGGAGAAGGAGCTCACGACCCGACCCGAGCTCACGACCCGAACCGCTTCAGAAGCTCACGAACCGATGGCCAAGGGAAATCACGAACCGAAGCACCATACCCGAAACGAACCGCATCACTCGAACCGAACCGGGGTATTTGAATGTTGCATAGCCGATCCGAGCTGCTTCAAGAAGGTTACCAAACTGAGGTTAAGCAAAGAGAAGGACTGAACCGATCCGGAGGAAACCAAAACCCAAGATGCAAAGGTAGTTCAAATGGGAAGTAGAACTCAGGATCCAGATGGGAACCAACGAGTTAACTTAATGAATTTGATTTTGCTGCGGGACGTATGCAAAGGGGTTATCGATGTCTATAGCTTTGACTCACCACTGAGAGACACATTAGTGGCTATGGATCAGTGCAGTGGGCTTTTTATGTCTCTATGGGGTAAAGTGATCATAGCAGGGCTATGAGCCAGTGTAGTGGAGTTGTCATGACTTCATGGGGCTGAGTGTACATAGCAAAGTATTAGTGGTTACGAATCAGTGCAGTGGAGCCGTTATGACTCCATGGAGCAGAGTGATCGTAATAAAGAATTGGGTGATCAAAGTGGTAGGTATCGTATGCTTTACGCACTGAATGAGAGATGTGAGGATGATTGCTATTTTGATGTATTGCTCTCACCAGGACATGCACACCCCCTCCCCTTTATTTTCACACCATGTGTAACACCCCGTATTTTCTGTGAACGTATAAGTAACAAATCAAAGAATAATTAATTTTTAAAAATAAGAATCAAGGGAAACGGGTTGCGCCATTGTGTTCGTCTCGAAATTCTACTTGAAAACGAGTCCGAGTTTTCGAAAAACGGAGTCCGTATGACCAAGTTATGACCCTCCGAAGTTTCAGGAATTTAAATAAAATAAAACAGCTCGAAAATAAAGCCAGAAATTCGAAATTCAAACCCAGAAAAGGACGGCGGGAAAATTCCCGCCCATATACCCGGGTCGACTGGGGAGTCGACCCCCCAACCAGGTCGACTTGGGAGTCGACTGGGGTGTCGATCTCCCCATGACCAGGTCGACTGAGGAGTCGACTGGGGAGTCGACCTGGGGGTCGACCTGCTCCCGAAACCCTGTTTTTGAACCTGGTTCATTCTGATTTATCCGGTCTCATTTTCTATCTAGATTCGTCCGCCTAATCCTATATAAACAGCCCCCTAGCCTCATTTTCTTTACACAATTTCATTCTGTCTATATTCTGCCTCTGTTCTAATTAAAAATAAAAATGGTGTCGCTACTCTGCTGGAATCAAAACTTGGACTGATGCATCTTCTTCCAACCTGAATAGAATTAAAAAGCTAAATCAAATCCCAAATCAAAGTTTAGAGCTACAACAACAATTAAAGAGGAGTAATTCAACATTTCTGCATCAACAACAGTTTATTATCCTTTCTTAAAACCACGAAAGGCAAGTACAGTTATTTTCCGATATAAACTTTAATTATGGTTGTGGCATGATTATAAATTTGAATCTGAGGTTATGTATATTATCTGTCAGATCTATTTTTCTGTGACTATTCTATACCTCTTTCTTCTTTATGTTCTATAGCCAGGCTACGCCTGCGCCGAATCTCATAACAGATTAACGCACGAACGCTAAATTTTAGGACAAATAATGAATAATGCATAATTGGACATGAAACTATTGCCTATGACTATGATTCATGCCTATGAGACTATTGCCTATGACTATAATTCACGCCTATGAGACTATTGCCTATGACTATAAGACTATTGCCTATGACATTGAATAAGAAACTATTGTAATTAGTCGCCCATGACTATTGTGGTTAGTTGCCTATAACTATTGTAGTTAGTTTCTTATGCCTATTCCCTTAATGATGTTAGATCTCATATTTTGTATGTAACTTTGCTAGTTTATTCCCATTCACTGTTATATACATCGAGCCTAGAGGGGTCATTATCATTGTATTTGGTTCATTATTGCATGCCTATTCTTTCTTGTGCTTATCCCCTATTCCTTTTGCTAGGGCCATTTCATGAGTATTTAGAGAACTTGTGAAAACATGTTATACGGGGATTGGGCGTAGATTAATTAAGTTAATTTGGCATAGCAAATATGTTGCCATAATCTGAATTGGCTATAATAGAGAATGATTTACATGTGTATTAGTCCTGGACATAAATGGTAAACTAGAATATTAAATCTAGTTTTGACATGAACTGTAAATAGGAATATTAAGGCTAAAATTTGGGGCATATATTATATTATGAATTATGACCTTGATTTGGGCATGTAAGTCTAGGCTAAATTTATGATTAGGCAAGATATGTCAATGAACTTTAAGAAATGATTAAATCTGTTATATTGCCTAATCCGCTAGTTCTGTTATATTGCCTAAACTACTAATTAGATTGAATTGCCTAATCTGCTAATTATGTTAAAATTGCCTTATCTACTAGACCTGCTAAATCGCCAAATCTGCAAGATCTGTTATCTGTTTAGTCTGTTGAATGGCGTAATCTATTGGAACTGAAATGCTGAAATTTGAAGTATGTAAATCTGTAGGATCGATTTAAAATTGAGCAAAACTTGTTAATAGAACCTCGAATAATCTGCTATAACTCGTACAGAAGTTAATTTGTTAAATTAGTATGATTAGTCTGATATTAGCACAGTCTTTGAATGAATGCATTGGCTAAACATGAAACATGGCTAACTTGAGGTTAGAATGAGTTTGCGGCGTAATCCTGCCCGGAACCGCCCGGCACATCCAGTGGCCGGAAACACTAGGTTCTAATGTGAGAAGTTTGTCATAACGTGCTTGAAACCTGAGGTTAGACTCAGTTTGCGGCAGAAACCTTCCCGGAACCACCGGGCCTAACCAGTGGCCGCAAACTGTCAGTCTAATGTGAGAGGTCTGCGCGTTAATTTTTAATTGATACAAATCTGAGATAAATATGATGTTTAAAACGTGTTGGGTGGGCAGGGTTAAACCAATTGGACTAATGAATTTAATAAACCCATTTCGTGAATCTATAGGCCTAATTACAAAGTTAGACAAATCTGTAAATCTGTTAAATTCGTATATCTGATCCGTTAGTATGAAACTTGTCTGATCTGTGAACTAGTTGATCTGAACTCTGTATGTCTGAACTTGTAAACAAGTTAATCTGAAATCTGTTAGTCTGGGGACACAAGGTTAGGAGGGAAATTACTTGTGTCATCTGTTGTTTGGGACCCATATTAGTCAGTAACCCTTTCTGGTATCAAACTTTGACCCAACAGTAGGTAGGGTCTGGGCACGCTTACTGAACTAATTATAAGCGGTTCATTCTGGTAATGGCGAGGGGTGTTGATGGTGCGTTCCAACCGGGTCATGTGCGTGCATGGATCCCGGTCTGCCTCTGAGGATGTAAGACGCCGTGACATCTGTAAATAGGTCTGTGCCAATTTGTTGTCACTTTAGGGAGTGATACACCCTACTGTGGGGCCGACACAGGGTATATATGTATTAGGGAGCCGATCGCTTGGGGTAGGGTTTTAGGGTACACTTAGTTCTGTCTGTTTCTGTTGGTACCGTCTGTTTCTATTGGGTGGTAACACCTGTCTGTTTCTGCGTGGTACCGTCTGTTCGGGTGGTAAAGGCCCATTTACTTGTGTACACCTAATCCTATATTCCGTTTTCGTAGGGATTGATCTGTTTCTGTTTCTATACCTTCTGTTCGGGTGGTAAAGGCCCAATATTAGCATTTTGTTTCTGTCTGTTTATGTTCGGGTGGTAAAGGCCCATTATTAGCATTATGTTTCTGTCTGTTTCTGTTGGGGTGGTAAAGGCCCATTACTAGCATTCTCTTCTGTGGAAATTATTCTGTTTCCGTTTCTGTTTCAGTTTAGACATTGGGATGACACCTAATCCTGTTATATTAGTATTAGTGCAGAGAAATGAAAAGTAATATTATTCTGTTTCTTCTGTTTAACCTAAGTACATCTGCTGCTCCTGTTACTGTTATCTCTTATCCAGCTTATTTTCATGTCATAATTAATATTATCTGTTCATATGCTGAAAGTCACTGGACTTGCCAGACTTTATGTCTGACCTTGCTTGTTTTCGCCCCTTTTTCTTCCGTTTTCCCCCTCCCCCCAGGTTTTCCAAGGAGGAAATACTTTATCTTGATCCGGATTTCTTCTGCTTGAAGTACTTAGAGTGCTTAAAGTATGGCTTGACTCCTTATGGCAGCTTCTGTGGGGATTATGATTTTGCAGTTTTGTACTCTGATGATTTTCTGAACAAAACTGATATTTATGTACTTAAGTTTTTGGTAAAGATGTAAC
Source organism: Allium sativum (assembly GCA_030737875.1). Classification (NCBI taxonomy): domain Eukaryota; kingdom Viridiplantae; phylum Streptophyta; class Magnoliopsida; order Asparagales; family Amaryllidaceae; genus Allium; species Allium sativum. The sequence continues at coordinate 53,262,787 of CM060926.1, forward strand.
CAAACTGATTTCTATTTCCCGTTGTAATAAAGTTATAATTTCTTTAGTATTGTTTATCTGTCTTATAAATTTCTGTTCTATCTATTAAAACGCTCCACCAAAGTTAAGACATTCCCTTTTTGGGTGACCTTAATGGAGGTGGGGTGTTACACCATGTGTTAGTGTCACCTTAGAGTATTGTACATCCTGTTGTGCTAACTCTTTTGTTGCAGGTCCAGGTATGGTTACGTATAGCTGTTATTGTTATGTTTTTGCTGCTTATCGCTCATACCAGACTTTTGTCTGACCCAGAATTTTATGTCTCTTCTTATTACTCTAGGTGCCCTGAAATGGGCAGACTAGAGATAGGTCAGGTGATTATGCACGAGTAGCTGTACCAGAGACGAGCAGAAGGCTTCCACGTATGATATATATATTTATATATATATATATATATATATATATATATAATCTCCCTGTGTTGTTAATGGTCACTACTTTGGGCATTAGTAGTAGTGAGACAGTATTTCAAAATTGTAATAATGTCGGTTTGGATGATAAGTTGTATTTTGGATTTCCGCTACTATGATGGTTTAGTTTTCAGCTTATTCACTGTCTCGTCTGTTTTATGTTAAAGTTATGTTATTATTATATTTTATCCCATGCGCTGTGAGACATTCTACAGGTTCCTTATTAGTTCAAATTCCTTTCTTTTCCTTTCTTTGGCGACCATCCCGTGCTAGTCGGGCATTGGCATAGCGCATTTTCATTGGAAATGTCGGCTGGTGTGGGGCGGGCCGTTAAAATATATATATACACACACAAGCGCACACGCACACAAAAATTTGAATTCCATGGAACTAATTAGTTATTAATTAGATGTTTATATTCCATATGCTTATTTATTTAATTCATGTTTCAAACGTTGTGTATATATTATTTACGTACCACACAATTAAAGGAGAATTCTTCATAAAAACTCTGTTTTCGATATATTATATATGAAAACGGATCAGAATCTCGCCATGAATAGAATTATAATATTTACAAGGCTAAATTCGTAATTTTACAGAATTCCATTTTCAGCTTCCTAGTTCTTACATCCATTAGGTTCTTATAGGCTTCTAAATTGATAAGGGAACTACTGAATCACTGCATGGCTCCTAGGGATTTTCTAGAAATTGAGATTAATCCTTTCCTAGAAGAACTTACAGATAATATTCTATAAAGACACGTTTACTTTTAAAATATATATATACTTGTATATAGTAAAAAAAATTGAAAATCCTTTTTCAAAATGGTTTGTGCGCCTCTTATACATATATGTTACCCCATAATCGGGTAACCTATATGCTCCGATACCAAATGTAATAACCCACCCGAAGTGGGCTTAAATTTCGATCTAGAAAAGGCCTATCGAAACTTAGAGGCACTCTAAACGAGTTGTTGGTTCCTATATGGAATTACATTTGCACAAAATAACAGAGTAATATAACGAAATGGAATCTCACACAGCGAAAGTGATAAAATATGATAATGATAAAATAGATGTACCATTTAAATTTAAAACCAATAATGTAGCTTGCAACCATGCTTCAGACTTTTACATCAGGTACATCAATTAATATCCAAATACATAACAATAATATTGCCGATAGTAAATAGAACATAAAATAGATAAGTTTCTCCATCGTCAAGCTTCACCACTTTATCTCTCAACATGAAGTCCAACCTACTGTCATATAAGTATGTTAATAGGAGGGAGATCAGAACATAAAGTACCGATGAATGAAAACCACATATGTTTAAAGGGCAACTATTCATATATTTGGCAGAATAGTTTTTTCATGATATGTATGCATGAGCAAGCATACACACACATGGCAATATATCTAATTAATGAGATGGACATTCATACAATCACCTAAGACCTTCATTAACATTTTAGGGTAGATCCCGATTACTTAATACCCAACAAGGAGCACATTTTCGGCCACTTAAGGTCATACTACTATATTAAAGTTAGGGTGGATTCCTATAATCACTTAAGATCCTATAGCGGACCCTAATCACTTAAGAACCCGTCCTATCATGTCAACGCTATAAATATATATACCGTCATTTGTAATACGAGAAAACATAAGCAGTTTTAACTTTTAGATCTCTCTGAATTCCACCTATCATATAAAAGCAAACAAATCCAATGATTTAGAATTTAAGTATTCGGTTTTATGTCAAATTTTCTGTTTCAATAACCGTTATATGTACACAATGTTGGATGTTGAATTCGTCGTTGGATCTCTTTATACACAAATCTCCGAGGCACGATACGGTGATCGCTATCCTAAAATAGTATTTGCCCTCTTAATTCTGTGCACGAGTAATGGAAAATCTGTTCGAAGATACAACAGAGCAGATATTGAATATCTTTTAATCGACGTGTTTGCACAGACAATGCAATTCACTATCTTGGATTTGATCGCTGCAGTGACAAGATGAAGGAGTGATAGCCTGCGGAACTATGACTCATATAGTTTATTCAAGAATTTGGCAGAGTTTCAAGATTATATTAATGGATGAAAAGAAGAAAAAGAAGGAGAAGAAGAGGAATTCAAATTGTGTAATATTGAACTCGGGGCAACCTTTTTGCAGGTAGGGAAGAGATGCAACTGTTTTCCAACGGTTATGACTGTTTGAATTCAAATAGTCACAACCTTTTCGTTTTCCAACACTTCAGAAGCATTGCAAATTTTTGAATGGTGAATGGATGCATTCATTCGTTTTGTCACACTCTTGTTTCATCTCTTCCTTCTCTCTTTTCTTTTGATATTATATGTAATGTCTTTACATATATAGGTGCAAACCAAAGCACAATTCATGATGTGGAACAAAAGATTTTGCTCCTTTGTGTGTTCTTTTTTCTTTTATTTTAAATTTCCTCCAACACGCAAATGCACATGCCCACTTACCCACCCCTTCTCACCCTTAAAAGGAGGCTAAATTAACTTCCAACAATATATATACATATATATACATATATATATATACATACATATATACATACACACACAGAACTCCCATGAACTTGCTATATACAAAGTTGCTACGCACTGAACTCCCATGAACTTGCTATATACAAAGTTGCTACGCACCAAATTGAATCAACTGCTAAATCAATGATGAATTATTCAAAAACAAATAATATTCTAAATAGAAGAAGAATATCTAGACAAATATGGATTAAGTTTGTAACAAAAGGCACATAGGTCATGCTGCCGACATAATAACACAATAAATTCAAACTGTCAGCTGCTTCCGCCCAGCATTATTACAACTTCGTAAGCTGGCAATGAAACCACGTATATATGATGACACTAAATACAAATATCAGGTGGCCCCGCTCAAACACTTGTCATGAAAGACAAATTTAATTTGAACTTTTGCAGGCAGTAGCCACACTAGCCGAATTTCATACGGGCTTTGTTTTCATCCAATCGTCTAGATAATCAATGCATGTGCATTGTCTATATGTTTTCATAGACAGTAGTTATATCCAACAACAACAAAAAAGAAAACTATAATGACCATTTGTACAGCTATAATGTGTGTGCCTTATCTACGTTGCAATAGTTACTATAGCATTCCTTTCTTATCAAAGGTTAAGTGACAATGAAATATCCTATACATGCACGTGCTTAACTTGTAGTTTTATCTAGGGCCTTTACGGTTGAACCAACCGTCAAGCCGTAATAACCATTTACACGGTTCCCGTTAACTATGGTGACAGTAATGATAACGATTGTAGAATTTGACAGCCGCGGTAAAACATATCTACCGCACATGATTTTTTTGGAGTATTTCATTAAAAAAAACATGTTTTTTTAATAATAATATACGTTTAAATTATTTACGTTTTTATTTATAGACAACATGCGCATGGATGGTTTGTTTCGTAGATAAACAAATTAATTCTTAGGTCAATAGTTCAAATTTAAATTATTTATGGATAACAATGTAAATTTATGGTAATGGTTGCGGTAACAGTAACAGTTATAGATTTTGCTAACCGTCAACAATGGTAGTGGTTACGATCGAAAGTAAAATTGATGGTTGTCGTAACCGTAACACCCCTTGTTTTATATATTGGAAGCCGCGGCATATACTTTTAAAAAAATGATTACAGTAAAGTTGGGCGTTCGAGAGTAGCCAAATTGCATACAAATTTCACCTCCCATGGAGTAGACTGCAATAATTTGCCAACCTCGTCCATCCTATCTATGATTTGTATTGTGTGAATGTTCGTACTGACATGTTATAAATATGAAGTTTCTTATGATTAGCAATTATGTCCATCTTAGCTAATTTTATGTAGTTAAGGCTCTAAACATGATATTGCCAGTAAAATAACTTGAAGATTCCACTCATCGACTAAAGAAAGAATAGCTCCAAGGTTAAAATATTCGATTACGGGACCATAACATGTGGAGGCATAGTAGGTGATAGAGTGGTGCATAAATTACTGACATCAAGGTACAAAAATACAAGTTTTGTTTCACATTAGAAAACCTGAAATTTCAATGAAACGTCTTTTAAAAATATATAATAACTTTCACTTTTCATTGCATGGTCACTTTCAAATTTTAAAAATTTGCAAAATTGTAAATTAATAATCATCACCTTTTTAGATTGCTCTCCATATGTCAGGTGTGTGGTGTATGCAAAGAGATGTTTCAGATAGAAAATGTAGTTCTTTACCTTTCCATTTATATGGAACCCATTCTCCCTAAAACTTGCAATTTTGTTTCTATTACCCCACATACCCAAAATCTAATTATGATAACAATTTTGCATGGTTGAATTAATTTATATTATGCATTTAATTATTTATGGTATTTTCTTCCTCAACGAAAATCCGCCATTTATAACCGTTCAATCAGATCTACTTTCATACGATATCCAAAAGATAAAGACAAACTTGTCTTTCAAACCCGCAAACCCAATCGAGTATGGAATCTGAAATGATCTCGCCGAGATTAACTCAATCGATTTTGAATCTGCACAGATCGCATCTAGATAACAATATACAATCACAACTGTCAGTTTGGCCTCCAATGAGAGTAACCCGCTCTAGATCGCTTCCAGAATTCAAACTACTAAAGATCAAGCCCTCAGTGGGCCTGTGGGATTTGGCGAAACCGATTCAACCTCAACATTCAAAGCCACATCTCCTTCGTCCTCCAAAACCGATCTTCTTTAACGTGCGCTTATTTTCGTTTCAGTTTCGATCTACAAAAGGTATGAATCTTGTAGTCGGTTTCAACTGGCAGTTTGGGCGTTAGTTGATTTGTGCGTTACAGTGAACAATCGTTTGGATTTGCGAATTTCATGTCGAATCTGGTTTCAACTATGCTATTTATGCTAGATTTGGGATTATATCACTTTGTAAAATGTTTTACATCGCCAGTTTGTGGTAGATGTAGACGAGCCAAATAGCCATAGAGTTTCCATTTCCCGATTTTCTGAGTTTGAAAACCGTTTTACATTTCAAAATCACTACAACAAAAATACTATTTAACAACATTGATTTCACAACAGTTCACCAGAGTGTTATAAAAAATGTAACTCTTTCACAACATTTTTTTAAGAAAAACGTTGTGATAGATTCTTCTAACAAATGTACTATGTACAGAAGTTGTAAATGAAAGGATTCTACAATGTTTGTTTAAAATGTTATAGAAAGTAATTTTTAACAATGACTTTTATACGTTGTTTTATATTTGTTTTTTCATAACATACTTGTAATGTTATTTAAATAGTAAATAAACTATGTTTTTTAAACATTGCAAATTTACAGTTTTCAACAATGTTTATCAAACGTTGCAAACCGAAAGTTAGACAACAACAGATTACTATTGCAGATCCGATTTTATTTATTTATTTTACATCATCATCTTAGTGTTAACTCAATTCATATTTAGGACAACATTTATTTTATATTATTAACAACATTATATTTAATAACTTTTGGTTGATCTTGTTAGTGCTCATATTTCAACAATATATTGTATTGTTAAAGATTTTTATAATGAAAACAGACTGTACATATTATAAAAAAAATATTGTTGACAACGTTATCTTGATGTTATAATTTTTATAACACAAAAAGTTTTATTAATATTACAAAATATTGTCTATTTAATAAAAAAAATTGGTATTATAAGGTTAACGGCACTTAATAAATTTAGTGGTTATTGCAAATTATTTCTCTATGGATATTTCACCATAGCTTCATTATCCGACCTTTTGATCAGACTATATTATGACAGGTTGGACAAGTTAAAAGCTCGAAGGCTATCAAGACAGACAACCTCAAGAAATAGCTTTGGAGTTCATAGACGAAATGCAAATAAGGTCACGCGACAATGGTCAAGACAACATGAGACATTGGAGTGCTAAGTCAAATAAGGAGTTAGATCAGTACCAATCCAGCCCATGCTTCGATACTGATCCCCGTATTTTTATCCAAGTGTGCCATATCTGTTTTGAGTCACTATAGTTGATGGTAACAACCATGAACACTCGAAGTCAACAATTTCATTCTGCATAGATCCATCATTTAAAGTTTGAAATAAGCCAATAGCAACGTAAATAAGATTGCAATCTTTAAGCTAACTACGAATCAAACACGACAGCTCAACCAGAAGAATCAGATGATAAACTCATGGACCAGTATTGGTCCTACCCTATGGATCAGTATAGGTCCCAATAATTAATGATTTGTCCAAGAATTTTTCTGGAGAACTATTCGTTAGAATAGGGAACGAGATGATAATCTTTGTGCGAGCTTTAAAGCTCCCTATTGCTATAAATTGTGAGGTAGAGGTTCAGCATAAGGATTTTTCCCGTTTTTCAGCTCTTTAACGCAAATCTCTTGTACCTTTATGGAATTATACCAATCTGTAAGGGCTTGTAATTTTAAAGAGTGATATAATCAATAAATTTAGTAAGTGACGTAGGCTAAGACTTGTCAAACTACTATAAGTTGTTGTGTGTGAGGACCCGTAACTTCCCCGTGAAGGAAAGCGCGGATAGTTCGAGAACAAGCCACAAAACAACGCAGACGGGAGAACGTTTCTTTGTATATTACAACAACACCATCAGAATACAAGAATATACTGAGTATAAATGAATAAATATTACACAGAAATATCAGAGATTACAATAAATTACATAGCAGTGGAAAATAATACAATACACAACTAGAAGAGATATACGGATACAAAGCTTTCCGGATATCATTCCAGCTGTAAACCAGGATCCTGTGAATATAAATCTGCAAAACCAAAACTACTAGCTGCCCGTGTCAAAATAAGGGCACCCAGAGTTTAGGTTAAAACAATAAACTCCAGGTCAGTCATGGGACTGGCGTGAGAACTAAAACAGTTATTTAAAACTTTACTTTAAATCAGATATATCAAGGGACCACGCCGTATAACACGGAACGGGTTTCCTCCCAAGAATAACAGTGCATATAACAAACAGCGCAATGCTAAATAAAGAAAAATGAAGCTATTATAAGACCCAGATCCTATCACACAATGCAACGCAAGCCGAGGGATAGGGTTTTTTCCTTATAATAGCCAAGAATGCTTGATACGTTTAAAACAAATCCTTTTGATACTACTAATAAGTGTATAGTGCATAAAACAACTTCAAATCATAAGTATCAATCATAGACGGCATAAGCGCCCCATCCCACTATGTCGCCATACTAGGCTTTACAAATAAAACCGCAAATGTCACGTATTTGGAAATTGGATTTCCGTCTATGAACCGAAGCCAGTGATCGTCCTCAACCAATTCGAGACTGTCTAGTCCGAGTCTCAGGCAAGCGCGCAGACAAGCCTTGGATCGTTAGGGCCGGTCCACCGACGTGGATTATTATGCCTGAACAATACGTCTCTCCGCCCTATGGGGCGTAAATGAGCCAATAAATGATTCCATCGGACCCGGATCGTCCGATCAAACCGAGGCGTCTCGCAACAGCAACAACCACATAAGTCAAACTCGTCAGGGCGTGTAAAACCACTGACGCCACTTCTAACTAGAAAGAAACGCATGCCCTCCCTGAGGTCCTTCTCCCGTTTCTGGTTCATACCGGGGTGTGAGGCTCGCGAATCAACGTTACGCAAAGCTACGCCACAAAGGTCGTGCTTTGATCATCAACCACAAGACTTTGCTTTTCAACAGAAGCCTTGCTCATTTGCATCTTAGCATGCCACACAGGCAAACCACTCCATGCAACCGATATCAATCACATAGAATGAAATCCAATGTCAGACACCTAGTCCATTTACAAGTCCGTTCTGGGTCTGAACGAAACCGGAGGCACCTAGTACCCCGCATATCCATTGATCTCCAAGTACGTCTGGACGATCACCAACTATTTCCATCTTCTTGGGTGTACATCCCAATCAAGATCATCAGTAATCACCCAAACGACGTGAAGACCCCCGGTCTTCGACCACCGTCTTCATCTTCGACCTATCGTCGTATCAGTTATTCAGAATGGGATAAACCCGGTCTTTCCGAATAACACGCGTATATTATAAACAAGTGTTACATAAACACAACATACGCCTCATTTCAATTCATCAGTTACTAACCGTAAATTAACAAGAGAATAATTCCCCAAATATTAACCCCGAAGGCCGAAACCGACATCAGATCAATATCCAGGAAACCATTCTGCTTAGCTAACCGATAGTTAGTTTCTAAATTTCACATTCATAGGGAAAGGTTCCCATTAATTTTATCAAAGATAAATTCCTTGAATTTATTCTTTAATCTTCTTTTGAATATCGATTCAACTAGTCGGGATTAACGAACCTTACCGAAGTAATCATTTGTTTTAATTTCCCAATCCCAACCTATTCATCCCATGAAGTAAAACGGGTCTTACTTCATATCTAACACCACGGTGTTATCGGTAAATTTAATTACCATTTCACGTTTAAATCTAATTAAAGATTTAACTATCGCCTGGAGCAAAACATGTGATACTCCATTCTCGATCATTTCAATCTAATTAAAGATTCATCAAAACTCCACTTAGTTTTGATCTGTGACTGGGTTAAAGAATCAGTGTCATTTAAAACACGGTTCACGATAAACCCAAAATCACATCACATTTCAATCAGTTCCTAACCGTAAATTAGCAAGTGAACAATTCCCTAAGTATTAACCCCGAAGGCTGAAACCAACATCGGATCAATACCCCAGAAACCATTCAGCTTAACTAATCTCCAGTTAGTTTCTGATTTTCTTAACTCCTTTGGGTCTAAGAACAGTATTATTGAAGATACCGTTCACTACAACCCAAAATCACATTTCATTAACTATTGGGTTAAAGAACAAGTTTTATTTAAAATACTATTCACGATAAACCCAAAAATCAATACCAATTCAATTCCAATTAAATATTATTTAATCGGTACACTTCATTAAATCTAAATAGAAAGATTTAATCATTTTCTCAACTGGGCTTAAGAACAGTGTTAATGAAGACACCATTCACGACAAACCCAAATCACATTTGATATTAAATACAAGGCTATGAATAGAAAATATATCGGCTTATATTCCATATCAAATTCTACGACCAACAAATATCGTATTGGAAATAACAATATATATATCTTTCAAATTTCCATAACAATATCTGTATAATCACGAAATCTAACATCGAAATAATCCAAAGAGAATTTCGATTCAAATCCATTCCAATTCAATTATCGGAAATTCTGGTTACTTTTAAAAACCCTTTTTCAATTCAATTTATTTATTTAGAAATAAATAGAATTATAATTCTAGTTCAAAACTAGTTCATTTCGATAAAAATCTATTTTTATCTTTTCAAATATGGAGTTTTTCATCCCAATTCTTCACAAACCATTTCTTATGATTTTTCACGAATTATTACTATTTTTAATAATTTTATCAAGGCCCGCACAGTCGATTTCCATCAACGGCCATCGAACTGCGCTTACAGCGACCTTTTCCAAATTTGATTTGGACATAATTCCAAATCCAACCGTAAGATTTCAAATTGCCAATATTCGTTAGAAATCTCATTTCGATACGAACCCAACGGTTCCGGTTTCAGGAGAATCCGACGGTCGGATCTCCCGTAATATCCGTTCGAATTCAATGGTCGAAATTCGCGAACTGCCGCGGCGCGGCGCATTCTATTCAGGCCATTATATTATATATATAATATATATAATATATACTTCATCGGTTTCCTTTTAAAACGTATTTTATAAATCGTTATAAATTCGTTTTCAAAACGATTCCAACTTCCTTTTCCAATTCAAATCAAAATTGAATTTTCCATTATAAATTCATTTTAAATTCATTTCAATTCTATTTCAATTCAAATCGGTTTCAGTTCAATTTCAATACGTTTTAAATTCAATTCAAAACGATTTCAATTCTATTTCAATCTAATTCGAATTTCAATTCTATTCAGTTTAATTCGAATTTCATTTCAATTCAATTTAATTCCAATTTCAATTCCTTTCAAAATATCAGATTTTGAAATCACTTTCGATATTCATTGTTAAAATGAATAAAATCGATATAAATATCATTCACGTCAAAATGGCGTCAATCTAATCAACACGGCTTCATATATTTCTATTTTCAAATATTCTATTTCAAATATTTCTTTTTCAAATATTTCTTATTCAAATATTTTATTCCAAAACTGGAATGAGTCCCAATCAATTACCATATAATGTTAATTATATGGATTTTCTACCACACGTATATAACAGCAACGATAAATCATCAACCATCATCCAAAGTGCGTTCTACACTGTATAAGCATCAAATATAAATATTTAACGCTTATAATAGTTTGTCAATCAATCGATCGACATACAACTAACTATTGGGATTAGTGTATGTCATATATCACCCCAATACCCGTGTGGGGTTTTCAAGCAATCAAACACAGATTTTATTTGTGCAGTTGGGCGATGTGTAAAATTTATCGTCTCAATCAATATCAGTCAAATGTGTGTATATAAACAAATTGTCCGATCTGTTTATTTTTATTTCATTTTCATGTTAAAAATTATATTTTCAACTATAAAATATTTTTAACTACATAAATATTTTATTCCATTACACTTCACATCACACAATCAACTACACATCAAAATCAAACAAACAAGCATACAAGCCGCCAATGGTCTGTGGACGACGGGTGTCGGGTGCTACTAAACACCGTCTGCATCCTAGTATATATTTTAACCAGAAAATTAAATAAAAGGCGAGGAGTTCTCACAGAGGGTTCCACTCCGCCGTGCTTTATTGTTGAACTGCTGAATCGTTTGATTTGCTTGACATTCTGATGCAGTCCTTTCTCTGCTGTTTATAATAAAAATTATATTTTTATTCCTTCATTTCAATAAAATAAAAATCATATTTTTACTTTTACTTCGTATATATATATTTACAACACTTCTTTCTATATAAAAATTAAATTTTTATTCTTCACATCATATAAAAATTATATTTTTATTATCTACATTATATAAAAATATCGCCTTTCCTACTTTAAAAATGTCGCCTTTCTTACTTTAAAAATGTCGCCTTTCTTACTTTAAAAATGTCGCCTTTCTTCTTTATAAAAATCCAACCTTTCTTCCCTTAAAAATCAAACCATTCGTTCATTAAAAATCTAAACCTCTCTTCTTATAAAATACATTCTCTACATATTTCAAAATCTGATCTTTTCAACCACAAAAATCTAAACTTCACATCGTTATTCCTAAAAAAATAAAGATCAGATTTTTATGTAAATAAAAATCTAAAAATCAAATCATTTTAACATTAAAAATCAAAGCTTCTTATTTTCTTAAATCTAAGCTTTTTATTTATATATATATAAAAAATCTAACCCTACACAAATCATAAAAATTCAGATTGTATTTAAATACGATCATAAAAACTCACCGTTGATTTTAGAAATTGGATCTTGCCATTGGAGTGGGAGGTTTACGGTGGCTGGAGGGGGTTCAACGGGGCGGCCAGAGGTGGGGGGCTGCTGCGCGCTTCCAGAGGGGGGGAAGGCGGCGGAAAGGGGGTTGGTGGGGGGACTGCGTCGGGTTTTCAGGGGGGGGGGGGGGGGGTTGGGTCCTCGTTGACCGGGGGGAGAGGTAGAAGGAGATGGAGGAGGAAGAGGGGTGCGGAAGGAGGAGGCGGTGGCTCAGGGGGCGGTGAGGGGATGGAGGCGGGGTGCGATGGTGATTTCTCTTTTTTTTCTCTTTAGAAAGCAGTCGGGGAGAGAGAAGGAGAAAGGGGCTGGAGAGGTTTAAATATATATATATAATATAATAATTTAATATTATTTTCCTATAAAAAGTTGACTTTTTGTTTGAACTCGAAATCAAGTCCACCGACTGTCGTCCCTAGCGTATTACCCCCATTCCGAACACAATGGGATATGTCACATAGACCAATTCTATTGTTTCGACAGGTTTTTATTCAAATTAAATTATAAATCAGTGTATATTTAATTCAAACGTACATTTTAATTTACCGGGGCCACATACAGACTCTAAAAATTCCAGAAAAAAATATTTTCTGGCTTCGTATTGATGATACGGTCCTAACAAAATTAATTTCGTCAAATTCTGAGACCGTTTGAAAAATGGCCATTTTCCAGTCGATTAAAATCAACTAAAACTGGTCAAACGCGTTTTCCATTGCCACGCTCACATATTGATTCAAAAAATTACGAAATTTGAAACCTAGCAATAATTTGACATCACGGATCCAACAAAAGTGGTTTCATAGAAATCCGAGGTCGTTTGCAAAATTTCTATTTTTAAGGGCCAGAATTCCATAGCGACTATTCTGGATTTTCAACTGGGCATATCTTTTGATCCCTGCTATGAAATTTCAATTTTTCGGATTCGTTGGGAAGACATTCTCAAATAGATTCAAATATTTTTGGTTTCACTAAAATCCGGTTAATTTTACACCCGGAACATTCATTTGAATTTTGAAATCGAATTATCGAACTACCGCGCCATTTTCAATTCCTTTTATAATTTAAAATAAATATTTATATTCTAACGACGATTCAAATGAAAATATACGTTCTAATTCTATTCAAAATAAATTTCTCGTCGTTATTATTTAAAATAATTCATTTTAAATAATCAAAATTCACTAAAATTGCCAAAATAAAAAATTTAAATTGGCTCGGATTTCCGGGTTATTACAATCTCCCCCACTTAAAACTTTTCGTCCCCGAAAAGGAACGAAGCCGAAAGTTGTTTTACTAATCAACTCAACATTCATTATTTTCGCTACGGCTTAAGTTCTTCAACTTTTCAGTTTCTAAGAACTTTTCAAAATTTTCAAAAATTTGGCTAACACCCTAAATTTTCGAAAAATTTCGCCATAACCTCCTCTGCACATGGAGCACCGGGAAAATCCCGAAATTTCCATACAGGCCCTCTGATCTCAAAAAGAAAAAGAAAAAGCCAATCGGCTCATAAAATCATCATCACCCAAACAAAACAGTAAATTATGGTTAACATGTACCTATTTGTCGGGCAAACAATTTTATTTCTCTGCTCTAGCCTCCTTGCTATGACATGTTCAATGTAAGTACATGTATATGCATGCAAATGCGATAAATTTTAATACAATTCACTTTTTGGTCAATTTGGCTAAATGGTACAAATTTTAATTAATCAACCAATAATCAACAACACAACCATCAATCAATTAGTTGATTAGCTTTTCAAATTCATAACTTTGATACCTAGTCAAAAATCAGATTTTTGATGCCAAATCACAATAATAAGCCCTATCTAGTTTCGGTTCTCACACCAGTCAATTGGAAATTTATAGAAATCTCACTTTCGAAACTCGAAAATAAATACTGGCGATGGTGCCCCATCACCAGAATTATCTCCGGGCACTAGAGTGCGATTCTATAACTATCCAATACATTAAAACTTCGAATACACGTTTGCAAGACATATATGCAAAATCTTTATATATTGGATTGTCCAAATTCATATAAATAAATAATCAAATACGAGTAATTGATTTAAATTTTCAAAACAAACTTGTTTTCAATTTTAAAAAATATACTCTTCTCACTCGTTCTAGGATACTACTGATCCCATCTCTAACGAGTCATCCTAACTGGATATTACTAATCCAATATCTGATGAATTCTTTCGTATGGTTCTAATGTGTCTTGTTCTCTGAGCTTTGTAAACCAAAGCTCTGATACCGAATGTGAAGAACCGTAACTTCCCCGTGAAGGAAAGCGCGGATAGTTCGAGAACAAGCCACAAAACAACGCAGACGGGAGAACGTTTCCTTGTATATTACAACAATACCATCAGAATACAAGAATATACTGAGTATAAATGAATAAATATTACACAGAAATATCAGAGATTACAATAAATTACATAGCAGCGAAAAATAATACAATACACAACTAGAAGAGATATACGGATACAAAGCTTTCCGGATATAATTCCAGCTGTAAACCAGGATCCTGTGAATATAAATCTACAAAACCAAAACTACTAGCTGCCCGTGTCAAAATAAGGGCACTCAGAGTTTAGGTTAAAACAATAAACTCCAGGTCAGTCATGCGACTGATGTGAGAACTAAAACAGTTATTTAAAACTTTACTTTAAATCAGATATATCAAGGGACCACGCTGTATAACACGGAACGGGTTTCCTCCCAAGAATAACAGTGCATATAACAAACAACTCAATGCAAAATAAAGAAAAATGAAGCTATTATAAGACCCAGGTCCTATCACACAATGCAACGCAAGCCGGGGGATATGGTTTTTTCCTTATAATAGCCAAGAATGCTTGATACGTTTAAAACAAATCCTTTTGATACTACTAATAAGTGTATAGTGCATAAAACAACTTCAAATTATAAGTATCAATCATAGACGGCATAAGCGCCCCATCCCACTATGTCGCCATACTAGGCTTTACAAATAAAACCGCAAATGTCACGTATTTGGAAATTGGATTTCCGTCTGTGAACCGAGGCCAGGGATTGTCCTCAACCGATTCGAGACTGTCTAGTCCGAGTCTCAGGCAAGCGCGCAGACAAGCCTTGGATCGTTAGGGCCGGTCCACCGATGTGGATTATTATGCCTGAACAATACGTCTCTCCGCCCTATGGGGCGTAAATGAGCCAACAAATGACTCCATCGGACCCGGATCGTCCGATCAAACCGAGGCGCCTCGCAAAAGCAACAACCACATAAGTCAAACTCGTCAGGGCGTGTAAAACCACTGACGCCACTTCTAACAAGAAAGAAACGCATGCCCTCCCTGAGGTCCTTCTCCCGTTTCTGGTTCATACCGGGGTGTGAGGCTCGCGAATCAACGTTACGCAAAGCTACGCCACAATGGCCGTGCTTTGATCATCAACCACAAGACTTTGCTTTTCAACAGAAGCCTTGCTCATTTGCATCTTAGCATGCCACACAGGCAAACCACTCCATGCAACCGATATCAATCACATAGAATGAAATCCAATGTCAGACACACAGTCCATTTACAAGTCCGTTCTGGGTTTGAACGAAACCGGAGGCACCTAGTACCCCGCATATCCATCGATCTCCAAGTACGTCTGGACGATCACCAACTATTTCCATCTTCTTGGGTGTACATCCCAATCAAGATCATCAGTAATCACCCAAACGACGTGAAGACCCCCGGTCTTCGACCACCGTCTTCATCTTCGACCTATCATCGTATCAGTTATTCAGAATAGGATAAACCCGGTCTTTCCTAATAACTCGCGTATATTATAATCAAGTGTTACATAAACACAACATACGCCTCATTTCAATTCATCAGTTACTAACCGTAAATTAACAAGAGAATAATTCCCCAAATATTAACCCCGAAGGCCGAAACCGACATCAGATCAATATCCAGAAAACCATTCTGCTTAGCTAACCGACAGTTAGTTTCTAAATTTCACATTCATAGGGAAAGGTTCCCATTAATTTTATCAAAGATAAATTCCTTGAATTTATTCTTTAATCTTCTTTTGAATATCGATTCAACTAGTCGGGATTAACGAACCTTACCGAAGTAATCATTTGTTTTAATTTCCCAATCCCAACCTATTCATCCCATGAAGTAAAACAGGTCTTACTTCATATCTAACACCATGGTGTTATCGGTAAATTTAATTACCATTTCACATTTAAATCTAATTAAAGATTTAACTATCGCCTGGAGCAAAACTGGTGATACTCCATTCTCGATCATTTCAATCTAATTAAAGATTCATCAAAACTCCACTTAGTTTTAATATGTGACTGGGTTAAAGAATCAGTGTCATTTAAAACACGGTTCACGATAAACCCAAAATCACATCACATTTCAATCAGTTCCTAACCGTAAATTAGCAAGTGAGCAATTCCCTAAGTATTAACCCCGAAGGCCGAAACCAACATCAGATCAATACCCCAGAAACCATTCAGCTTAACTAATCTCCAGTTAGTTTCTGATTTTCTTAACTCCTTTGGGTCTAAGAACAGTATTATTGAAGATACCGTTCACGACAACCCAAAATCACATTTCATTAATTATCGGGTTAAAGAACAAGTGTTATTTAAAACACTGTTCACGATAAACCTAAAAATCAATACCAATTCAATTCCAATTAAATATTATTTAATCGTACACTTCATTAAATCTAAATAAAAAGATTTAATCATTTTCTCAACTGGGCTTAAGAACAGTGTTAATGAAGACACCATTCACGACAAACCCAAATCACATTTGATATTAAATACAAGGCTCTGAATAGAAAATATATCGGCTTATATTCTGTATCAAATTCTACGACCAACAAATATCGTATTGGAAATAACGATATATATATCTTTCAAATTTCCATAACAATATCTGTATAATCACGAAATCCAACATCGAAATAATCCAAAGACAATTTCGATTCCAATCCATTCCAATTCAATTATTGGAAATTCTGGTTACTTTTAAAAACCCTTTTTCAATTCAATTTATTTATTTAGAAATAAATAGAATTATAATTCTAGTTCAAAACTAGTTCATTTCGATAAAAATCTATTTTTATCTTTTCAAATATGGAGTTTTTCATCCCAATTCTTCACAAATCATTTCTTATGATTTTACACAAATTATTACTATTTTTAGTAATTTTATCAAGGCCCGCACAGTCGATTTCCATCAACGGCCATCGAACTGCGCTTACAACGACCTTTTCCAAATTTGATTTGGACATAATTCCAAATCCAACCGTTAGATTTCAAATTGCCAATATTCGTTAGAAAGCTCTTTTCGATACGAACCCAACGGTTCCAGTTTCAGGAGAATCCGACGGTTGGATCTCCCGTAATATCCGTTCGAAGTCAATTGTCGAAATTCGCGAACTGCCGTGGCGCGGCGCGTTCTATTCAGGCCATTATATTATATATATAATATATACTTCGTCGATTTCCTTTTAAAACGTATTTTATAAATCGTTTTAAATTCGTTTTCAAAACGATTCCAACTTCCTTTTCAAATTCAAATCAAAATTGAATTTTCCAATATAAATTCGTTTTAAATTCATTTCAATTCTATTTCAATTCAAATCAGTTTCAGTTCAAATTCAATACGTTTTAAATTCAATTCAAAACGATTTCAATTCTATTTCAATCTAATTCGAATTTCAATTCTATTCAGTTTAATTCGAATATCATTTCAATTCAATTTAATTCGAATTTCAATTCCTTTCAAAATATCAGATTTTGAAATCACTTTCAATATTCATTGTTAAAATGAATAAAATCGATATAAATATCGTTCACGTCAAAATGGCGTCAATCTAATCAACACGGCTTCATATATTTCTATTTTCAAATATTCTATTTCAAATATTTCTTTTTCAAATATTTCTTATTCAAATATTCTATTCCAAAACAGGAATGTGTCCCAATCAATTACCATATAATGTTAATTATATGGATTTTCTACCACACGTATATAAAAGCAACGATAAATCATCAACCATCATCCAAAGTGCGTTCTACACTGTATAAGCATCAAATATAAATATTTAACGCTTATAACAGTCTGTCAATCAATCGATCGACATACAACTAACTATTGAGATTAGTGTATGTCATATATCACCCCAATACCCGTGTGAGGTTTTCAAGCAATCAAACACAGATTTTTTTTTTGTGCAGTTGGGCGATGTGTAAAATTTATCGTCCCAATCAATATCAGTCAAATGTGTGTATATAAACAAATCGTCCGATCTGTTTATTTTTATTTCATTTTCATGTTAAAAATTATATTTTCAACTATAAAATATTTTTAACTACATAAATATTTTATTCCATTACGCTTCACATCACACAATCAACTACACATCAAAATCAAACAAATAAGCATACAAGCCGCCCATGGTCTGTGGACGATGGGTGTCGGGTGCTACTAAACACCGTCTGCATCCTAGTATATATTTTAACCAGAAAATTAAATAAAAGGTGAGGAGTTCTCACAGAGGGTTCCACTCCGCCGTGCTTTATTGTTGAACTGCTGAATCGTTTGATTTGCTTGACATTCTGATGCAGTCCTTTCTCTGTTGTTTATAATAAAAATTATATTTTTATTCCTTCATTTCAATAAAATAAAAATCATATTTTTATTTTTACTTCGTATATATATATATATTTACAACACTTCTTTCTATATAAAAATTATATTTTTATTCTTCACATCATAAAAAAATTATATTTTTATTATCTACATTATATAAAAATATCGCCTTTCCTACTTTAAAAATGTCGCCTTTCTTACTTTAAAAATGTCGCATTTCTTACTTTAAAAATGTCGCCTTTCTTACTTTAAAAATGTCGCCTTTCTTCTTTATAAAAATCCAACCTTTCTTTCCTTAAAAATCAAACCATTCGTTCATTAAAAATCTAAACCTCTCTTCTTATAAAATACATTCTCTACATATTTCAAAATCTAATCTTTTCAACCACAAAAATCTAAACTTCACATCGTTATTCCTAAAAAAATAAAGATCAAATTTATATGTAAATAAAAATCTAAAAATCAAATCTTTTTAACATTAAAAATCAAAGCTTCTTATTTTCTTAAATCTAAGCTTTTTATTTATATATATAAAAAAAATCTAACCCAACACAAATCATAAAAATTCAGATTGTATTTAAATACGATCATAAAAACTCACCGTTGATTTTAGAAATTGGATCTTGCCATTGGAGGGGGAGGTTTACTGTGGCTGGAGAGGGTTCAACGGGGCGGTCAGAGGTGGGGGGGGGGGGGGTGCTGCGTGCTTCCAGAGGGGAGGGAAGGCGGCGGAAAGGGGGTTGGTGGGGGGGGCTGCGTCGGGTTTTCATGGAGGGGGGGGGGGGTTGGGTCCTCGTTGACGGGGGGGGGGGGGGGGTAGAAGGAGATGGAGGAGGAAGAGGGGTGCGGAAGGAGGAGGCGGTGGCTCAGGGGCGGTGAGGGGATGGAGGCGGGGTGCGATGGTGATTTCTCTTTTTTTTCTCGTTAGAAAGCAGTCGGGGAGAGAGAAGGAGATAGGGGCTGGAGAGGTTTAAATATATATATATATATATAATAATTTAATATTATTTTCCTATAAAAAGTTGACTTTTTGTTTGAACTCGAAATCAAGTCCACCGACTATCGTCCCTTGCGTATTACCCCCATTCCGAACACAAAGGGATATGTCACATATACCAATTTGATTGTTTCGACAGGTTTTTATTCAAATTAAATTATAAATCAGTGTATATTCAATTCAAACGTACATTTTAATTTATCGGGGCCACATACAGACTCTAAAAATTCTAGAAAAAATATTTTCTGGCTTCGTATTGATGATACGGTCCTAACAAAACTAATTTCGTCAAATTCTGAGACCGTTTGAAAAATGGCCATTTTTCAGTCGATTAAAATCAACTGAAACTGGTCAAACGCGTTTTCCTTTGCCACGCTCACATATTGATTCGAAAAATTACGAAATTTGAAACCTAGCAATAATTTGACATCACGGATCCAACAAAAGTTGTTTCATCGAAATCCGAGGTCGTTTGCAAAATTTCCATTTTTAAGGGTCAGAATTCCATAGCGACTATTCTGGATTTTCAACTGGGCATATCTTTTGATCCCCGCTATGAAATTTCAATTTTTCGGATTCGTTGGAAAGACATTCTCAAATAGATTCAAATATTTTTGGTTTCACTAAAATCCGGTTTATTTTACATCCGGAACATTCATTTGAATTTTGAAATCGAATTATCGAACTACCGCGCCATTTTCAATTCCTTTTATAATTTAAAATAAATATTTATATTCTAACGATGATTCAAATGAAAATATACGTTCTAATTCTATTCAAAATAAATTTCTCGTCGTTATTATTTAAAATAATTCATTTTAAATAATCAAATTTCACTAAAATTGCCAAAATAAAATTTTTAAATTGGCTCGGATTTCCGGGTTATTACATTGTGTGTTCTTGCTTTTCCCTTTTTGTATTTTCTTTATTTAATCGACAATTCTTTACATGATCCCTTCGGATGTTTGTGTCGTTTTTGGTCCGCACCAGTAGCCCAGCGGTTAAGGACTTCGCGCCATGGTAATAGTGGCATGAGTTCGAAATCCGAAATGATATGCTAAGAGTATACCATGTGTATACGCTAATATCAGTCACATATGTGGTGCTCGCAGACCGAGCTAGGTACACTAGGGAGAGTTTTACGACTTCGGTTGGTTTCCCTCTTAAACAAATTTAGACATTAAACTACACATATATAGGAGTGGCTATTGAGACATTAAACTACACATAAAATTATATACACAAAATCTGGACCACAAGATTTATTTGTCTTTATGTGGGAAGTGGAATTGGGGGGGGGGGATCCAATGGTTCACATTTTGTGTGTTTAATTTTATGTCCAAATTTTGTATCCATATAGACTTTCCCTATATATATAATCCAAATTTTTTTACATTATAAAATTAATATTGGTCAAAAGACCAACTCAGAAATATAATATATACGTTCACACAAGGTACAATATAAGATATTAAAAGAGCTTCGTCTGATTCATAAAAGTGATCCAGCCAGCAATCAACAAGGGTCTTCTAAGGATAACCCTATAAATATGCCTAAACTTCCACACCTCTCCAAGCGCATCTTTCTTTAGCATAGCCAGAAACTGGAGGATTTGTTGTAATTTGGAAAATATTGTCTCTGTGCAGTACTGTTTCTAGTTCGTTGATGGTATTTTGACTTTTATGTGACTGGAAGATAATACCATCACATTGGATACCGATGTGTTTATTTTATTTTATTTTGATTTTTTTAACTTTTGATGTAATACAATGGACAATAATAACAGAATTATTTCTTGTGACTGCAATGTGTAACTAGTCTTCTTTACTTTGTTCCCTGTTAGTTTGTTGGTAATGTGTAACTAGTCTTCTTGACTTTGTTCCCTGTTAGTTTGTTTGAGCTTCCAGGGTTTGTGATCTGTTGCTTGTCTTTGGCTTGTAACTGTTGCTTTTGTACAACTTGTTATTTCAGTGTGTAAATGTTAGTTTGCTTGGTTAGTGAGTGACGGGATTGCTTAGCAACCTGAATTTGTAAGTGTTTCAGACCCCGTGTAGTCTTAACCTGCTATGTACTGTCATTGAGTCAAAAAAAAAAGTTTGATGGAACACCATTGCATTTTGAAGGTAACTATGTTTTAATATGTAATACGAGCTTTTGAAAATGGTAAATTTTGCATACTTTGTTCTTGAGTTATCTCTCAAATGAGTAAGTTACATGTATAAAGATAATTTTATGTCAAGATATGTGATTCCAAAGTGTATTGCTTTCAAAGAGCACCAGATTTTTAGAAACATGGGAGTATTTCATTTCAAATACATGAGTTACAAACGGTATAATATGTATGGTTTTGAGTTCAAATGTACTTTGGTTTTATATTTTTGAAGTGTAGATTTTCAAAATCCTATACGAGAAGATGTCATAATGTACACAAGTTTACCTGACGGCCAGTTGATTCTATTGTTCAGGAAAGTTGATTCTTTTACTGAAGCCCCCCACCCCCCTAAAAAAAACAAAAAAATTGCGGGTTGTAGCTGATACACCTGTAATGAAGTGCTGCCAGTTTATTACAAAATAATTAGCAGTTGATCCTCCTCATCTATTTCATTTTTAGTTCTGGCAACATATACTTGTTGCAGTCTTTTAATATAAAAATCCTATACTAAAAATGCATAGTTTACTTCATTCTCGATATGTAACACTTTGGATGTTGAATAGAAATATTGGAGAACAAGCCGCTTAGTATGTTGTTAACTTGTAAGTAGGAATGTTAATTAATTATCAGTTGCCTCTAGCTACGAAGAAAAACCAACGAAGTAATAACAAAGACAAAATGTTCAGATTATGACTCGACTCGTCTTTGTTGTATACCAGTAAATCAAACCCAAAAAAGAAACAAAAATTTAGGCCTGTAATCGTTGACATAGTACGATAACATCAAAATATCATCATGCTGCAACAATAATTAAAATTTTCATGTTTTGTTTCAGCTACATGTACTGCTGCTATTCTTAAAATGTAGAAATCCTATGTAAAATTGCATAGATCGATCCAACCGATGTTAGCTGCGCAATCCTCATTTAGACGCAAAGACAGTGTTAACTTAATTCGTATAGATAAAATAAATTTTCAAACCAGAGAAACTTTTTACAGTGATAAATAATGGAAGATGCTCTTTTCACATTTGAAGAGCAAATGTCTCCAATTGTACAGTTTTTGTATACATGGCATATGTACACGTTTTTTTATTATCACAACATTTGTACATTTTTTCTTTAATTCCGTCATTACATTAAACTAATAAATGGTGGGTGACAATCTTATGTTGCAGATAATATGGAAATAAAGGTGCTTTTAGGAAGAGGGCTGCTGCTGTCATTATATTTCCGTTTCAAGCAAGTAGTATCATATTTGTTTCAGTTTATCTATAAATTCCTATTGTGCACACCAGACAACATTTTCTGATAACTTGCAATACGTTCTACTATTAGTAAATCATTAGTTATTCCAATATTTTGTCATGTATATGATGTTTGTGAATATTTATGTTTGGATATTTAATAACATTTTATGATTATAAATTATTGTGTTGTATGGATGTTACCGAAACTTTAGATATAACATGCAAAAATAGGTTAATATTTGTATACATATGCACAAAGTTGTTGTCAATAGTTGTAATGTATGAAAGCACGACACTTGTCATTAGTTGTAATGTATGAAAGTACAACGTTTATTGTACGACCTAACTGTATTTTTATTTATGTTAAAGCAATGTCGTAGATAATCTATTTACTACGGTTTGCAATCGAGGTGGTTATACAAATATAATGGTTAAATACAACAGGAAAATACCCTAAATGACAAAATGAACAAAAAATTGTTCCATAAGGACAAGAGATTAAAATTTTGTCCATAAGGACAAATTCTAGTGTAAATAAAGGAATTATAGTGGGCCCCTGAATTCCTCCCTTTACACTAAAATTTGTCCTTATGGATAATTTTTTACCCCTTGTTCTTATGGAACAATTTTTTGTTCATTTTTTCCTTGAGGCTGAAAACCCCTAAATACAATTGTAAAACTCTGTTTTGCAATGTTCAAAAATTGACGTGCATGAAGTTCGATTAACGTTTAAATAATGTTGTCTAAATTGTATTTACAACATTGATTAAGTATGATTAAAGATTAAAATATTACGTTTGAAAATAGTTAAAAAATAATAATACACAACTTCTACTAAACGACGTAAATGACAATTCTACAATATGTGAATAACGTTATTAAAATTATATTACAATGTATGAAAATCATTGAAAATACTAATACACAACATATAAGTACCATCGTATAAAAAACCTATCATATAATATTTGAAGTATGTTGTAATTTACTATCTCACAACATTCAAACAACGTGGTATATATTTTTATTTTTATTTGTATTTTCACTATATTTATATTTTGTTATAATTAACTTTTGTACAACGTTTAGGTAAACGTTGTAAAAAAGACCATGCCTTTCATAACTGTGGATATAACAACATTATGATAAATGTTGTTAAAATACATTGACAACATTTATTCAATGTTGTAATATGTAATATTTGTTGTAGTGAATGTAAAAAGAGCCACCTGTTTGGATTAACACTGCATTATTATATTATTTTGTATGATCAGATCTTCACCTTTCAGATGGGTGTAAATTGAGGAATATGCTTTATAGAAGATTTTTGCAGAAAATTATTTTACACTGTTGGTTGTAAAACGAGCAGTTGTTCAGTTTGATTAAGAGAACAAAATTGGATAACTGCTACGTTTTACTATTGGAAATCCCTAAAGTAAACCTAGCTTGGTTAAAGCATGTGTAGAAATGTTTCCAAATGAACCCCTTTTATGAATTTAAGCAGCAGTTTTAGGACGTTGGGAGAGTATTTTCTACAGCTTTCTTCAGCCACTTATACAGCTAGTTCAATCAAAAGTCTGCATACATATTGTGTTATGATGAGACGAAGAGCTTGATTGAAGATATTTTCCATCGTCAACACCAGTTTTATAAGAAGAGTTCACCAGTCACCGAAATACTTGATAATTGGTTGTAGAACGTGGAAAGTATAAGTCAGTTGCAGCCTAGGGAGTTAAATGCAGAACGTGGAATTTCATTTGGCGGTTAAACATGATCAGTTTTTTTATTGTAACGGAACGTTGGCGAACTGTTTTAATCTCTGCCACTCGAAGAAAGGACTCGAAGGATTGTAATAGAGGATTAGAAGTGCAGCGGGATTGCACTTGCTATGGAGTTGGTAACCTCATCATGGGTGCAAAACTCTCTTTTAGGATTTAATTTAGTTCTTCGTATGTATTTATTTTATGTTTTTCAGTTTGTATTTAGGTTAGTATGCTAACTCTATTATGTTCCTTTCTACTTGTTGAAAATGTGAACCAAAAAAAAAAAGATAATGTCAAATAATTTTACGTAGCAAAGATTCAGTTACTATAAGGAAAAACTCGTTCAATTTTTATGGGATACCATTTTATTTTCAAAAACAATGGATTTGAGTTTCTCACGTCAGTCTCATGATTGATCCGAAGTTTATTTTCTTATTTCCTTTCCAAGTGTCATATTTTCTTCAGACAGCCTAGTAGTTCGGGTTCAACTTGGAACGTCGAATGGAGCTTGGAGTTGAAGATTCTATACATAGTTATTTATCCCACCATTATACTATATTCTTACTTAGATTTGTTCAACATTTGTGATGACAAGTTTTATAACCATCCAGGCTAACACTAGTTACACTCTGATATATATGATAAATTTTCCACTGTAAGATTTTATGTATTGAGATTTTTATGTATTTTTACACTATATGCAAAATTTTGTTCTTTTTACTTCTTTTTGTTTTCTTTGTTACTATAAATGACCCGCTTCTCCAACATTTGGATTTGTGACACGCGAATATGGAGGATGCATTAGTGTCGATTTCCAAGAATCAAGAAAGCGGATCATTTGAAAACTCATATATAATAAAAGTAATGTGTGTGTATATATATATATATATATATATATATATATATATGTGTGTGTGTGTGTGTGTGTATTTGAAAATTGGTATGTTTTATTATAAATATCAAAAAAGTACGTCTTTTATATGCTTCGTCAAAATCCATTATATATATATATATATATATATACGTGTGTGTGTGTATGCGCGCACGCGCGTGTGTGTAATGAATACACACTCTGTGTGGGTGTGTATGTCATAAATATAACAAACATTTATGTGCTCAATAGTCAAAACTTCATTAAAAACAAAATAACTGTGAATAAGTTAACTTTATTAAATTGTAATAGAATACTCTAGGCTGTATTCCAAAACATTTTAAATGGAACTTGAAAATAAATCAATAAGAAAGCGAAATGAAAAAGCACTAAAATCATATTTTCAAGAAGTGAATAGTTAATGAATAATTTAGTACTACATATTTATTTTCCGATTTAAAAAATCGGCCAAATAAGCTTTGGAAAACACAAAAATCGCAAATTTATTTTGAATTACAAAAGCTGTGTACTGAATGATTATCTATATATTTTGATATGAAATATATAAAGGGTAAATAAATTTTAAAATTATATTTAAAGATGAATAACTTCAATAAATAAATATAATAATTAAGTCTTTTAGTGACATAATCAAGTCGAAGTAAGAAATGTTACATACTAAAAGGCCCAATTTTTAGCGCTTCAAGAAAAACTTAGCGCTTAAACCACACTTTAGATATAAGACAAAATAAAGCACCAAAGGAAAAACATAGCACTGGAACGACCAAGTAGCGTCTAGGTGGCACCCAGTGTGCCACCCTCGATAGCTTGGCACACAGCTACATACTCGTGTCAATACATCGCATGATGCATATACCAACACATGACTAAGTTGGTGACTCACCGCGGCGAGCCCAATATAGTTAACAAATCCTTGAATAAGTATTATTCACGAGCAAAGAATAACCAAATAATATAAGGATGTCTCGTATCACCACATCTTACTAATCTGTTTATACTGTACTCATACATCACACATGCTCCTTCAGTATTTTATATAATTAGTTCAAACAATGATTGAAGAAATATTACTTAATGTCCCCATCCCATACGGTTTATAACTCTGTTTACAAAGGCTTTTTTACTGCATAGAATAAAATTCATCATAAAATGATATTAAAAATGTCATTGTTGCATCATTCCAAATCACCCAATAACTCAATATTAATGGTGAATCACTCATTTAATTCAACTCAATATACAATCGAAGAATGATTAGAAAAGTAATATAAAATAGATTAATCAAATAAATAAACATACGAAAAATAGATGAATATCCAATAATGAATCATATACAATAAATAATCTTATATAACATGATAAATACTTACAAAAATAATACTAAATACGTATTACTAATTCACTAAATAATTAACCAATACCCAAATATAATATGTTCTTTACAATAAATAGCTAATTTCTCAACCTTAAATAAAAGTTACACCTTCACTAGAAACATTAAGTAAAAACTCATTTCATTGTTTAACAAACCCAAAAATAGTTTGTAAAACTACATATTACATGGTTAATTATTTCATATATTTTTTGTATAACTAAACACAATATATATAAAGCAGTGTTCAATGGCACCCCAAACGGTGGAGCACCCCTTTGGCCCCCTGATTTCCATCACCCGTTTGTATTAATTTAAGTTAGTGGGAGGTGAGAGAGTAAGTAGAAGGAGAGAGAAGGGGAAACATGTGGTGGAAATCAGAGGGCCAAAATGATGCTCTACTGTTTGGGGTGTCATTGAACGCTGCTTATATATATAATATTAATTGCAGTCTAACCATCCGCTTCCTCACTCCAATAGAGAGAGAAAAGGGCCAAAAGGCAATCTAATTGTTATATCACAGAGATCTCTGGAAAATACATACTTTGAAGCCATTTTTTAATCCATATCCATTGAGAAACAAAATTGATGGTTTCCATCTACAAACTTAACTAAAACCGTCTAGGTTTCAATTGAACAATTCTCATATCGCTACGATCAAATTCTAGAATCTCATCACCCTTCGCAATTCTTAGAACTCGTTACCCTTCGATCTATGATTCATATCTATGAAGGTTCATGTCTCACTGAATCTTCTCACCTCTCGGTAGTGCGATTATGGAAATGGGCGAATTATGTTCAAATACAAAGGATCAAGCCACCAGGGCTGTAATGACCCGAATTTTTAGCCATTAAGTTTGAACGTTTAAAATTTGTTTTAATTGTTTATTTGGAAATTTAAATAACTTGACTTCTATGATTTTGAGTATTAATCTAATTTGAATAGTAAAATAATAAATTAAATCCCAAAAATAATTGAGAATGAATTAGATTGAAGGTATAACATGAATTAGATAATTTATTGAGACCTAATTTGGTTCAAATTTGAATAATAATAAGGAAGTTATTATTTAAACGAAGTTTGAACGTACTAAATTTAATTTAATTAAAAACGAGCTCACAGTGTCGCGGTAGTTCGTAATTTTACGTTTTGAAATTCAAATGGATGTATATGATCCAATATATGTCGGAATTCTTTGAAACAAGAATCTTTCGAATCTACTCGATTATAGTTATCTAATAAAAGAGAAAAAAATCGAGATTTCATATTGTAGATTTTGAATTATGTCAAAATCAAATTTTCAGAAAAATCATGGTATAATCGTTTATGAACTATAAGAGTTTATTGTCGATGCATTTGATTGTTTTGAAATCAATTTATATTTTATCGGTTTAATATAACTAATTTCAAACGACCTCGGATTTCAATGAAACTAATTTTATAAAATCTACAATGGTTAATTATTGTAAGATTTCAAATTTCAGGTCAATTGGGGTTATAACGTGATCGTGCGCAATATAAATGTGTATCAATTTACGTTGTAAAATTAAAATAGGAGTTTTTGAAATAGTCTCGGAATTCGACGAAACTAGTTCCATCCGGTTCGAAATATTAAATTATTGTAGCATTTCAAATTTCGTTTCATTCAGAGCTCGTATGCGCTCGTACGAATTAAAAACATTGAATGTTAAACTTATGTGAATTATATAATATTAAAATTTTCATATTTTTTATATATATATTCTCATTTTTACAAAAATCTAACTTGCGTGGTCAACAATTTCATGCCGCCACTATTCCTTCTTGAATCAACGGCCATTATCATTCTTCTTTATCAAGGCCTTATTAGTCGAAATCTTCTACAACAAAAAGGGACGGCTTGGAGGGGACCACCCACCATTGACTAGTCATGGTACGGATGTCGCTGGTGTTTGGTTTCCAGTGATTTAGGGCGTGGTTTTCATGGGGGTTTTGTGGCAGTTTGAGGCCGAGGTTTGAGGTGTGGTCGGTGTTGATGGGGAGGGTTTGGTCGGGGCGACCTTCCAACTTGGTGCGGCGGCCTGTAGCTCGCCGTGGAGGCGCGATGTTGGGTGATAAGTCGATGTCGAGTTCTGTTCGAATTCTGGGGAGACAACACATTTTTAAACGATGATATTAGATGATAAGAATGATTAATTAACTGGTAATAGAGGTGATTAACTAATGTATTAATTAAATTAATGAGTTTTAATTTGTTTAACCTTATAATACACATGTTTATTTCATATGTGAATAAAATTGAACGAAAAAGAAGCATTAGAACCGCAGAGACAAATACTACGTGATCGAGCTGGTTTAGAGTGAATTGGAGCTAATTAGGATTTTTTTTTATATTTTCAAATGTGTCAGCCATAGTGATTCAGAAGTTCCGTATGGAAGAGATCTCGCTCAACAGATCAAAAGTGAGTTAACTCTCACGCCTTTTGGAATTTTATGATGTGATTAAATTCATATTTATTAAAATTTATACTTTTTAGTATAAATTGGATGTTAGAAAGTGTTGAATGCTTATTGTTCGTTGTTGATTGACGTTATTTATATTTTCGTTGTTTAAATGCATTAGATTAGGTTCCTTTTTCATATGCATTTATAATATAGTATTATGAGCTGTGATGCAGGGAAAAACAGGTTGGGGGGATCCAAATAGATTACTCAATATTTTGTACGTTACTTGTTTTCCATATTATTCATATATGTTTTGTTTAATCCAAGTAGCGTAAAATTAGTGTTGATGTTTGAATTGTATTTTACATTTATATGTTTTTAATCAATAGATGTAAGGGACTGATTGTAGATGGCCTAAGATCCTTCTTTTTAAGATGTTGATTCAGCATCAGGAGAGTTGACGTTGTTTAAGTTGTAAAAATTATTCTTATGGCTAAAGCAAAGTTTTCAAAATTATTTTTATAAGTTATATTTAAAATAGAACTTTTATAAATACGTCAATATCTAGAATTAGTTTTTATAAAGTAACTTATAAATGGTGTATATATATAATAAATTCTTATATTTTTATAAGCAAGCAAGTCAGAAATTAACCTACAGGTTAATAATTTAGAATAATTGTTTTATGAAACAATTAAGCGATAATATTAAATTAATTATGTTATTAATTTAAGAGGAAGGATGAGGGTAAATTAGTTAAGAAGTTAACTGATGTTGTCAAGTAGACTAAGTCAACTGTTTAAGTTGAAATTGGTTATTAGAATAATTTGTTTAAATTAATCTAATAGAAATGGTTTTAACAAATAGTTATTCAAATTTAATGAATGTCTACAAAAGTTAATTAATCTTTCAGTAAAATTGTGTATAAAGATAGTTATTGAGTTGTTTATATTAATAAAGTTAATCATTATTTTAGTTAGAATATTCTAGCTAAGAATGAAGTAAACTACTTTTACTTCGATTGATGATGAAGTTAACTTTTATTTTAATTAAAAGCGATTACTTTTTAAATGGAACTCATTTAAAAAGTAATCGACTTGTAAGGAGAATTAGTTGAACATCGAAAAGTGGTAAAGAAAGTTTATAAAAGAGGTTCAAATGAAGGTGAGGAATTTACAAGAAAAGTTTCCTTAATAATAGAATTTAGTGAAACTAATCGAAAAGAGATTTTCAAAGATGCAAAAGGGAAGTTGTTTATGGGTTTGGTAAATAATTTGGTAAAGGGTTTGGTAAAGGATTTATGTAATAGAATCCAAGTTGTAAATAAACTATACTAAAACGGTTTAAGACTAAAGGGTCCGTTTTTAGTAAGAATTTACTTAATAGGCAAATTAAGAAAAAGTGGTCACTATTAAGAGGATATTTTCAAAGGTAAGTATGTTTTATAAAAACCATATTTAAAATTTAATAGTAAATAAGATTTTGTTTGATATTATAATTAATATCCGTTTTGAGTTACAAACTTTTATCTACCTTAAGATAAGAATGTTATCGAATCAAGGTCTGAGAGGCAAACAAGATACCCCAACTTGAACGATTTCATGATTATCTAAGGATTGATAGTTGATACTGGTTTGTAATGGTAAAGATGTTGGAAATAATTTATTATTTCCATAAAGAAAAATATTACAACGTTAATTTGGTAGGCTTAGAAATTTAAATAAAACTACTGGGTTTAATAGTAAGCAATGTATTAATTGACATTTGTTGGCCTATGTATGAAGTATGACCATACTTATACTGTTTGGTTAAGCATATAACACTATTTTTTAAGTAACGAAAATAGTATGATTTTTGTGAATACACTTATTTAAAGAAATAAGTAAAGAGTTGTATTTTTCTGAAGTAAATGGAAACAATAAATTATATTGGTTTGAAACAGAAGTGTATATGGAAAACGTAATTATTATTTATTTCCTAAATGAAGTTTTGAACTTTCATCGATAGGCTTGAAGTTAAAGAGGTTTAAGGTTTATATAATAAAAAATGTGGCACATGACATTATTAAACCCATATAAGATTGGTAATTGAATTTATACCATTTAGTTAAAGTATATATAGTGATATTTTCAAAGTAAAGAAAAAAGGGATTTGTGAAAATATGGTGATATTTTCGAGGTAAAGGAAATAAAGAGATGAGTTATGTTAATACGTTTATTACAAAGAAGTAAGCGTGTGTTTATTTTTTCAAAACAAGTGAGATTTGAAAGTATAATTATCCAGTTGAGATAAATATATGAAATCAGATAATAAGAATCGATAAAATGATTTTAATGGAACAGGCCTGAGCTGTTAAAGTACTGATCAGTATTGTTTTGATTTGATAGTCAAAAACCCGACTACCAATGAACGTTCCTTTTTGACTATTTAAAAAATTATATATAATAAAAGTGTTCATGTATGTATATATATATATACATACATATATATATATATATACATACACACAATGTATATGTGTGTATATACACAGGGGAACGCTTATTAATGGCGATAGGAGAATTATCTTCGCGTGCTTTCGCTGTGCGTGAGCTTCCCCTACCCTAAATTATCTTCTAATTTTAATCGATTTCTACAAAGATTTCAAATCGCTCGCGATTCGTCTCCAACCTTCAACGAATGCCTTTTTTTGTTGATAAGCCATTCTTATTTCATTTTATTTCCGCAAGATTAAAGCCAAATCTGACTTATTATTGTTGAATCTCCCGATCTATTTGAGCTCAGATTCACTCAAAATTGTTTTGTGGTTTTCAATAAACTTCTCCAAAACCTTCAACAGAGGTTCCAGATCTAAGCAATAATCCTCCTAGATCAAACTGTAACCCAGATCTCGCATCGCGTGCATCAGCGATTAACTGCAGATCCACTACCGCAGATTTCAGATGTGAAGAAAATAGGTGATCAAGCCACAGGGGGAGATGGGATTTGGCATCGCCAGCGTAAGTTGTTTAACTTCCATCTTCTCATAACCGATCTACCGGTTTCTTCATCATCTTCATTGTTGGGGTTTTGTGCGCAGCGGAAGTTTTGACAAAACACCCAAAAACAAAATGAATCTTTTTCACCCAATCACTTGAAGATGAATGTGATTGAATAACAAACAACAACACAAAAAAATATCGGAAATATGAACACACGATATTCCACCCAACCACCCTCTTTATTGATTCACCAAAATATTGTTTACAACCGATCTCAACTATCGTTAAACAAACACAACTTGAATCAATAACCTTATTGAGAAATAGGTAGAGAATATCTAATGGCTAAACAATTTGAGGAGAAAGATAATGAAGAACAATGGCAAATTTTTCCACCACATATAATGAAGATATCAACTAGGCCTTTTATAGAGTGAATTGCTTCATACCCAAGTTTCCTTGGCATCCAAGTAACTTGCCACCCAAAATATCCTAATATATATTAAATATCTATTTGGATAAGCACCAAATAATCCTTGCCTTCACTTTCAAATATCCCATAAAAGTAGCAACAAATATCTCCACCAAAAATGGATCCACATAGAAAATTTGTTGCCTACAATTGTGATTTGCGTATCACAAATCTCAACACTCCACCTTGATACCAAATCACAACATCTCCTCCACTCAACACTAGCCAACTTAGCTCTCACTTTCAACCTTCTTTTCTCAATTAACATCATTACAAACCTCCACCATCGCCCACAAATGGTGCACCTCCCTCATCGTGCACCACGCCAATAGCGATCTTCAAAAGCGTTTGTAATACCACAAAGACCTCCATCTTGTCTTTGTGGATTTCACAACTCGACATCCGTCTTCCGCTTGACATGATCTCTTCATCTCCGGGATCCCTCGAGCATCATCAACATCTAGACCCTTGTCGATACCATGATCCTCCACCTTAGGACCATCAGCAGTGACCATATTAACCTCTCCACCTTGCTGTGGACTAGGTTCTTCAACCGTCACCCGCCTTCCACTTTTGACCACTGAACCGACCAAACTATATAGGTTCCCTTCCTCCAAAACTCCTTGCATCATCACACGACCACCCTTCTTCACTCTCAAAACTCCACCTCGAGTCTCATAAGTGCAACCGCGGCGATCTAACTGACCGAGAGATATGAGGTTATGCGAACAAGTGGGTATGTGCCTCACACCGGCAACTTCTCTCTCCACTCCATCATGCATCCGAAACCTAACAGCTCCAACTCCACAAATTGGTAGCTCTACTCCATTGGCCGTCTTTATCATGTCAACACTCTTCTCATACGAAAAGAAACTTTTCACATCTCGACATATGTGAAAACTGGCTCCTTAATCCATCTTCCAAGGCTCCACAGCACTAAGTAGGACATCACATGAAGAATTGCCTTCGGTACCTTCAGCAAAGTCTGCCTGTGCCTCATCACTATTATTATCACCTTGCGCCTTCTTCTTCTTCATATCTCGTATATATGAATAGCAATCATTGCGCTTGTGGTCTTTCTTACCACAATAATGACAAAAGATAGCACCTTTCTTCTTCCTTGTATCTTTACCTGAGTCACTTGCTACCATCGCCTCAGTTTGAACCGATTTCAACTCCGACCCTTTTCTCCTTAGCTCCTCATTCAAAAGACTGCTTCGAACCGTTTCCAAAGAGATAGTTCCATTAACATTGGAATTACTCAATGAAACAACCAAAGTCTCCCAGCTTTCCGAAAGAGAACTCATCTACAAAAGAGCCTGCAACTCATCATCAAAATTGACCTTCATGTTTGCCAATTGATTGATGACATCTTGAAACTTGTTCAAATGCTCTGCAACAGACTTCTCCTCATCCAATCGAAGTTGCACCAACTTTCGAACTAGAAAAGCCTTGCTTGTAGCACTCTTTGACTCATACAGCGATACTAATTTGTCCCACAACGTCTTTGCGGATTCACAACTAGCCACATGGTGGAACACAGAATCATCCAAATATTGGCGAATCAACGCAATCGCCTTTTTGTCCATTTCTTCCACTTTCCCTCATCCATATTCGAGGGCTTCTCCCCATTTCCATCAATGGGATCATGCAAATCATTGAGATATAGAACGTCCTCCATCTTCGGCTTCCATATACCCCAATTCCTCCCATTCAAAATAGCCATCTTCGACAACGTCATCATCTCCGACATCAAAAAATCAATTTTTTTTCAAACAAAAAATCAATTTTTTTTTTCGATTCAATAAACACTCCAAGCTTTGCGGTGATCTGAGCTCTGATACCAACTGTTGGGGTTTTGTGCGCAGCGGAAGTTTTGATAAAACACCCAAAAACAAAATGAATCTTTTTCACCCAATCACTTGAAGATGAATGTGATTGAATAACAAACAACAACACAAAAAAATATCGGAAATATGAACACACGATATTCCACCCAACCACCCTCTTTATTGATTCACCAAAATATTGTTTACAACCGATCTCAACTATCGTTAAACAAACACAACTTGAATCAATAACCTTATTGAGAAATAGGTAGAGAATATCTAATGACTAAACAATTTGAGGAGAAAGATAATGAAGAACAATGGCAAATTTTTCCACCACATATAATGAAGATATCAATTAGGCCTTTTATAGAGTGAATTGCTTCATACCCAAGTTTCCTTGGCATCCAAGTAACTTGCCACCCAAAATATCCTCATATATATTAAATATCTATTTGGATAAGCACCAAATAATCCTTGCCTTCACTTTCAAATATCCCATAAAAGTAGCAACAAATATCTCCATCAAAAATGGATCCACATAGAAAATTTGTTGCCTACAATTGTGATTTGCGTATCACAAATCTCAACATTCATGCCTTGGAATGATATATGGGTTAATTTTATGGTTTGTTCTTAATGAAAAATTACGTGCGATTTTGGGGTGTAGGGATTTGGATCTGTCTAATCTGGCAGGTCAGAATGTATTGAAATGTTGTTGGTTAATTCACAAGTTTTCATCAGTACATGTATTTGGTGGATATCACTACATATGTGGATTTCTTGCTTAGCTACTGCCAAATCAAAGGGGACAGTTTAAGTTCATGTAAAATCCAGTTACAACTGTATCTCGCTTCCGCTATGGATTCTCGTTGGTCACTTAGCTGAATGCTTGCTACTATTACTGGATAGGTTCCAATATGCACCACAACACTTGGTTAGGTTATTACAGATCGTTAGTGGTAACTATGACCTATCTGTGAGACAAGTTGCAAGCATCCATTTCAAGAATTTTGCGGCAAAAAACTGGTTACCAGACGAGCCTGACGATCAACAAAAGAGTATAGATAGTGATAAGGGTATAGCTCGTGAGAATATTGTTGGATCCATTACGCAAGTTCCACCATTGTTACAGGTGCAACTTGGTGAATGTGTTAACACAATTATCCATGTTGACTATCCCAAACAGTGACCTAGTCGTCTTCATTTGGTTAAGTGTAGTTTACAGTCACAAGATCAACAACAAATATTTGGAGTCATATAACTAGTATATGTTTTCCATGTGATCAAAAACTGTGATATTATGTTTGTTCTACAATTGACAAGTCTTTTATCTCGGCAAATTCTACAACTGCTTTTCATCTTCATGTGTACTCATTTATGGTGTGAAAAGTAGGTTTAGATATTTGCTTTCAGATGATAGAACAGGGTCTGACTCGATTAAAGATGTGAGATTTTCATTATCTGGAATATTTGTTGATGATTTCCACGCTATAACCATTTGCTTTATGTATGATATGAAGGAACATGTGCAGTTTTATACTTGGAGCACATATTTGAGATAAAGGTGCAGAGGATCGCACTGGGGATAGTGGAGAATGTGACCTCATCATAGGTCCATTTTACCTTTTATGCATTTACTTTTGTTGTATTTCATGCTTTCTTATTTGGGTTTTCCTTTTTCTTTTAAGGTTCTGGTTAGTATGTTATCCAGATCTATGTACTGTTTTTTTTTAATATAACTCAATAAAGCATAACAATTTTCAAAAAAAAATAGATGGAGGCAATGTGAATGAAAAAATGGATGACTAAGATAAGATCCTCATATAAGTCTAGAAAGGTGGATTATTTGAATTATCTCTATCTGACCCAAACGTTAAAGAATAATAAATGAGCCAATCTGAGTTATAATGAAAGATCGATAAGGTCTGGACATGTGTATATGAAAGAACCTCAATATAAACCACATACACATGTAATTGTGATACAAAAATGTATTGAACATCTCCAATATGTTACCACCAACCAATAGTCTCATAATCAAACCGACCGTTAAGAGGTTTGCTTACTGTCAGTTGCCCAAAATGGATTTCTCTGAAGCCAAAAAATGCTGCGTCTTCTTCGATCGTTTTCTCTCCTCGTGACCTAGTTCTTCTCCGAACAAACTTATCTTCCTGTTTCTTCTCCGTGATCCTATTTCCTCTCGTAACCTATTTCTTCTCCGTATCCTTTGTCATTGGATTTGCATCAACCCGTGTTTCCAAAATAATCCACTTCCCAAAACCTAACTCGCTCGAATTCAGCGGATCTACGGTTTTGTTCAGCATCCTTCAATCCAGGTAATAGTTTGTTGTTATTCTTGTGCATCTATTCCATTTTTATTTTAAGAAAGGAGATCATTCTTATGATTATTTGAAATCTCTATTCCATTTTTATTTTAAGAAAGGAGATCATTCTTATGATTATTTGAAATCTACGATTGTTTGCAATTATAAAATGTTTGGGATTCCACGTTTCCGCCCTCGCTTCTTCTTCACTAGTTCATATTCCAAACCAAAAACCAGCAAAACCCTGATCTCAACTGAATTCATCACTACAAAATCCTAGCCATGTGATCCCAAACTATTTTCGTAGCTTATTGACGTATTTGAGAAACGAGGTAGCATCCTACTCTCTTTTTTAACGTGTAGGGACTCAAATAGGTTAGAATATTAGGCGTTGTACTTAGTTTACTGAGTTTAAAACTCATTTTTCAATTATGTTTCGATCTCATTTTTCAATTGAATTGGAACTTGGTTTTCTACTGAGTTCGAAACAATTTTCACTGAGTTCAGAACTCATTTTTTCTGAGTTTAAACTCAGTTTACAATTGAGACTAAAACATAGTTTTATTAATCTCGATTGAAAAAAAAAACCATTTACCCACTTTAAAAGCATTTTTCTACAGAGTTTTAATTATATCAGTTAAACTCAGTTTACCTCTTTCTATATTACAACGAAAGGCACGTCCTATTTTTACTACAGTTAAAATTTTCATACTTTCTTCTCACAAAGTGATTACCTGTATACAATTCAAGAATTCGTAAGTACATAAAAATTATTTAAACAAAAAATACATATTAAAATTTGTATATAGTCTTTTTATAATTGGTATAGGAAATGAATTAGCATTATAACCATTAAATTGAAAAAGGAAAGGTCGTCTAGCAAGCATAGTATTCCAATGTTAGTTGCTTTTCTATAAGACTAGAAATATGACCATTTTAAAAAATCCATTCAAACAGATTCGAAGGACAAATTTTCATTGAGTTACATTTGACAGAACAGCTGACTTATTGTGGATGATTATGTTTGGTGCATTCTCTTTATTGGTATTATCTTCCATCCCTGTATTGTATGGTCCATTCTTAGGGATATCCTTGGTGTTCATGCTGTTATATATTTGGAGCAGAGAATTTCCAAATGCTCAGATCAATATCTATGGCCTTGTCTCCCTTAAGGTAATAAATAAGCATGCCAATGAAAGTTGATCATTTTGAATTCTTATTTTGTATGGAAACAGAATGACATTTTGCTACTTCAGGCCTTCTATTTACTATGAGCAATGCTTGCACTTGATGTTATCTTTGGTTCATTAATAAAGCCTGATCTAATGGGCATCATTGTTGGACATATCTATTACTGTAACGGTTTTGCACCCTTTGTCCGAAGCCCGGAACATTCTTAAGACTCCCCTTTGGGTACACAAGCTAGTGGCGCGTTATAAAATTGGAATGCAAGCGAACACACCTGTTTGACCAGCTGCACCTGGAACCAGTGTTGTGTATAGAGGCAGGAGCTATTGGCTTAATGAATGAATGATTATTACTCTACTCCAGTTTACACAGATGAGATAGCCCTTGTTTTACCTTTACTACTACTCCTTTTGAACTGTTTAAAAATATCATATAATTATTATTTTCTCGTTTCTTTTCTATTTACATTTAGCTCCATCTTGTTATATTAACTATGCTTATGTTTAGCTACTGTAAAAACATGTGCTTTTGTTTACATTTAGCTCCATCTTGTTATATTAACCGTGCTTCTGTTTACATTTAGCTCCATCTTGTTATATTAACCGTGCTTATGTTTACGACTAAAACAGTCGGTTTTCTGCAAAAGTCTTAATAGTGGAGATTGAAAGGTGGCTATAAAAGATTAGCAAAGGCGCTGTTCTATTTTGTTAGATTTTGTTTTTTATGTTCAGACGAATTAGAGGACAGCTTGTTGTGATTATTATTTTCATGCATATTACTTTAAAGTTTCAATGATTTAGACTTTCCCATAGGTATAATTTTTTAATAATTCCAAAATATTATACAGGGTTTATTCGAATGGTTCCAGGTTGCAGTTAATTTGATCTCAATGGGTGCAGGAATGGTTGTTGTATTGACTATTGAGGTGATGGAGTGGTTCTGGCGTTGAAGGTTTGGGTTGCGGATGAGATGCTGGAACTGAAATGTGGTTTTGATTGTTTGTGAGCAGCGTCGGTTGCGAGTCTGCGGTGATGCAGCAAGTTGCAATTTTGTAGGCAGGGTGGAATTGCAGGTTGTGGTGGTTCAGATTGGTGCTTTGTAGTGAGAAGAGTCGTACGATGCGGGTTGAAACGGTTAATTTTCACTAGCCAAAATTCTTTACATTGGTGCTTAATGTCACTAGCCAAAATCAATTTTTCCACTAGCCAATTTTTCACTAGTGGCAGTTAGCACCAATCTGAAAAACTAAACAAAAATCTTACACTCTTCAGTTCATTGCAACTGAATAATAAATGAAAATTTTAGTAGAGTTGTTCTAAAGCTTTTTGATTCTAAATTTCTAGTACTATATTTGATTCTAAAATCTGTAATCTTTTAACTCCATTCAGTGCAGTTTACATTTTAGCTGTTTTTGATTACATATTAAGCAATTTCATCATGGATATTATGTTATTGGATTGATACGGCCAGGCATCATCACACATTGAGCTACTCTGACCATACCATAGTAATAAAAAGTGAAATTGTGGAATGTTATATATGAAAAGGATGTCACCAGTGGATTTGTATAAAGGAACCGTTGAATTTGGATTGTAGATTACAAAAGGCATACCAGGCTGAGTTGGTGTCAGGATGATAAAGATATAGGGTGCGTTCGCAGCAAATAAATGGCACGTTGAAGTTTTTGTTCGCGTCCGACGCGTCGGACGCGAATATCATTTTCCATGTTCAAATGAAACGATTGTTGAACGTTGATGTCGGACGCGAATATCATTTTCCATGTTCAAATGAAACGATTGTTAAACGTTGAAAATCAAGCCGTTGGTATCCGACGCGTCGGACGCCAACGGCTTGATTTTCAACGTTCCTCCCACACACCTATAAAACCCTCTCATCTACACCTTCCTCTTCATCCACACTACACTCCTCCATTCCTCTTCTAAAATTTTCTTTCATATTATTAAATTTTCTATTTTTTAGTATGCCAATCGAAAGGTTGCACATCACTGGTCGTTTACTGCAACTCAGATTATGCTGCAATGTTCGGTTGATGCATATGGTGCTTGTGGCATCAACAAAAAAGGTGTACATAAAGCAATTGCAGAAAAGTTCAACGATGCAATAGAAACCATTCCAGACATCGTACCGATTGACGAAACCAAGATCCGAAACAAATATGACAGTTTTCGACGGGACTGGATGAAATGAGATGCACTGATGAACAAGACTGGCGCGGGTTGGGATGCATACAAAGGAACGGTCTCTGGAAGCGATGAATGGTGGGAAGATCGTGTTAAGGTCTGTAAATTTATTTTGTTACCATTCCTTTGTAGACAGTTTCTTACAATTTATTTCTTACATTTAGGAATTTGGAACGAGTGTCTTGAAATATAAGAAACGACCAATAGAAAACTTAGAGCTGATGCATCAATTATTTCGTGGGACGAATGCAACTGGTCAATCGTCGTACACTCCTGCTGCTAGTGTACAACCGTCGCAGACTGGCACGCCGCCATCAACACAAAGCACGTTTGACAGGACATGGAATTTCGACGGGTTTTTGGAACCATTGGAAGACACGCAAAATAATCATATTCCAAACTTGAATTCGCCATCAAATCCTCCACTGCAACAAACTTCAATGAATACACCAAATTGTGAAGCTTCAAGAATCCCTCCGTCAACCCAAATTCCAATGAATCCGCCCATTCAACTAACTGCACGTCAAAATTCAAGAAGAAAACGTGGTGAAAATGACGATAAGATGACTATGCTCATTGACCTAATGCACAAGAGACAGATGAAAAAATCTCGGATGCACTCTGATAGTCCTAATACGGGTACTAGCGTGGAATCAACGGGAAGTTCTACAACTTATGCAAATACGGTAGCTCGTATGCAACGTCTTGGAGTAACGGGTGAGTTTGATGTTGCAGACGCACTATTATTTGTGTTGGACCCCAAAATAAATGATATGTTCACTGCTTTTCCGGATGAGATAGCGAAAAGCTGGTTGATTAGAGGGCTTGCAGACAAACGCCACGACCAAGAATACCAAACTTATCCGATAAATAGCAACAAGTAGGAAGTTCATGTCATCGTGTTATTGTATTTCTGTCGTATTTATGTTTGTATTTTCTTTTGTGTAATGAAATGTAGTCATTTTGTTCAACCGAAATTAGTATTTAATTAACTCAAAACAAACAAATTAACAATTAAAATACCACGCTCAAATACCCAGTTCGTAGCTAAAAACACATTTCCCCTTCGCTATAGTACCACGCTCAAATGACACGCTCAAATGGCACGCTCACGTTCGTTAAGAACGCACACATACTATGGACCGTAATATACTATGGACCGTAGGTAAAGGCTATGCATCTGTGATTGGTGGAGGGTTCACACGTGAACACTTCATGAACGAAGCATTTCTACGCATGACAGCCGTTGAACAGGTATGCAGTTTTGTATTTGACTCTTAAAAATCTGTTTGATCCTTGTCTAAATTTTTTCTACATATCAAGGTTGACTTGTTTGCTGCTACACCTAGCAACATTCTGGCTGAGAGTTTTGAAATCTAAGGAGTAGTTGCACTTGCCTTGATATCCAAGCTTTCTTAGGTAAAAAACCAAACCTGGAAAGAAATACAGACAATCTATTCCAACAACTTCAGCAAACTAATATCGCCACCATAAGCTTTATCCCAGACTACAGCATAAAAACGAATCAACAAACGGACTTTGCACCTGAAAGAGGACTATGCTTACTTCTTGTTGGAGACCTTGATGGATCACACTTCTATTTAGGAGTTGATGATGAAAAATCAAACTTATAGAAACCTATCTATTTGAATGAAAAAAAAAAAAAAAAAAAAAACTAATTTTGCATTTCTTTTTTCACAAGTATTTTTGTTCTCTTATTTGTCTTTGAAAAGTGATTACTTGACGTAGAGATTGACGATTATTTGGTCAAGGTGGAGTAATTAAAAAGAACTATTTTATTACATAAAACTTTGTAAATCATCTTCTTTGAATAGAAAATTTGTACAGAATATGCATACAGATTTTTTTTTAAAACCATTTATGAGTTGTATTTCATTTTATGAGCTAGTTGAGATGTTAAATATTTATTTTAGCTATAGTTCTTAAAATTTTTCTTTGATTGTCCACATCTTTTGCCTTTTAGAATTTTCTTTGGAGTTTAATCAATCATCAATTTGGTCACCATATGCCGATATGGATTTCATATTTTGGAAAGGATCAGAAATCAATCAAGCTACATTATATTATGTATTACAATGATGGTATATTCTTAATCTTAAGTTGATGTACGTATAAAATTCAGTTTAATTGGATTTTTACTTTTTCAATTACTTCAGTTTTCTCTTAAATTACACTATAAATTTTTGAATAAAACATGTTTTGTAATAAGTTTTGATAAATAATTTTATATTTCACATTGAGCACATTAACGGTCGGTTTTCCCACCGTTGTGCGGTAATACTAGTAGCTTAAGATAATATATAATCCCAATAGTACATTAGTTGAAAACATGAATTTTGAAGATTCAAAAATCAATATTCCAAATAAAGAAGCAGGAAGCTAAATATATAGGGGATGTAATTGTAAAACCTCAAACTGGAGGGGTTGTAACCCTTTAAACACGTGTATGCCTCAAATCATGCATGTATATCTCCATAATATATATAATATCACATATGAGCGTGTACTGGTCAATATCTATTCGGGCCTAGAAACCGGAATAACCCGCAAGTAATAGATAGTTACTCATACAAGCTTGAACTCATCAATTTTATATTGCACCTAAAAACCCATTTCTATTTCTAATATAATATTTAAATTAATTTAAATGTTCAAATTTTAACTGTCCAAAAATCTAGGTCGTTTTACTCATGTCGTTTTGTATGTTTGTTTTAAGATTAAGCAGGTTAGCATGTTAACCTGACTTTGTACTGTTTATTCTATAAGTTAATAAAAGTGTACCAATTGTGTAAATGAGAATTAGGCTGTAGATTGAAACTGGGGCCAATGAGAAACGAATTTGAATTAAAATATGGGAGGCTTCTAGAGGAAGGGAGAAGGTTTTGAGATTGGGCTTATTTTGGGCTTTGTTTTAATTCAATTAATTGAAAATTTTCCTTTACATTGAATTTAGATATTAATTATTAATTATCAAAGTATTTTATAAATATACACTGGTCCCATTTAAATGGACTTACACATGAAAATAATTCATAATCAATTAGAATAATTTATTTAATTTTAATAAATCACTCGAGCAGAATTTATTGATCTATTCAATTATTAAATCAAAATCTTTTATTAAATAGATTTTAGTTTAGTAAAATTTAATATTTAAAACATAAGTCATCAAACATCGAGTTCAAACAATTTTATTTAAATTAAAATTATTTATAGGACATAGAAAGTAGAGTTGTAATAGTATGTGGAGTGAACTTCCCTGGCATTTTTTGTTAAATTTCAACACCCAACGGTCACATTAATGGCTTCTCTTTGAAGTTGCAAAATTTAAAATTCACGAATCTCTTCTCTCTGGTTAGTGGTTACATCTTTCTACTCGTCTTCTCGGTTGTTACTCTGCTTTCTTGTCTTCGAGTTTAAGATCTCATGCTATCTCACTTGTCTTTGGATTTTTCTCTGTTGCGTCTTGCCCTATTTTGTTAGGGTTGTGGTCTCGATTTTTCAGTATGGTGTATTTCAGGTGCAAAGCCATGTCCATCGTTCGTCTCGATTGCTGAATCGATTTTGGCAGTAGCGGATATTCGCCTGTTCTCTTTGAGCTCGTTTGTTGAGCTGACGAGATTCAGGTACTTAATCGTCGAAGGAATCTTTTTGGAACTCACTACACAGTATTCTAGTGCTCTCGCGTCTAAGCCTATCACCGCGAGTTAACTCTAGTTATCTTCATGTTCTGGATGTAGCGAGTGCGAAGTGCTGCCCTGAAGTCGGCCGAGAAAATAGGGATTTCACCACCCAATTTGTTCCTCGGTTGAGCTTTAGGGCTCGAGCTCCTCGCGTTATTCGGCAGTTCATGGCTTTGTTGTCGGTTCCTTACTCTGTGGTGGTGTTTTAGGTCTAGACTTCGGGAAGGTTATTTCGGCTACTGAGGCTGGTGTAGGAGAT
Organism: Allium sativum; assembly: GCA_030737875.1. Taxonomy (NCBI): domain Eukaryota; kingdom Viridiplantae; phylum Streptophyta; class Magnoliopsida; order Asparagales; family Amaryllidaceae; genus Allium; species Allium sativum. Next base: position 53,307,298 of record CM060926.1, read on the forward strand.
TTGACCACTCTGCTCCGCCCAGTGACGAGTGTTCGTAATAGTGGGGGGTTTAGAGAAGACGTATGTATGCAGCAGCATAGCAATAATCGTCGACGATGGTCTTATCAACGTTGTACGATATATAGTGTTGATGCGTCTCCTTTTGTTCTATCTCTACACCCTGCTGTTATGTCGGAATCGGTTGAGCGTTCAACTATTAGATAGCAGGTTTCTCCTGCGATCTTATTGTGCAACGTGTTTTCTGTTCTTGATGGTGCTAACCGACTCGAGGAGGGAGTGCAAGCTTGTTCCTCCTCTTTGGGGTTGCAGGTTGATGAACATCAAATTATGTAAAATTTTCATTGCTTAATTATATATTTTACTACTTTTAAAGCAGAACTACTGGGTCTTTTAGTTTTGTTTGTTATAGTTTTATGATTTTCCAGAAATGAAGAAACTGTTGCAGAATTGGCTTTAGAATAACAGTTAAGTTCAAGGATCTATTGAAAAAAAGTTGAAAACCAAGTTAAACACAAAAGCGGTCATAGCTCGGCAGGTTTGATGTGGCGCAATCTACTAGGAGGTTATGGGTTCGAATCCTAACACACGACTTATTTATTTTTTGCCAACCTAAAAAGGAAAATTCTTTTAGAGCAAGCCAACAAAAGAAGATTCTGGAAAATACGAGAGATGGAAACCTCTAGAGTAATTTGGAACACACTAGATCAACAAATGAAGATCAAGTCAAAGGCTTGGATTTTGTGAATCAAGAAGTTTCTAGAGAATGTAGAGAAGGAAATTCTAGAATGATAAAGGATAAGATTCAAGAGGAAGACTAGGCCCAAATTCTAGAGAATTCTATTCTTTTAGATCTAGATCTTGTGAATACTATAAATACCCCTACCTAGTGCCATTTTATATCATCTTGGCAATTATTCTCTTTCTTTTCTTCGTAAATCTAAGGATTTCTATTGTAATCTTTATTCTGATTTCAACAATAAAATTAGTTAAATTATTCTTTACTCTTTTCTCTCAGTGTTCTCTTCTTCTTTATTCTAATTTATGTGTGTGTTCTTCTTTGCTTATTTTAATTTCTATTGCATTGAAATTTCTGTTTTTCTGTTCTTGAGATCTATTGATTCTCCAAGAGATTAATAGATCCCATCCTTAATTTACCATTCTTAAATATTCTCTTCAAGTCTGTTTCTCTTCTATTCTAGCAATTTCTTATTCTAAACTAACCAAACCAATTATTCAATTTCGTCTAACTCGCCTAGAATTTAAATAAACATTAGTAATTATACAACTCCCTGTGGATTCGATCCGTGTTCGCACAAATACTACAATAAACGTTGTGCGTTTGCGGTAAAATTAAATCGTGGTTTTTGTTAACAACTAAAACCATGGATCACAGGTCTCGATGCCTATGCGTGTAGCTGTCCTTAAAGAGGGCTTTTTGTGTGAAGCAGAGGATTTCATCACCTCTACTTCAGCTGTTCATGATGCAGAGGAGCTTTTACAGTCTCCGATGGTCTTCACTAGCTCGGTTTCTTCTTCAATGGTTATGTTGGTTCAGGACAGAGTGTTTGCTGGGGAAGAAGAGGATTTCACCACATAGTCTTCACCGGTAGACCCAACTTTGAGATGGTTAAGGAGGTTTGTAAACCTTCCGGTTGCTACCACTCACTGGTTGCTACCTGTGGGTTGCTTCCTTTGGTGCAGCGTTCTTCGGCTATACTGATTCATGGGTCCCTATTTCAGGTTCCGTTTGTGTTTCCTGTATGTTATTTTTTTGACTTCGGTATGGGTTGTTGATTGTGCTTCATTATTGGATGTTGTTTGTAGTGATATTTGCATGAGCCTTGTCGCGCCTAGGCATAAGCTCTCCATCACGAACATTGCAATTTTGGTTGCAATGGTGGCGGGTCACGTGTGTGTGAGTGGGTTTGCTGATTTGCACCCTATGTCCTGGTGTGTTGTTGTTTTGTTCGCTGGTGATTTTTGTTTAGTTTGTCTTGTACTACCACCTAGTGAAGGCAGACTTGATCTCAGTCACTTAATCGATTTGTTCGTGCTCCTCTTTTCGTCCCTTCTTTCCAGTCTCTGGCTGGACGTGGGATTTTATGTTTCCAGGTCTTTGGCCATGGTCGGTTGGTTCAGGATGGTTTACCATTTGATCGTTATTTTTACAATTTTAGCTTTTTCGTTGGCTCGTCAGTTCACTTGGGAACACGACAGGATTAATAGTTCCTTGTGCATGTTCGCTTCTGATCTTGTGGTATCTTTTTCATTGGCTCGTCAGTCTGTCTGAGGGAATCGATGTTGGCTTGGCGTGTGTAGTCTCCAAATAGCTAGCGCTAATGCTGCTAGCTATATGGGAACTACATTTAACCCTGCTCGACTGTCTGAGTTTTTGTTTGGTTTATCTCCGGCTAGCTCTTGTTCGGATCAGTCCCTTTTTGGCTGTTGGTTACTCGGTCTCAGAATTTTACCTGGTCGGCGTATCTGTCAATCTAATGATAGATCAACATCGGTACAGTTCACACAGCGAAAGGTGTTGTCTCATTCGAGCAACTCCACGTCCACTTCTTTTTCTTCTTCTTCTGCTCATGTTGTCCTGATGTGTACCTGTTTTACTCCTCCTGGTCCTGTGACTGTTGTTTCTGTGTCCTCTCCCTTTCTTAGTAAGGCAGAGATAACGATCATTAATGATCGCCTATCTCGTTTTACTAAGAATTCTTATCCATATAGGTCTAACGTATCGGTTTCTACTTCAGATTGCGATGCTAGTCGCTCCCTGAGGTTTTTAATTTCTTGCGAGTCACCGCTTAGGTCGACTTCTCGACCCACGCATCGTAGTCTACGACTGGTTCGTCGTACCTTCCGCAGCATTTACACACGCTCTATAGCGGCGTCCGAGCAGATCGTTAGATCTACTCAACACACACTATATTTTATCTGAGCTATGCGGTGTGTTTGCTTTCTCTCGCCTTCTTCCTGTGTGTCTTCTTGTTTTGTTTCGCTCTAGAGGGAGAACTTTCTTTTTTGGAAAGTTCTTGGTATAGATAATGATGCGTCGGTAGCTAGACTCAAGCGCGTTGTTAAGAAGCACTCTGTCTGTTTGGTAGCACTTCTAGAACCATTAGTGGGACCAGAGGCGATCACCAAATATGTTTTATCTCTTGCCTTTTGTGGTGTCTTAGCCAATGTATCCAACAAGATTTGAGTCATTTGGTCCAAATGCGTTGTCGTCCACTCTATCTTCGATTCGGATCAGCTGCTCTTGGTGGCGTGTTCGTTACCCTCTTTCTCCTCATCTTTTTTGTCCTCTGTGGTTTACGTTAAGTGCGATAAGATTTATAGATTGGCCCTTTGGTCCGATATTCTCTCTCTATCCGATTTGGGTTTTCAGTTTCAGTTTTGGGAGGCGATTTAAGGATTGAGAAAAAATTGATTTTGCAGCGGCGTAATCCGTCGCTATTAGGGGACGGATTACCGACGGATCACGATGGTCGGTAAATTTCAAGATTATATTTATGTGAAAATTTTACGATGGATTTTAGCGTGAGTTCACCGACCATTTTATTTTTCCAAAATAAAATTTTAATTTTGAATTCATTTATAATTTATTTACCGATGCTTTAACGACAGATACGTATTTTTAGAAAATCTTATTTATAAATAATCGCCGGTAAACCCTTGCTAATTAGTGACAGATACATATTTTTTAGAAATTATTATTTATAAATAACCATCAGTAAACACTTGCTAATTAGCAGGGGATTAGCGAGGACTATTAATTTTTAGTCAAAACATTTTCTATAGGCAACATGTCCTTAAACTCTTACAGTTTTGTCCCAAATATTGTCATAAAATTGCTAGAATACACAAAATTCATTGACTCAAATTTATAAATTTCGTTGATTCAAATAATAACATTTCATATACAATATTGTGTTCATTTATAATATTTAAATAATGATCCCGCAACGCTCACACCATCACATCCATTTCACTTGGAACAATAACTGCATTTCACATCAAATAAGAAAAATAATATTTTTAGCCTAAGGTTGTGGACATTACACTCAGCAAGATATGAAAGTTAATATATATAAACTCCTTAGACTGAAAATGTTGGTATTGCAACCTATAAGTGTGTTCTTGCTCCCACGATAGAAAATGTCCTAAAACATAGGATTTTCATTGCACATCTCCTCACATTGTTGGTGAATTTTTTTATTCCCAGACATTCTTGATCATTTTCCATGTGCATCTGTAATGTCCTGAACATGAAACCAAAATTATATAAATTAGCATAGTTGTAAGAATATAGATTTATCTCCATTTTAGGATATAAACATGCAAATACTAATTCAAATGTGGGTGAATTAAACTTGAAATATAATGTGTGGTATTACTTCAATAGCTTCCTTCTCTTATGCTACATCTAATTAACATTTTAACAAACTAAAGAAGAGGATAATGAACGCTTTCCTTGAATAAAAAGAATTAGAAATGGGCTTTTGTCCATATTTTCTCCGGTCATCACAATTGCTAATGTCATGCCATCTTTGAATCTTCAAATTTCCCGTTTGTTATATAACAAAATATTTATGGCATGTATAAGCAATGCTATTAACTTAGAAATAAACCCTTTCATGCTTTAAGCCCATATAACCGCTGTATTGTCCATATTTTCTACCTTTTTCACAATACTTAATCAGCTACTCACACTAAGATTTGCCAGCAGTGCCTATTAAATAACTACAATTTCTTTTATGTAAGCATTAACTACTAATTACTGTATGCAACAAAATGTCTACAGCAAACAAGCTTCTATTAAAATATGTAAAGCAATTCATTACTAATTAAAGGCCTTTGATTAATGATATTTCTATAACAATGTTTGCTCAAGTAATGATTAAAATATGATAACGAGCTAACACTAACTAACACGTGTCTACATTTTTTCCCCAATAATATACATATAAAAAAAATGCAATAGCTGCCAACAAGCCTGGCAGGTAACCTGATCAGAACCAACAGTAAACAGACAGCTCTAACAATGCCTATGAGTCTAAGAGGTGGATGGATGAGCTCCGGCAAGGCCATCACCCATCATGCTTCAAGATCGAGTTCCGACAATGCCACCACCCGACTATGAAGCATTTCTACTCCTAAAAACATAGGTCACTCCACAATATACAAAGTAGTCAAAACAACATAATAAAAGAGGTCCCCTGGTGATGTCCAGAAAAGGCACCTCATCCCTAGACCATCAAACCTGACTCCAACAAGGGCGACTTCACGCGAAGGCAGCGTGATAGCCAGGAAATCACCCAAGCATCCCAATCCGATTGACCTGACTGATAACCTGGGAAAGTAGACCAGCAGTAAGAAAAAAGATACAAGCACCCAAACTGTCTGAAAGCTCCAGAATCAAGAAGTGACTCCAAACCATGAAATCCATAGACAGGCGGTCAGAAACCTGTTGATCCAGGCCCTGCAGCAATAGCAAACCAAATCTAAACAAAAGGGGGGGGGGAGGTGGATGACATGTGAGGATAGGGTAGAGGAACAGAGCACCCTAACCTATCAGGGGAAGCCTCAACCAATCCCCGCTCGAGGGTCAGTCGGAACTGATATAACATCAAAGGTCCCGTCCAATCTTCTCAATCGGGAACCAACTGACCCTCTAAATGGTCTACCTCGAAACGCAAGAACGACATCCTTCCTTACTTTTCGGATGATGGAAGAAGGGTCCATAGGCACCTCTTCAAAAATCACCTTATTCCGCGAGCATCAAATATGCCAGCAGATAAGACAAGGAATTAACTTAAAGAGAATCAAGCGAATAGATTTACCTGAATTCCCGTCCCACCAGAAACTCAGTAAATTAGCAAGAGAAGACGCATTTGCGATGACCAACCAAGTTACCGAAGAAATTCAGCACTGCTTTCGCAGCGAATCCGAAGAAAAACAAGTGAGTTATGGATTCCGTGGCGCCAGACCCATAGCACCTGTAATGGGATACCATTGGGATACCGATCCTCTGCAGATTCTCATCTAACGGAAGTGCCCCATGAAGGGTCCTCCACATAAACAGAGAAACCTTCAGGGGAATACAGACATCCCAAATGAAGTAGAAAAAAGGTAGTCGTGGAGTCGGTGTCCTTGCCGAATTCCACGCCGTTGAGATAGAAAAGGGACAGCCGTCCCATCCGGATCCGCCACCATGAGAATCTGAGAAGGCTTTCACGGATTACATCCGTTTCAATGTCTCACTAGCGAAGGATGGGGTGTCGGAGAAATTCGCAGCCTGGAGTCCGTGGTACTTGGCGTGAAGGAACGTCGCCCATAAGGAGTCATTCGTGAAAACCTAGCCCACAACTTACAAGCAAAAGCAGTACATGTATCTTTTGGATTTCTAAGGCCCAGTCCCTCTTCATCTTTGGGACGACAAATGGCGTCCCATGAAATCCAATGGTGACGATTAGCATTTTCCTGTTTACCCCAGAAAAAGGAGGAAGCCAACGAACGATAAACCGAAAGAAAGAAAAGGTAGGGGTCATAGCAGTAAAGACGTGCGATCCTATAGATTCTGGCACGGACTTAAATAGAACTAGTCTTCCTGCCTGAGAAAGAAGCGTCGCATTCCAACAGATGATTTTACCCCTGACTTTATCAATTAGGGGATCGAAAATGGCATTGAGCTTACGTCCTCTGTAAAGAGAAATACCGAGATACGGTAAGGGAAGAGAAGCAATTTTGAAACCTGTGAAGGTTTCAATCCAAGACGATCTATCCGCCACTAGGCCGCTTGCCGGAACGAAGAAGCTTTTACTAGAGTTAACTAGTTGGCCAGAACACCTCTTGTACTTGTGAATGAGGAAAACAAAACGACGGAATGAACGACGGCTATCGTTCGTGAATATGATAATGTCGTCAGCAAAAGATAAGGAAGAGATGAGAGGGCAGCCCGAAGGGATGCCAAACCGATGAATCTGATTTGCTATCGTAAGCGAGTGTAACCTACGCACAAAAGCCTCAGCGGCAATGACGAAGAGAGAAGGGGAAAGAGGATCTCCTTGCCGAAGTCCCCTTCCCGCCTTGAAGTAACCATTGGATGATCCGTTAATAAGAACGGAAAACCAGCAATTAGAAATAAGCCTCCAGATAAGATCGATAAGGGGTTCGGGAAACCCGAAAGCCCTTAGAACCTTGATGATGAAAAACCAGGACATACGATCGTAATCTTTTTCCATGTCCATCTTAACGACTACGTTAGAACCCCTGACCTTTCGATCGATTTGAGACACCAACTCCTGGGCTAAAAGGACGTTATCCGTAATCAAACGTCCTTTTACGAACCCTGCTTGAGAGGAGGAAATGACGTGCTGAAGAAACGTAGCCAGCTTAGTGGCTAGAACCTTGGAAATCATCTTATTAGATAAGTTAGACAAGCTGATCGGACGAAAATCCGTGCAAGTGCATGGATTTTTGCACTTAGGAATAAGGACTAAGTTGGTGGATGTCCAACCACGAGGCAGATCTCCACCGAAGAAGAAATAACGAATAGCAAGACAGAAATCCGACTGGATGATTGGCCAAACACTCCTGAAGAAGACAACATTGAAGACATCAGGCCCACTAGCACTATCCTTACTAAGAGCGAAAACACAAGCGCGTATCTCTTCCGGGGAAGGAGGCGCGGCAAGCTCAACGCTCTCTGCTTGAAGAACCAGCCTGGGAATAAAGGCTAATAAGGACAAATCAGAGTCTGCGGCCGAGGGATAACCAAGAAAGGATTGGAAATGTGAAAGGATGGTCTCCTTAACATCATCAGGAGAAGAAGCAACCAAAAGATCAGGCCGCTGGATCTGAAGAATCATGAGAAGTTTGTTCTTCTTACGAATGGAAGAGTGGAAGAACTTGAAGTTCGTGTCCCCGTCGACAACCCACTTGATCCTCGCCTTCTGGCGAAGATAGTCGTTCTCGACTTGAAGCTCCGACGAATAAATTAATTGGGCCAAAACCCAGGCCTCCTTATTAGCTGAGGAGGGGTCTTCGTCAGAAGACTCTTCTGCAAGAACAAGAGTCTCTTCGGCCGCTCTAACACGGTCGTAAATATTCTTGAACACCTGCACATTCCAAGACTTGAGACAAGTCTTAAGACGCTTAAGCTTTCGCGAAAACACAACAGTCGGTGAGCCTACTGCCGGAGAGATCCAAGATTCTTCCACAACCCGATGAAATGAGTGATGGGTTCTCCACATACTCTGGAACCTAAAGGAGGAAGGACCAGAGATAATGTGAGGAGAACAGGAGAGAATCATAGGAGCATGGTCGGAGAAGGTCCGATGTAGATGAGATACATAAAAGGAGAAAAAAAGGTTGAACCAACCTTTCGATCCGAACAATCTGTCAAGTCTAGAAAGAATCCAGTTTGATCCTTCTTGGTTATTACACCAGGTAAATGCCGATCCGAAAAAAGAGACCTCAGACAGGCCCAATTCAACAATGAAAGCATTAAAATCCGCTACCGTTGAACGGTTAACGGCAATGCCCCCCTTTTCTCGGATTTGCAGGCGACCACATTGAAGTCACCTCCTAAGACAGAAACGCCAAAACCCAGATCAGAAAGAGATAGGATGTTGGACCATAGGGTCAATCTTTCTATCCGGTCGCATTTTTCGTAAACCGCCGAGAACAGAAAACTGGACGGAAAAGCTGGAAGCGAGTAGACAACCGAAAGAAGCTGAGAATAATCAAAAACCGAGCGAACCAAGACATCTTTGGTCCAGAGGATCCAAATCTTCCCAGTCACATTGGCTAAAGCTCCACCAAATCCAAGAGATAGAGCGGCATTAGTGGCCTCTACTGGACCAATAAACGGTTCTAGAAGCGCTACCAGACAGACTGAATGCTTCCTCACAATGCGCTTCAGTCCAACCATCGACGCATCATTACCAATACCACAGACATTCCAATACAGAATGTTCGCCATCGGAAAACAAAAAATGAGAGATCGTGCAGGAGCAGCTGGGTAAAGAGGCCAAAGAAAGGAAGCAACTGACCCACTTCAAATAAGACAAATCGTGTGTCGAGTAGATCTAACAATCTTCTCGGACGCCGCTAAAGAGCGTGTGCGAATAGTGTGGGGTGTGCGAGATGACACTCTCGGTCTACGGCGCACAGCACAAACCCGATGAACCGGGGAGGAGTCTAATCGCGAAAAACCTTTTCGCGACGGATAAGAATTCTTAGTAAGGCGATGTAAACGATCGTTAATGATCGCTATCTCTTCCTTACTAAGGAGGGGGGAGGAGGGGAAACAACGCCAGGAGAGGACGCAGCCTCTTCTAACGATAAGGGTGACAGCGACATAGGACCAAAGAGACTCCTAGAAAACATAGAGATGCTAGAAAACCGAATCACCGACTCGTGTCTGGACTTTACCACTACTGAATTGTCATCGAATTGGCAATTCTGTTGAGGTGGTAAAATCCGCATAATATCTGGGGACTCAGACAAAAACAAGAAAATGAAAAAAAGCAGTCTCGATGAAGCCTCACGAATGATAGCTAGGTTACTCAAACATACAATGGAGATCGTAAAGTAAGACCGTACAGTTGTCCATCAGCTGATCAACTGTACGTACTTTCCTACGAACCACATCACCGTGGTTGAGTCAATCCACACTAAAATCCAAATGTCACCAACAACAACACCAATCCACAAACTATCTACTAGCATCACAAAATGAAACGCTAACCGACTCACTATTACCAGGCCTAACTACAATTCCACCCAAACCTGACAGAGAGAACTAGATAGTAATAGCAATCCCAACAAAAGACAAATACCAAACAGAAAGCCAAAAACACCCAATTACACTAAGACAGACGGAAACGCAACGATGAGCTGCAAAGAAGAAACCACGTCCACTCATTACATGCAACAAAAAAGTAAAAGCAAGCCAAACGATAAAACCAGGACGAGGCAAAATAAGGGAAAGGCTAAAAAAGTTGGCATAGTAAACTGATTTAGATCTGGACAACCAAAGTTTAAATGACATAGAAGTCATATTAACAGAACGCCTAATAGCAGAAGAAAGAGAAACTTCCCACCCAAGTTTAAATACCACAGTCGGTCCAGACAGAGTTCTGGACAAATAAACATTAAAATGAGGGAGTACCTGAACTGCAGATATATCAAACCGTAATAAACGTCTGTTGCCCATCACCAGAGAAACCAATCCATAATCCTACTCTGTTACTACACTGACATCGCTAACCTCTTCCAGAAAATTTTATTCCAAAACCTCCTTAGAACCAAGCAGCGGATCTGTGCAAACCTATGACGAGCTCATTTCAGCCTTAATACCCTTCGCCCACATGCCAGTACCAATCAAAATATCATTATCCAGGCTAGACAAATCAATGAGAGAACGAGGAGAGCCCGGGCAAACCGATAGATCCTCCAAGTCTAATCGAGAAGGGAGAGATCTCGCACTAGCCTCTAAACTGAATCCCTTCAAAAGACGAGCACGCCGGCGTCGTCTACGACGAGCTCCATTCTGCCGCTTACTAACTGAAACTTCCAGCAAAACTGAATTAGGAACACACTGCACGCTGTGGATTGGGGTGGTCAAATTACCTTCACCATATACGACATGTTGTACTACTCTGCCGAAACCCAGGCCGAACACGCCTCCATAACATAACGAACCAACTAGAAAACCATGATCCACCGAAATCGGAGCATCACGCGAATTCCTAAAGAGAAATTGAGGCTTAAAGCAGGTGGTGAACTCCTGATTAGCTCGAACAACATCCGCGGAAAGCTAGTCACCCATTAAAGACATCACCGGTGCACCATCAACACTCCCACGATGGGAGAGTTTGGTCACAAGCTCTGATGAATAGTGTGGAGTTAGTTCCAGAAAGCTCCCACACACGTCCACATAACTGAAACACATAATTTCAACAAAGGCTCTCAACGAAAAGACCCGTAGCTCAATCTCTGAAGACCCAATCTCGACAACTGAAATCGGATAATGGAAGATGGCCAAAATCAAGTTTGCAATGTCGGAAAATGGAGGAGAAGGCTTCAGAAAAGAGCCTCGTACCACAAACTCCTCTAATTCTGTCCTCGCGTTCATTGCCCAAAAAAGGGCAAAGCAGTACGAAGCTCGAAATCAGATACTGGAACAACACAAGCCAAAAACAGGGCAACGCAAAGCGAAGCACTAGAGCAGAAGCTGACCCACCACGAGAACAGAGATCTGAAATAACTACGATCGAAAAAGAGATAAAAGAAAGAGAGAGAGGAGAACTGCAGTTTTTCAGAAAGAATACGCCATCAAAATGACCGTTGAAATTTTTTCACGACGCTCGATTGCTATGTAACATGTGTCTACATGCGGATCTTGAGTCTCATGCTAGTTTATAGGTGTTATAAAATATCATGACAACACAAGCAATTAAAATTGAAGTGTCCCTATCTTTGGATTGCCTTACATCCTACGAGTATCTTTTGAGAGCACTGCCTTGCCTGCATGGCCCAGTCCGAACCTTCGGCTCTGATACCACTGTTATGTAACGACGGTTGGAACAAAGACCCCCTTTCTTGCATGCATATGAGCTGGCATACAACTCCCATATAACAAAAGAAATCCCTGATATTACGTGCCTGCTAGCTCATATTTGTACACAATTCCTTGAATATATTCTGTGATGTGGGACTATTGTATCCAAACCATCATTCCTCCTTAAGAACATGCGAGACAATCCTAACACCCAACACAAGGCTGCCTGGTTCAGGAACCAGTCCAAAAGTTACACTATTCCAAAAATGAAAAGCTATCAGCTCATTTACTATTTTTCTAAATAGAATTTCTTCTAGCATTTCCATACTCGTATTATTTGCTGCATAAAAATACCTAAACATTCAAAATTAAAAAAGAGACTTAAGCAGGGAAAATTTTAATCTATATAACAAAGATCATGTTACCTGTAATAACCCGGAAAATCTGGGCCAGTTTAAAATTTTTATTTTGGCAATTTTAATGAATTTTGAATATTGAAAATGAATTATTTTAAATAATATCGACGAGAAATCTAATTTGAATAAAGAATAGAACATATATATTATACGCGTCGTCGTTAGAATATAAATAATTATATATAATTATAAATAGAAATGAAAATGGCGCGGTAGTTCGATAATTCGATTTCAAACTTCAATTGAATGTACCAGGTGCAAAACAAATCAGATTTTAGTGGAACCAAAAATAATAGGATCTAATTGATAATACCTTTCCAACGAATCCGAAAAATCAAAATTTCATAGCGGGAATCAAAAGATATGTCCAGTTGAAAATTCTGAATAGTCGCTATGGAATTCAAGCCCTTAAAAATGGACATTTTGCAAACGACCTCGGATTTCAACGAAACTACTTTTGTTGGATCCGCAGTGTCAAGTTATTGCTAGATTCCAAATTTCATAATTTTTCGAATCAATATGTGAGCGTGGCTAAGGAAAACGCGTTTGACCAGTTTCAGTTGATTTTAATCGACTGGAAAATGACCATTTTTCCAACGGTCTCAGAATTCGACGAAACTAGTTTTGTTAGGACCGTATCGTCAATACGAAGTTAGAAGATATTTTTCTGGGATTTTTCGAGTTCGTATGTGACCCCGGTAAATTGAAATGCGCGTTCAAATTCAATATATAGTGTTATATTTTGATTTTGACGAAAACTGATCGAAACGATCGAATCAGCCTACGATACATATCCCATTGTGTTCAGAATGGGGGTAATACGCTATGGGCGACAGGCGGTGGGCCTCGTTTAGAGGTCGTATGTAAAAGTCAACTTTTTGAATTTAAAATTAATAAAAAAAAATAATAACCTATCCCTCTCTCTCTCCTCCCCTATATCTTCTTCAAATTGGCCCCCCCGATTTCATTTTACAGAAAGAAAAAAAATGAAAAGAAAAAAAAGAAGAAGAAGAAGAAGGCGACGAAGCAGGGGGAGGAGCCGCCGCCCTCCCCGATGACCACCGCGCCGCCGCTTCAGGTGGTGCGCCCACGATGAAACCCCCCCTTCTCGCGCCAGAGCGCGATCCTTCCCGCCCCCCCCCCCCTCAAATCGACGCTTCGATCGATGAAACCCCCCTGCCCTCTGCTGCTCCGCCCGCCACCGCAACCGCCTGCACCGACCCCCAACGCGCCACCAACCCCCTCCTGAGCCGCAGCCGCCACCTGGGCTGACCCCCTTCCGACCGCCAATCCTCCGGTGAGCCTTTATTCATCTTTTGAATTGTTTAGATAATATAAACTGATTTTTCTTGTGTTTAAAAACTGAAAAAAAAAAATAGATTTTTAATTTAGGAAAAGCTTAGATTTTGAAATACAAAAAGGTTTGATTGTTATAGATGTAAAGATAGGATTTTTATACACATGAAAGGTAGCGTTTTTTTTATATATAAATTAGCAACTTAAAAATATAGTTTTTATATAGTGGCGATAATAAAAATATAATCTTTGTTTTGTAGAAGATGTAAAAAAATATGTTTTTTGTTTATGTAGAGAATTAAAAATATAATTTTTACATGATAGGAATATTAGAAATATCATCTTTATATGTGTAGCAAAATAAAAATGTGATTTTTATAATGTTAAATTTGAAAAGGCGAAATCTTTAAATTTGAAAAGGCGAAATCTTTAAATTTGAAAAGGCGAAATCTTTAAATTTGAAAAGGCGAGATTTTTATATATTGAATAGCATAGTAAAAATTCGATTTTTATATACTGAATAGCGAAGTAAAAATTCGATTTTTATATATTGAATAGCGAGGTAAAAATTCGATTTTTATATACTGAATAGCGAAGTAAAAATTCGATTTTTATATATTGAATAGCGAGGTAAAAATTCGATTTTTATATACTGAATAGCGAAGTAAAAATTCGATTTTTATATATTGAATAGCGATGAAAAAAAATCGATTTTTAAATATATGAAGTGATTATAAAAATATGATTTTTAAATTGAAAGTGAACAAATAAAAATGTGATTTTTATTTTTAAAGACATCAATATATAAAAATGTGATTTTTATATATGTAGTGGCTACGGGCAACGAAGATGACTAAAAGGCGAGAATGACGAAGACTTCTACATTGGGAGTGGTGTGGAGTTGGGATAGCTATCGGTGAGAACTTCTCACTCTTCAATTTCTTTTTCTAGTTATATATATATATACTAGAATGCAGACGGTGTTTAGTAGCACCCGACACAATCGTCCACAGACCATGGACTTGTTTGTTTGGTTGTGTAGTTGGTTAGATTATTTGGTTTGAATTGAATTGTTTGGTGAAATTAAATTGATTTGATTGATGTGTGAATGGCGTGGGCCTTCACTAGACCGGGGATAAGGCTAGGCCTTGTCCCGTTTCTAGTATCGTGCCGTTATGCCACCGAAATTTTCTAAAATAAGTTAGAAAAATAAAAATATCGTTTTATTGAATAAATGAACTAAAAATTCATGTGTTGAAATAAAATATTTTATCGTTAAAAATATAATTTTTAACGTGGAAGTGAATAAAATAAAATATTCATTTACAAACCGGGCGGTTTGTTTATGTACACCTATTTGAAGGACATTGATTGGGACGATAAATTTTACACATCGCCCAACTGCACAAATAAAATCTGTGTTCGATTGTTTGAAACCCCACACGGGTGTTGGGATGAAATTTGAAGTTCACTCATCCTGATTGATTAAATATGTCGATCGATTGATTGACAGGCTGTTATAAGCGTTAGATATCTATATTTGATGCTTATACAATGTAGTGCACTTTGGATGATGGTTGATTATTTATCATCGCTATTATATACATGTGTTGGATGGAATCCATATAATTAACTTTATATGGTAATTGATTGGGCCTCATTCCAATTTAGAAAATAAAGAATATTATAATATAAAGGTTCATGTGTTGACCGTACTCATCCGTTGAGATTAGTCATGTGTTGAACAAAATATTTTAACAATAAAATTTACATCTTTATCATATTTGAAATTAGAAACTAACTGGAAAATAGATAAGATGAGTGGTCTTCTGGATATTGATCTGATGTTGGTTTCGGCCTTCGGGGTTAATATTCAGGGAATCGTTCTCTTACTAGTTTACGGTTGGAGTCTGATTTGAAATCAAACGATAGATACCATAATTTTTATAAAATATATTAAATAACAAAAATGGTCACACGTGGACGGTACTCATTCGTTGAGATTAGTCGTGTGTTGACAAAGATATAGAGTCGTGTAATGAAAGAAATATAGATCCATTTGTTGAATATAAAGTCGTGTTGGTTAGAGATGCGCTATTTTGACGCGAACGATATTTATATCAATTATATTCGAATCGAATAGAAAATGAATTGAATTTGATTTGAACGAGAATGAATTGAATTTGATTTGAACGAGAATGAATTGAATTTGATTTGAAATGAATTTGAATTGAATCGAATAAAAAACGAATTTGAATTGAATTGAATAGAAAACGAATTTGAATTGAATCGAATAGAAAACCAATTTGAATTGAATCGAATAGAAAACCAATTTGAATTGAATCGAATAGAAAACAAATTTGAATTGAATCGAATAGAAAACAAATTTGAATTGAATCTAATAGAAAACAAATTTGAATTGAATCGAATAGAAAACGAATTCGAATTGAATCGAATAGAAAACGAATTTGAATTGAATCGAATATAAAACCAATTTGAATTGAATCGAATAGAAAACAAATTCGAATTGAATTGAAAAGAAAACCAATTTGAATTGAATAGA
This sequence comes from Allium sativum, assembly GCA_030737875.1. Taxonomy (NCBI): domain Eukaryota; kingdom Viridiplantae; phylum Streptophyta; class Magnoliopsida; order Asparagales; family Amaryllidaceae; genus Allium; species Allium sativum. Next base: position 53,323,145 of record CM060926.1, read on the forward strand.
AAACGAATTCGAATTAAACTGAATTGAAATAGAAGAAAAATCAATTTGAATTGAAATTTGAATTGAACAGAAATGAATTATAAAACGAATTTATAAGGAAAAAAATTCAATTTTGATTTGAATTGAAATGGAAGTTGACATTGTTTTTGAAACGAATTTAAAACTATTTATATAATTCGTTTTAAATAGAAATCGACGAAATATATTATATATATATAATATAATGGCCTGAATAGAACGCGCCGCGCCGCGGCAGTTCGTGAATTTCGACCATTTATTTCAAACAGACATTACGGGAGATCCGACCGTCGGATTCTCCTAAAACCGGAACCGTTGGGTTCGTATCGAAAAGAGCTTTCTAACGAATATTGGAAATTTGAAATCTAACGGTTGGATTTGGAGATATGTCCAAATCAAATTTGGAAAAGGTCGTTGTAAGTGCAGTTCGATGGTCGTTGATGGAAATCGATTGTACGGGCCTTGATAAAATTATTAAAAATATTAATAATTTGTGTAAAATCACAAGAAATGATTTGGGAAAAATTGGGATGAAAAACTCCATATTTGAAAAGATAAAAATAGATTTTTATCGAAATGAACTAATTTTGAACTAAAATTAAAAACCCATTTATTTTTAAATAAATAAATTGGATTTGAAATGGGTTGTAAATAGAATTGATTTGTGGGTTTATCGTGAAGGGTGTTTTGAATGACACTTGTTCTTTAACCCGATAAATAAATAGAATGTGATTTGAGTTTATCGTGAACTGTGTTTTAAATGACACTAGTTCTTTAACCCAGTAAAAGAAGTTTTAATGAATCTGCAATTAAATTGAAATGTGAATTGATAATTTAAATTATCAAATTTAGAAAGTGAGCGAGGATGGAGTATTACCAGTTTTGCTCCAAAGCGATAGTTAAATCTTTAAATCAGATTTGAATGTGAAATGGTAATTAATTTTACCGATAACACCGTGGTATTAGATGTGGAGTATTACCAGTTTTGCTTCATGGGATGAATAGGTTGGGATTGAGAAATAAAATAAATAATTACTTCGGTGTGGTTCGTTAATCCCGACTAGTTTGGAAAACCATAATTTGGTTTGAAATGACATCCGAAGGAAGATTAAAGGATAAATTTTAAAGAATTTATCTTGGATAAAATTGATGGGAACCTTTCCCTGAGAATATGAATTGGAAGGAGGCGTATGTTGTGTTTGTGTAACATTTGTTTTTAATATACGCGGGTTGTTCGGAAAGGCCGGGTTTACACCCATTCTGAATAACCGATTCGACGATAAGTCGAAGATGAAGACGGTGGTCGAAGACCGGAAGTCTTCACATCGTTTGGATAACTACTGACGATCCTGATTGGGCAGTACACCCAAGAGGATGGAAATAGTTGGTGGTCGTCCAGACGTACTTGGAGATGGATGGATATGCGAGGAAAGTGCCTCCGGTTTCGTTCAGACCCAGAATGAACTTGTAAATGGATTGTGTGTCTGACATTGGATTTTATTCTGTGTTGATTGATTTCTGTTAAATATATATCTGTTTGGCGGCGGAGAATTTATTCTCTTGCTTAACGCACTTCTCTGAGACGTACGAGCTTAGAGGTTATATATAGATAGATATCAATCACATGGCATGAACTGCCTGTGTGGCATGCTGAGTTGCATGGATCAAGGCTTATGTTGAAAAGCAAAGTCTTGTGGTTGATGATCAAAGCACAGCCTACGTGGCAGCTTTGTGTATAACGTGAATTCGCGAGCCTCACGCCTCGGTATGAGTTAAAAACGGGATACGGACCGTTGGGAGAACATGACGTTTCTTTCTAGCTTTGGTGGTGTTAGTGACTTACCAGCCCTGACATTTATATACTTTTCACCTTTGTGGTTGTTGGAATGAGGCGCCTCGATTATAGGTCTGTAAGGACCGGGAAACGTGTGTTCAGGAATAAATAATCCTCTAACGTAAGTGAGGACCGGCCCAACCGATCCAGTGGCTGCCCAGAGTGCGTAGTCCTGAGCATTTGCTAGAGTGTCTCGAAGCGGAGAGGAGCTTGCCCCTTGCCTCGACTCATGACGGAAATCCAATTTCCAATACGTGTAATTCGGCTTTATTTGTAGAGCCTAGTATGGCGACATAGTAGATGGTAGCTATGCCGCCTATGATTGATATTTATGATTGAAATTGTTTTGACACTATACACTTATTATAGTATCAAATGATTTGTTTTAAGCGTACCAAGCATGTTTGGCTATTATAAGGGAAAACCCTATCCTCCGGCTTGCGTTGCATTGTGTGATGGGACCTGGGTCTTATAATGGCTTCAGTTTTCGAAAAAGCATTGCGTTGTTTATCCTATGCACTGGTATTCTTGGGAGGAAACCCGTTCCGTGTTATACGGCGTGGTCCCTTGAATTACTTTCTTTTAAAATAAAGCTTTAAATAACTGTTTTATTTCTCACACCAGTCACATGACTGACCTGGAGTTTATTGTTTTAACCTAAACTCTGGGTGCCCTATTTTCCGCACGGGCAGCTAGTAGTTTTGGTTTTGCAGATTTATATTCACAGGATCCTGGTTTACAGCTGGAATGATATCCGGAAAGCTCTGTATCCGTATATCACCTTCAGTTGTGCTTTGTATTATTTTCCGCTGCTATGTAATTCATTGTAATATCTGATATTTATCGAATGTAATTTATTCATTTATACTCTGTATATTCTTGTATTCTGATGGAATTGTTGTAAGAACAATGAAATGTTCTTCCGTCTGCGTTCTGATTTGTCCTGTTCTCAAACGATCAGGGGTTTCGAACGGTCTAGATCGGTTTAACGACTGATTCGGATCGAGCGAAATTCCCGGCCGTCACATTACCTTGTGATACCACTTGAACTAACTGGAAAGAATGATAAAGTAGATTCCATCTTAACATTGTGCACCTCTTTTCAATGAACTAGTTAATAACCCTTGACAACAAACTGGCACTGTTCCATCTCAAACAAGTATCATCGTATGTAGAATAGAACACTCCCATACACTCAAGAAAAAAAGGGTTGTACGTGTTCATAAAAACAATGTTAATACTATACTGTAAATATGAACTAGTGAATAGTTAAACATTAACTTGATGTATAGCTGCAACTCAGAGTTTATTAAAGGGAAAAAGGAAAAGAGAAGAAAGTAAAGAAATACATAGACAACACTATTGAAAACGGAAGTCCTATTTGTATATTTTTCGCCACCAGTACGGTTCTCGAGTGAACATAAAGGTTTAAAAACCATGACATTAGAATAAAGATAATAAAGTCCACTAAACCTGAGTTAAGTACAATAATTTTTTTTAGTAAAAGAAACAAATGTACCATAGAGAGGAGAAAGTAGTCACAGCTTATAACTACTATCCACATAAAATAGATAGAAATACATTATTCTCGATTAATATACAAGTTTCTTCAACGGGGTTACCACTACGCACGCAGATGTACCACAACAAAATTTGAATCCTGTTTAAATTACTCCAATTAAACTAAATTTTATATGGATACTGAGAGGAGAGTTAGAACATAACTTATAGAACCAACAAAGAAATATCAAACTTGTTTATAGAAGGGAATGAGATTTGTGCTTCACACAAAGAATATCAACTTGGGAAATTGCTTTGAGATATACCAGAGTATTGACATGCAAAACGTGAATGCACATATAAATCGATATCTTTATAGCATATCAGCTTGAACATTCAACAAATATATTGTATAAAGAATAATGAAAAGATAACATGCCAATTAAAAATCTGTCGATTTCAGTTCCCATTTTGATGGCCAAGACTTCCAGCTTCCCTAAAATGCCACTCAAATCATTATCTATTGTTGTTGCTGCTCCCATAAATAGCTTGTTAATCCCATGTAGAGATATAAGTTCAACCAGTCCATTTGCAACATTGTTTGAATCGATGATCACTAGTTTCTCTGCATATATCTGAATGAAGAAACGAAGTAATTAAGAGTGTTGAAGTGATAACCCATGGGTCTTGCATTGCATGTTAACATGTTATACCCGTGAAATCAGCTACTCTTTTGTTTGCTTTTCCATTGTCTTGCATTGCATGTTGAGTCTGAATAAGGAGGAAGGTGCATATCTTCCTAGATAACATTGTAGACGTATAAACGGGACGGTTAACACACTAATGTAAATAAAAGTAATTCTAAGAAAATTAAAAGTCCAATATTGATGCTTAAAAAAGTGTTGAAGTGGAGACGGTATCTATTAAGGTGGATGGCAACAGAGACCCATTTAGTGAAAAAATGATCTCAAGTCGTTTCTTTAATATCAATCAACTACTTTTATCTCAAATCATAGTAAGTGAATATTGTATTCATAGGTGTTCATTTTATTTTTATGCAATTGCCAAAAATTTGATTTATTTGTTAAGTTTGGACAGGAATCAAAAGGATTGTTTATTCAACATAATCTACAACTCAAATTGAAAACAAACAACACGTAATTAAAAATAAGCATAACAAGACATTTCTGAATTAATTTTAAACACTTATTAATATATAGTTCTCAAACGTTATTACTCCGGATTTCTAAATTGTTGTAAGTCTATGTAACACCCCGAATTTTCTATTAACACTAAAGTTGCTAAAATAATAATAAGTGTGTAGAAGAGGGGATGTATCTAATATGAATATAAAAATATTAATAAGTGTGTAGAAGAGGGGATGTATCTAATATGAATATAAAAATATTAATAAGTGTGTAAGAGAGGGGATGTATCTAATATGAATATAAAAATATTAATAACTGTGTAAGAGAGGGGATGTATCTAATATGAATATAAAAATATTAATAAGTGTGTGAGAGAGGGGATGTATCTAATATGTATATAAAAACAATAATAAGTAAAGGGGGATGTATCTAATATGTACATTGTAGAAAATATATATATTTATGACATGAATAGAAGTTTATTAATATGCTGAGTGTTTGCTGAGTCACTTCTGACTCATTGCTGAGCCAACAAGATAAACCCCATCTTGTCTGAACGGCTGCGGTTATTTCTAGGTTAAATCTAATGACCTAAATGAATTCTAAAAATCTATAAATAAGTGGGTAGACCCTAGACCTAAATCACTTGTAAAATTAGAGAAGCTACCGTCATGCTGCTGCCATGGAGTTCAGCATAGCCGTCACAAATTAAGAAGAGGAAGCCTAATCATCTACAACTAAATCTACACAAATCAAATCAAAAGATCTCTCTTTCTCTAATTCTTTTCTTTTGTTGGTGAGTATGATGATTCTCACAAGACTATTACAAACTAATTTGACTCAGTTATGAATGGATCACAAGAAAGTGATGTGATTTGTAATTGTAAATTCTATATATTGTGGATCTCTTATTATGTTATTATGTTGTCGTATGATGTAAATTATATATGCTATGTCATGCTATGTTGTAAATTCTCTTATGCTATGTCGTGCTATGTTGAGAATCATGTCAAGCTATGTTATACTATCATACTATGCCATGTTATAAATCATGCTATATTATGTTGAAAAATCATGTTGTTGGATCATGCTTAAAATTATGTTTTTTTTCTTAATTTAAATGGATATTGTTTATGGGAATTTGCCTATTAGGTTAGGTGTACCCATAAACTTGAAACTATAATTAAATAAAACTTGATTATGGGAATTTGCCTATTGAGTTAGGTGTACCCATATAAAACCATGTTGTTAAAAAAATAGATGATGTTGATTCACACATGTTCATATGTAAGTTTATGAAAATTGATTGAGATTATATTAGGTGAATTTTGAACAAGTTGACACCTTTAGGTCCATGACATGTATAATCTATGCAAGTTGGACATATGCAAGTTTCACCCCTTATTATGATTCATTTGGTCACATATACATGTTGTTATTATGATAATCTCTTTTATGCTATGAGTTAGGCTATTCGAGTCTAACATATATTTTACGAATAAACGTTCAAACGTGGGGTAGGGGTAATATTAGGAATTAATAAATTGGGTGCAATTTTGTAAGATGTTGCATACCATGAATGAATGTCCATAATTGAGTCAATTATGGACATTGTTAAAAATTGGAAGTAATTAATAATTCAAGTAGGGAATTATTAAAATTGGGGGAAAGTGGATTATTATTAATAATCAATGCTTAGGACACGAGGTTGGACCCGTTTGTGATGTAAACCTGCCCGGACCCGCCCGGCAAATCCAGTAGTCACAAATGTCGGCCCAATGTGAGAGGTCCTAGGCCCAAACTAAAGCATAACAGTTGTAAAGACACGAGGTTAGACTCTTTTATGGTGTAAGACTGCCCGGACCCGCCCGGCAAATCCAGCCGCCATAAATGCCAGTCTAATGTGAGAGGTCTTTATGAGGTTATGGCCTTAATGAACTAAGAAATACTTAACCAGATAATCATGTAAGGTGGGACATGGGGGTTAAGTAGGTGCCTTGGGTGGCATGAGGAATCTGGTGGTTGCCTTTAGAGGCATTTGAAATACGATTAGACTTAACCAAACACTCATGTAAATGAACATGACTAAGTGGGTTAAGTGGGATGGACTAATGGGGACAAGCTTAGGTGGAATGCTTGTGGTAAATAGTGGGGGCCCATTTCAACCAGTATCCCAAAACGTATCTTTGTGGGCTCGACCCAAGTCGAGGACGGGACACGCATACTGGGTTTGACTATAAGAGGCCAAAACAGGGAGCGATGGCAACGCAAGTCCAACGGGTTTCATATGCGTGTGTGGACCCGGGCTGGTAGGTAAGACGTTGTTGCATCGTGTAGGTATAAGCCGTGCATGTCCGTTGTATCAGGTTGCCACTTTAGGGGAGTGATACACCCCACTGTGGGGCCAGCACGGGTATCTACGAGTTAGGGAGCCGATCGAATAATGGGAAGTAGGGTACACCTAGTGGAGATAGGGGCAGGCGGCACCTATGTAGTCAGCTAGGGGTACGTAAAGCCATTGGGAAAGTTTCTAAGTGAAGCTGAGTGGGATGAATCTTTAAGGTGACTGGTGTGGTGCAGTATAGTGTTTATCCTTTAGTATTTAGGAGCGCCTATAACGTTGCCTTTAGCGATTGTCTATGTCCTTAATCTGCTCTTCATAGACATTTTCTTGTTTTCCAGCTTATGCCTTAGTCCAGTTATTTTGGTAATAGTATTGTAGAATTATCATATTCACCAGACTTTATGTCTGACCCCCCTCTTTTCCATCCTTTTTCTCCCTTCAGGTCCGCAGGTTGGGCCAAGTTCTAGTGGAGTCTAGTTGGATCGCTTATCTTCTGGAAAGCTTGGACTGCTGAAGTAAAGTCCAGCTTGTTATCTTTCTTTTTTAATGGCTATTCATGTAATGGGATTATGTACTTGTTTTATCAAGATAGATATTGTACTTGACATTGAATATGGTGTTATGATGTAATCAAACATGTTTTGACTTCTGCTACAATGAAATAAAGTTTTTGAATTTCCAAGTACTATTTTATATCTGTCTTGTTGTAATTTTACTGTTCTATATTCACTTAAAACCTCCATGGAAGTTAATGCATTCCCTTTGTGAGTGACATTAATGGACGTGGGGTGTTACACGTGGTATCAGAGCATAAGGTTACCAGAACAGATAAAATTTTTTTTTAGAAAAATATTTTTTTTCTAAAGTATTTTTGGAAGAAGTGCTTTCAAAAAAAAAACATGTTTTTTAAAGAGAGTTTTTATGAAAAACATAATCCCAAATAGCCACATCCTTATCTTTATCTTTCGAATTCTCCATTTTGAATCTTTCCTTTTTCGTTTCAGCATGGCTGAAGATCTTAATCTCCCAGAAGGTGTGACGATTCCAGGGTGGTTTAGGAGATACTTGGAGGCTAGGGCCACCACTGCAGGCCCAGCGGATACTCCTCCACCCCTAGTTGCACCCATTCCTCCTCCTCCCCCTCCTCCTCGTGTTGACACTTTTGCAAAGACGTGCAAGGAATTCAAGGCTATGGGAGGAAAAAAATTTCAAGGGACTGAGACGTTTGTGGAGGCCAGAGATTGGCTTAAGGAGACTGAGGAATTGTTGGATATCTTTGAAGTGGAAGATGGGAGGAAAGTCCGTTTAGCTGCTTGGTTAATGAAGGGAGAGGCCTCGTTTTGGTGGGAGGTCACTAACGGGGAACGTCCAGTTGATTCATGGGCGGATTTCAGACGAAGGTTTGAGGAAAAGTTTCTTTCAAGGGCAAAGGAGAACTTAAATATGGAAAAATTCCTGGCACTAAAGCAAGGGAGCTCATCAGTAAAGGAATATGTCAATAAATTTAATCAGTTAGCAAGGTTTGGCTTGGAGTTGCTGAACACGCCAGAGAAGAAAGCTTTGAGGTTCGTTAGAGGCTTGAATGAACCGTTGCAAGGGTTGGCTATGACCCACATCCCTATGGGAGCCACCTTTGAAAAGCTAGTAGAAATGGCACTTATGCATGAGGATAAGGCAGTTGAAAAGAAAGGGGATCAGAAGAAACCCCAACAGCAAAATAAGAAGGGTGGTAAAAACAATAATGGCAAAGAGAAGAAGAAATGCTTCAATTATGGGACGCCTGGCCATCTCAGCAAAGATTGTAGAAAGAAAAAGAAGACTGGTTGTTTTCATTGTGGAGATGCGGGACATTTAGTGAAGGACTGTCCGAAGAAGGGGCAGAGGGCAGGGTCTACCTCGGGAGGACAGGTGCAGGCTCTTATGGCACCCGGGCAGGCAAGGGGGCAAGTTCAGGCTATTGCGGCCCCACCGCTGCAAGAAAGAGGTAGAACAATTTCTGTTGAAAGCTTAGTTTTTCTGTTTGATCATCCTGTCCGTACCTTATTCGATTCTGGCGCATCTCATTCGTTTATCTCTGCATCATTAGTTGAATCACTGCACTTGAACACCAGTTTAGTAGAGGATCCCTTGGTCGTTTCAAATCCAATTGGGGGTTCGGCTCATTTGACCATGATATGTTTGGATTTGAAAATCTCTATACTTAGCGTTGAATTTAGATGTGATGCTTATGTATTGGGCTTCACGGGCTTTGGGCTAATTTTAGGAATGGATTGGTTGTCTAGAAATAGGGCCATTCTTGATTGTGAAAGGAGAGTAGTTAGGCTTGTGACTCGCCTTGGTAATGCTCTCGACATCTTTTGTAATCCCATAAATTCCGTTATGCTAAGTTATCTTGAATCGCTTGACGCGTCTGTAGAGAACTTGCGATCGGTAGAAGTGGTCCGGGAATATCCGGATGTGTTTGAGGAGGTGAAGGGCTTACCTCCAAAGCGGGAGATAGACTTTCGAATTTATCTTGTGGATAATGCTAAACCCGTATCTTTGCCAGTGCGCCACATGGCTCCTCGTGAAAGGAGGGAACTCAATAAGCAAGTAAAGGAGTTGCTTGAGAAGGGGTTCATAAGACATAGTATATCGGAGTGGGGTGCTCCAGTAGTTTTTGCCACAAAGGCGGATGGGTCTCTTAGACTTTGTATGGACTATAGAGAACTAAACAAGCTTACTAAAAAGAACCGACACCCACTGCCGAGGATTGACGATCTCTTTGATCAGTTAGTTGGCGCCTCAGTGTTTTCGCAGTTGGACTTAGCCACTGGCTTTCATCAACTGAGAGTGGCTGAGGATAGTATAGATAAGACTGCTTTTAGGACTCCTGACGGATTCTATGAATGGCTAGTGATGCCCTTTGGTTTGAAAAACGCCCCTGCATATTTTGTTGATTTGATGAGTAGGGTGTTTAGGGAATACCTTAACAAATTCGTGGTAGTCTTTGTGGATGACATCTTAGTCTTTTCTAAGAATAAAGAAGAGCACTCCCTACATCTTAGGGAAGTGTTGGAAACCCTTCGAGCGCATAACCTTAAGGCAAAATTTTCTAAGTGTCACTTCTGGAGGGAGGAAGTACGGTTCTTAGGGCACGTGGTTTCCAAAGAAGGGATAGCAGTGGATCCCGCAAAGGTGGTGGCCATCCAAGATTGGAAGGTCCATAAAAATGCAACCGAAGTAAGAAGTTTCTTGGGGTTGGCTGGCTATTATAGGAAGTTTATCAAAGACTTCGCAAAAATATCAGCTCCATTAACACGGTTAACGAAGAAGAACCTGGTTTTTACGTGGGACAAAGATTGCGATGATGCGTTCCAACGTTTAAAGAGAGCCTTAACTTCAGCCCCAGTCTTAGTGCTGCCAGACGGGAATAAACCGTTTACCATCTATACTGATGCTTGTGGGACGGGACTTGGCGCGGTCCTCATGCAAGAGGGAAGAGTAATAGCCTATGGTGGAAGGCAGTTGAGGGTTCATGAAAAGAATTACCCCATCGCATGACTTAGAGCTAGCCGCAATTGTTTTCGCGCTTAAGTCTTGGCGTCACTATCTTCTTGGTGAGAAATTCGAACTGTTCACTGACCACAAATCATTAAAATACTTATTCTCTCAGAAGGATTTGAATTTAAGGCAGCAACGGTGGATGGAATTCTTAGCCTCCTACGATTTTGAAATAGCATATACCCCGGGCAAGGGTAACGTGGTGGCAGACGCCTTAAGTAGGAAAAGGTTGTCCTTGAGTCCGTTGTTTGTTGAACGACAAAGCTTAGAATTCATCTCTATGTTTGACTTTAGACCCTCCGTTGACTTAGTACCCGGTCTGTTAGCATCCTTGGAGGTTAGACCTACACTTCTAGGACGGGTTGGTGAGGCACAGCGAGACGACCCATAGTTGGTTGAGATAGTAGAAAAGCTCAAAGGGGGGGAGTCGTCAAGCCATCTTCGTAGGTATACCCTAGACGATAAGGGTTGGTTACGATGGGATAATAGACTTTGTGTACCACAAGACGAAGACTTAAGGAAGGCTATTCTTGATGATGCTCATCGCTCAAAAATGACCATTCATCCCGGCGGGGATAAGATGTACAAAGATATGAAGCGGGTTTTCTTTTGGGCCGGTATGAAAAAGGATGTGGCCGAGTACGTCGCTAGATGCTTGGTGTGCCAACGAGTTAAAGCAGAACAAAAGAAACCCGGTGGGTTGCTTCACCCATTAGAAGTTCCACTATGGAAATGGGAAAGCATCTCAATGGATTTTGTGGATGGATTACCAAGATCAAGGAAGGGTAACACGGGGATTTGGGTTATAGTAGATAGACTTACTAAAAGCGCCCATTTTATTCCCGTGAAAAGTAAGAGGACTGCTCCGTGGTTGGCTTCTGTATACATTAAGGAGATAGTTCATTTGCACGGTATTCCTTCTAGTATAGTAAGCGACCGTGACCCCATCTTTACTAGCGAATTTTGGAAGAGTTTACAAGAGGCGGTAGGGACTCAGCTATGTTTGAGCACCGCATATCATCCTCAGACAGACGGCCAGACCGAGAGGGTGAATCGCATTCTAGAGGATCTTTTAAGGCTTTGTATCCTAGACTTTGGGGGTACATGGGAAGAGCACCTTCCGTTAGTTGAATTCGCATATAATAATAGCTTTCAGTCTAGTATTGGCATGGCACCTTTCGAAGCTCTTTATGGAAGGCCTTGCCGTTCGCCTACATGTTGGTGGGAATCTACCGATAAAATCCTACTTGGGCCCGATATGGTTAGGGAAACCTCGGAGAAGATTAAGTTGATTCGAAGGAGGATGAAAGCAGCACAAGATAGGCAGAAATCGTATGCTGATAAGAGGAGGACAGATCTTGAGTTTGACATTGGGGACATGGTTTTTATCAAAGTATCTCCATTACAGAATGTTGTTCGCTTTGGGTCCGTGGGGAAATTAGCACCAAGGTTTGTAGGGCCGTTTCCTGTAAAAGACAGGATTGGGAAGATGGCATATAGGGCGGAGTTGCCTGAGAAACTTAGTGGAGTACACGACGTATTTCATGTATCACATTTGAGGAAGTGTTTGCACAAGACCGTGGAGGTGGTAGAGCCGAGCTTGCTTAAAGAGGTGGAAACAGAGCGTGATGCAACAATTAGACGAGCTCCTACATGCATTCTTGGGTCGGAGATCAAAAAGTTGAGGAATCGAGAGGTCAGACTGGTTAAAGTGCAATGGGGAGATGATGAGAGCAACGCAACTTGGGAGACAGAAGAGAAGATGCGTTCGTTGTACCCTTTTCTTTTTGAGGGTATGTCTTTTAATTTCTCCTTTATCGCTTAGCTTATCTTATCTTATCTTTAGTATGTCCTCTCATTAGTATCTTTGACCTTTAGTTAGGATAATCCTATGGTTGAAACATGTGTTTGAGACATGTTATGTATGATGGATGCAAAATGGATGCAAGTGTTTGCTAGTGGTTGCTCGTGGATGCATATATACACACACTTTAGGCACTAGATCGGCTCAGTCACTTCATATTGCATATTGCATATATATGGATGTATTTAGTATAATGGATGTATAATGGTTGTACCATCATATGGATGCTGCATTCGGTTGAATGGGTGTGCACGCATATAGAAGTAGTATGTAAGCAATTAGGATCTTTTGCATACATAATGGATTCATGACACTTACATAATTTGCATTAAGGAGGTCAACTGAATCAGTGGACCGCCTGATTTTGCATTAGATACGGACATATACACACACTGTGCATTTAAACATGAAAGCATTAGAAGTCTGCAAGGACAATGGATGCATGTGTATGATGGATGAGTAGATAGACGTTTGGATGGTAGGATATACATTCTTCCAGACTTGAAGATTTCGGGGACGAAATCCTAAAAGGAGGGGAGAATGTAACACCCCGAATTTTCTATTAACACTAAAGTTGCTAAAATAATAATAAGTGTGTAGAAGAGGGGATGTATCTAATATGAATATAAAAATATTAATAAGTGTGTAGAAGAGGGGATGTATCTAATATGAATATAAAAATATTAATAAGTGTGTAAGAGAGGGGATGTATCTAATATGAATATAAAAATATTAATAACTGTGTAAGAGAGGGGATGTATCTAATATGAATATAAAAATATTAATAAGTGTGTGAGAGAGGGGATGTATCTAATATGTATATAAAAACAATAATAAGTAAAGGGGGATGTATCTAATATGTACATTGTAGAAAATATATATATATTTATGACATGAATAGAAGTTTATTAATATGCTGAGTGTTTGCTGAGTCACTTCTGACTCATTGCTGAGTCAACAAGATAAACCCCATCTTGTCTGAACGGCTGCGGTTATTTCTAGGTTAAATCTAATGGCCTAAATGAATTCTAAAAATCTATAAATAAGTGGGTAGACCCTAGACCTAAATCACTTGTAAAATTAGAGAAGCTACCGTCATGCTGCTGCCATGGAGTTCAGCATAGCCGTCACAAATTAAGAAGAGGAAGCCTAATCATCTACAACTAAATCTACACAAATCAAATCAAAAGATCTCTCTTTCTCTAATTCTTTTCTTTTGTTGGTGAGTATGATGATTCTCACAAGACTATTACAAACTAATTTGACTCAGTTATGAATGGATCACAAGAAAGTGATGTGATTTGTAATTGTAAATTCTATATATTGTGGATCTCTTATTATGTTATTATGTTGTCGTATGATGTAAATTATATATGCTATGTCATGCTATGTTGTAAATTCTCTTATGCTATGTCGTGCTATGTTGAGAATCATGTCAAGCTATGTTATACTATCATACTATGCCATGTTATAAATCATGCTATATTATGTTGAAAAATCATGTTGTTGGATCATGCTTAAAGTTATGTTTTTTTTTCTTAATTTAAATGGATCTTGTTTATGGGAATTTGCCTATTAGGTTTGGTGTACCCATAAACTTGAAACTATAATTAAATAAAACTTGATTATGGGAATTTGCCTATTGAGTTAGGTGTACCCATATAAAACCATGTTGTTAAAAAAATAGATGATGTTGATTCACACATGTTCATATGTAAGTTTATGAAAATTGATTGAGATTATATTAGGTGAATTTTGAACAAGTTGACACCTTTAGGTCCATGACATGTATAATCTATGCAAGTTGGACATATGCAAGTTTCACCCCTTATTATGATTCATTTGGTCACATATACATGTTGTTATTATGATAATCTCTTTTATGCTATGAGTTAGGCTATTCGAGTCTAACATATATTTTGCGAATAAACGTTCAAACGTGGGGTAGGGGTAATATTAGGAATTAATAAATTGGGTGCAATTTTGTAAGATGTTGCATACCATGAATGAATGTCCATAATTGAGTCAATTATGGACATTGTTAAAAATTGGAAGTAATTAATAATTCAAGTAGGGAATTATTAAAATTGGGGGAAAGTGGATTATTATTAATAATCAATGCTTAGGACACGAGGTTGGACCCGTTTGTGATGTAAACCTGCCCGGACCCGCCCGACAAATCCAGTAGTCACAAATGTCGGCCCAATGTGAGAGGTCCTAGGCCCAAACTAAAGCATAACAGTTGTAAAGACACGAGGTTAGACTCTTTTATGGTGTAAGACTGCCCGGACCCGCCCGGCAAATCCAGTTGCCATAAATGCCAGTCTAATGTGAGAGGTCTTTATGAGGTTATGGCCTTAATGAACTAAGAAATACTTAACCAGATAATCATGTAAGGTGGGACATGGGGGTTAAGTAGGTGCCTTGGGTGGCATGAGGAATCTGGTGGTTGCCTTTAGAGGCATTTGAAATACGATTAGACTTAACCAAACACACATGTAAATGAACATGACTAAGTGGGTTAAGTGGGATGGACTAATGGGGACAAGCTTAGGTGGAATGCTTGTGGTAAATAGTGGGGGCCCATTTCAACCAGTATCCCAAAACGTATCTTTGTGGGCTCGACCCAAGTCGAGGACGGGACACGCATACTGGGTTTGACTATAAGAGGCCAAAACAGGGAGCGGTGGCAACGCAAGTCCAACGGGTTTCATATGCATGTGTGGACCCGGGCTGGTAGGTAAGACGTTGTTGCATCGTGTAGGTATAAGCCGTGCATGTCCGTTGTATCAGGTTGCCACTTTAGGGGAGTGATACACCCCACTGTGGGGCCAGCACGGGTATCTACGTGTTAGGGAGCCGATCGAATAATGGGAAGTAGGGTACACCTAGTGGAGATAGGGGCAGGCGGCACCTATGTAGTCAGCTAGGGGTACGTAAAGCCATTGGGAAAGTTTCTAAGTGAAGCTGAGTGGGATGAATCTTTAAGGTGACTGGTGTGGTGCAGTATAGTGTTTATCCTTTAGTATTTAGGAGCGCCTATAACGTTGCCTTTAGCGATTGTCTATGTCCTTAATCTGCTCTTCATAGACATTTTCTTGTTTTCCAGCTTATGCCTTAGTCCAGTTATTTTGGTAATAGTATTGTAGAATTATCATATTCACCAGACTTTATGTCTGACCTCCCTCTTTTCCATCCTTTTTATCCCTTCAGGTCCGCAGGTTAGGCCAAGTTCTAGTGGAGTCTAGTTGGATCGCTTATCTTCTGGAAAGCTTGGACTGCTGAAGTAAAGTCCAGCTTGTTATCTTTCTTTTTTAATGGCTATTCATGTAATGGGATTATGTACTTGTTTTATCAAGATAGATATTGTACTTGACATTGAATATGGTGTTATGATGTAATCAAACATGTTTTGACTTCTGCTACAATGAAATAAAGTTTTTGAATTTCCAAGTACTATTTTATATCTGTCTTGTTGTAATTTTACTGTTCTATATTCACTTAAAACCTCCATGGAAGTTAATGCATTCCCTTTGTGAGTGACATTAATGGACGTGGGGTGTTACAGTCTACATTAAAAACGAACTTCCATTCAGGGCTATAAATTTTGCCCGAATGTTCGAAGTTCGTTCGTATCCATGACCGAAATACGTCCGTCCGAGTCCATCTGTAACGACCCGGATTTTGACGATCTTGGTTATCCGATATACAACACATATCGAACATCCAAGGATCGAAAATAACCGAATAGTTGATGAAAGAAGTTAGAGGGTGGGAATAGATAAGATAGAACTTATAGAATAGAAGAAAAAGAAGAACATCATCATCAGAGTAAACACGAATCTCACAGCGAAACGAATAAAATATAACATAATTTTTGAAATACAAACAGTATATACAATAACATTGCAGAGTACAACACTTACAACAACAGCTATATAATCCTGAAGCCTCCTGCTCCTAGCTCTCCAAGTATATCTGTAAAATCCCGACTACTTGACTGCCCGTACAAATTTAGGCACCCAAGAGTTTAGGGAAAACAACAAACTAAACTACGGGTCAGTCATGGGACTGGTGTGAATAAAACTCCAAACACTTGGTTAAATAAAGGATATCTCATAAGACCATGCCGTAAAAATGGAACGGGTTCTACCCTTATGAGAATCCAAACAACTTTGTAAACAATATCCTTCTGATATTATAATAATGTCTAAATACAAATAGATATCAATCTAACAGAAACGCTTTCATCTCACATTCTACATATATAGTATACAATCAAAACCACAAGCACATATTGGTTAATGGATTTCCAACTATGATAAGGTATGGAACCACCTTCCGATCAGTGTACTCTAGGAATGATACACTGGAGTTGAACAAGAACATCTTGCAACTCAGCCACACATGACGGAACACTCATTTCGCTTGAGTGTATCGAATGTATATCACCAATGGTTGGGATCAACAACCGTTCCCATATATATATGGGACATCATTGATAGATTAAAGAAGTAAATGAATATTCTCTAGATAGGTGATTATACACCCTACTTCGGAGAGACCAACTTAGCCATGCTGCCTGCCCAATTTCTGTCATTTACCGGATGTGAGGCTAGAAGCTACGCTTATCTTTTTACATATCATATCTCCAATCACTTAAAATGCTACATCGTCATACCCTTTAAATCACAAATTGATTTATCCAAAAATAACACGGGTATACAGCTAAGTGAAACGAATTCCTCTGCCACCAAACGTGAATACGTTTGAAGAGATCAACTTACGCGATCTATCAGATATACTCTGTCAGACCTTCGTCTATACAAGTTGTCCTGGGAGTGGACAAACCGAAGGCACTATTCAGTACATCCATCTTAGGCAATTGTTTCTAAGATTTATACAACAACCCTTGCATTTTACTCCGTCTTCAATTATCTTTGGCATATATGATTCACAATGCTTATGCCAATACAGAGTGGTTCTTCGGATAATAATCCAACCGGTCTCTCCATATTAACAACGTAAAATGGTCAAAACGTTGATAGTCTGTGATTTAACTATCAAAGAAAAACTCGTGTGCAAACAACGATATTATTTCCAGATGGAAATTATATTGACAAATCATCATTTAACATTTATCTCTTTAGTTCATTAATTTACTTATCTCCTGTTTCCATATATTCTAATTTCTTATTTTCTATTATCATAAAACTTTTCTGATTCTTATTTGGAAAACATTTCCAGAACTCCTTCACTAGCAAACCTTACCATTCTTTAGTTAAGAAGGAAGTCTATCAAGTTGGGGTATAATTATCTTTCAGACCTTAACTGAACAACGTTTTAACTTCGAAATAGACAAAGTTTATCTTTTAAATCTTACACAAACTTCCTTACGTAACTCCCGGATTCTATTTACGAATCCTCTTCTTTATTGGAAACATTGATTATAACGCTAACGTTATAAACCCTACTTCTGAAATATCTAACTTCAATTATAACTTTTATTTCTTCAATGTGAATAAATAAATAAACACCTAATTTATTAATAAATAAATATTGATTTAAACACCGGAAAGTATAAGTACTTTCCCGAATTCAATATAATCGAATCCGACGATTAACTCTCTTCAAGAAATCTCTATTTGATTAATTCTTCTTCGAATAACCTATATTCGATTGTCTCTCTTCGAATAACTTATATTCGATTAAATCACTCTTTCAAATAAACTATATTCGATCTCTTTCTTTTGAATACGCTATATTCGATAATCTCCTTTCGATTAAACTATAATCGATAACTCCTTTCGATTAAAATAACATCGATATTTCCTTTCGATTAAACTATAATCGATAACTCCTTTCTTTTAAACTAATCGATAACTCCTTTCGATTAAACTAATCGATAACTCCTTTCGATTAAACTATAATCGATAACTCCTTTCCTTTAAACTAATCGATAACTCCTTTCGATTAAACTAATCGATAACTCCTTTCGATTAAACTATAATCGATAACTCCTTTCCTTTAACTCTATTCGAATAAATAATATTCGATTAACTCTATGTAACTCCATTTAACTCTATTCGAATAACTAATATTCGATAACTCTATTTAACTCTATTCGAATAACTAATATTCGATTAACTCTATTTAACTCCATTCGCTTGACTCTATATCGCAGCGATCACAATGGTTACACCTGATTCCCTCAGGAAACATCCGACCGCCTTAGGCTATCTGCAGCCCCGCGAATTTCGCGAGCAGTCGTGCCAAATGACATCTTATTTGGATTAACTCTAATTGATTAACTCTAACTGGTTAACTCTAACTGGTTAACTATAACTGATTAACTCTAACTGATTAACTCTAACTGATTAACTCTAACTGGTTAACTCTAACTGATTAACTCTAACTGATTAGCTCTAATTGATTAACTGATTAACTCTGACTGGTTAACTCTAACAGATTAACTTTAACTTTATAAAGATTTCCCTTTTTATAATGTTTATTCATTTAAAAAGATTTACTTTTAATAACGGTTCTTCACTTTAAAAATGATTTTCTTTATCTTTTTATTTGTAAATGGTTTACAAACATTTCTCTTTCTATTTGATTTGTAAATGGTTTACAAACATTTCTCTTTCTATTTGGTTTGTAAATGGTTTACAAACATTTCTCTTTCTATTTGATTTGTAATTGGTTTACAAACATTCCTCTTTCTATTTGATTTGTAATTGGTTTACAAACATTCCTCTTTCTATTTGATTTGTAAGTGGTTTACAAACATTTCTCTTTCTATTTGATTTTACAAATATATTTCCTTTATGTTAGTTTTACAAATATATTTCCTTTATATTTGTTTTACAAATATATTTCCTTTATATTTGGTTTCCATAAATATTTCCTTTTAATTCTTTGATTTTATAATTATTTTGTTTTATAAAATCCTTTTCCTTTTATATAGAAAATCCATTGATTTTCTATAAATAATTTATTTTCAAAATATACTTTGAAAATCTCCTTTTTACATCCCACTATTTCTTACGGTATTTAAAATACCAAATACAGTGATTGATATCATCCAAACACGTATAATCATCGACTGATTATATATCACATCATATATTACAATATATGAAAAACAGAAAAATATACGTTGAGGAATCCCGTTGATTCCTCCGACCTGTTTCCCTACATCCACAGATGTTAAACAATATAATAACATCGATTTCACTTCGATATGAAATATTCTGATAAACAGAATCGATATTTGATTAACGATATATATACATATCGTTATCTATAATTTCAACCAATACACAAGCAATTCAACCAAATAGTTAACACACAGCAATCAACAGATGATTAACAGTTCAAAAAAATACATTATAAAAATATAACTGTTAAGAGTCGGTGAGTTTTACTTACATTGGCAGTTCATCGTTAAAGAACGATAAACTGTTGTTTGATCTGAATCAAACAATTTATTTCGCCATAAATTCAAACGAGCTCCAATCCACTTCCAGTCTGTTCCATTGGGTAGTGTCTGTCCATACGATCCTAACAGATCCAACCGTTCGAAATTCTGATAACGTATGATAAAGATACGATATAAAAAAGTTTGTACAACTTTAAATTAAAACTAACTTCATTTTAAATTAAATTATTGGGCCCCACCCAATTAATTCTCACCGGCCCAACTACTCATTTGAAAGCCCAATGTCATGCTTCATCCTCCACCAGTTCACAGCGTGTTGCTCCAAACCGAACCCACCATTTCCGACTCCTTCTTCCTTCCAATCTCCTTCTCCTGCTCAACAATAAATCCCATAAAAATTACCAACTTCTCTCTTGAGCTCCTCTTAAAAATCATGTGACTACGACCTAACTCGAGCTCCTATCAACCACTGCGTCGTCGAGACCTCTTCAGCCTGAACAGTAAACCCGTGACCCTTTTTAACGCCAATCCTACCCAAAGTTTGCCACAACGTGTCATTCTCCACCCTGATCTTAAATACAACCATCACTTCTTCAATCGAATCACCAAACTCACAAAATCAAAAACCCTAGCAACTGTCGAACTCGCTGGGTATTTCCACATTCAAGAACAGCATGCACACCTAACAAAACTCATACTGGATTGAAGTTGTACCCTACACAAATCCAATGACATATCTCTTTTGAGTTTTAGGATTTTATTTGCTTTTAAATTAATTTTTTTTTCACGTTTTTGGTTGTGGAAACTTAAATGTCGGCGGAAAAGAAATTATATATGGAATCATCAATTTTGTGTGGCTGAGAAGAAAGGATTTAAATATTTTATTTTCATCGCTTTTTTTTGCCTTCTAAAAATCCGTGTGATCACACACGACACCCAAAAATCACCAAACTGGACATACTGCTAGAGTTCGACATTACGGTCCCAACGAAACTGGTTTCGTCGACTTCCGACTCTGTTTGCTCACACAACATATTTTTAACTGTCGAAAAACTGACTGTTTTTCACTCTAAAATCCCGTACGGCTACATACTAGCTTCAAAAATCACGGAAACGGAAATCCAGCAATAATTTAATATTGCTGATCCAACAAAATTAGTTTCGTCGAATTCTAAGGTCGTTTGAAAAACTGGCTATTTTTAAAGCCCTAAATAAACCTTTTAAATATATAAATATATTTAAAAACAATTAAATTAAATATTTATAAATAAATATTATCGTATATATTCCCAGTGGAATACCATACAGCTCTACTGGGATTTATAACTCGATATTTCAAACCCCGATACAAATCGATATTCGATTTATAATGAAATTCCTTCTTTAAATATAAATAAATATTTATAAATTATAAAGGAATTCCACAGCGACTTTTCTAAAATTTAATTTGGACATAAATCAAAATCTACACGATGAAATCTTGATTTTTCTCTTCCATTAGAAAAATATACTTCACCAGCTCCTAACGTTTCTTGTTTCACAGAAATCCGATTTAAAACGGCTTCTGTATATTCGTTTAAAGTTTGAATCGCCAAATCGCGAACTGCCGTGCCATTTCAAGCTCGATTCTAATTAAAATATAATTTCTACCTTCAATTGACAATTATAAATATATTCGTCAATATATTTCAATATAAACTAAATTATATATTTTAACTTGTCTGCTTCACAGAATATTGTCAATTCCACTATTTCAGAAATAAATATATTTTATTCTATTATTTATATTAATTAAATATTCAATATTATTTAATTCCGGTCGTCGATATCGCCAAATCGATATTTAAATAATTAAATTAATTAATTATTCGACGGTTAAAAAATGCGGGTCATTACAATCTTCCCCCCTTAATATAATTTCGTCCTCGAAATTGCTAAGCTAGGAAAATGTTACCAACTCTACTAACTAGATTTAAACATCTATTAGTTTACTTCTTAACTTCCGTTTCAATTGAATTAATTTAATTCCAATTAAAATATTAATTCATTCTGACTAATTAAAATTTTCAAAAAAATTTAAAATTTTCTAACGACCTAACTTTTCGAATTTTTTTGCCAACGTCTCCTTTGTACCGGCATATACATCAAACCACAACTCGCCTCTCTAGGCTTTCTCCAACCCAAAAGAAAATCTAACAGCCAAGCGGCTTGCCAATTCGGCTCATAAAAACCTCATACCCAATATAAATATAAACTGGTACCTTTTTGTCGGGCATATCAATACATCCTTTTCATCTGTTACTAATCCTACAAATACTAATGTCATCTCAATCAATCTCTGATCGATTTATCCTCAAATCCAATCCTTTGGTTATATCCAAGCCAACTTCCACTTGAACTCAAATTTCAAATTTCAAACTCTTAATTCATCAATGCAATTCCATTCCAGATTATTCTCCAATCAAATCCTGTTTTATTTAACTTAGTTCAAGTTTAAATTCTAATTTATTTATTCACTTATACCTTTTCAATCTATTTAACTTTATTAGTTAAATTTTCAATTCCAAAACTTAAATTCCTGTGTAAATTTCAAATCAAATTGAAATCAAAATACCAATTCAAAACCTTTGAATTTCTAAACAACTTGTTTTTCTCAATACAATTCAAAAACAAAATCTTTGGTAGTAATCCGTCACTTAGAACTCGAAAATGAACACTGATGATGTGTAGATTCATCATCAGAATCTATTTCCAGCTATCAAGGTGAGTTCAATACTATATCACTTTTAGTTTGAAAAACGTTTTCAAAATCTCCCAGGAACTTAAAATTTCCTTATTTTAAATTCCAATTCTGATTTAAATTTCAGATTTAATTCATCTTATTTCATATACTTTACTTATATGAATTCTGATTAGTTATTTATAACCATTTCACCTTTTTATAATCTTACTCGATTATAATAACAACCAACATAACCAATATACTATATCAAAATATATTCGGGTAAAATTATTCCATTTACCCTCCTTTCAAAACATACCGTGTCGGTCCATCGCATTCGAGTGTTTAGAAACCCCCACCGATACAGTGGATCAAACTGATCGACCAGAATTCACAAACAAACCAATGAATCTCCACAGTATAAAACAAATTTTTATATCAAATAACAAATACGCACTCGTATATACACTCAACTCAATCTAGGGTATTGCTAACCCCATCTCTACTAAGTTACGCCACAGAGCCAAGGTAATTCACTTAACCTTAAGCTCTGATACCAACTGTAACGACCCGGATTTTGATGATCTTGGTTATTCGATATACAACACATATCGAACATCCAAAGATCGAAAATAACCGAATAGTTAATGAAAGAAGTTAGAGAGTGGGAATAGAAGAAGAAGAGCATCATCATCAGAGTAAACACGAATCTCACATTGGAACGAATAAAATATAACATAACTTTTGAAATACAAACAATATATGCATACAATAACATTGCAGAGTACAACACTTACAACAACTGCAGAAATAAATATTAGCTATATAATCCTGAAGCCTCCTGCACCAAGCTTTCCAAGTATATCTGTAAAATCCTGACTACTTGACTGTCCGTACAAATTTAGGCACCCAAGAGTTCAGGGAAAACAACAAAATAAACTCCGGGTCAGTCATGAGACTGGTGTGAATAAAACTCCAAACACTTGGTTAAATAAAGGATATCTCATAAGACCACGCCGTGAAACGGAATGGGTTTTTCCCTTATGAGAATCCAAACAACTTTGTAAACAATATCCTTCTGATATTATAATAATGTCTAAATACAAATAGATATCAATCTAGCAGAAACGCTTTCATCTCACGTTCTACATATATAGTATACAATCAAAACCGCAAGCACGTATTGGGTAATCGATTTCCAACTATAACAAGGTATGGAACCACCTTCCGATCAGTGTACTCTAGGAACGATACACTAGAGTTCAACAAGAACATCTTGCAACTCAGCCACACATGACCGACCACTCATTTTGCTTGAGTGTATCGAATGTATATCACCAACGGTTGGGATCAACAACCGTTCCCATATATATATGGGACATCATTGATAGATTAAAGAAGTAAATGAATATTCTCTAGATAGGTGATTATACACCCTACTTCGAAGTGACCGACTTAGCCATGCTGCCTGCCCGATTTCTACCATTTACCGGATGTGAGGCTAGAAGCTACGCTTATCTTTTTACATATCATATCTTTGTTCACTTAAAATGCCACAACGTCATACCCTTTAAATCACAAATTGATTTATCCAAAAATAACACGGGTATACAGCTAAGAGAAACGAATTCCTTCGTCACCAAATGTGAATACGTTTGAAGAGATCAACTTACTCGATCTATCAGATATACTCTGTTAGACCTTCGTCCATACAAGTTGTCCTGGGACTGGACAAACCGAAGGCAGTATTCAGTACATCCATCTTAGGCAATTGTTATCTAAGATTTATACAACAACCCTTGCATTTTACTCCGTCTTCAATTATCTTTGGCATATATGATTCGCAACGCTTATGCCAATACGGAGCGGTTCTTCGGATAATAATCCAACCGATCTCTCCATATTAACAACGTAAAATGGTCAAAACATTGATAGTCTGTGATTTAACTAACAAAGAAAAACTCGTGTGCAAACAATGATATTATTTCCAGATGGAAATTATATCGATCAATCATCATTTAACATTTATCTCTTTAGTTCATTAATTTACTTATCTCCTGTTTCCATATATTCTAATTTCTTATTTTCTATTATCAGAAAACTTTTCTGATTCTTATTTGGAAATCATTTCCAAAACTCCTTCACTAGCAAACCTTACCATTCCTTAGTTAAGAAGGAAGTCAATCAAGTTGGGGTATAATTACCTCTCAGACCTTAACTGAACAACGTTTTAACTTCGAAATAGACAAAGTTTATCTTTTAAATCTTTAACAAACTTCCTTATGTAACTCCCGGATTCTATTTACGAATCCTCTTCTTTATTGAAAACATTGATTATAACGCTAACGTTATTAACCCTACTTCTGAAATATCTAACTTCAATTATAACTTTTATTTCTTTAATGTGAATAAATAAATAAACACCTAATTTATTAATCAATAAATATTGATTTAAACACCGGAAAGTATAAGTACTTTCCCGAATTCAATATAACCGAATCCGACGATTAACTCTCTTCGAGAAATCTCTATTTGATTAACTCTTCTTCGAATAACCTATATTCGATTGTCTCTCTTCGAATAACTTATATTCGATTAACTCACTCTTTCGAATAAACTATATTCGATCTCTTTCTTTCGAATACGCTATATTCGATAATCTCCTTTCGATTAAACTATAATCGATAACTCCTTTCGATTAAACTAACATCGATAATTCCTTTCGATTAAACTATAATCGATAACTCCTTTCTTTTAAACTAATCCATAACTCCTTTCGATTAAACTAATCGATAACTCCTTTCAATTAAACTATAATCGATAACTTCTTTACTTTAAACTAATCAATAACTCCTTTCGATTAAACTAATCGATAACCCCTTTCGATTAAACTATAATCGATAACTCCTTTCCTTTAACTCTATTCGAATAACTAATATTCGATTAACTCTATTTAACTCCATTTAACTCTATTCGAATAACTAATATTCGATAACTCTATTTAACTCTATTTGAATAACTAATATTCGATTAACTCAATTTAACTCCATTTAACTTCATTCGCTTGACTCTAGATCGCAGCGATCATAACGGTTAAGCCTGATTCCCTCAGGAAACATCCGACCGACTTACGCTATCTGCAGCCCTGCGAATTTCGCGAGCAGTCGTGCTAAATGGCATCTCATTTGGATTAACTCTAATTGATTAACTCTAACAGGTTAACTCTAACTGATTAACTCTAACTGGTTAACTCTAACTGATTAACTCTAACTGATTAACTCTAACTGATTAACTCTAACTAATTAACTCTGACTGGTTAACTCTAACTGCTTAACTTTATAAAGATTTCCCTTTTCATAACGTTTATTCATTAAAAAAGATTTACTTTTAATAACGGTTCTTCACTTTAAAAATGATTTCCTTTATCTTTCTATTTGTAAATGGTTTACAAACATTTCTCTTTCTATTTGATTTGTAAATGGTTTTCAAACATTTCTCTTTCTATTTGATTTGTAAATGGTTTACAAACATTTCTCTTTCTATTTGGTTTGTAAATGGTTTACAAACATTTTTCTTTCTATTTGATTTGTAATTGGTTTACAAACATTCCTCTTTCTATTTGATTTGTAAACGGTTTATAAACATTTCTCTTTCTATTTGATTTTACAAATATTTTTCCTTTACATTTGTTTTACAAATATATTTCCTTTATATTTGTTTTACAAATATATTTCCTTTATATTTGGTTTCCACAAATATTTCCTTTTAACTCTTTGATTTTATAATTATTTCCTTTTATAAAATCTTTTTCCTTTTATATAGAAAATCCATTGATTTTCTATAAATAATTTATTTTCAAAATATACTTTGAAAATCTCCTTTTTGCATCCCACTATTTCTTACGGTATTTAAAATACCAAACACAGTGATTGGTATCATCCAATCACGCATAATCATCAACAGATTATATATCACATCATATATTACAATATATGAAAAACAGAAAAATATATGTTGAGGAATCCCGTTGGATTCCTCCGACCTGTTTCCCTACATCCACAGATGTTAAACAATATATTAACATCGATTTCACTTCGATATGAAATATTCTGATAAACAGAATCGATATTTGATTAACGATATATATAAATATCGTTATATATAATTTCAACCAATATACAGGAAATTCAACCAAACAGTTAACATGCAGCAATCAATAGATGATTAACAGTTCAAAAAAATACATTATAAAAATATAACTGTTCAGAGTTGGTGAGTTTTACTCACATTGGCAGTTCATCGTTAAAGAATGATAAACTGTTGTTTGATCTGAATCAAACAATTTATTTCGCCATAAATTCAAACGAGCTCTAATCCACTCCCAGTCAGTTCCATTGGGTAGTGTCTGTCCATACGATCCTAACGGATCCAACCGTTCGAAATTCTGATAACGTATGAAAAAGATACGATATAAACAAGTTTGTACAACTTTAAATTAAAACTAACTTCATTTTAAATTAAATAATTGGGCCTCACCCAATTAATTCTCACCGGCCCAACTACTCATTTGAAAGCCCGACGTCCTGCTTCTTCCTCCACCAGTTTACAACACGTTGCTCCAACCTGAACCCACCATTTCCGACTCCTTCTTCCATTCAATCTCCTTCTCCTGCTCAACGATAAATCCCATAAAAATTACGAACTTCTTTCTCTTGAGCTCCTCTTCAAAATCATGTGACTACGACCCAACTCGAGCTCCTATCAACCACTGCGTCGCCGAGTCCTCTTCAGCCTGAACAGTAAACCCGCGACCCTTTTTAACGCCAATCCTACCCAAAGTTTGCAACAACGTGTCATTCTCCACCCTGATCTCAAATACAACCATCACTTCTTCAATCGAATCACCAAACTCACAAAATCAAAAACCCTAGCAATTGTCGAACTCGCTGGGTATTTCCGCATTCAAGAACAGCATGCGCACCTAACAAAACTCATACTGGATTGAAGCTATACCCTACACAAATCAAAAGACATAACTCTTTTGAGTTTTAGGATTTTATTTGCTTTTGAATTAATTTTTCTTTTCACGTTTTTGGTTGTGGAAACTTAACTGTCGGCGGAAAAGAGATTATATATGGGATCATCAATTTTGTGTGGCTGAGAAAGGAGATATGTGGCTTGTTTCTAGGCCTTAAAAAGGATTTAAATATTTTATTTTCATCGTTTTATATTTGTTTTTGCCT
Organism: Allium sativum; assembly: GCA_030737875.1. NCBI lineage: Eukaryota > Viridiplantae > Streptophyta > Magnoliopsida > Asparagales > Amaryllidaceae > Allium > Allium sativum. The sequence continues at coordinate 53,350,802 of CM060926.1, forward strand.
TCTAAAAATCCGTGTGATCACGCACTACACCCAAAAATCACCAAACTGGACATACTGCTAAAGTTCGACATTACGGTCCCAACGAAACTGGTTTCGTCGAATTCCGACTCTGTTTGCTCACACACCGTATTTTTAACTGTCAAAATACTGACTGTTTTTCACTCTAAAATCCCGTACGACCACATACTGGCTTCAAAAATCACGGAAACGGAAATCCAACAATAATTTAATATTGCGGATCCAACAAAATTAGTTTCGTCGACTTCTGAGGTCGTTTGAAAAACTGGCTATTTTTAGAGCCCTAAATAAACCTTTTAAATATATAAATATATTTAAAAACAATTAAATTAAATATTTATAAATAAATATTATCGTATATATTCCCAGTGGAATACCATACAGCTCTACTGGGATTTATAACTCGATATTTCAAACCCCGATATAAATCGATATTCGATTTATAATGAAATTCCTTTTTTAAATATAAATAAATATTTATAAATTATAAAGGAATTCCACAGCGACTTTTCTAAAATTTAATTTGGACATAAATCAAAATCTACATGATGAAATCTTGAATTTTCTCTTCCACTAGAAAAATATACTCATCAGCTCCTAATGTTTCTTGTTTCACAGAAATCCGATTTAAAACGGTTTCTGTATATCCGTTTGAAGTTTGAATCGCCAAATCGCGAACTGCCGTGCCATTTCGAGCTCGATTTTAATTAAAATATAATTTCTACCTTCAACTGACGATTATAAATATATTCATCAATATAATTCAATATAAACTGAATTATATATGTTAACTTGTTCGCTTCACAGAATATTGTCAATTCCACTATTTCTGACTATTTCAAAAATAAATATATTTTATTCTATTATTTATATTAATTATATATTCAATATTATTTAATTTCGGTCGTCGATATCGCCAAATCGATATTTAAATAATTAAATTAATTAATTATTCAACGGTTGAAAATGTGGGTCATTACACCATCCGATTTTCATTTAGGACACGAGTTAGGACAACAAAATTTGTATGAAAAAAATATTGTCCGGTCCGATCTCGTCTAAATTCATCCGAATTACTTGTAATTCGATGTATTGTTGAGAGAAAATCTAGTAAACTGCACAAAATGTGATATAAATAGCCATTTCCGACCGAGACCGATCTTGTTTGTGTCCGAAAAACATATGTCTGTGTCCGACCGATTTTATTTAGGACAAGAATTAGGACAATGAAATTTGTCCGAGAAAAATTTTTGTCCGGTTCATGTTCAGTCCCTTTTTTTAGGACAGAAACTGAACACACCTCCGTCCGGTCCGATCCGACCGATTTACACCCCTACTTACATTGATATACATAATATCTAGAAAGTAAGAAAATAATTTCTGACATTTAAAAAATAAGTCTTCTTTGACAAATGAAGTTTTATTAGATAACCACCAATAGCTACCAACAATGGCTACCAACACTCAACCCCCTACCACCTCCCTCTCCTGTCAACGCAACCACCTCAACCGACCCCATGATTGCCGAGGCGATCATCTCCTCCGCCTCCACCCAACCCTCAGCTAAACCTCCATTTTCATCGGTCACGCCCAACCCTCCTCCAAATCCCCAGAGGCCAACTCAACCGCTTCCTCCAGCACTAGCCTCGTACCCCCGCTGCTGCCTAGTCAATGCCTCTCCTATCTCCAAGCTCTGAAAAGCAGGCCCAAGCACCGACCTCGACCCCCGCCCAAGCAGACATCCTCGTTGGCGTTCAAAGTGGGTGCATTGCCATAGTTTGTTTCTTTGGCGCGCACAGTTGAAAATTTGAAATCAACGTTTGTGTTTTCACTGTGCTTCATTAGGCCACGTGGCTAAACAATGCAGGAATGCGAAGATTTTCTTTTGATGTGGGTTTTTTGGGCACATGCAAAAAAAAGCTGCTCTTATGGATCCTCTGAGAAGAATGTGCTAATCACTTCGAAAGCAGCACCTGCTTTTGTGAATTCTCCAGCAATCATCACATCCCGTCCTCTCTCCTCACACGTGCCAACAATCAGCAACAAACCTTCTCTCCACGTCGAATCATCCACTCAGCTCAAATCCCATTCGTCCGCACCCAATTCTTTTCTAAACCCTAATTCTTCATCGTTATCCTCTCTCAATTCACTTGAAATGGCGTTTCAACCCAATGCTCCAAACCTCGTCAAAGTTCCTATCCTCACCAACTACTGGAATTTCCTCTCTGTGCGAACCACCCTCACCGACTTCTTCTGCCATTGGGACTAGGAAATTTTCATTCTTACTGATCATTCTTATTGATATTCTTACCTCGTCCAGTTCCCGAATGTTGATATCTACAACACTGCACTAAACCGCCAATTTATTTTCCGTCATGGTGGCTCGTTGGCGCTGCAAGCTTGGTCTCAAGCCAGCGAGGTGGCGGATCACGAATTCTGGCCTACGTTGTGGGTGCGGATCAAAGGATTTCATATCCATCTCCGCACCAGTCTCGATTATCTCACCGCGGCGCTTTACCCAATGGGACTCTTTCTCAGGATGGACGATTGCAGCTGGGTGCGAAAAGACTTACGGTATGTTTTTGCGAGGGCTAGGGTGTTAAAGGAGGTGTCTTTACCTACCACATACTACGTTCACCTCAGCAATGCCCACCATATTATCAAGGTTGAAGATTGGGACCATTTTCACCCATCTCTGAACCCCGAGGACGTGCTTTGGGCAATCAATGGGAGAACAACCGCGAATTCTTAATGAACGCTTTCAGCTTCCCCACGCCAGAACCAGAACTTCGCTTCGACGCCATGTAGATTGAATCGACGCTACCTGAACCCACCCAACCTTCGGACCCAACTAGGACCACCCTCCCGCAGTCCGACAACTCCTTGGAAGTCATCAGTCCCCTTGGCTGGAACCCCTGGCCTTCGCCGGAGCGCATTTGGGACCCTCTCCCTGAATTTGACTTTTATGTGGACCTCTCCAGCCCCAACCAGCCAATAGTTCTTGTTGGCCAGCAACCCACCCAGGATTACACCCCACCGCCACCTCCTCTTCCACTCCTCGATGGCCTTTCCCCTATGATTGCACCCGCTTTGTCTAGCTCTGCCGTTCACCGTAGTGCACGCATTCAAGCATCCACCTCAGGTACACATCCGACACTCTTCATCCCAACCATACTGGACACCACCATCGATTGGGAGGAATGCGAAGGAAGCACCGAAACTGGCGGCACTCAGCAACGCCGCCTCTTCCCCCGGCCATGGTAAGTTCATCTTGCGCTGCACACTCCCTCGCTATAGGCAAACTTTCTGTTGGTTTACATGTTTACGTGGGGAGTTGTGTTAATGGGGTTATTTTGTGGTGTTTAGAAGTAAGCTTGTTTAGTTTGCTCAATAGTTTAGTATGTAATTAATCGCGTTACGCGCTACAAACTCCTTGCATGCAGTTTGCATGCATTATTAGTACTGTTAGCCATCACTCAGGCTTGTTGATCGATTATGTTATTAGTAATATAATCTAATTGGGTGTATAGAATCGCTCAACACAACCGTTATGCTCAAAAAAACATTTAAAAAAAACAAAAGGATATAAATGTTATTATTTTCTAATGAGAGAGAACTAATCTCAACATTCACCCAAAATTCATGTGTATCATATGCCAAACACACGAGCAACGAATCAACAAGAATCATTTAGGCAAAGCCGTGGAATGTCAGTCCCACAGGTAGGAAGTAATTCATCCTACTTTGTTGAGGTAAACATATAATCATACATTTTTGCCCAAAAACATAGAAGTTAAATATAAAAACTAAGCAAGTACAGGTGGGCGGAAGGTGGCAATTACCTTAACAGAACTACCCTTCAGCAAGGCGGAACTGTAGTTTCCAAAAACAAAGTGCTTCAATCATCACTAGTCACCAATCGGGACTGCCATACCAGGGTATGCAATGAATAAACCTAGCTTTCAGTTACAAATTTTCGCAATTGGTCAGATGAGCAAACCATTGGCTGCGAGCGGAGATCGGAATAGTAAATTTAAAAGAAGCGTTTGGTTTTAAGTTATTACAATTAGTATGATGAACAAATCTCTTACCGATCTCTCTTATTTTTTTCCAATTGCCCAAAAAATTCATTTGTCGATATTAAATTCGTCTTCTCCTTCGCCTCTGGCTCCACTACCGATGACAGCGAAGACAAGAAAAGGAGCAATAATATTTGAAAATCGCAAAGAAGGCACAGACGCACTAGGATTTGGGATTGAGGACAAATGAAGTTAGACAAAAGAAGACATATGTGGCGAGCGATTTGTGATTTAGGAGACGGTTTTTGGCTTTTAGGGTTAAGTGGGAAATTAAAGTGGAGGACGCGGTGAAACAAAATTAAAGCGGGATATAAAATCTCACGATGGCGCCTTTTTTCGGATAGTAAAAGTTAAGCTGGAATGTTCGTTAGGTTGTAGTTAGTCGCAAATAGTCGACTAAATGATTTGCGTTTGTTGAATAATTTTCAACATACTATAATGGGGATTCTATTGTGAAGGACAAATTTCATAATCGGGATTCTCTGTTTATGTGGAAAACCTTGTATGACGGGTTACTAATAGATGAGAACCTCCAGAGAATCAGCATCCCTTTCGTTTTCCATTGTGGATATTGCATTTCTGAATGCTTGGAATCCACTTTTTCTTTGTTGTTCTCTCAGTCTTGTGCCAAGTCTGTCTGAAATTACATCGGGAATCTGATGGGTTGCCGAGGTAATGTCACATCGCTTATAGGTTTACTGAGTTTCTGATGGATCAGCATCTCAGGTAAGTATTTTCGCTTGATCCTCATTCGTTTGATTTCTTCTATTTTCTGCTGGCACATCTGGTGCTCGCGGAATAAGGAAGTATGAAATGGCTATGGATCCTCCTATCATTAGCTGGAGAGTAAGGAACGATGTACTCCTTGCGTTTCGAGGCAGGCCTTACATGGGCGTGTTTGGCTCCCGGTCTAGGAGTTTGGCTGTTACCTTTGATGTTTCCTCGGTATTGGCCACTTGCATGGTGGGCATTGGTTGATTTTTTGCTTATATGTTAACAACTCTGCTCCTTTCATTTTCTCATACTGTTCCCCTCACCCCACCCCTCCTCCAATCGATCTTATATCGTTTGCTAGTTCTGAAGGACTTGAATTATAGATTTTTGGATTTTGTCTCTCTGCAGCTGGTTGGTGCTTTCGGTGCTTTATCCTAGCTCAGTTTATTGGAGCAGGTGGAACTGGAGATTTTGGTGGTTTTTCCTATTGTCTCATGATTGATCCTCAGCGTGTGGCTTTATGTTGGTCCTTCCTTGCTCCGTTGGTGATGCTGGTGTTTTTTACGTGTCGACTGCTTTGACGTCTTCCATCTAAGGCCTCGTATGATCCCTACAGAAACTGTTTTTGTGACCGTTGGAGAATAACTTGATTATCTCTTTTATTATTTTATGTTTTCCATCTGTTTAAAAAAAAAAAAAAAAAAAAAAAAAAGCCTTCCCTCCGGTAGAAGTAGGTGGGTTAAATCCTGATATTGAACAATCATGGGTCCAGGTAAAATAAGTATAGCAGCAGTAGAGGTTCAATCCTGATTCCACCAGCATTTATTTCTACAATTAATTTATCTGGAATAGCATTAAAATTAGATATCCGTCACTTACTTCGATCCTTGCAGGACCATATTACGAAACATTAATAAAGACATAATTTAAAGTAAATTTATAAATAGGCTAAACTAATTGAAAAAAAACCAAAAGAAAAAAGAAGCCACATAGCTTCTCTAAACTTACTACACACAAAGTAATTACACACCCAATCTGCGGCTAAATCACTGACGAAATATTCAAAATTCAAGGTGAACACCTAAACAAAAATGGAGAAGTTTGTAACCAAGGCGCATAGTTCATGCTGATATAATAACACATTGGTTGATGTCTCTAGAGACTAAGATACAATAAATTCAAACTGTCAGCTGCTTTCAGCCAGCATTACCCACCAAAATATCTGAGGTCCACGAGCACCTTCATAAGCTGGCAATGAAATCACGTATATATGACGTTAGATACAAATAGGAGGTGACCCCACTTAACACTTGTCATGAAAGACACAAATGAAGCTTTTAACTTTTGCAAGTAGCAGCCACACTAGTCGAATTGCGCATCAACTTTATTCTCATCAAATCGTCAAAGATAAGCAATGCATGTGCATTGTCTATGTTACAAATATATATATATATATATATATATATATATATATATATATATGTGGGGCAGGTTCGAGAGCACTCCAAACAGTGCAGCACCCCAAAAAGCCCTCAACCACAACCAAGTATTTCACACTCTTTCTCCTTACACTCATTCTCTCATTTTCCACTGACATTCTTTAATATAAATGAGCGGCTATGGTTCGGATGCAATTGGGGGGCTGAAATTCAGGAAGGCTCCATTTATATATATATATATATATATATATATATATATATATATATATATATATATATATATATATATATATATATATATATATATATATATATATAAAAGGCAGATTCAATGACACTCCAAAAATGGAGCATTCCTTTCGCCTGCCACTTTTCCACCACACATTTCCTCCTTCTGTCCTTCCACAAACTATTTCATCTCCAACTAACTTTAATTAATATAAATGAAAGATGAAAAACAGGAGAACCAAAGGGGTGCTCCATTTTTGAATGCTATTGAACGCTCGTCTATATATATAACAACAACAAAAAAAACTATAATGATGATTTGTACCATTTCTACAATGCATGTGCATTGCTAGGTTGTCATAGTTATGCAAATTCATTGTATACACTGTTTTCAACGGTGTGTACAAAACATCGATCCTTATTGGTGGAAATTTGAAACGTTCATATAGATACTCCCGATTCCACCAATCATGGGTTTGAGCTTTGTTCACACTATTGAAAATAGTACGAACAAACTCGTACGGCATTTTACCGTCCATGAAGTAGGTTGCAATAATTTACTATCCATTTAATCTATGATTTGTAATGTCCGAATGTTCTAACTGGCATGTGATAAATTATCTTATAACTCTACAAATTACAGCCTCCAGTTTTCTCCCCAATAACCTTCTGGGTTTATCAATCAACTGTTCTATGTGGATCATCCTCATAACCTTCTATTGTTATTAAAGCCTGAATTCACATTGAACTAAACGTGTACAACATAATGATTTTACTTGTTTGGGCAAGACTGTATCCCTAATTTTCAATTTTTTTGCAATTAAGCCAAAGAAAAAAAAAAGGTTTAATTTCAAAATGTTGAATTTAGGAGGTGCTGATTGATTGGGTATAGAGTGACAGAGTATTTTGGGTAGTGGTGATTTTATTTGAAATTAAATCTAATGGAAAACCTGTAATTAAGGCTCTAGTTTGTGGACCAAGAAAGAACAGCTTCAAGGTTAGAATGTACAGTTAGTTATGGGACCATAACATGTGGAGGCATAGTTGGTGAAAGAGTGATTAGCATGTGCATGCATTATTGTCACTAAGGTACAAAAATACAAATCTGGTTTCACATTAGAAAACCTGAAATTTCGATGCAACATATTTTAAAATATAACAACTTTCAGTTTTCCTTGCACAGTTGCACGTCACTTTCATATTTAGAAATTTTGAAAATTGTAGACTGATTAACTGCGTAAATTATGGAAAAACAACTGATCTGTCCGATGCTCTAACCATAGCTCAAATTCATGATTTTTGGGTAACATGGTATTTGTGAACAGATAAATAGATCTGGCTAACCATTTCTTTGTCTCAATTTATCCTAAATATCGAATGCTTCTGCAATCCAAATTTAACTAAACTAAATTTATATAGACGAGCATGTGATAAGTTCAAGTTCCTCGTATTTTACAAAATTACAACAAGACAAACCTCGTGACAATCAATTTAACATGTCATCTGTGGTGCATATAAGTTGATGGGCAATTTGCACCACTTATCTTTCCTAGGATAACAAATATTTACAGACCAGGGCCCAAATGAGACCAGGTATTGGTAAGACTTATTTAAGCTCCAACCCATGTCGGTACAACTAATCAGCTATTGATAGGGCTCATATCCCATTCTATATAAACACCCTACCCTCTATTCATTTCAAAACATCTGATATCCATTTTATCATACAATTCAAAAGTTAACTAATGGCCTCTCTCTTTACGTTTGCATTCAGCCTCAGTCTTCTTTTCAGTATCAACTTAAAAGCATGTATGGCTTCAAGAATTCTCATCCAACAATCATCAAACACTGAATTCATAAAAACAAAATGTGAAGCAACGACATACCCATCACTGTGCTACACTTCCCTTTCTTCATATGCAAGCACCATCAAAAGCAACACTATGCAGCTGGCACACGCTTCACTCTCTGTAACACTAGACAGAGCACGTGCTTCTTCCACTGTCGTAAAAAACATGTGCGCAGCAGGGGGAATGAGCCATCAGGTAGCAGAAGCCATGAATGACTGCATGGACACCATGAGGCAGTCAGTTGAAGAGCTTAAGGACTCCATGTCTGCAATGGACAACCTGAAGGGCAAAAATTTCGTGTTTAAAGTAAACAGCATTCAGACTTGGGTCAGTGCAGCACTCACTGATGACAATACATGCATGGATGAGTTTTCAGATAGAACCATGGATAGCAAGCTCAGGACCACTGTTAGAGGCCATGTTTTACAGGTGGCAAAAATGACGAGTAATTCCCTGGCTCTTATTAATGCCCTTGTTCTTTCTCACTCTACTTCTCCTTAAATATTCTATGTCTTATCCACGTTTGTGTTAGTTCGCGTTTGCAAGCTAGTTACCTGTACTATTATAGTTGAAGGGCTTCCGTGTACTCTTTGGTTCAGATTTATATGTACTGTACTGTAGTTACGGAGTGTTGTCGGATTCCTCTTTTTCAAACCCCCTCCCCCCTCTCTTTTTTTTTTTTTTTTTTCAAACGCTTTGAAACTCAAATTAGCTCTGCATACTCTTTTGACTGACAAGAAAATGTAAAAAAAAAAAATTATGTGGAGGAAGAGAAACAAATTAGAAGAAAGTAGAATATTTTTTAAAGGAAGAAAAGAAAAACTTTTATTGTTTGATTCTTTTTTCTTCTTGATTATTGATTGGTACAACATATGAGAGAGTATCTATATATAACATGACAGTGTTCTACACTCTTCTCTCTCTAGATAATTCTATTGCTTATTTTGATAGACCAAAATTTATTATCATTTATTTGATTTTAGCCTTTCCTAAAATAAGAATAGAATTTATTACATAATTGACATTTACTTATAGAACCAAATTTATTTGTTTCCATTTAAAACCAAGTTTACTTTTCAACATCCCCCGTAAACTTGGTTTTATTACTCCAAGCAAATTTCTCAACCTGATAAAATCTTCATACTTTAGCGGCTTGGTGAAAATATCAGCAATTTGATCATTGGACTTCACGTACTCGAGCTGCACTTCCTTTCTAGTGATGCACTCTCTAATGTAGTGATAGCGTGTGTCAATGTGCTTGCTTCGATCATGAAAAACTGGATTTTTGGCCAAAGCAATTGCTGATTTGTTATCCACGAAAATCTTGGTTGGCTCCTTTTGTTGCAAATTTAATTCTTTTAGCAAGTTCCTTAGCCAAATTGCATGGCAAACACATGAAGTAGCCGCTACATACTCCGCTTTGCATGTAGAGAGCATGACAATTGGTTATTTTTTTCGATATCCATGTGAAAGCTGTGTCTCCCATGTAGAACACAAAACCACTTGTGCTTTTCCGGTCATCTATATCTCCACTCCAATTGCTATCACTATATCCAACAAGATCATAATTATCAGAAACAGAGTAGTACAAACCAAAGTTTGTTGTCCCTTTAACATAGCGAAGAATCCTCTTTACTGCTTTCAAATGTGTTGTAGTTGGATTCTCCATGTATCGGCTTACAACTCCAATCGCATATAGAATGTCGGGCCTTGTGCACGTTAAATATCTTAAGCTGCAAACCAAGCTCTTTAAAAGTGTAGAGTCTACCTTTTCTCCTTCTTCGTGTCTTGATAATTTGATTCCACATTCAATTGGCGTGCAAACTGGATTAGAGTCTTCCATCTTGAACTTTCTCAATATTTCCTTAGCATAGCCTTCTTGAGTGATTAGAATGCCTTCATCTTCTTGTTTTACTTCAATGCCAAGATAATAAGACATGAGCCCAATATCAGTCATCTCAAACTCCTTCGTCATCTCTTCCTTAAACTCTTTAAACATGCTTGCATTGCTACCTGTGAAAATCAAGTCATCTACATACAAACATACAATCAATGTATCACCATTTTGGATTTTAATATAGAGTGCATGCTCATATGGACATTTAATGAAGTTTCTCTCTTTCAAATACTTATCAATTCGAGCATTCCAAGCTCTTGGAGCTTGTTTCAACCCATAAAGAGCCTTCTTTAGTTTCAAAACTTTGTCTTCTTCTCCCTTGACTTCGTAGCCTTGTGGCTGCTCGATATAAACTTCTTCTTCAAGGACTCCATTTAGGAAGGCAGACTTCACATCCATTTGATGTATCTTCCAATTGTTTTGAGCTGCTAAAGAAATTATCAATCTTACAGTTTCTAATCGAGCAACTGGAGCAAATACCTCTTCATAGTCAATGCCAGCTCTTTGAATATAGCCTTTTGCTACCAATCTTGCTTTGTATCTCTCCACTTCTCCTTTGGCATTTTTCTTTACCTTGTACACCCACTTGACACCAATCGCCTTGTGTCCTTTTGGAAGTGAAGCTAGCTCCCATGTGTCATTTTTCTTGATCGCCTTAATTTCTTCGTCCATAGCATCTCTCCAACTCTTCTTTTGCAAAGCTTCTTGAAAACTTATGGGCTCACAATCTGCAAAATGACAAAAAAGAGTAATATTGTCTTGGTTTTCTGTTACATCATAAATTTCTTGAAGGCTTCTAAAACGAGGAACCCTTTCACTTGAGCTTCCATCTTCTTGACAATTTGTTGCTGGTGAGGCTAGTGGGGAAGTAGGCTCTTCACTCGATTGCTCGATCCTTGGTTGTTGTATCTCATCTTCTTCAAAATATGGAAAGAAGTTGTAATTCTCATCATACGATTTCCAATTCCATTCTCCTTCTTCATCGAATACAACATCTCGGCTAATTATTATTTTCTTCGTATCAGGATTATAAAGTTTATAGCCTTTTGAATTTGTGTCATAACCAATAAAAATATATTTTTCACTTTTATCATCCAATTTGCTTCGTCTTTCATTCGGTACATGTACATGAGCTATGCTTCCAAAAACTCTTAGATGAGAAATGCCAGGCTTCCTTCCGCTCCATGCTTCTTGTGGTGTCTTCCCCCACACACTTCTTATTGGAGATCAAGTTGATAGATAAACAGCGCATGCCACAGCTTCCGCCCAAAATTCCTTTGGTAGTCTCTTACTTTTGAGTATGCTCCTTGCCATTTCAACAATTGTCCTGTTCTTCCTTTCTGCTACTCCGTTTTGCTGAGAAGATCTAGGCACTGTTAGTTGGCGTCGAATTCCATTATCTTCACAAAACTTCTGAAATTCTCTTGATGTGAATTCTCCTCCACGGTCAGATCTCATGGCTTTTATCATAAGGCCACTTTCCTTCTCAACATGAGCTTTGAACTTCTTGAAGTTCTCAAATACTTCTGATTTCTCCTTCAAAAAATACACCCACGTTTTTCTTGAAAAATCATCAATAAAAAGAAGGAAATAATTACTTTTACCTAGCGAGCTTGGCTTGATTGGTCCACACACATCTGTATGTATGAGTTCTAATGGTTTCTTGGCCCTTGAGTATGACTCCTTTGGAAAGCCCATTTTGACTTGCTTCCCAAGTAAACATCCTTCGCACGGTTGATTGGGATGATTTATGCAAGGCAATCCTCTCACCATTTCTTTCTTAAAGAGCAATTCCAATCCTTTGAAGTTAAGATGTCTAAAACGAAGATGCCAAAGCCATGAGACATCTTGGTAGCACGCCTTAAGACATTGGGCGACACCATGTTGAATGTTGAGCACAAACATTCTATTTTTTGACATTGATACTTTAGTAATGAGATTGCTTGCACTGTCTCTTATGGAAAGGCTTTTATCCTTTAATTGAATATCATAACCTTTCTCTAAGAGTTGTCCTAAGCTCAAGATGTTACTTTTCATGTTTGGCACATAGTAAACATTAGAAATAAATTGATGCTCTCCATTCTTCAATTTAATAAGAACATTACCTTTGCCTTTCACTGCTACCTTTGATTCATCTCCAAACGCCACATTGCCCTTTATTGTTTCATCAAGCTCCACAAACATATTTTTTCTTCCGCACATATGATTGCTTGCGCCGCTATCAAGATACCATTGATTGTCCTCCCCTTTTTCATTTTCTTTATGGGCCAATAATAATGTGTCATCTTCTACAATTCTTTCTTCAGCATAATTGGTCATCTCTTCAACTTTATTGTTTCTTGGAGCTCTACATTCAGAAGCATAGTGTCCAAATTTGTTGCAATTATAACATTTGATCCGTGACTTGTCACTCCTTGAATTTGAGTTGCCTCTCCCATGACCTCTAGTTGTGCCTTCTCCTCTTTGATTATTGAAGCTATGGTTATTGTCATGGTTGGGCCTCCAACCTCGTCCATAGCCACGTCCTCTTCCTCGTTCTTGACCATGGCCCCATCTTTGTTGGCTTTGATTACTTTCTTCCTTTTTTGAATCAATTCGTGTCTTAAGAACATGCTCTACGGTCTCTTCCTTCTTCTTTTTCTTTTCTTCATAAGCCTGCAATGGGCCTAAAAGCTCCTCTATAGCCATGGCCTCCAGGTTTTTTGTTTCTTCAATGATGGCGACAATATGTTCAAACTTTGAATCTAATGATCTAAGAATCTTCTCCATGATTCTGACATCATCTAATTTTTCACCATTTCTTTTCAAGTTATTAGTAACAACTAAAACTCTTGAAAAATAATCAGAAACAAGTTCACCTTCTTTCATATGTAGAGATTCAAATTCTCCTCTTAATGTTTGAAGACACACCTTTTTGACTTGATCTGCCCCCTTGTAAGATACCTGAAGCCTTTCCCATGCTTCTTTTGCTGATTTTGCTTCCGAAATCTTTTCAAAAGTGTCATCATCCAATGCTTGATAAATTAGACTAAGAGCCTTCTTGTCACTTGTCCTCAAGTTTTCCAATTCATCCTTTTGGGTTTGGGATAGACTATCTTCGTCTTCTGCTTCAGTATAGCCTTTCTCAACTATCTGCCATACACGATTTGCTCCAAGGAGGGCCTTCATTCTTAAGCTCCAATTATCATAGTTGGTCTTGGTAAGCATTGGAACTGGAACGGGAACGTTGTTATTCGCCATCTCTTAGGATCTTCAAGCTCTGATACCACTTTGTTAAAAAAATATTATGTGGAGGAAGAGAAACAAATTAGAAGAAAGTAGAATATTTTTAAGGGAGGAGAAAAAATATTTTTATTGCTTGATTCTTTTTTTCTTGATTGATCATTGATTGGTACAACATATGAGAGAGTATCTATATATAACATGACAGTGTTCTACACTCTTCTCTCTCTAGATAATTCTATTGCTTATTTTGATAGACCAAAATTTATTATCATTTATTTGATTTTGGCCTTTCCTAAAATAAGAATAGAATTTATTACATAATTGACATTTACTTATAGAACCAAATTTATTTGTTTCCATTTAAAACCAAGTTTACTTTTCAACAGAAAATTGGTTTGGAAGCTTATGATGTATCTGAGAGTAAATTTGATCAGTATGCGCACGCCTCTTTGATTTATTTTCTAAAGCTTGCAATGTTTTCAAAAATTTATTAAGAGGTAATAACATAATTAATTTACGACGATGTAGAACTTAATTTCAGACATCTGCGCAATTTAGAACTGATTCATGTTATCTTAAAATCAAGTAAGATCTACGGTGAAAAATTACCCCATGATTCACAGTTTGCAATGATGCCACAAAAGGTTGGTACTTCTGATTAAACTTACGTGCCATTGTTGAGCTGGAGTTCTTTACTCTTTAACTACTGTGTAACATATGTGTTGCACACGATAATATTACAAAAAATAAATTTAAAAAATTTAATGTTAAAATCAGAACTTTATTATACAATATACGATGAATTCATCAAAATAAATATAATATCAATTGTTGTTTGTTCTTTACACATGATATGGGTTATGTAACTTATATTTCTTTAAAGTAATACAATAATTTTATTATTCTTACTATTATGAGCAAGTATTCTTTTTGAAGTTGACATATTATAATAATTTTAGATGAGTTAACAAATATTATATAACTTATTTCTTCTACATAATTTAAAATTATGTAATTAGAATAAATAATATGAATAAATTAAGAATGATTTTATAAAAAGATTATAATTTTTTTAATGCGGAGTTATTTGAGGTTAAAAGTAGATTTTTTAACGATGTGTATGATAGATTTACTGTTTATGTACATAAATGATTATAATTAATTTACAAATTAACTTTGTTATTATTACTTATGTACATAAATATACGTATCTGATCTGAATATTTGTTGTTGTTTCTATTAGTATGTGTGTGTATACATATACCACTGACATATATATTATTAAAATAATTTAAATTTGAGATTTCGTAAGCAATTTAAATACATGGATCTAAACATGAAAGAGTAGGAAACAGTCGATGAAGTTGCTCATAACTATAGAAATGTCAAAATATGTATTTTTTTAAAGTTAAAAACAAAAATCAACAATGCAGATAAATTTATCGAGATGAATAATAAATTAGTTTTGTTAATGTTATCCATGTAAAATATTTATGATATTTGAATTATATATCTTTGTATTTAAATGAGAGATTTATTTAACTGTTTTTTAAATATATATGCGACATAAAAATTGAAATAGTCGCATTTAAGGTTTTATTAGATGAATTAATGAATATTTATTAATTAAATATATTAATAAATTGAAACCAGGATTACATACTTAATTTAAAATATATTGATGTAAATTTACAAAATTATGTGACATTGAGATGAGTTTTGTAAGCAACCGTGGAAATTTCGGAATGCAGACATTTTAGCTAAAATAAGAATTTCACGACCTAACGCATCAATGTATCAATAGTTGAATCATAAATTAAATTTGCAATCACTGCTTATATATATATATATATATATATATATATATATATATATATGAGGAGCGATCGGGGGCACCCTTGTTTGTGAACACCCCTTTAGCACCCCTACCGGTCCGTGAGCTACGGCGATCCAAATTGAACGAGAATTGTAGATATTCAATCCACATATATTTAAGGACCTATCCAAAATTTGAGCTTGTTCCGACATCCGTAGCATATTCAAAATTTTAGCTCAACTATTCACCGTTCAGACATTTATTCAAACCGTTAAATTTAAATACCAAATATATTATTGTACGAATGTCAGAATGAGCTCAAATTTTGGACAGGTCCGTAAATATATGTGGATTGAATATCTACAAATTCTCGTTCGATTTGGATCGCCGTAGCTCACGGACCGGCAGGGGTGCTAAAGGGGTGCTCACAAATAGGGGTGCCCCCGATCGCTCCTATATATATATATATATATATATATATATATATATATATATATATATATATATATATATATATATATATATATATATATATAATTATGTTATGTGATTGTGATGTATTTGTATATCCAAATGAATTTTAAATCCTTTTTGTTAATACGAATATTGTGCAAATATTGAAATTTTCACATTATTATGATTTATATTGGAAAATCAACAATAAATAATTTACTAAGTTTAATTATAGTTCTAAGATTCTCGATTGACTCTAATATGAAATATTAGAAGTGAACCGAGATAGTTTGATAAAAGATTGTAGAAATTTTAAAATTAAGAATTTTGCTGTAAAAAAAATAATTTTGTAATACACGACGAACTTATTGATATTTTTCCTAATTTTTTTTGTTATTATTCTTTATTTTATCTCCAAAGTTAAATTGTAATTAATCTGATGTCTCTATAAACAATTTTTTTTTTTAATTTTCCTTGCTAAAGTGCAACTTTTTTTAGGCAAACGTGAAAATATTCTATGCTTTTATTGTAATTATTTACAGACTGGCCGGAACTAAAAGTAATAATGTTTCTTAAACATGTTTTTGAGAAAGAAAATTTATGTATTACGAAACTTAAAGAGTGTATTTTATAAAAGTTCCTAATTGTTTGTGTTATGCTATATGCCATGTGTCTTATGTGTTTTAGTCTAATGAAAATACAATATTATCATATTTTATTGATACAAGTATGATGTAAATTATTGAAATTTTCATATTGTCATTAGTGACCAAACTAATGAATATTACTTGATTACATTTATCTCATTATTTTAAACATAACACTGCATAATTAATTTATGCGTATAGATTGAAACGTATATCATATGAGAAAACGATGTAGGTTTTGTAAATAATTGTGGTAATTTTAATTGTATGTATTTTAAGTTAAATGTAGAATTTCATAATGCATGCAATGCATGATACATATATTTTGCCATCTTAAATACAAGTATTTATGGTTAAATGATAATCGACTAAAAAAATTAAATTTTTTATTGTTGTTTTATGCAATTTACATATAGTAATCGAATAAAACTATTTAATTTTATCATTTTTATTAGCACAAATAGTCATACACATATTCAATTATGGTTCTTTAATATCTATTAGTAACATTAATAAATATATTAGCTGATTAAATTTATTTAAACAGTTTAAATTTGGTATTATGTAATTATTACAAATATATGGACCTGATTATAAACTATTAGAAGTTAATCGATGAATTATTTGTAAATTAATTATACATAAGTTTTAAATATATATACATATATACATACATATATATCATACAAAAAAAAAATTAGAGGTTAGTTAAATAATTTAATTGATAATTAAAAGATTCAAATATTAAATATTAAGAGAGAATTAAACAGAAGAGAGATAACTCCTAAAATCAAGGAGAAAGCAAGAAATTCTTTTGCTTTACTATTATTTAATAAATTGGTTAGAGTGGTAGATTTAGTCAATCAAAAATCCAGCTATCGCTGTTAATTTTTCTCATTTCGTTCTCATCAAATTTGTGGTATCAAGGATACGTTTGATGAAGGAACAGAATGGAAGCATAGATAATAGAAAGGGGCAGCGATAAATCTGAAGAAAAAGAATAGCTCAATTTCTTTTCTTTACTTGTCTTTGCATTTAAGAAAGAAAAAAAAAGGAATAGTGAGAAAAAGGATAACGACAACAAAATATAGTGCCCCTACAAACATATTTAGTATTTATATTCAAATACTCAATATAGGATCACAAAAATTAAAAAGAAAAAGGGAAGAAAGATGGAAGGGGAGGAGGAAGGAAACAAAAGGGCACTGAAAGAAAGCATCATGTAAGAAGAAAATGCATGCATCACACTATGCAAGATAGACTTGAACCTCTAACCTAGCGCTTAAGGGGCACACACTCAACTAAGCTATTCAATCTCAATTGTGATACGATCAAATTAGATTATACAAATTATGTAACTAAAATTCATAATCCACACCATCATAAGTATCCTTTCGTTGTCTTTTGTCCTTTGTATTAAAGACTGTCAATAAATGCCGAAAATATCAAAAATCCGTCTGCATCAGTATTCGAAAAACGGATAAATATCCGATGTACAGATAAAATTGATGTGGATGCAGATACAAAGACATCCATATGTAAAAATTATCCATCAAGTTTTCGTCAATATTATAGTTTATATCATGTGCATTGTAGTTCGATTAAAACTGTGTGTTTATTATCTTATTAAGTTAGTAGATTGTATTATATGTGTAACAACCCGTATTTTCTAAGCCAATTTAAAATTTACTTTTAACTAATTTTCATAGAAATTAAATATTTCAGATGAATTATTTTGAGAATAAACGATTTAAAATTTATTTAAATCGAAGTTAGAACGTATAAATTTAAAATTTAATTAAAACGGGCTTGAAATGGCGCGGTAGTTTGAAAATTTGATTTTAAACTTTGAATGAATATATAGAATTCAATATAAGTCAGAATTTGACAAAACAATATTTTGAATTGTAATTTTCTAACGAATATAAGAAATTAAGATTCCACTTTGTAATTGTAAGTTGTGTCTAAATTAAAATTTAGAATGGTCGCTATGGAATTTAAATATATTTTTAGAAGGTATATATTGCCCATAGAAAACTCACATTTTGCATACGGATGAATTTGGACTCGAAACCACTTCCATTGAGCTCAAAATGTCGTTTGCGTGCTCGAAAATTATAAGCTTCAATATGTTTCGAGTTCGTGAAAATTGGCACTTGGGTTGGGTCTTGGTTTAGCTAGCTAACCTAGCTCACCATATAATCCCAAATCATCCTCTCCTCTTCATTCACTTCCTCACTTCATCAAAATTAGAAAAATGGGGATAGGAAATGAGAAATTAAAATTCCCTAAACCTAGTTAATCCTAGGAGCTCCAATTCTTGTTGAAATCAAGTGCAAATCAAGTATAGAAGCTTAGGTAAGCTCCTCTTCATTTTCTCCATCTTCTACTACTTGTTTTCTCTTTGATTTCTAAGATTTCCTATGATCTAATTCTTAGGAAACATGTTCATATGATCCTAGGTAGTTGATTCTAGTGTTTTTGTCGAAGAGAGGTTGTTCTATCTTGTCATTGGATTGATTTATTGCTTCTAGCAAGCAAAGGTGAGAAACTCTTTACTATAAAAGGGCTAATTATTATTGATTTTTGTTTATGAACTTGGTTGGGTTGTTTAATGGCTTATAATGATCAGTTTGAATGCATAAAATGATTTAATGATGTTTGATATGGGTTAATGACAAGTAATATGAAAAAGATTTGAGTGTTAAGTGAAGTTTATGTAGTAATTTAAGTATGTGAGAGTCTCTAAACGAATAAGGGTTAGTTAGTTAGCTATTTGCTAGTTATTTGTTTGTGTGGTGCATATGAATTGGTTAGATAAGTATACACTTTCCGGTTCGTTAGTTTTAGTTTCATTGGATCGAAAATTATGATTAGAATTGTCCACACAATCTAATTCATTTGCGATAAGTTGCTTTGGCGATGCTGTGGAGCTCCGTTGTCGCACCGACAAGTTCTAACACTTCACAATTCGTTTATATCACGTTTGATTGCCTTGCTTTGATATTATGCTCATTTTTGAGCTTATAAAAAAATCATTGCAAATCTCTTGCATGAATGTTTAAGCATGTGAGTTTGGTGTTATGAGCTACCCCGGTGAGTGTTAGAAGCCTCATTTGCATGTACATAACATCACAGGCCTTCGGACATTATTGATATCACTTAAAGCTTGTTATCTAGGCAAAATTGTGCTCAGGCCCAGATTCAAACATCTGAATATTTTAAACCAAAAAATTCAGACGTTTGAAATAGCTCAAAAATGAACTAAATCCTTGTTGTCTGAGGAAATTGCAAATTTAGACGTCTGAATTTTTAATTCTGACATCTGAATTCTGTTTTTGGACTGTTGACCGGTGAAGACTACATCCAATAGTTTAGATGCATCCAGACTCTTTCCCGGTCGAGTTTCGGCCCATTTCGACTTCATTTGTAACTTGTCAGTTTCACTAATTCGCATATTTCAGCAACCCGATTCTTACGAAATTGTTTTATAAATCATCAATTAAAGAATAACGGAGTGGAAACCGAGGTGAGAACTCTCTCACACAAATTATTTGTACAGTTATTTATTTTTATAACTGAATATATGTGGATTGCTTGTGATAGCAATATTTGTTTGATGATTGATGGATGTTTACAGTTTTTAATGCTATTATTATTAAATTGTAGGTAAATTCACATGGATTGTGATGTAAACCCCACATGGGTATTGGGACTATTAATTTTAGACATCACCCAAGTATGCAAATAATAATCGTCGGATGTTGATTGAAAATCCTACACGGGTCTGGGGATGATAGTAACTCCATACATCTCACTTGTGTTTAGTTGTATGTCAATCGATTAATTAACAGACTGTTATAAGCTTAATTTAATTATTTGTTGCTTATGCAGTTGTAGATTACACTTTGGATGTGAAATGGATGTTTAATGGTTGTTCGTCACTATTTTTGAATACATGCAATGTATGAAATCCATAAAAATAAAATTATATGGTAATTTATTGCGTCACATTCCAATTCGGAAATAATGAATATTTTAATATAATATTCGGTGAAGAATCAAAGTATGGCTTTGATCTCCGATTGTGGATGGACACGTATACATCATGTAAAATCATAAAAAATAATTTGAAAAGATTATGCATGAAATATTCCACGTTTGTAGAAATAAAAGATATTTTTATCTAAATGAACTAATTAACAACTAGAATAGAGAACTGAAAGGAATTGAAATGACTTTAATCTAACCAGAACTTCTCAACGTATGAATTGGAAAGGATATGAATGGAAATAATCTTCAGAATATTCCGATATTGGATTACGTGATTATACAGATATCGTTGAGGAATTTGGAAGATATAGATATCGTTATTCACAATATGATATCTGTTAGTTTCAGAATTTGATGTTGAATATAAGTCGATATAATTTCTATTCCGAGTCTTGTATTTGATATCAAATGGGATTTTGGATTTGTCGTGAATGGTGTCCTCAATAACACTGTTAGTAAACCTAGTTGAGAAAAGAATAAATCTTCTGACTAAGATTTAATGAAGTTTTTCAATTAATAAATATAATTGAAATTTAATGGTAGTTGATTTTGTGTTCATTGTGAACGATGTTTAAAAGACATTAGTTCTTAAACCCAATTAACGGTGAAATTATGATTTGGAATTCATAAATCTTTTAACTAAGGTTTAATGCGATTTTCCAAAGTAAAGTTTTTCAATTTAATATATTAAATTAGAATTGAGTGGAATTCCATTTAGCGATAATCAAGATGAGCTTCTATGAAGGTAGACCTTTACTATTTATGAAATTTAAAAGGCTTTGCCATTATTCCGTTTATAGTATTATTTCGATACAAAAATTTATATCGATTATATACTGTCATAATTTCCGTGGAGATTCCATTTTGATGGAAGATGATTCTGGATTTACCATGAACTGTGTTTTAAATGACATTTGTTCTTTAACTCGGCTAAAGGCAAGGTAGATTTCCCATGGGTTGGACAATCATGAAGTAATGATTTTTGAGATTAAAACCAAGTCAGAGTTTAATGAATCTTTAATTAGATTGAATTGTGAATAAGGTAGTTAAATTTACAGAATTAAAGAAATGCTCGAGAATGGAGTATCACCAGTTTTATTCCATACGATAGCAAAATCGTTAATTAGATTTGAAACGAGACATGGTAATTAATTTTATCGATAACACAATGGGTGTTAGATATGGAGCACTACCAGTTTTGCTCCATGGGATGAATAGGTTGGGATTGAAAAATTAAAATAAATGATTACTTCGGTAAGGCTCGTTAATCCCGACTAGTAGACAAACCTTAATTTGGTTCAAGTTATGAAAGAAAAAATATTATAAGATATTTTGAAATGATCTCTAAGAATTTTGAATAAAAGAATATTTTGGATTACAATGAGGCGTATGATGTGTTTTTATAGCACTTGATTATAAGATACACGAGTTATTCGGAAAGACCAGGTTTAACCCATTCTGAATAATTGATACAGCGACTAAAAGTCGAAGAAATGAAGATGGTGGTTGAAAACAAGCGATCTTTACATCGTTTGAATGATTATTCAAAATTGTAGATTGATATTCATTACCTTTTAGATTTCTCTTTACATGTCGCGTGTGTGGTGCATGGTAAGAGACGTTTCAGATAGATCGGTTACGACCAAGGTGATGTCATATTAAGTAAATGCACAGCTTTTGGGTCAGTGTAACTGGGTCGATCTTGCAAGAATACCCAGAAGGCTGTTAGTTCTCATTACATCCCTCCAAAGATGTACTGCATGAAAATGCAGTTCTTTATCTTGCCATTCGTATGGAATGCATTCTCCCTAAAAGCTTGCAATTTTGTTTGTATAGCCTCACATACGCGGAATCTAATTCCGATAACAATTTCGCATTGTTGATTAATTTATATTATGCATTTTACCCAACAAGTCATTAAAGATAATTCTAAATAATTTTACGTAGCAAATATTCAGTTCTATAAGGAAAAACTCATTCAATTTTTATGTGTGATCGTGATCTTATGGGATACCATTTCATTTTCAAAAACATCGGATTTGAATTTCTCATACCAGCCCCATGACTGACCCAAAATTTATTTTTCTTTTTCCTTAATCTCTGAGTGTCATATTTTCTCCAAGTAGCCTAGTAGCTCAGGTTCAACTTGGAACAATCGGATAGAGGTTGGAGCTGAAGATTCTACGTATAGTTATTTATTCCCACCGTTACTATATTCTTACTTAGATTTCTTCAACATTTGCGATGATGGATTTTACAACCATCCAGGCTAACATTTGTAAAACTATGATACATATGATAAATTTTCTATTGTAAGATTTTATGTACTGAAATTTTTATATATTTTTACACTATGCAAGATTATGTTCTTTTTTACATCTTTTTGTTTTCTTTGTTACTACAAAAGACCCGCTTCCCTAACATTTGGATTTGTGACACGTGAATATGGAGGATGCATTAGTGTCGATTTCCAAGAATCAAGAAAGCAGGCTATTTTGACAACTCACATATAATAAAAAATTATTGGTGAAGTTTTTTAAATGAAATATATTGCTCTGCATCGCCAAACTTGAAGAAAAAATTCAAGTATATGAGTGGCCTCCTTAATGGGAGGTTTCAGCCTTGGGGCACCCAAATGTGTGCTTTGTTGTGAAGAGGAAAGTCATCCTTTACCACCACACGCGCACACCGCCGCCGCCCGCCCGACCGAACCGGTTTGGATTTGGGTCTATTATGACCTTAATTTACTGGGCCGACTTTTTGACAGTTACGGACTCAGATTTGGACAAAAGCAGAGCGCAGTCCATCTGAAGAGATGTGATTTCTGGAAGCGGACGCACAGTGAACAAGCAACAGAAGGCATAATATTTTGGCAAACGAAGCAGATGCGACCTGCTCAACATGGGCGGGTGCGAGCGACAACAGTAGGTGCGATCCGTAAGGGCGGTGCGAGCGAAAATAGCAGGCGTGGTTTTTTGAAGAGGTACGAACGCAACTATATGAAGTGGTACGAACGTGATCGTTCGGAAAGGATGCAGACCAACTATAAAAATTGAAGAATCCGATCACATTAATTCCATCTTGAAAATCTGATTCTTTTCTCTTTTCTGCAATCACTGCTACTTTAGTATAAACTACAGAGTTGACATACTCAATACAATCTCGTGCAGATTACGTATGTTATGTCTTGGGAGAATTTTGAGTAAAATTCTTAAAGAAATTGTTACGACAAGCCTCAAATGAAATTTCCTTCGTTACTTAGTAAGATTTCTAGTTTATTTGTATATTTATATACAAACATTCTATAATCTTTACGTATTTCAACGTTGTGCTATTTTCTTAAATAGTATAATGTTGTTGTTGTAGATTAATTACAACATGCTTATTGTTAAAATTAGCTAATACATAATTTTGAAGTAGTGGAAATCTGAATTATAAGCTCGTGAAACGGGTTTATAAGTGATTGGTCTCTGTTTTGGTATACTGGACGCAAAACATCTTAAGAATCTTATTGTTTTTTCATCTAAAACAGAGGTGACAATAGTTCACCTATCAACAAAGGCTACTATTCACAACCGGCCTAATCCGTTTAAAGAAGATGGGGATGACTTCAAAACATGGCAAAATCAAATGTTGTTTTATTTCACCATGTTAGGGCGGTAGAAGTGCATCGAGGAGGACAAACCAAAGCCTAAAGATGGACAAAGTAAAGAAAAAGACGCAGCTTTTTCTCTCTAAATTGACACATGGAAGCATTCAGATTTCTCTTGCCGAAACTACATTTTGAATTGTCTGGATAGAGCACTATATAAATTAATCAAACACGCCAGACAGCAAAATCCTTATGGACTGCACTTGCATATAAATACAAAATGCAGACTGTCAGTTTGAAGAAGTTCATCGTAGATAAGTTTATGGATCACAAAATGGACTCCAAATCCATAACTATTCAAGTATAGAAACTTCAACTTATAATTCATAAACTTGAAGCAGAAGGACATCAAGTAGGAGAATCATTCCTTGTTGAAGCAACACAGAAAAATTACCACCATCCTGGAAAGACTATCGCAACTATCTGAAACATAAGAAAAATGAGATTTCCTTAGAAGATCTGATTGTCAGGTTAAAATTACGGCAGATAACTGTGGAGAGACTAAACAAGGCGAAGGAACTTATGGCAAAAGAGTCAAAGAAAAAAAGGTATTTCAACAAAAACAAGACAAAGAACTGGTAGAAAAGAAAAGTGCCTAAAAACAAACTCAAGGACAACAAACGAACCAAGAAGCTTAATGCCGAGTGTTGGGTTTGTGGAAAAGCAGGACATGCCACTAGAGATTGTAGGCACAAGAAGAAACGAAATCCAGAGGAAAATATAGTGGACAGATAAGAAAGTGGACGAGTCAATTTTTCAGCACTTATATCTGAATGCAATTTGGTTCAGAATCCTAACCAATGGTGGGTGGACATAGGTGCTACTCATCATGTTTTCTATGACAAATCCATGTTCTCCACATAACAAAAATTCGATCAAAAAGAAAAACTCTACATAGGTAATTTAGCAGTTTTCATGATTGAAGCAATGGCACAGTAATCCTTAAGTTTACTTCTGAAAAAACCATCAAGTTGAATGACATGCTCCACGTTCCAGACATCCACAAAAATCTCATCTCTGGTCTAGTGTTATCAAAAAAATAATTCAAAATAGTCTTCGAGTCAGACAAAATGTTATGTCCAAAGCTAGAATGTACATAGAAACGGGATATTTATGTGATGACCTATTTAAGGCAAATGAAGCCGTAGTCGGCAACAAAACTATGTATTCTGATTGTGTTACAAAAAATTGAAGTTTCTTATTTTGCTTGAGCATGAAATTTTATTAAGACTCAATAGATTAGGACACATAATTTTTTGAGAAATAAAAAGATGAAAAACTTGGAATTAATTCCTAAATTTCAAGGAGATAAAAACTACAAATGTGAGACATGTGTAGAAACAAAAATGGTTAAGAAACCATTTCATACTGTCCATAGAAGTACTAAACCACTAGGTTTGGTACAAACAGATTTATGTGATTTTAAATCATCAACTATAAGAGGTGAGAAAAAGTACTTTATTACTTTTATTGATGGTTATACACGATATTGCTATGTATATCTTTTGAACAATAAAGATGAAGTAATTACATCGTTATAAAGTACAAGGCTGAGGTTGAAAATCAGTTATACAAAAAGATCAAGATATTGAGATCTGATCGAGGTGGAGAATATGAATCACCACTTGAACAGTTCTGTGTAGAAAATGGTATAATTCATCAAACACCAACTAAATATTTACCACAACAAAATCGTGTTTCCGAGAGAAAGAATAAAACAGTAAAAGATATAATTAATGTTATGCTATTGACCTCTTGTTTACCGACGAACTTGTGCGGGAAATCCCTAAATATGTCTAATCACATATTAAACAAGGCTCCTCACAATAAAACAGGAAAATTTCCCTATGAAATATGGAAAGGACATAAACGGGTTTCAAATACCTCAAAGTGTGGGGGTGCTTGGCAAGAATTCTAGTTCCACCTTCCAAGAAAATCAAACTTGGTCCAATAACTGTAGATTATTACTGTTTAGGGTCAGCCTAAAATATTAGTGCCTACAGATTTCTGATATTCAAGTCTAATATAGCTGATGTCAATGTAAATACAATTATTGAATCAAGAGATGTCTCATTCTTTGAAGATGTGTTTTCGCACAAAAGAAATGAAAGAAATAATGTCCCTAAAAGGACAAGAGAAGAATCAAACAATTCACATGAAGATGAAACTCCTTATGAAATTAAGGTACTTGAACCTAGAAGAAGCGTAAGGGCTAGAACTTCTAACTCATTTGGTTTGGAATTCTTAACATACATGCTAGAACATGAACCTCAAATGTACAAGGAAGCAATGGCATCATCTGTATCTTCATGTTGGAAAGAAGCAATCCAAAGTGAAATTGATTCAATTCTGAGTAATAAAACTTGGGAAACAGTTGATCTTCCACCAAAAATAAAACATATTAGTTGTAAATGGATTTTCAAGAAGAAAATGAAATCAGATGGCTCTATCGATAAGTATAAAGCCAGATTAGTAGCCAAAGGATATAGTCAAAAAGAAGGTGCAGACTTCTTTGATGCATATTCGGCGGTAATACGAATAACCTCTATACGAATGCTAATAGCAATTGCATCCATCTATTGAACTAGAAATTCATCAAATAGATATAAAGATAGCATTCTTAAATGATATCTCGATGGGAAGATCTACATGGAGCAACCTTGAGGTTTTATTTCCAAAGGAAATGAAAATAAAGTTTGTAGATTGTCAAATCATTATATGGACTAAAACAAGCTCCAAGACAATGAAACGTAAAATTTGATAGTGTCATGATGAAAAATGGTTTCTGTATAAATGAATGTGATAAGCGTGTTTATTATAAACAAGTTGGACAATTATATGTGATGGTTTGTCTATATGTAGACAATATACTAATCTTTGGTCCTAACATTAAAGTTATAGGGACCGCAAAGAAAATGTTAATCATCATTTTCGATATGAAAGATTTAGGTGTAGCGGACGTTATTTTGAAAATCAAAATAATAAGAACACCTAATGGAATTGAATTATCTCAGTTGCACTATGTAGACAAAGTGATTGAAAGATTCCAAAATTTTGAAATAAAAAAAGTACGAGCACGTTTTAATCCATCGGAAGTACTGCATAAAAACACTAAGGAGGGTGTAATGTAACTGGAATATTTTCATGCAATAGGATGCCTAATGTATCTCGTGAATTGTTCAAGACCAGATATAGCTTATGTAGTAAGTTGATTAAGCAGATATGCAAGAAACCCAGGAAAGGAACAGTGGAAAGCACTAATGGAAGTGCTTGGATATTTAAAAAATACCACAAATTATTCCTTAAAATATGGAAAATATTCTGCCGTCTTACAAGGATATAGTGATGCAAACTGAATTGCTGATTCAGAGAAATCAAAATCAACTAGTAGTTATGTCTTTACTTTAGCAGTGCCAGTAATGCCATCCAAATCTACTAAACAAACACACATAGCTCGATCAACTATGGATTCAGAGTTCATCGCTTTAGATAAAGCAGGCGAAAAAGCAAAATGGCTTCGTCACTTTTTAGAAGATATTTCATTTTGGCCTAAACCTATACCGGCAACATGCAAATACCGTGAAAACCAAGCAGCGCTAAGTAGAGCGTAAAACTTTGTGTATAAGGGAAAGTCCCGACACATAGATATCATAACACAGTTAGGCAATTACTTTCAAATGGAGCTATTTCCATAGATTATGTGAGAACAAATGATAACCTAGCGGATCCATTTACTAAAGTTTTATCAAGAGAGAAAGATGACTGGGTATCGACAAAAATGAGTTTAAAAGCCTAAACCAACAAGAGTTATCTTATATGAAAACCTATCCTAGCGATTGAAGATCCCACGGACTAGGATCAATAGGAAAACCAGTTATGACTAACTCAAGATGTAATGCATTTGTTTGGACGTAGTCCTACTCCATTCCTATAGTGCATAATATAAATGCATGCTTATAGAAGTATTACAAGGTTAAAACTATGTTTTTAATGATGACCATATCTTGAAAGTAATAAGTGGGGTATATATAGGATACTCTTAATTGTTGTGATTATGTTAGTGTGAGCTGGGTCGACTTTATGGGAATATTAAAGACTTAAATTCTATGTAATATTCGTAGAAACAAAAAATGTTTGAGGACCAAAATGAACACAACCAAGAGATTGGATGAGAAGAGAATTAATGTTTCGTAATGCTTATTGTCTGGATATACAATAAAAGCCGACGGTTCAAGATGAAATAATTCGTCGATTAGCCAAGTTGATCCGATAAGTTTTAACTAGGGAAAGTTCAAAGTGAAATATCTACTTATCCACGATAAAACATTATTCTATATGTACTCTGCGGTATTTCGCTTTGTGTGTGGAGGGGGGATATATTATCGTTCATGTGTTAGATTGTTGAAGTTTTTGAAATGTAATATATTGTCCCACATCGCCAAACTTGACAAATGTTTTTAAGTATATAAGTGGCTTCTTTAATAAGAGGATTGGGCCTTGATGCACCCAAATATGTGTTTTGTTGTGAGGAGGAAGTCATGCTTCACTACCACACACATGCGCGACGTCGCTGCCGTCCGATCGACTGAACCGAACTGGGCCGATTTCGGGTCTAATATGACCTTTATTTTATTGGGCTGACTTTTTGACGGTTACAGGATTGGATTCGGACAGAAGCATGACTCAGTCCATCTGAATAGATGCGACTTCTGGAAGTGTGCGCACAGTGAACTAGTGTGACCTGCTAGGCAGCAAGAGGAGCAACTCTTTGGCAAACGGAGCAAATGCAACCCAATCAACCTATCCGGGTGCAAGCAACAACAACAAGCGCGATCCGTACGGGCGGGTGCAAGCGACAGCAGCAGTCGCGATCCGTAGGCGGGTGCGAGCGGAAATATCAGATGCGATTTTTTGAAGAGGTACGGACACGACTGTATGAAGAGGTATGGACACAACCGTTCAAGAAAGAATGCGAACCACTTATAAAAATGGAAGAATACTGATCACATTAATTCCATTCTGAAAATCCGATTCTTCCTTCTTTCTTCTCTGCAATCACTGCTACTTTAATATAAATCACAAAGTTGACATACTCATTACAATCTCGTGCGGATATGTTTGTTGTATCTTGGGAGCATTCTAAATAAAATTCTTAAGAAAATTGTTACGACAAGCCTCAAACGAAATTTTCTTCATTACCTGGTAAGATTTCTGGTATATTTGTATATTTATTTACAAACATTCTATAATCTTTACGTATTTCAACGTTGTGCAATTTTCTTCAAATAATGCAACATTGTTGTTATAAATTAATTACAACATACTTGTTGCTAAAATTAGCTAATATAGAATTTCACAGCAGTGCAAATATGATTTATAAGATTGTGAGACGAGTTTATAAGTGATTGGTCTCTGTTTTGATATACTAGACGTATAACATACATACATACATACATATACACACACATGTGTCTGTGTGAGCGTGCACGCACGGGTGTGTGTCATAAATATAACAAACATTTATGTGCTTAATAATTAAAACTTCATTAAAAACATAATAATTGTGACTAAGTTATTTTTTTTAATTGTAGTAGAATACCCTAGGCTTTATACCAAAACATTGTAAATGGAACTTAAAAATAATTTGATTAAGTGAAATGCAAAACCACTA
The DNA here is from genome assembly GCA_030737875.1 of Allium sativum. Taxonomy (NCBI): domain Eukaryota; kingdom Viridiplantae; phylum Streptophyta; class Magnoliopsida; order Asparagales; family Amaryllidaceae; genus Allium; species Allium sativum. Next base: position 53,380,544 of record CM060926.1, read on the forward strand.
ATATCATATTTCGAAGAAGTGAAAAGTTAATGAGTAATTTAGTACAACATATTTATTTTATGTTTTAAAAAATCGATCAAATAAGCTATGGAAAACACAAAATTCGCAAATTTATTTTGAATTACAAAAGGTATGTATGGAATGATTTTTTAAATATTTTGATATGAAATATATAAAGGGTAAATAAATTTTGAAATTATATTTGAAGATGAAGAACTTCAATAACAAATAAAACAACTAAGTCTTTTAGTGATATAATATAGACGAAGTTAGAAAATGTTACATACAAAAAGGCCTAATTTTCAGTGCTATAAGAAAATTTTAGCACTTAAACCAGACTTTGGATATAAGATAGAATAAAGCACCAAAGAAAAAACATAGCACTAGAATGGCCAAATAGCGTTTAGGTGGCACTCAGTGGCACCCTCGATAGCTTGGCACAGAGCTACATGCTCGTGTCAATACATCGCATGATACATACACTACAAGAAAGTATATAATTAGTTACAGATACTAGTGACGGCTAAAAAAAGCGGCCTTCGCTAGTCGTCGCTAACCGTCGCCCAAATTAATATAACCCGCGAGCCTACAGGGAAACCCGATCATTTCCCCCAAATCGATTTTCAGTCGAACAAAAAAATATATTTAAAACCCTACCTGCCACCGCGCCGCCTCAACCGTCCACACCGCCACCTGCCCTTGCTCGCCAACACCCCCCATCGCCGACCAACGCCACCTGCTTCCTCTCTATCCATAATTTTCTGAATTGGTTTAATCGGTATAATTTCTGACCTATTTTTAATTTAATTAGTTAATAATGATTTAAATATATATGTATTGTGATCATGTAATGATTGTTGAGTTAATGTTGTTGATTAAACCATGATTGAAACCCTAAAATGTGGATTTATTGTCTATCGGTGAATTAGTTGATTTTGTGCGTACGTGGTCCTGAAGTAGTTGAATTAATGTTGTTGATCAATTAATGTTGTTGAATTAATATTGTTGATTAACCCATCATTGTGTGTTGAAAATGATTTGTATTGTGGAAATTATTGGAATGGAATGACTATGTATGGCGCAAACCAAGGCCTATGTTAGTATGTATGAATAACTAGAATTTAGAAATCTCATATATTAGGTTGTAGACGGAGTTTAGAAACTCCCGACACCCGTCGTCCACAAACCATGGACGACTTGTTTGAGTTGTGATGTGAAATTTGGTGAATATTACGAATGGTTGATTGTTGATTATGGTTGATTTTGGTTGAAACCAAATAGGATTAGTTTATGGGGAAAAAATTGTCTGTGTACGAAATAGATTATTGAAATCCCCCTTGTCAAAAGCCGCGAGGCTTTAAGGTAGCGCGAGGAGCCGTACATCGGGACGGTGCCGGTTTTAATTACCCTGTCGTTATGCTCCTGAAATTTTTATAAATATTCATGTGTTCGAATTATTTTCATATGTTGAAGTATATCCATGTGTTGATAATTTATTCATGATAGAAATAAATTGCTTAGATAATAAAAATCACATTTTTATTATGCATGAACCACTAAAAATATTCATGTGTTAAATAAATTCTTTGAACAATAAAAATCACAATTTTATTGTATGTACGAACCACTAAAAATATTCATGTATTGAATAAATTCTTTGAACAATAAAAATCACATTTTTATTATATTTATGAACCACTAAAAATATTCATGTGTTGAATAAATTCTTTGAACAATAAAAATCACATTTTTATTGTACGTATGAACCACTAAAAATATTCATGTGTTGAATAAATTCTTCAAACAATAAAATTCACATTTTTATTATATGTATGAAACACTAAAAATATTCATGTATTGAATGAATTCTTTAAACAATAAAAATCACATTTTTATTGTATATATGAAACATTAAAAATATTCATGTGTTGAATAATTTTTTTGAACAATATATGCATGTGTTATCGAAATCACTGACATATATTTTTGAATCAGGAAAAATGTTCGATTATTACATTGACCGTAGTTGGATGTATGAAGTTAGAATTGGAATGAAAGGCTCAGTGAAAGAACATTTCTATTATGGTGCAAATGAATTTGTTAGATTTGCAGTATCTAATAATCGAAATTACGAGGAGCTTCGTTGTCCGTGTAGTAAGTGTAAACTGATGAGGTTTTAAAAACCAGACATCGTTAAAGTACATTTGTATAAATCAGGTTTTGTGCCAAATTATTATTTATGGGATCGTCATGGAGAACTTGTTGCGCCTACAGTAAATCCTGTAGCGTCGGAGGTCCAATTAGTTATGAGGAATCCACTAGAAGATATGGTGGAAGATGCAGCACGGTCAATGTTCCCTACCGGCCAGGCTGACGACGACGAAGTCAATATTGAAGAAGAACCGAACACGAAAGCCAGAAAAATATATAATTTATTGGCTTCAGCTAAGCGGCCATTGTGGAATGGTTGTGAAAGTGGAACTGAATTATCGGTAACCGCTAAGTACATCACCATGATATCAAAATTTAACCTTACAGATGCTGCATTTACAGCGGTTGTACAAGCTGCAAAAAGACATATGACACCCGATAATCTGATGTGCGATAGTCATTACAAAGTGAAAACACTAATGTCGGCTTTCGCTTTTCCGTACCAAAAAATAGATACTTGCGTTAAAGATTGCATGTTGTATTGGAAAGATTATATTAATCTTAGAAACTGTAAAAAAATGTGGTGGGGAAAGGTATAAACCTAGAAAAAAGAAGGGTAAGGAAGTTATGTATACGAGAATGCATTATTTATCAATCATCCTTAGACTACAACGGTTATATGCATCCTCAGCTACGGCATGTCATATGCGATGGCATAGTGTGCGAACACAAGAAGATGGAACTTTGACACATCCATCGGATGGAAAAGCATGGAAACATTTTGATAGGACGTATCCTACATTTGTCGCAGAGAGCCGTAACGTCAGACTTAGTTTATGTACAAATGGGTTTTCACCATTTTCTCAATTTGGTAGTAAATATTCATCTTGGCCTATTATCGTTACTCCTTATAATTTACCTCCATGGATGTGTATGAAAACTCCATATATGTTTTTCACTGTTGTCGTTCCTCGTCCTAATGATCCAAAACAAGGCATCGATGTTTATCTACAACCGTTAATCGAAGAATTGAAAAAACTATGGGATGATGGAGTTGAAACATACGACATTTCAAGAAAAAAGAATTTTCGTATGTTCGCTTCTTTGTTATGGACGATTAGTGATTTTTCTGCATATGGGATGCTTTCAGGTTGGGGTACGGCCAGTCGTCTATCTTGTCCTTTATGCATGGAAGAAACACAAGCATTTTTCTTACGGTATAGAATGAAGCATTCGTGGTTGATTGTCACCGTTGTTTTCTGCATACCAATCATACTTTTAGAAGAGATTAAAAAAACTTTAAAGCTAACAGCGGAATGACTGTGCAAGCACCCAAAATTTGGACAAGTGAAGAAATATATGATATTGTAAAGGATTATCCCAAGATCCATGAGACTGGAGAACAGACAGAAATTCCGGGTAAATCTGACATTCATAATTGGTGTAAACAAAGCATATTTTGGGAGCTGCCTTATTGGAAAAATCTCAAACTTCGACATAATATCGACGTTATGCACAATGAAAAAAATGTATTTGATAACATGTTTAATACTGTTTTGAATGTCAATGGAAAAACAAAGGACGATATATATTCGAGATGTGACATAGAAGAATATTGTAAACGTCCAGAACTTCATATGAAGCCCAATGACAATAAAAAAACCAACGCGTGCTATGAACTAGACAACAAACAAATAAAACTTGTACTGAAATGAGTTGAGGGGCTGAAATGTCCGGATGGGATTTCTTCTAATCTTCGTAGATGTGTTGACTATAAAAACAATAAATTGAGTGGGATGAAAAGTCATGATTGTCATATCATGATGGAATATTTATTACCAGTGGTGTTCAAAGAATTATTGCCTGTAAAAGTATGGGGTGTTTTAACAGAGTTAAGTTTATTCTATAAACAGCTTTGTTCGACAACGTTAAAAATTGATCGTCTCCGTAAACTTGAAGTAGAAACTCTGATATTGATTTGCAAATTAGAGAAAATCTTCCCTCCATGATTTTTTAATGTAATGGAGCATTTACATATTCATCTTCCATCCGAAGCTATTCTTCGAGGTCCAGTGCAATATGGATGAATGTATCCTTTTGAAAGGTAAAATTTATGTTTACAATTCAAAGTGACATTAGTGCATATAAATTGAATTAATTTTATTTTAGGTATTTGAATCGTCTGAAGAAAAAAGTATGACAAAAAACACGAGTTAAAGGTTCGATTTGCAAATCTTATCTTAAAGAAGAAGCTTCGTTCTTTTTCTCATTACTTCAGTGATCATGTGAACCTATCATTTGTAAGTGGTCCTCGTAACAATGAAACCGTGGAACCCAATTTTTGTCCGACAATGTTATCTGTTTTTAGACAACATGGATGATCTTCTGGAAAATGTGTAGAAATATGGTTAGATGATAAAGATCACCATGTAGCACACACATATGTTCTTCTAAATTGTGCTGAAGTTGCACCATTTGTTAGGTACTAAATTTTTAACTTTATTACAGTTATGTGTACATCAATTGTTAGCTAGTAATAAAATCATTAATATTTGCAGTATTTACGAATCAGAAAATCCAAATGGCGATCTCAGTAAAGATTTTGCTAAATGGTTTTCGAAGTACGATTACGATCCAATAAACTGCGTCAATGACGAGGGTTTGCAACATCTTGCGCTTGGACCAAAAAGAAATGTTAAGACTTATCCAATATTCTTCGTCAATGGATTTAAATTCAACACCAAAGTCCATGGTACTGACAGATTAACATATAAGAGTGGTGTATTTGTCAAAGGTATTGATGATCCCGAAGAGCATATAAAAGACTTTTATGGCATCTTGACACAGATTTTAGAGTTGACATATTATGTACAACCCGTTGAAAAAGTTGCTTTATTCAAGTGCATCTGGTTCAGCAATGTTCCTGGTACTGGAATCAACGTGCATAAAGATTATAAGCTTATAGAAATAAAGCACACATCGCATTACTATAAGTATGATCCTTTTGTATTGGCAAAGCAAGCATTACAAGTTTACTTTGCTCCGTATCCGTCCTTAAAAAGAGATAAAACAGATTGGTCTGCTGTAATTAAAACAAAGGCAAGATATACATTTGAAGGGATTGCTATTCCAGACGATGCAGCGTATCAAACAGAAGCAAATCAAAACGATGAAATAATAAATTCTAATGATGTTAATTTAGAGTCTTTAAACGATGAATCAAATGAATTAATAGAAGCTTTTGAGAGTACAAAGGACAACGATATAGAGTATGAGACCGCGAATGAATCAGAAAATGAAGAATAATAATATTATTTGTATCGTTAGTTGTTTACATACATACGTACAATGATTCAGGCATAATGATATATGAGTTATGTTGTGAACTTATATGATGTGCTATGTTGTGAACTTATATGATGTGTTATGTTGTGAACTTATATGATGTGCTACGGTTATCTATTATATGGTTCTTCTTCTTTTATGTAAATGAGTCTTGTAGTTGCATTTGATAATATATGTTGTATGAGTTTATTTGATAATGGATGTGCATAATGACATATGAATTTTTAATTTCGTGACAGATATGCCTCCTAGACGCCGACGTACCCACAGTTCAGAGGCAGGTGCGAGCGGTACAGCACCGGATACACGTCCGATCGTAGAGCTCGTGCCCAAGTCTGCAGGTTAAGTTTTTAATTTCGTAAATGCTTAGTATTCAAACGTTATTAAATGCTAATATAGTACTTTCTGCAGGGGGTTTGATATTATTCTAGGAGATGTTGTTTTACGTGTTTCTAGAAATGCATATGTCGCTAGGTGGACAGAGGTGTGGCCTCACTGGGACGATATTCCTATGCAGATTAGAAATGTCATCCTCGCAGAGGTTCTTGTAAGTATAAATATATTTCTCATTTGCAAAATTATATAAAATATATAATATAATTTGTTTGTTAATTTATAGTGTGTTGTACGGGTTCGGGATGAAGATATGGATGTTTTCCTCACTGCATGGAACCAGAAGAAGAGGAAAATTTATTCAGGCAATGTATACAAGACAAAAGTGGCGAGAAAGCGGCCTCAGTGGATGAGCGAGGAGGTCTACGCCGATTTCCATAAATTGTGGGCCACGGAAGCTGCGAGGGTAAATTAATTAAGCTTATTTTAAATTTTTATTTTGTATATCCATCAATTAATCATATAATTAAATATATAGGAGCTTTCAGAGCGAAACCGAGCAAACATGCTCAAAAATCCTGCTCTGCATCGGGCTGGGTCTAAGTCCTTCTCCCAACATCTCGCGAATTGGTACGAACGATAAATCACATTTACAAATAGTTCTAAACTTTTTAAATCGTATTGATAAATTCCAAATATATATTGTATCATTTCAGTTTGTATCATTTCAGATGTCGACTCTCCAACAGGAGTCTACACTTGCTGAGGTGTTTACACAGACTCATGTCGTCGAGCGGACAGATGAGGAGGGTAACACCACATATACCTGGACGGACCCTAGGTCATGTGAAACGATGGTTAGCATTTGTAATCACTTGTATTTCACATTATTATTTTGAAATTGAATATTTAATGTATTCCATAATTGTTTGCTATCGCAGGACAAATACAGGGCGACCTTAGATGCTCGAGCGACGCAGTTAGGTCAAGAGCCTGACGTGGAGGAGTGCAATCGCATCTGGAACAAAATCATCGACCTACCTACCAGGGGTAGACTCTACGGCTTTGGAAACATAGAGGTAAAACGTTTTATTAAAGGATTTAAACATATCCAAGTGCTATTAATTAATATCACTTAGGTACTCAATCCACGTAAACAAATATCACATATTAATTTATCTCTTACTGGCATGAATAATTACTTTAAATTTATGTCATATTAATACCATTGAAATATTAATTTATAACATATTAATTACTGGCATGAATAATTACACTGGCATGAATAATTACTACAAATTGGTTTCATTAATTGGTGTACATTTGATAACGACAACTCTATTACAATCATTGTATAAACCATGTATATATAGTCCAAAAAAACTTTTGACAATGGTTTCTAAATATTTTAATATAATGTACATTGCAATACCATTGGAATATTAATTTATCTCATACACGTTTATAATATGATAATTACATATAGCGGGGACTCAGGCCTCTTATACGAGGCGTCAGGACGAGGAGGAGATCATCATGCTTCGACATCAGGTTGCAGCTTTAGAGGATTTTCAGAAGAACAAGCTCGAGACCGTGCTGGATGCGCGGATTGCTGCATATCTTCATGAGCATGGGGTTATGCCGCCGAGTGAGCCTGCTACCGTGGATGAGGACGATGAGGATGAGTAGGTAGGTATTTGTCCTTTTTTTTGGACTTGGTTTATAAATACAAACTACTTGGTGTTGAACTTGAGATGTTTGTGGTGTTTTGTAGCGACAATGATGGTATTTTGGACTTGGTTTGTTTGATGTAGACGTGTTGATGGTTTTTGAATTGTTTATCGTTTATATTTATCGTTTATGGTTATATTTAGTGGTGTATGAGTTGATTTATAGCATTTATGAGTTGATTGGATGTGAATTTGAGGTGATGGAATGTGAAACTGATTGTGTATGAGTTGGTGAGGTTGTTGACTTGTTAGCTGCTGAAATATAAAAAAAAATTACAGTTTAGCGACGGCTGACGACGGCTTAGTGATCCCGTATGGCGACGGCTAGTGAGGGCTTATTGCACTGTTTTTGCCACGAATGGCGACGGTTGGCGATGGCTTTTTGGTGACGGCTAGAGATGGCTTCTAGCCGTTTGTAGAAAATATAACTGTTTGTCCACGTGGCACTTTGTCGTCGCCATATTGGTGTCCAAAGTTGTCGCCAAGCTGGACGCTATTTGCTTAGCTTCCATATAATTAGTGACGGTTATTAGCGACGGCTTGCAACGACCGTCGACGGTTTTTTGCCGTCGCTAAATGAGTCTGCTCTTGTAGTGATATTCCAACGCATGACTAAGTAGGTGACTCACCACAGCGAGCCCAGTATAGTTAACAAATCCACGAATAAGTATCATTCACGAGCAAAGAATAACCAAATAATATAAGGACATCTCATATCATTGCGTCTTATTAATCTGTTTATAATATACACACACATCACACACTTGCTCCTTCAGTATTTAATATAATTAGTCCAAATAATAATCGAAAAAATATTACTTAATGTCCCTATGACATACGGTTTATAACTTCGTTACAAAAGTTTTTTTCTACATAGAATAAAATTTATCATAAAATCATATTAAAAATGTCATTGTTGCATCATTCCAAATCATTCAATAACTCGATGTCGTGAATCATCATATGATTCAATTCAATATACAAGTGAGGAACGATCAGAAAAGTAATATAAAATAGATTAATCAAATAAATTCACCTCAATATAAACATACAAGAAACAGATCAATATCCGATAATGAATCATATACAATAAATAATCCTATATACCATAATAAATACTAAATACATATAACCAATTAACTAAATAATTAACCAATACTCAAATATAATATGTTCTTTACAATAAATAGCTATTTTCTCAACCTTAAATAAAAATTAAACCTTCACACGAAACATTAATAAAAAATTCAATCATTTTTTATAAACCCAAAAATAGTTTATAAAACTACATATTACACAATTGCATGTTAAGAGCTTACCAAGTGCATACGCTAAGATCAACCACTTATGTGGTGCTCGCGGACCGGACTAAGTGTATTAGGATGGGTTTTATGACTACAATCAGTTTTCCTTCTGAGCAAATTCAATACACACACACACACACACACACACACACACACACACACACACACACACATATATATATATATATATATATATATACACACACACACACACACACACACATCCGTACGGGCGGGTGAGGGCGGAAATATCAGACGCGGTTTTTTGAAGAGGTACGGACGCGACTGTATGAAGAGGTATGGACACAACCGTTCAAGAAAGAATGCGAACCACTTATAAAAATGGAAGAATGCTGATCACATTAATTCCATTCTGAAAATCCGATTCTTCCTTCTTTCTTCTCTGCAATCACTGCTACTTTAATATAAATCACAAAGTTGACATACTCGTTACAATCTCGTGCGGATACGCTGATGTGGAATAGTGGTAGATTTTGTTTTTAATTTCAGACAAAGATATGTGTTGGATTCGTTAGTTTCTATTATTTGTTGGTTCATTTGTGGGATAGAAATCAGAGAGTGTTTAATTCTATTTCTGAGTCTGTTGATAAATTAATCATTAGAATTGTTACCTTCTGTCTAGATTGGATGTCTAATTCTCACTTTAAGTTAAATAGAGATTGTCGTTTTGAGAGATATTTGATTATGGTTAGATTTAATTTGTGTTTGTTTATTAGAATTAATAGGTATTTTAGTCGCAATAGTATTTGCATTTGTTATTGATTTCTACTTTTTAGTGTTTCTTGATTGTCACCTTTTTCCTATTTTTATTTCTTATTTACATATATGTATGGTTATATTTATATATATACTTATATATATATATATATATATATATATATATATTGAAAATTGGTAAACTTTATTGCTGTACCAATCGTATACTTTGTTTATATGTCTCATCAAAACCTTATGCCCCCCTAAACCTAGATAGGTACCACATAAGGGAAAAGAGTACATATAAACGTCATATATTAACCATACACGAAACTTATATGAATATATATATATATATATATATATATATATGATGATTGCTTATGATTTGGCTAGTTTCTTTCAGGTCGCAGGTAGTGGATTATAGCTGAGGCGCTTTTTGGGAAGTTGTTTTGGTTGGTAGATGATAAATGCTTTGGAGTTGTCTAGAGTGTTGATTTGGCGAGCTTATTTGTTGTTCTGTGCTCATGTATTTGTTGTATTTAGTTTGGAGTGACTAGTTTATTGTATAGGAGCAGATATACTTCACTATCGGGTGGTGGCCTTGCTGGAATTCGGTAGTGTAGTATGATGGCCGATGATTTATCCGGAGCTCATCTATCTACTATCCTATACATACATATTGTCATATCTTGCGATACTTTTTTGGTTTCTTTTTTGATCTGTGAACTATATCTGTAGACTCTATTTTTATCTATTTTTATATGTGTGCTCTCTTCTTTTTAGAAGATCACATATTTTTTCTTTCAAAAAAGTTATCAAATATTGAGTTCAAACAATTTTATTTAAATTAAATTAAAATGATTTATAGGACGTAGAAAGTAGAGTTGTTACCGTGAGTGGAGCATGCAACAATTAGCGCTACACACAAAATACAAATAATTTTGTTGAATATATTATTTTTTACTTGTACAAAATAGCATCTAGATAGAAAGTGAACTTCCCTCTGGTAGAAGGAGGTGGGTTCGATCCTGATCCTGAACAATCATGGGTCGAGGTAAAATAAGTATATGCAGTGGAGGTTCGATCCTGATTCTACAAGTATTTATTTCGACAATTAATTTATCTGGAACAGCATTAAAATTAGATATCCGTCACTTTCTTCGATCCTAGCAGGACCAAATTAAACATTAATAAAGACATATTTTAAAATAAAATTACCCTTATAAATAGGCTAAACTAACTGGACATTTCTTTTCTTTTTCAAAAAAAAAATAAAATAAATAAAATAAAATAAAAAAACACAATAGCTTTTCTAAACTTTGCTCACAAAACCTACGGCTAAATCACTGATGAACCATTTAAAATTCAAGGTGAATATCTAAACAAAAATGGAGAAGTTTGTAACAAAAGGCACATAGTTCATGCTGATATAATAACACACTGGTTGATGTCTCTTGAGATTAAGATACAATAAATTCAAACTGTCAGCTGCTGCTTTCAGCCAGCATTACCCACCAAAATATTTGAGGTCGATGAGCACCTTCGTAAGCTGGCAATGAAATCACGTATATATGACGTTAGATACAAATAGGAGGTGACCCCACTTAACACTTGTCATGAAAGACACAAATGAGGTTTTGAACTTTTGCAAGTAGCAGCCACACTAGTCGAATTGCGTATCAACTTTATTTTCATCAAATCATCAAAGATAAGCAATGCATGTGCATTGTCTATGTTGTCATTAGTGTGTGTATATATGTATGTATGTATGTATGCATGCATGTATGTGTATATGTATGTATGTATGTATCCAACAAAAAAAAAAAAAAAAAAAAACAACACTATAATGAACTATTTGTACCATTTCTACAATGCATGTGCGTTGCTACGTTGTCATAGTTATGCAAGTTCATTGTACACACTGTTTTCAACGGTGTGTACAAAACACCAGTCCTTATTGGTGGAAATTTGAAAAGCTCATATTAATACTTCTGATTTCCATCAATCAGGGGTTTGAGTTTTGTTGACACTATTGAAAACAGTACGAACAAACTCGTACCGCATTTTAGCTCCCATGAAGTAGGTTGCAATAATTTGCTATCCATTTAATCTATGAATTATAATGTCTGGATGTTCTAACTGGCATGTTATAATATCTTATAACTCTACAAATTACAGCCTCCAGTTTTCTCCCCAATAACCTTCTGGGTTTATCAATCAACTGTTCTATGTGGATCATCCTCATAACCTTCTATTGTTATTAAAGCCTGAATTGTGGTCTTGCATATTGAACTAAACGTGTACAACATAATTATTTTACTTGTTTGGGCAAGACTGTATCCCTAATTTTCAATTTTTTTTGCAATTAAACCAAAAAAAAAAAAGGTTTAATTTCAAAAAGGTTGAATTCAGGAGGTGTTGATTTGTTGGGTATAGAGTTACAGGGTATTTTGGGTACATGTGATTTTATTTGAAATTAAATCTAATCGAAATCCTGTAATTAAGGCTCTAGTTTATGGACCAAGAAAGAAGAGCTCCAGGGTTAGAGTGTACAATTATGGAACCATAACATGTGGAGGCACAGTTGATGAAAGAGTATTAACATGTGCATGCATTATTGTCGCTGAGGTACAAAAATACAAATCTGGTTTCACATTAGAAAACCTGAAATTTCGATGCAACATGTTTTAAAATATAGCTACTTTCATTTTTCGACGTTGCACATCACTTTCATATTTAGACATTTTGAAAATTGTAGACTGATTAACTGCGTAAATTATGGAAAAACAACTGATCTGTCCGATGCTCTGACCATAGCTCAAACTATCGAATGCATCTACAATCCAAATTATCGAATGCTCTAACCACTTAACGATCAATTTAACATGCCATCTGTGGTCTATATAAATTAATGGGCATTTGCACCACTTATCTTTCCTCGGACAACATGTACTTACAGACCAGGGCCCAAATGAGACCACGTATGCAAACTTGTCTAACCAAAAGACTAATTTGAGCTCCAATGCATGTCGGTACAACTAATGAGCTATTCGTAGGGCTCATATCCCATTCTATATAAACACCCTACCCTCTGTTCATTTCAAAACATCTAAAATCCATTTTATCATACAATTCAAAAGTTAACTAATGGCCTCTTTCTTTACGTTTGCATTCAGCCTCAGTCTTCTTTTTAGTATCAACTTAAAAGCATGTATAGCTTCAAGAACTCTCATCCAACAAACATCAAACAGTGAATACATAAAAACAAAATGCGGAGCAACAACATACCCGTCACTCTGCTACACTTCCCTTTCTTCATTTGCAAGCACCATCAAAAGTAACCCAATGCAGCTGGCACACACTTCACTATCTGTAACACTAGACAGAGCGCGTGCTTCCTCCACTGTCGTAAAAAACATGTGCGCAGCAGGGGGAATGAGCCATCGGATAGCAGAAGCCATGAATGACTGCATGGACACCATGAGGCAGTCAGTTGAAGAGCTTAAGGACTCCATGTCTGCAATGGACAACCTGAAAGGCAAAAATTTCGTGTTTAAAGTAAACAGCATTCAGACTTGGGTCAGTGCAGCACTCACTGATGACAATACATGCATGGATGAATTTTCGGATAGAACCATGGATAGCAAGGTCAAGACCACTGTTAGAGGTCATGTTTTACAGGTGGCAAAAATGACGAGTAATTCATTGGCTCTTATTAACGCCCTTGTTCCTTCTCACTCTACTTCTCCTTAAATATTCTATGTCTTATCCACGTCTGTGTTAGTTCGGCTTTGCAAGCTAGCTACCTGTACTATTATAGTTGAAGGGCTTCCGTGTACTCTTTGGTTCAGATTTATACGTACTGTACCGTAATTATGGAGTGTTGTCGAATTCCTCTTTTTTTAAATTTTACTACCGTGTTACTGTTTATGGTGAGATTCCCCAAGCGACACAAAGTGACGCAGACAACCCCCAGGGTTTGGGTCCTCAAACAACCCCCCCCCCCCCCCCCCTTTTCTTTTTTTCCCCCTCCAAACGCTTGGAAAATCATATTAGCTCTGCATACTCTTTGACTGACAGGAAAATCGGTTTGGATGCTTATGATCGATGCGTCTGAGAGTAAATTTGATCAGCATGCGCACACCTCTTTAATTTATTTTCTAAAGCTTGCATTGTTTTCAAAAATTTAATAAGAGGTAATAACATAGTTTATTTTGAGCATGTAGAACATTATTTCGGACATCAGCACAATTTAAAACTGATTCATGTTATCTTAAAATCAAGTAAGATCTGCGGTGAAAGATTACCCCATGATTCACAGTTTTCAAAAATGGCACAAAGGTTGGTACTTCTGATTTAACTTACGTGCCATTGTTGAGCTGGAGTTCTTTACTCTTTAATTGGTTAAAGTGGTAGACTTTGTCATTCAAAAATCTAACTATCACTGTTATTTTTTGTCATTTCGTTCTCATCAAATTTGTGGTATCAAGGATACGTTTGAAGAAGGAAATAGATAATAGAAAGGGGCAGCGATAAAACTGAAGAAAAAGAGCAGCTCTTCAATTTCTTTACTTGTCTTTGCATTTGAGAAAAAGAAAAAGAAAAAAACCAGAAAAAGGAACAGTAAGAGAAAGGATAATGATAACAAAAAATAAAGCCCTTACATACGTACTTAGTATTCATATTCAAATACTCAATATAGGATCACACAAAAATTAAAAAGAAAAAGGGAAGAGAGGTAGGAGGAGGAAGGAAACAAAAGGGCATTGAAAGAAAGCATCATGTAAGAAGAAAATGCATGAATCACTCTATGCAAGATAGACAATAAAAAAAAGATTGAACCTCTAACCTAGTGTTTAAGGGGCACCCACTCAACTCAACTGAGCTATTTCATCTCAACTGTGATATGATCAAATCAGATTATACAAATTATGTAACTAAAGTTCATAATCCACACCACCATAAGTATCCTTCAGTTCTCTTCTGTCATTTGTATTAAAGGTTGCCTATAAACGCCAAAAATATCTGAAATTCATCCGCATCAGTATCCGAAAAACGGATAAATATCCGACATATAGATAAAATAGATGTGGATGCAGATAGAAGACATACATATCAAAAAATTATCCATCAAGTTTTCTTCAAAATTATAGTTTATATTATGTGCATCATGTTACGACTAAAGCTGTGTGTTTATTATCTTATTAAGTTAGTAGATTATATTATATGCATCAAACACATATTAAATGCTCAAAATTATTTATTATTATCATATTTATTTATTTATCGCACTTCATAATCAATTAGATTGGAAAAAATGTTAAAATAAAATTTTATATGTATATTTGTTGACTATCGATCGTTAGCGGATATGCTAATTATTTAATAGAGACAGTTTGGCTAAAGTCCCAAATAAGTTTCAACATAGGCAAAACATATTTGTCAAACAAAAAAAAAAGAGTAAATTTAGGTCTCTAAAATTAAACTAACGAATATTTGCATAAATTTATGCAATTATATTCAAAAATTGCATAAATTTCCGTAATTATTTGATGAAAATTTCCGCAATTATTTACCAAAAAGAATGCTCAATTGTTCACATTTTTTCACATAACAAAAGCAGACCTTTATCCAATTTTTTGATATAATTGCATAGATGTATGCAATTGTTCAATGAATACTTGTCTAATCGTATTTAATTATTCAGCAATTAAGTTCTAGTAGCCTAATTTACAATCTTTTTTGAGGAAAAAAATTCGTGTATTTAGTTTGATTTTAAGGACCTAAGTTTAATATTCACTCGTTCAATATTTGTTTGGATAAACAAATGTGAATTTTCGAAAATAATTTCGGATGTAGATGCAGATATTACTAAATCGCACAATGACCAAGTTAACACCCCACCTTACTGTGAGCTGCACTAATCCAAATTCAACAAGATTTTGTAGATGTTCAATCCAAATATCTATTCAAGGTTTCAGATCTGAGATTGTGGAGAAAATCTCAGATTTATACCTTGGTCAAAATGGGCGATATTTAAAACACTTATAACTAAAAATGTTGTCAAATCTCATATCTCGGGTAAAATTTCGGATTTTCATCTTGGGCGAGATGAGCGAGATTTAAAACTATATTATCATCTATCCAAAATTTGAGTTCATTCCGACATTCGTAACATTTTCAAAATCTTAGCCCAATTATTCACTATTTGGACATTTATTCGAATCGTTAAATTTAAACATTAAATATATTATTCCACGAATGTCGGAACGAGCTCAAATTTTGGATAGATTATAATATATATGTATAGTAAACATCTACAAAATCTTGTTGGATTTGGATTAGTGTTGCTCACGGTAGGGTAGAGATGTTAAAGGGGTGCTGCAAAACAGGAATGCCCCGGAGCGCTCCTTTCTCTCTCTCTCTCTCTCTCTCTGCGTGCGTGCGTGCGTGCGTGCGTGCGTGCGTGCGTGCGTGCGTGCGTGCGTGCGTGCGTGCGTGCGTGCGTGCGTGCGTGCGTGCGTGCGTGCGTGCGTGCGTGCGTGCGTGCGTGCGTGCGTGCGTGCGTGCGTGCGTGCGTGCGTGCGTGCGTGCGCGTGCGTGCGTGCGTGCGTGTCTTGATTCTATAAATGAGAATTCATGCTAGAGATCGAAATTGGAGCCATATGAGAAACGAGTTTGAAGTAAAACAAGGGAGACATCCAGAGTAAGGGAGAAAGGTATTGGACTAGGACTTGATCTGGGCTTTGTTTTAATTTATTTTGAACCACTCTCCTTTGCATTTAAATTTAGTCATTAACTATTATCAAAGTAGTGAACGCTTGCCTCTTCCTACGAACCTATTGCTTGTGCTCCTTAGTCAGGATGTGTAATTGCTTTCTCGATGAGAGGAGCGGAAGTAAGTGAAACGAACGGGCAAAGAGCTTCTTGGAAGAAATTCCAGTGCGCTACCTCTCAATACGCTTTGATCCCATTTAAATAAAGTTACACTTCAAAATACTTCATATTCAATATAAACAATTATTCGTTTTAAATAGGAATAATTGACAAGAATAATCCAAAGTTTAACGTGTCCGCCCATATTAATCTCAAGTTTGCGTTATTTAAAAATAATCCTAAGTTTAGGGGGTGTCTTCCCAAATTGATCTCATTTCCCCAATAACCTATTATAGCAGGTTTCGATATCATGAATAGTTGGTTTTTCTTCTTCCTAACTCATTACTGACTCTAACAGAATTCATTAGTTCGTTCTTCTCCCTTGTAATTTTACCCGATTCATGAAATTTCCTCCTCCTTTTCCCAAAATTGAATTTCAGCTTTCCTTCTTCATGTAGATTCACGAGCTCCTCTTTCTCTTTTGCAAATTGATCTATACGAAAGCTTTATTCGAGATTTCGAGCCTCGGCTGGGCTTAGCAACTGGCGATGTCTGCCAGGACGGAGCGGGGTATGTCTAGTGGTGATTAAGCAAAACCCAGTAGTCCAAAAAAAATACGGGGAATGGGTTTGGCCTAAATCAGAGGAGAATGGTCGCTAGGGCTAGTGGTCAGTCAGTGTTGGCCAATGGAGCGAAGGCGTGGTCAGCGCTATAGGTGGTAGGAGAGGCGACATTCAAGTGGAAGGGGAGATGGGTTTTCACGGTTTTAATCTCTCTCTTTTTAAACTCACGGCATGAATCTCTCTTTTATCGCCTCCTCACTGTATTGCAGTTAGAGTTTTAGGGGTAGATCTTTGATCGAATCTGACGTTCTTGGTCAGGTTCTAGTGTTCTGATGGTTCATTCTCTCCTTCGTTGCTAGAGGATGTCTTTTTTTGTAAGTTACTGCAGTAGCTTGTTGCTGCGAGTAAGGGTACGCTTTACCAACATTAGGTGATGTTTAGAGTGATCTAGTCAGGTCCTGTTGTATTGTTAGTGTTATAGCTGCTTTGTACTCTTCTGGAGTCACACCCTGCTTGAGACTCTCTTTTTTCTTGAGACTCTTGTTTTGGAAGTGGAGTATTAAAGGAGGAAGTGGAGATTGAAATTCATTGCTGAGTTGGGTTTGGAATAGCTATAGTTTGTGGTTTCTATTGGGGAAGAAGAAGATTATGAAGGGTATTAAGTTAGCAAAGGTTATTAGTTGTTTATTGACTTGAATGACGGGTTTATTAAGTTAACAAAAGTTATTAATTAGCAAAGATTATAAATTAGCAAACGTTTAAAACTTGAAACCTGCTATAACAGGTCATCGAGGAAATGAGATCAATTTGGGAAGACGCCCCCTAAACTTGGGATTATTTCTAAATAACGCAAACTTGGGATTAATATGGGTGGACACATTAAACTTTGGATTATTCTTGTCAATTATTCCTTTTAAATATACCATTCGCGACTTTAATAATTTTATTCAATTTATTAAATTAAAATCTTTTATTAAATAGAATTTAATTAAGTAAAAAATTTTATTTTTAAAATATATTAGCAAATATCGAACTCAAACAATTTTATTTCAACTAAATTTATCTATTTCTACGGCATAGAAAACATAGTTATGCCTGGATAATAAATTTGCAGCAATTTAGCACTATGCACATTTTCTTAACATTTTTAGTTTCTGAAAATGCAAATAGTTTTACCGAAGATGCTATCTTTACATGTCTGCAGTAGCATCTCGGTAGCGAGTGAACCTCCCTCTAGTAGTAAGAGGTGGGTTTGATCCTTGCCTTTAACAATTATACCTTGAAGTTAAATAAGCCGATGTAGTGGAGGTCCATGAGACTTGCACGATCTAAGATGCTACATCCCTAAAGGAGAACGGTCTGCCACTATTGTTTGGTTGATCATTCATTTTTCTAATTGAAACCAATGAAAACTTGCAAGATACTATTGCTATTCAAAGTAATGCAACCACCAGGTTCTACCAGTATTTATTTCTATGACTAATTTGTTTGAACAACTACCCATCATTTTCTTCTATCGTTGCAGGACCAAATTACGCAACATTAATATATATATATATATATATATATATATATATATATATATATATATATATATATAGAGAGAGAGAGAGAGAGAGAGAGAGAATAAAATTACCCTTAGAAGCAGGTAAAACTAACTGCCAACAAAAAAACAGGAGAATATCTAAACATTGTAACAAAAGGCACATAGCTCATGCTGATATAATAACACATTAATTGATGTAAATGACTCTAAAATACAGTAAATTCAAACTGTCAGCAGCTTCCAGCCATCATTACCCAGCTAAATATTTGAGATAGATTGAACACCTTAATAAGCTGGCAAATGAAATATTTGGAATATCCACGTATATATGACTCTAGATATTAAACTTGAGGTTAGTTTTGTGAACAACGAATATGAGGTGGCCCCATGTAACACTTAATCATGAAAGGCACAAATGAAGTTTTAACTTTTGAGAGTAGTAGCAGCCACACTAGCTAAATTGCGTATCGGCTTCATTTTCACCAAATCATCAAGACAAGCAATGCATGTGCATTGTCTATGTTGTCATAGTTATAGCTCCAACAGCAACAGGAAAACCATAGTGAAGATTTGTACAAAAACAATAATGCATGTGCATTGTCTATGTTGTCATAGTTATTATAGCATTCCATTCTTTTTATTAGAAATTAAATGTTAACTGAAATGAAGTATCCTACACACACACACACGTATGAATGTACTTGCGGTTTTATCTGTAGGAGACCGCCGCACCACATATACTTTTAAAAAATGATTTCATTAGAGTTGCGCTTTCCACAGTGGCCAAATGCATACAGGTTTAATAATTCAGTGAAGTGAACAATATAGGGAGAGATATGCATTTTACCTCCCATGAAGTAGAATGCAATAATTTGCCAATCTTGTCCATCTTATCTATGATTTATAATGTCTGAATTTTCCAACTGGCATGTTATAAATTATCTTAAAACTCTACAAATTACAACCTCTAGTTTTTCCAGTAAGAGTTTGTTCACATCTTTTTAAGGTAAGTGAACATAACTCTCGGCCCTGATTGGTGAAAATTAGGAGGATCCATATGCAACCCCCCCCCCCTCCGATTTCCACCAATCAGAATCGAGAGTTATGTTCACTTATGTAAAAAGTGTGAACGAACTCGGACTCTAGTTTTTCCCAATATCTTCAGATTTTATCAATCAACTGTTCATGTGGATTAATTATGCTCGTGTACTGACACATTATCAAATTTCATCACCATAGCCTTTATTGTTATCAAAGGCTGAATCATGTTCTTGTATACTGAACTAAATGTAAAACATTATGATTTTACCAGTTGGGTTAAAGCCTAAAATTTTCTCATTTTTTCATCAAATTTGTGGTATCGAAATTATTCATCCAAAATACATAGAACCAAGTTGCACATATGAAAGAATATGTTTGATGAGGAAACAGAATGGAAGCATAGACAATAGAAAGGAGCAGCGATAAAACTGAAGAAAAGGAACCGGTTCTTCAATTTCCTTACTCGTCCTTACCTTAAAAAAAGAAACAAAAAAACTGAAAAGTAATTGTGAGAAAAAAGGAAAACAATAATAATAAATAAAACCCTTACATCTGTATTTGGTATTTATACTTAAATACTCAATATATAAGATTTAAATCTTTTTATAAACAGAAGCGGGTATGGGGTGCATAAGTTTTAACTGGTAAAGGACTAAATTACGAATATTATCTTCAGAGTAAAAATAATAATAATACTGAGATAACGCAAAGTATAGTCCTGCAGGGGGAAAAAGAAAAGGAAGTGAAACAAAAAATTACTGACAGAAAGCATCGTGCAAGAAGAAAATGCATGCATTGCTCTCTGCAAATTGCATTGCATAGAAACTGTTTGCATTTTGTTCTGTGTGGTCTTGTCTCTTTACATGCTTTAGTTTGTTAATAAAAAAGTCCCAATGAAAATTAGGAGCGCTACATGTACATGCAATATCTGGAATTTGTGTGCTACGAGATTGCAGGTAGGAGATATTCCAGTGTCGAGTCATTAACAGGACTGGCTCAATATGTAGGCATAATAGGCAACTGCCCCGGGCTGGTTTATTACGAATTTTAATAATCACGATGTGGCAGTAGCCAAAGATTTGGTTCATGCATGATGGAATTCAACTTAATATTGAAAGCAGATAGCATGGTGGAATTCAATGCAGAAGTTATTTCATATTCGCTTTCTTCTAAATATTTCATGTAATTCAAATTTAGCGATGGAAACATAAATAACTAATTTGTGAAAGGTCATGAATAAATTGTGTCAAAAATGAAACTCATTATAAATTCATTATAATTCAATGACTTACTAAAATTATGAAACAAGAGCCCACTGTCAAATATACCTCTTTAAATATTATGTCCCCACATTATACTAGGGACTCAATTTACCTTGAGACGGCCTTGGTTGTTAACGTGTATATTTCAAATTTAGTGATGGAAACATAAATAACTAATTTGTGAAAGGTCATGAATAAATTGTGTCAAAAATGAAATTCATTATAATTCAATGACTTACTAAAATTATGAAACAAGAGCCCACTATCAAATATACCTTTTTAAATATTATGTCCTCACATTATATTAGGGCCTCAATTTGCCTTGAGACGGCCTTGGTCGTTAACGTATATATTTCACAGTATAATGACTTAAAACTAATTATCAGACCTTCGTATAAGTGACAACAAAGCGTAGATAGTAGATTAACGAACAAGCTCAGCTTAGTTGCAGTATGAATACAAGCTATCTGATATCATATACGCAAGGATAAAATCAAGATCATCCTGCTTGTCCTGCACCCTATCAGGCACAACCTTGATCTTCCATAAGAAATCATATCCCAACTATTAAGGTCCCAAACAGTAAATATCTCAGTTTCCACCAATTGGCAGCCCAAAAATAGTAGTAAAAGACGCTAGAAGGAGGGCTTGAACCTCCGATCTTGTGGTTAACAGCCACACGCTCTAACCAACTGAGCTATTCCAGCTTGGCTATAAAATGATCAAATCAACTTATATCAATTATGTTACTAAAGTTTATAATCCTCATCGCCATAGGTATTCTTTCATAGGGCTACCAATGAACACCCCAAAAGTTTGAAATTCATCTGCATCCGGAAAGGGGATAAATATCTGATATCCGAAAAAATAGATACTGATGTAGATATAGATGCATCCACATTCGAAAATTATTCGTATGTTTTTCCTGAATATATTCTAAATTATATGTATTTTAGCATAATAAAATATACTGATTTATTATTTCATTGAGTTGAAAGTCTATATTATACACATTAAATACATACTAATTGCTCAAAACTACTTATTATCATCATATTTGATTATTTTTTGCACTTTAATAATTAACTGGATTGAAAAAAAACTATACACTAAACTACAAAATTTCATTCATGTTCCTTGATTTATCGATCGTTGGCAGATCAAATATTTATTCGATATTCATACATATACGAAAAATGCGGATATCTGATATCTGAAAACAATTGTACGCGGATGCGAATATGGCTCTATCCACATCCGAAAGCATCTGTTGACAGCCCTATCCATTTATTCTCCCTTGCCAATTGCATTTTGTCTATCAATGGATGCCAAAAAAAAGAAAGTCGTCACATCTATATCCGAAAAGAAGATAAGTATCCAATATCCATATAAAAAAAAGGTGGCCGCGTATATAAATACATCCACATCCAAAAATAATCCTTCAGTTTTTATGAAAATTATAGCTTATATATATATGTATATATATATATATGTGTGTGTGTGTGTGTGTGTGTGTGTGTGTGTATGAATGTATGTACAATGAAACTGTGTATTTATTTTATTGAGTTAGTAGAATATGTTATATGCATCTAATGCATATTAATTGTTCAAAACTATTTTTTATCAATTTGTTTTTTTTACACTTCCATAATCAACTGGACTGAAAAATCAATAAAACAAAATTTTATATGTATATTTAATGATTCGATCATTAGCGAATAAAATAATTATCTGATAATGTTTCTGGATGCAGATGAAGATATGACACTATCCACATTCAAAAGTATTATTTGAAATGCCTATTTATGTTAAACTGAATGGTTATTAAAGAAGGAAATAATTTGGATAAGGAAAAGGGATGGTGTGGAACCTAATATAAATAGAATTTTTTTTTCAAGGAATAATATACATTGAGCCTGGTGTCTTTGAATTTACTTCTTTGTTTTTCATAGGTATGTTTTTTTTTTCATGTTTCTTCTTTTCATATGGGAAATATAAGTGTCTGTTTGGTGGGTGTGTGTGTGTGTGTGTGTGTGTGTGTATACATAGACACACACACACACACTGGATTCTCCTATGATAAAGTGCACTGAATATCCAAAAACCACCAATTTGAGATATGGTTATAACATCTATAATTGAAGATGATTTTCTTTTTGTTTCCTTCCCTTTCACTCATATCGTCCACGTCCTCCCACGCCTTTCACTCCATCACTCGACGTCCTTCTATTCCACACCCTTTCTAATACATAGCAAAAATAAAAACTCCGTTTTTAAGCCAAACAGATCCTAAATTTGCAAACAAATATTGACGATATATTCAAAGTGGAGGCGATTATCAACCATTTGTTATAAGTTGATGATTTAATAATTTTGTTTTAAGCTGATCACATAAGTGCAAGAGCTATCATAAAAGTGTTTGAAGTGCCAAAAAAACATGGGACTGTATTAACAACTCAAATCTAAGCCATTAGCTCAGTGTCGATGGCAGGGGAGAAAAAGCAAAAAATAAATAAATTACTAATAAGCGATATTATAAGTATGAAAGAAATCTGTCTCTTTCCTATCACAAAGTCCCCTATCTTAAAACTTTTCATAGTATCAAGTCTATATGCAAAATATCAAGATAACAATAGAATGCAAGTAATGGTAAAATGCTACCAATAGTAACAAGAACCGATCTAATTAATTCAGTGGTCAACTCCATGGTTATGTCACACCAGACTTGTTAATTATACTATAACTATGCAGGGCCTGAATCCTAGCCTACTGCCCAACATAGAATATATCCCACATGAAATCAAAGAGATGTTAATTATACTATAACTATGTAGGGCCTGAATCCTAGCCTACTGCCCAACATAGAATATATCCCACATGAAATCAAAAAAATGCAAATTAAAAACAAGCTGCTGCTGAGTAATGGCTAACAGAGGAAGTCCTAAGGGTTTACTTGGATTGGACTTCGTAAGAATGTAATTAGACACAAAAAATAGTGTTTATTTACTGGGTATCCACCTTTACTAAATTATATCAAACGTGATAAATACAAAAGATTAACTACTATAATGAGGAAGAGATATAAGTCCCAAGTGTTTCCCTTAGCGTCCTTATAGTGCCTACTTGTAAAACCTAATGAGTTTAAAACCGAAGTGATCGGCTAACGTTACCTTCACATCAAGGAGGAAGCTGATTTCATTGTCAGAAAATTCCACAACGAAGACAAGATAGGGAATTTTAACAGGCTTTGTTGCGACCTCGGTGTGGCATGTGCGGATGGAAAGGAACCATCGTATTCGAGACCGGAAGAGAATGAAGTCCATCGCAGAACTCATACGAGCTGAAATATGTCAAATGACGGTGAAATCGAAGAGGAATCGGCTAACTTGAAGCTGTGCCATTTTGAACAGTTGGGAAATTTGGGTCGCTGGTTTAGGGTTAGCTTCAAGGAAGTCGAAGAGCGGGGACTTGAAAAATATTTATTCTTGTCTAAAATGTTTTAGCTGTTACTCAAGTCCGTTTGCAGCCGAAATGCGTATGTCTGGCGTGGTGTTCGCGTCGGACACCAGCTAAAATCTCGACGCTCGAGAAGAGCACTGGCGAGACGTTGGAATTCAAGCCGTTAGCGTTCGATGTATCGGACGCCAACGACTTGAATTCCAAAGTCTCCCTTCTTTGCTTATAAAACAACCCCAAAATCTTATCTTCTTCACCTCTTTACCTTCTTCATCTACTTCTTCTTCTTCTTCAACATAAATAATGTCTTCTTCCGACTCATTCTCCGATTACGACGATATTATTGATCTTTACGGGATATCATTGTGTCAGAATGCCAGTAGAAATCATATGACTCGAATTAATACTTCAGAGTTTACTGGGTTAGCTTGGATCAACGATATTCTAAATGGTTACTAACAACGTTGTCAAGTTAATTTTCGAATGAAAAGACTTTGCTTTTTACTCATTATGTGAAAAACTGGAGCATCATGGTCTCTCTTCCACGCGAGATATTTGTGTCCTCGAAATGGTTGAAATTTTCGTTTACACAATGGTTACTGGGCTTTCAAACAGACAACTTAGCGAAAGCTTTCAACGGTCAGGTAGCACAATTTCCGTTTGTTTTCATGCAGTTCTAAACGCTTTTCAATTACTAGCTGCTGATATAATAAAGCCAGGGGATCAACAATTTCATACCGTTCTATAACACATTAGAACTTCAAACCGATATTATCTTTACTTCAAAACTGTATTGATGCTATAGATAGTACACACGTATCTGCACATTTACCCGTTGATCAGATTATCCCTTATATCGGAAGAAAGGGGTTTGCAACTCAAAATATATTAGCGGTTTGTGATTTCAATTTACAGTTTACGTATGTTGTGGCTGGTTAGGAAGGGACTGCACACGATAGTAGAATTTTTAATGATGTTACAAATGATAGAAACTCTAACTTCCCTAAACCTCCAACTGGACAATATTATTTGGTTGACTCCAGTTATCCACTACAGAATGGATACTTACCACCGTATCGAAATATGAGGTATCATATTCTGCATTTCTGTGAAACCGTGGATCAACCAAAATCAGTCAATGAAGTGTTTAATTTCTACCATTCGAGTTTACGGATGGTCGTAAAAAGAACCTTTGGGATATGGAAATTTTTTTAGACCATTCTGAACCGTATGCCTACGTATCGATTTAAAACTCAAGTCAAATTTGTCGTATCTATAATGGCCTTACACAACTTCATACGCAAATATAATAGTGGTAACCCAAATTTTATGGCTTTTGATGATGATCCTGAAAAAAATCCCCGATCAGTACTTGGAGGAATATTACGCTATGAGAAATACGACGAATAGAGACACTGAAAAGGTATATCGAAATGGGTACCAGGAAATGTGATTACTTCGAGATACCATTAGAGATGAGTTGGTTGCTGCTGGGCTACACTAATTTTATTTGTATTCGTAACTGTACTTGTATTTGAATCTGCAGTTGTAACTGTATTTGTATTTGTAGCTGTATTTGTATCTGTAAGAAGGTTTAAGCATGCCAAATCTTATCTATTTATATCTTATTTTAAAAATACCACGCTCAAATAACATGTTCGCAGCAAAAAACACATTCCCCATTCGCTCCAGTACCTCGCTCAAATACCCCGTTTTCGTTCGCCAAGAACGCACCATAAACGTATGTCGGATTACAGCATACAAGTTTTGAACGTGCATTTAAACAATTCAAAAGAGTCTACTAAATACACGGGCACGCTACACTGCTTCATTTTATCAATGTGTCATTCAGCATTGCATTGTTGAATTCATTTTAAAGTTTTGATTGAGGGTGGCAATTAGATCCGACTCGAAGGACTCGGACCTGATCAAGCGGATCGACTCTAAGCTGGTTTGGTTTTGTAGGATATAAACTATATATTTTAAAAATCTGAAGTCGACATAACCCGAGCTTTGCTTCGGCTTGGTTCGAATCGGGTAGAATCGGTTTGTGTAGTGTTCAGTGGATAGTAGCACTAAAAGTTACATATATTTAAATACTTTTAGGTTGAGTCTTTCAAGTCAAGTAAGCTTGGGTCGGTTTTGATCAGGTCTTTATAGTATTTTTCATCACTAGACCCGACTCGAGACTCGTCAGGTTCGGTTAAGGTCCGTGTCTTTTTGGCTATGTTTTGTTTGGTATTCGGTTCTAGCATCTGCTTCCCATCGAAATGAAGGGACGTTAGATAGTCGACCATACAATGCTTCTAATGATGCCATATTTGTACTAGACCAATAGCCGTTATTGGAAGTGAACTCAATAAGACGCAGTTGATCATCCCATGAGCTTTCGAAATCCAATATGCAAGCATGTAAGAGATACTCTAAAATATGATTCACTCTCTCATTTTGTAACACCCTATAAAATATGCTTAATTTAGACATAAGTTAATTTAGTTTAAAATAAACAATAATAATTAATAATTAAAAGGTTGAAAATGGAATTTTTGGACAATTGAGAATTTGACCATGAAAGTATTGTAGTTGCATTCGTGGCGAGATTTTGATCCGTTTTCATATTTTATTTGTTGAAAACGGAGTCCGTAAGCAAAAGTTATCAATTAATAAAGTGTATGTATATATTAACGTACAAAGTTTGAATTTCAAATAAAAATATATACAAGATGGGAATATATTAAATTGGATAAGCATGAAAAGAATATTCCGTTTGATTTCAAACTTATGTGTATATATTCGCATAGAGTAGGGAACAAGAATAATATAATTAAGGTAAGAATTAAAGCGAATCAATTAACGAACAATCAAAAAGTAACGTTCTAGAGGAAATTCCTCTTGGGCTCGACCTGAGAAGGGGGATCGACCGCCCCTCTAGGAGGGGTGTCGATCGCCCACCTAATGGGGTGTCAATTGCCCTTGATGTGCATGTAAGTATATATTTATATTCACACATTATTCTTGTTTTAGTTAAATAAATGACATATTGTGCTATTTTTACATGTTTTAACCAAAAACCCAAAATTCTTAAATTATCATGCATTCATTTTCATATTGGGGCAAAAACCGTCATTTGTGCATGTATTAATTTTTGATAAAATTTACTTGATCATTTTCATGTTGTTTTGTAGAAATTTGGGTGCAAATGTGAAGAAGGATCATGAAGATATACGTGCACAATAATGAAATAAAGAAAGATGGAATTAATTCACATACAAGTTAGCAAAGGACCCCAATTACCTACTTTGAAGTACAAATTAGAAGCTAATCCACATGCTTATGCCATGATACTTTCATGTACTTAATGGGTGATTAATTAATGCAAATGACTTGGAAGCTTCTACATGAGAGGGGTAGTTTGGGTGGTTCCCAAAAATATGGATTAAGGTTAAGGTTTTAGGCTTGTATAAATATCCCCTTATGTTCATGTAAAGATATCCTCTCTCTTTTAGTTAGTTTAGTTTGGAGGCTGGAAATAAAGCTCTATTTCTTTTTCATGGCTACTTAGCCATTTTTCTTTCCATGTAATTTCCTTTTCTTTTATGCAATGTTAATTAGTGTTATCTTTTTATTGTTCTTTACTATATGCTAGTAGTGTAAATCTCTTTATTTCATGCAAGTAGAATAGTTTTTTGTTACTTTGATTTCATTTTCCTCTTTATTTCTTGTTTGTGTTGAAATCTACATTTGTTGGCATGATAACATACATGAGTAGCTAAACCCCTTCAATTTAGGGATAATGAAGCTCTCTAATCATGTGACTTCAACATATTTTGATCATTCGTGTTCTCTTTAAATGCATAATGGAACCATAGTTGTTTATGCTAATTTGTGTTTCAAGATTGAATTTGGTAGTCTATGTTGTTCATAGCAAATAGACTATGCTTAAACGCATTATTCACAAATTGCATTTTCATAAAAAAATTTTAAAAAATTTGGTTCACTTTATTAGCAACTGAAAAAAAACATATAAGAAATAGGTTAGCATACTAACCTTTATACTAAAGAAAACAGAAAATGAAAAAAAATCTGAAAATAGAAGTAACCTTTAACCTAAACAAACTTAAATTGACCCATGATAAGGTCACCATCTCACTTACGTGCAAACTGCACATCTCACGAGCCCAAAAACATAGATTTACTTCACATTAGAAGTCGGCATCATTTTCTCCAAATCATAAACAGAGCATACCATTTTCCATCCAAACTATCCAACAAAAAACATCTGGAGACTAATCAGCTACATACTCCATAAGACAACATAAAAGGATTCACATGCTATCATATAAAGCATATTGAAAATCAGTAAGTAAGCATGGCACCTAGTTCCCCAAAAAATCGAATTCAGACCCTAAATCTGATTGATGGTTCACAACCCTGTGAATCAATATTAAAGCCGAAATCAACAATATAGCTTACATAACCTAGTGCTAGTTTCTTGTTGCAGAATTTGAATGACGATGACTGTCAAAGCAAACTGAACTTCACATAACTTGTTATGTGTTAGCCTACTTTGTGAACTAGGCAACACAAAGCCAAGAAACCAAACATTGAAGGGAATTTTTAGTTAGAAGACTTCGGTTCGGATTGGAGAAAAACACTACAATTCAGATTGATAGCTACAGTTGTTCGGGTCGGGTCAGAGCAACATATCGGTTCGGATCGGATAGAGACTTCTGTTCGGATCGGTGATCTCTTACTGAGTAGATTGGTAAGGCATATCTAATCGGATCGGAGGGCAACTAAATCTCGAATGGATCGGAAAGCCATCTGCTTGCCACAACAATGGAGCGGAGCGGAATAGGTTAGAGAAGGAGAGTCGCGCCCAAACCAATCCGGTTCGAATCGGGTATCCCGATCCGAACTCCTTATCTGCACGTCTCCGACCCGCACCCATGATCCATGTTATTCTCCTGCAAAAGCGCCTGGATATCCGGACCGGTTATGACCAGTTCATACCCATAACGTCCTTCCCTTTGATGCGTTGTCAACATGATGGTTCATCCGAACCCGAAGAGAATGCGATGGATGACACGTGGCCCGACCCGGATCAAGTCTCAAGCAAATTTACACCTATAAATACCCCGTCTGGAGACAAAGAGAAGGATCTTTTTTCAGCACTTAGAGAATTCAATCACCTCCATCATCCGAACTCCATCACTCCCGGAGAATCCAAATCATCTTTCATTTCTTGTTTTAGTCAATTGAGTGAACAAAAGTGAGTTGTGAGTGAATCTTACATTGTATTTGCAACTGAATTATTGAATATAGTGAAAGATAAGTGGATGTAGGCATTTGTTCGCCGAACCACTATAAATCCTGCGTGTTCATTTTTATTTTTATCTCATTTTATCTTGTTTCAAATCAATTTGGGTGTTAGAACCACTTTTGGGTCTAACATTTTGGTGCTTTCACTGAGAAACCTCATCTAAATTCTTTATTTTCCGGGATCACTTTCTACTTTTTGGACCGTAGAGTTCAAAGAAATAAATCCTTAAGTTTTTTCGCTCTTTCATATTCGTTGAAGTAATTGTCAAAGACTCATGGCCAAAGGAAAAGGCAAGGAAGTTCAGTCTGTTCGAGGAAATGGAGCTGGCGAAGATCAGCAAAATGCTGTAGTAACAAGGTCTCGGGGGCAGAGTTCAGCAGCAGGAAGAATCAATGCAGGAAATCCGAACCGACCGCAGGGGGAGAGCTCCGATCCGATCCGGGTAGGAGACTCTGAAGCAGTGCATTCCCCCAATCTGAACCGACCCGAGCTGCTCGCTGCGCACCGATCCGACCAGGCACCCCAGCTCCGATCCGATCCGACTTCCTACCTCCGATCCGACCCGATGCTTGGTGAAGCTGGAACCTCTACTCGAGTCCCTACGAATGCTCCAATTCCAGCTGCCAGGGTTGGTGATCAGGTCAATCCATCTGCGCCCATCACTCAAGGAGACTTTTCGCGCTTGCTTGACATGCTTGAGAGCACAAGGGAAGCTATGAGAGTTCATGAGCGCACTAATCTCATGATGCAGGAAAATATGAGGCTCATGAGTCGGGAGATTAGTGAACTCCGTCGGCAAAGAACTCCATCACCGGTTCGTCACACACCAGTAGATCAATCTTCATCTTCCGAGGAAGAGAGGCCCCGTGAACGGAGGCCACTCGAACGACCTCAGAATGTGGAGCAGCTGACATTTGGATCTTTGGGATCTCGCGAGGATATCGCACGAGCATTAGGAAACGATGACCCCACTCGGGGGCAAAGACTCCAGTCCCCTCTTCCCGAGATCGACCGGGAACGCAGGGAACGGAATCGAGCAGAGGCAGCTCGAAGAAGAAGGGCATCCCCTGAGCAAGAGCCCAGAAGGAACTCGGATACTAGGGCCAGGGAACCTGAGCAGCCCCTAACTAGTGCTGATGTACAGGCAATGGTTCGCCGAATTATGTCCGAGAGCCGGAATTATACAAATGAAGATTATGGCATTGAGCGAAGCCATACTCCGTTCACCGATGATATCCTCGACTTCCAGTTTCCCCGACGCTTTAACTTACCACAGATGGACAAGTATAACGGAAGGACTGATCCAGGACAGCATTTGATGCGGTATTCGTGGCTCATGAATGCCGCTGCTGCCCCTGATGAAGTGAAGTGCAAAGCATTCCCAATCTACCTAGAAGATGTGGCATTGTTCTGGTTTACCCGACTTCCTCCTCGTTCAATTTCTAATTACAAAGAACTAAGCGAGCGTTTCATGAACCAGTTCCGACTACATGCCCGAAAGTCCAAGAGTGTTATTGAATTATCGAGAATCAAACAGGCACCAGGAGAATCTTTAAGGGCATATCTTGATCGTTTTAACCAAGCCGTAACTGAGGTCAGTGACCCGCATGAGCCCACTATTCTGATGGCATTGAAGGAAGGAGTCGATCCTGAATCTGAATTTGGAGACTACCTTTCTGGGAAGACACCTCCCACAAGGGAGATATTCTACGAAAAAGCCGATATTTATTTAAGGCGAGAGGAAGACAGGGCAAACCGAAAGAGAAAGTCTGAGACGGCTTCAAAGGAGAATGTGCAGAGTAATATCGCCGTGAAGCAGTCGGGGGAGAATTCTGGCAAGGTTGAAGTAAATGTAGGAAACAAGGGTGGAAACAGCAATACTGGAAACGGGGGAAACAACAACAACCGTAATTCGAGCGGTAACAGAAGAAACAGAAATAGGGGAAGTGACCCTAACAAAAGACCCCGGTTCCAGAACTACGAAAATTATACGCCATTGAACGACACCCTGGAAAATATTTATCTGGATACGTACAATGTGTTACAGTACAAGAGACCGCCACCTCGTGATTCGACCGAGAAAGAAATGGCGATAGGGAAGTTTTGTTTGTTCCATGGAACACACGGGCATTCAACTAATGAATGTCGACATTTGAGGGATGTGATTGAGAAATTGTTGCGTGAAGGGAAGTTGGATGAGTACAAGGTTGCCCCGAGAGACAGGGGGCAAGGTGAGCAGGCTCCAAAACAGATTCTACCTGCTCCCAAACCTACATCGCAGCAGAAAGATAAAGGAATTGTTATCAATTCCATAGTAGGCGGACCTCACCCGGCAATCCGAAGTTTCAGATCAATGGATCAATATGTGAATGCCGCCAAGCATCTAGACGTGAATGAAGGTGATGATTTGGAAGATGTCACCCCCATAAAACAACAGAAAACCATGTTCGACGACGTGGTATTTCGCAGCCGAGACAACACTGGGATACAATCTCCCACCAATGATCCGTTGGTTATTACTACCACCATTGGGCCGGCCTTGGTCCATAAGGTACTAGTAGACAACGGAAGTTCCGTTAATATTTTGTTCAAGAAGTCATTTGATCAGATGAAGCTTGAGCCCGAAGATCTGAAACCTTGTGAAGGATGGATTAGAGGCTTCAACGGAGCGACGACAGCTCCCATGGGATATATAGAGTTGCCCGTGACCCTAGGGCAAGGAGAACGTAGAAGAGTGCGAATGCTTCAGTTCGTAGTATTGGATGTAGATTCGCCATATAACGCATTTTTAGGGAGACCTGCCCTCGCTGAATTTAGAGTTTGTATCGTCCCTTGGTGCTTGTTACTAAAGTTCCCAACCGAAGCCGGGACTGGAGTAATGAGAGGGGATCAGGTTTCTGGACGGGCCTGCTATGTGGCCGAACTGAAGATGTTGATGAAAGGAGTTAATGCTGAGAGTAAGGATGCCTCGTCTCCCTCAAAGGGGGACTCGGCATAGCAATTAGAGAGATTGAACCCGAGGGAGTTGCCCAAAGGAACGCCTGAAGACCTGGATCCCAGAAAAGACGAGGAACCAGAGGCTAGGAATGCAACTCCTAATGAAGCGACAGTGGAAATTCCCATTGATGAAGCTGATCCGACGAAAGTTTTGAAGATTTGTTCTCAATTGGATTCACGTCGTGCTGAAGAATTAACGGACTTCTTGAAGGCAAACTTAGACGTGTTCGCCTGGACCCATGCTGACATGTGTGGGATATCACCATCCATTATAAGTCACAAATTGAATGTAAATCCGAAGCATCCGCCTGTGAAACAGAAGAGACGCATGCTAGGCCCAGAGAGGTCGGCTGCTCTCAAAGAGGAAGTAGAGAAGTTGAAGCAGAATGGATTTATTCGAGATTCGACATATCCCGACTGGATATCGAATCCCGTTTTAGTAAAAAAGCCAAACGGAAAGTGGCGGACTTGTATTGACTTTTCAGATTTAAATAAAGCTTGCCCAAAAGATAGTTTACCACTTCCCAGGATTGACCAGCTTGTAGACTCGACAGCAGGTCATGAACTTCTTTCTTTCATGGACGCATACTCTGGATACAACCAAATTCCTATGCAACCAGACCAAGAGCATACGAGTTTCATTACGAATTTGGGGCTATATTGTTATGTTGTAATGCCATTCGGGTTAAAAAACGCTGGAGCTACTTATCAGCGCTTGGTAAATAGAATGTTTTATGATCAAATAGGAAAAACTATGGAAGTTTATGTGGATGATATGCTTGTCAAATCAAAGCAGTCTTCCAGTCATACGCAAGACTTAGCGGAAATGTTTGGTATCTTGCGAAAATACCGTATGAAATTGAATCCTTTAAAATGTTCATTTGGAGTGGCGTCGGGAAAGTTCCTTGGCTTCATTGTGAGTTCCCGAGGAATTGAAATCAACCCTAGCCAGATAGCAGCGATTAGAAACATCGAAGAACCGAGGAGAATTAAAGACGTCCAAAGTCTGGCAGGGAAGGTAGCGGCGTTGAGTAGATTCATCTCCAAAGCCACAGATAAGTGTGTTCCGTTTTTTTGATTTGATAAAAAGGGGAAAGAAGAACTTCCAGTGGACTCCCGATTGTGTTGAGGCCTTTCAAAATCTGTTAGAGCTGTTAGAGAAACCGCTAATTTTATCAAAGCCCGTAGATCACGAAGAATTATTTGTTTATTTGGCAGTCTCGGCTCACGCTGTCAGCACAGCCCTAGTTCGAGAAGAAGACAAAGTACAAAGGCCGGTGTACTATGTGAGTAAGAAATTAGCAGCGGCAGAGCGCAACTACCCAAAAATTGAGAAGCTCGCTTACAGCCTCCTGATCGCATCCCGAAAACTTCGTCACTATTTCCAAGCCCATCCAATAACCATATACACCGACCAGCCCTTAAGGCAGGTATTGCAGAGACCCGAAGCATCGGGAAGGTTGATCAAATGGAACATAGAGCTAAGTCAGTTTGATTTGAATTTTCAACCACGAAAGTCAATCAGGGGGCAAGCTCTAGCAGACTTTATTGCGGAGTTCACCATTCCAGAGGAGGAAATAGTCAATGGCCGAGTGGTTAAACCTGAGGAAGAGCTAGAAATGAATCCGTGGAAATTATATACAGATGGAGCTAAGAATGACCGAAGGTCCGGAGCTGGAATTGTCTTAGTTACTCCCGAGGGACGGTCGTTATATTACGCCCTGCGATTAGAATTTTCGGCAACTAACAATGACTCTGAATATGAAGCCCTGATTGCCGGGTTGAAACTTGCTAAAGACCTCGGAGTAAAAATGATGGACATATTTTGTGACTCTAAGATTGTTGTTTGTCAAGTACGAGAGGAATTCGTGGCTCGAGGACCTCGGCTTATCGCCTACCTCAAGAAAGTGAAAGAGCTATTGAATAGCTTAGAGCGGTACAACATAACACATATTCCCAGAGTTGAGAACCAGAAAGCGGATAGACTGGCAAAACTGGCTAGTTCCGACAATCCAGAAGAGACTGAGGTAATTCCAATTGAAACGTTGGAGTCGCCAAGCTTTGAGTCAATGGAAATTGAATTCGCTTTTGAAGTGGAACCAGAGAAGGAGTCATGGATGACTCCAATTAAGAATTTTCTTAAGAATGGGACACTCCCATCGAAGAAGAGTGAGAAAAGAGCTGTAGTTCGCAA
Organism: Allium sativum; assembly: GCA_030737875.1. Lineage (NCBI taxonomy): Eukaryota > Viridiplantae > Streptophyta > Magnoliopsida > Asparagales > Amaryllidaceae > Allium > Allium sativum. The sequence goes on from CM060926.1 coordinate 53,415,385, forward strand.
AGCTACCAGATATGTTATACAAGACGATACTCTCTATAGACAAGGATTTTCTATGCCCCTGTTACGATGTATCGCACACGACGACATCAAGCGTGTACTAAGAGAAGTACACGAAGGTGAGTGTGGAGATCATACAGGAGGTCAAACTTTAGCAAAGAAAATATTGCGGTACGGATACTTCTGGCCTACGATCAACAGAGATGCAGCTGATTATTCACGACGCTGCGATAAGTGCCAGAGATTCGCCAAAATCCCCAGGGCACCGTCAACCCAGCTTAAATCGATGGTGAGTCCTTGGCCATTTGCCACATGGGGAATTGATATCATTGGAGTTTTACCGATTGCTAAAGGAGGAGCTAAGTATGCAATAGTGGCTGTGGACTATTTTACGAAATGGGTGGAAGCTGAGCCCTTGACCAAGATCACAACAAGAAAGGTGATAAGTTTTGTGGTCAGAAATATTATATGCCGATTCGGGATTCCAAGGACGATCATAACCGACAACGGAACCCAGTTTGATAGTACTGAATTCAGAAATTTCTGTCAGAAGTATAAGATAGACAAGCGATATACTGCAGTTGCCTATCCGCAATCGAATGGACAAGTAGAGGCAATAAACAAAGTTATAAAATCCATCCTCAAGAAACGGTTGGAACGTGCAAAGGCAAGATGGGTTGACGAATTGCCCCTAGCTTTGTGGGCATATCGAACAACATTCAAGACAGCCACCGGTCATACCCCTTTCTCTCTCTCCTTTGGCTCAGAAGCAGTAATTCCAGTTGAACTGGAAGTTCCTTCCTACAGGGTGACATATTATGACCCGATGACGAATCGGGCACTCTTACTTGAGTCCCTTGATGAAGTCGAAGAGAAAAGGGACGAAGCAGACTTGCGTGCAGCAAGACATCGGCGTCAGATGGCACGCTATTATGACAAAAAAGTTCGCCTCAGAACTTTTGAACCAGGAGATTTGGTGCTAAAGAGAGTTTTTCCATCCCTTCCTCACCTTGGCCCAAAATGGGAAGGGCCCTTTGTCATCCAACGGAAACTTGAAAAAGGAACCTTCAAGTTAACGACCGTAGATGGCGAAGAAGTCCCTCGAGCATGGAATGCCCAACATTTAATGCGATATTTGGATTAGAAATGCTATACTTTTTGTTATTTTTCCTGTGAACTCTGTAATAAGGCACGCCTTGCCTTGGGAAAATCTGATGATATGAATAAAGGACTATAAAGTGGATGTAGGCTACGACTTAGCTGAACCACTATAAGAATATTGTGTGTTATTTACTTTTATGCATTTACATTCATTAGTTATTCTGTTGTGATTATAAAATACAGGATAACTCAGAGCCTAAAAAGGTTGAAAACAGTTTAGACATAAAAAGGAGCACAACGATTATTTGTGCAATAAGACATAAAAGAATGAGAAAACGACATTCTTAACTCTAACTCTCCAGAGAAAGAGAGAGTATAAAAGCGTCTCTGACTGAGCGCTGAAAAAGAAATTCTCTTCTTAACTCTAACTCTCCAGAGAAAGAGAGAGAGTATAAAAGCGTCGCCGACTGAGCGCTGAAAAAGAAATTCTCCTCCTAACTCTAACTTTCCAGAGAGAAAGAGAGTATAAAGGCGTCTCCGACTGAGCGCCGAGAAAGAAGTCTTTCCCCGTTGAACGACCGGGGAATAAACAAATGACTAAACTCGAACTCTAACTCTCAAGAGAAAGAGGGAGAGTATAAAAAATGCCAGAAAAAACGACAGGTACTGACGACACAGGAAGTGCTATCCCGTCAGAGAATTGGGAGCATTCAGATTGCATGGTTAAGCATTGAATAACTTATGGAAATTGACTGGGGACACATATGCATACACATATTTCCCCCCTCCACAACTTCGTTTCATAACTATAGACATGCATTTTTACATAAGAGCAGAACTATTAACAAATAAACATTGCAAAAAGTGAATTATTTTTATTTACAAATGAATGAATTTGTACAGGGAAATAACTAAAGAAGAAAGTGCAGGAGCTGCTTTTGTAGCAGCAGTTATTGGTTCACAAAAATGCTAAAAAGATACAGGGGAACCCACTATTTGGGTTTGGAATGAGCCTTCGATTTCTTGGCAGCTTTTTTCGCATCCTTTGCTTCCTTCTCGGCTTCAGTCAAGATTCGTTTCGATTTCTTTTTTCCTGAAAATGCGGTACTGGAGCCAGTAGACTTCTTCCCGGAGGGCGGGACACTGGAATCAAGAGAAGATTTTTTAGCAAGTTCTTCGGTAATAGATCTAGTTGAGAGCTTAACAACTAACCTTGAACCTGCATCCACAACTGCGAGGGGCTTGAGGACCTCAGGGTCTAGTTCTTCGGCCTTTAATTGCAAGCGCTTGTCTTGATCAGCCTTCATGGCAGCCAAGGTAACGTCATCAGCGCTTTTCGATTCCCCAGTTATTGCAACCTCCGGTTCCTCATCATGCCCCTCGTCTCCTCCGTCGTCTTTTAAAGCTGCAATCATTTCTTCATCATGGGGAGTGGTGACCTTAGTTGGCTCACTTCCTTCCCCCAAGTCTATGGAAGCAGCCTTGTCTTCCCCTTCTTTGACCCTATCAGCGGGCTTCGTCCCAGCGCCAGCTCCTTGAGCTACATCTGTCTTTGCGGATGATTCAACACCTACAGAATGAAAAACATCGGTTATCAACTTAGGCGAAAGCAAAGGGTTTCTCATCGAACGTTCAATCACGTAGCCAAAGGTAGTAGTAGCCTTGGCAAATTGAGGAGAAAAAATAGGGATACCTTCTGAAGACTTTTCAGCGGGGGTGACTACTACCTCTGGAGTTATTTCAGGAATGGGAGATAGCAAAGTTGTCCGGGGAATTCCCGGGTTTTCGGGATCATACCCTTCTACTTCGGGAGTTGCAGGAGCAGAAGAAGAGGAGCCAGCTTCGGGAATGGTTTTTTGTTTAGACTTCCGTCTCTCTTCTTCCATAGCCTCAGCGATGAGGCGGCGCCCTTCAGCTAGACGCTCCAGTTCATCATCTCTCAATTATTTCTCCATCAGTTTATCTTCATCAAGGGAATCGACCTTAAGTTCTTCTTTTTCCCACTCAACAATTTGATTCCATACTTGAACCAGAGTGGATGGATAGTCCTCGATCCAAGAAATGTTTCGACGACGAATAATGTGTGCGAAGAATTCAATCATTAGCTCGCCGAAGCCCTGAATATCAGCCTCCGCCTCTGATAGTTGCTTGCGGGCTTCCTCCGCAGATTTAATAGCACATTCCACGTTGCCTTCGGCCAGAGCAGCCCTGTTTTCTGCTTCCAACAGCTTCGAAGCCAAGTCAGCATTCTTCTTTTCTAATTCAACACTCCTTTTTGCTAACTCGGCGTTTTTCTGTTCAAGCTCAGCATAAGCAAGGTGTGTTTTAGCAGCTTCTGACTTGGCCTCGTCGGCTTGCTTTTTTAGTTCAGAGCGCTCCTGAGTATGGGACTCAAGCAAGTCGTGATAACGCTTTTGCATGTCCTCAAACTGTTGTTTGAAATTAGAAGCGTTCTTTTGAGCGACAGCTAGTTGAGCTTGAGTGTCTTCCAAATCTTTTCCTAAGGTTTTTAAGGCCTTAGCATCCTCCTCCGCGGTCTTTTGCTTTGAGTTAGCATTTGTCATTAGAGTGCGGATGATTCTAGAAAGATTGCGTGAATACTTGAACATCTCGGAATATTGTTTTTCTACCAAATCAATCTTTGCCTTGGCCTCATCTGCCCAATTAGAAGAAATAGGTTCAAGGGTAGGTAGAAAGGTCAGAGTCTCGAAGTAGTGCTCGGGAAATTGCTCCTCTAAATATGCCAGCTTTACTGCAGTTCCCGCATCTAATGGGGGAGGAGTGGGAATTGATAATTCGGTGCTCCTATGTGCAGAGGATCCAGTAGTCTCTTTATCCGACCTAGGCCGCTTAGTAGCAGGGACCTTTTGTTTACTTCGAGACCCGGTTTCTCTTGGAGGAGTTTTCTCTCTACTCCGCTTTTCATGGGAGGAAGTGGAGTCCTTAGATGGTGGTCTATCCTCCTCCCTGCGACCTTGATAGCTCTTGTATTTCTCTTGTTCCGGTCGAACTGGTGAGCGGGAGCGTGAGGGCCGAGGTCGATAGGGATCATAAGGTCTTCTCTCCTCCCTACCACGATCATCCCGGCGATCATACTCGACATCCTGAGGAGGATTGGACATGCTGCGATGAAGCTTTCTTATATCATAATAGGATCGAGACATTGTACCTGCACGATAAAATAAGCGAAGCTTAGAATCAATGGATTCATGGAGAAAGAAGTGCAATGAATGCTAATGCTGTGGTGTAAAGTGTATCCTAAGTGGTGTGTTTCCCCCCAACCAACCCGAGTCTGAAGCTAGACTAGTGCGGGCAGGCTCTTTGGCCTTAGCGGGAGTAGTTTCTTCGGAAGAAGTGAAGACTAAAGGATCCTTCCTGAAATCCTCTGAAGTATATATAGTCTCAGGTAAGGGGAGATCCCCCAAACCCTGAAATATGTGCTCATCAGTGCTAGGAACATCCCCTTCGGAAGCGTGAAGTGGCGACTCTTGAGAAGATTTTGACTTGTCTAGAGAAGTAGTTTCCTCGGGGGCAATATACCCTTCACGATGTTTTTCGGCCAGATTATCCAGTTCATCATCTTGTGTGGAAGAGGGAGAAGGTGAAGTTTGGAGAGGAGCTGTAGGAATTCCCGAGCCTTCTCCTATCTCTGGAACTGTCTCCACTGGAGGAATGTATGCATAAGGGACCGTCCCATGACCGATGCTACGGAAAACGGATAGCAGCCCGTGAAAATGAAGGTATTCATCTTTAAGGACCTCGTCGATAGTCAGGAATTTTTGATCGCCATTAAGAAGACGGTGCATCCGATCAAAGAACACCTGATCTGATATCTGTTTGGGATTGTCGACTGCAAACAAAAAGGAAAACAGGTCAGGGTGATGATTCAAGTGTATAGAGTCCGGGTTCAGAAAATCAACGCTTTACTTGATTTTGTCCATCTCCTGGCACATCCAGACTGTTGCTTTATATAGAACCATTCTAGTCTGGAATCTCCAGCTTTACTGCTAAATGGTGCAGAGATTATCTTCCTTTTTAGGACTGATTCAAAGTAACAGAAAGATGGAGTTTCTCTAGTCCGATGCTTGAAATTATAGAAGAAATGAACATCATCGAACGTGAGCTCTACGCCTAGAATTTCACGATATGCTATGTACAAGGTATGCAAATAGGCATATGAATTGGGATGCAACTGCATGGGGGCAATCCGCATTTGTCTTAAGAAATCAACGATGAAAGGAGAGAATGGAGGAATGGCGCCGACCATGCACATCAATCGAGTGACCGTCATATATCCTTCTGGAGGGTTGTGGGGGCGGTCAGAGCGTGAGGGCACTAGGGTGTCCCTTTTCATTATTCCATATTTTAGGCAAATTCGAACAAGTCGATCGTTGTCAATTGTTGATTCAAAGGAGTCCGAGGGTGATTCCAATATGATGGCTGATTCAAATTCATCGGGTGCTCGATTATCACCAATCCCTCCTTCCTCTTCGAAACCCAGAGAAACTTCATTTTCTGAAGACATCTCGTCGTTTTCCCGATGACCAACCCCGTAATCTGGACCCTCACTGTCCCATTCTGGATCAGACGAAGAAGATATATCCTCAAGAGTGATTTTGTTAGAAGTTTCCGGAGCTTCTTTCCTCTCAGCTAGACGGGAAGAGCGTCTGGGCCTCATTGTCATAGAACTATTGAAGAAGCAATAGCATGGATTAGAGTAAATTATCCCGTGCCCCCCTGTGTATGTGTGTGAACTAAAATGTGTGCAGCAAATGTGGGAAATGCAAAATAAAAGTACAGCAATGTAAGACGAAGCTTTGAAGAGAAAGTGATAGTCAGAGTTGTTCTTAATTCTCGTTTATGTTCGCAAGGCACTATCCTAACTGTCCACGAAGTTATTGTCTAGAGTGAATGTTAGTTGAATTAGTTGGGTAGTCTTTGTGTGCCAAGTTTGATACGTTCGGTTCGGTTCGGATATGCATATGATAATTGGCTCAATACAAATACAGATATAGGGTCGGTTCGGATGCTTCATTAAAGCAAGGTCAGTTCAAGACAAGGGAAACAATGGGTTCGGATAAAGGACTGATCTGATCGGATCGGGTGACCTGATCCGAACCGAACCAGCATCACTTAACCAGTCCATTTATTTCAACCCCTTATCCCATTCTCTTCTCCGACCCGAACCGACATTTTCCTTCCTTCCCGTCTATCTAAAGTATGCAACCCGAACCGATTCCCTTTCCTTCTCCTTCCTTTCTGCTCCTTCGTCTCCTACCCGAATCAACTCCAATTTGTTATCACGCTCTTCATCTTCTTCCTCTTTCTCCCCACTCACAAACAAATCGATTCCATCACCAAAGCTCCAGTTGAGGACAAATATTTGCCCTCTCCAACCCATCAGCGCCTCGAAGTGATGGCGGATCCACCAGTAACGATGTGGAGTTCAAGCAAAGCCCCATGGCTAAACCATCCCAATCAACCACGAATTGAAATCAAGAGCAGTTATAACGAAGTTATTCGAGATTAAAAAAGCTACCTATATGTCTGATTTGAGAAATCTACAAGGAATAGTTTCAGGATATTGGAGTTTCTGAAGTTTTCGATACTAGGGTTTGGAAGCGGCGGCAGAAAAGAAGAAGAAAAGAAAGAAGACGGTGGTGGATTTATATAAGGGGTGGTGTTGACTCCTCATATTCCTATTCTTTCTCACCCGCTCGAACCGGAGTGAAGGCCCAGTAGCACAACTCTGCCTGAAGGCCCAATGTCCAAGAACCAAATCCACGAAAACGCATCGGATCGGAATCCGAACCGAATAAATTTCACACATTAATCTAGCATCCGACTCGAATTGAGTTCAAAAGAGAGATAAAAGAAAAGCATACCCGAGAGAAGCACTATGTGTCGTGAAGAACTTCCGGACTTAAATCAAAAGTGAAGAAAATGAATCAAACATTTCATGACATATATATAGGCGATAAGAGACATGGTTTCATGGAGCAACGCATCTCCACAAACGAATAGAAATGACTTCCTGAAGATTCAATTTCAAGGACTAGTATTCGAACAACATCAAAGCACGCTTCATCTCCAACAGAAGCATCCTTTGAGGGGGCAAAATGTTAGCCTACTTTGTGAACTAGGCAACACAAAGCCAAGAAACCAAACATTGAAGGGAATTTTTAGTTAGAAGACTTCGGTTCAGATTGGAGAAAAACACTACAATTCAGATTGATAGCTACAGTTGTTCGGGTCGGGTCAGAGCAACATATCGGTTCGGATCGGATAGAGACTTCTGTTCGGATCGGTGATCTCTTACTGAGTAGATTGGTAAGGCATATCTAATCGGATCGGAGGGCAACTAAATCTCGAATGGATCGGAAAGCCATCTGCTTGCCACAACAATGGAGCGGAGCGGAATAGGTTAGAGAAGGAGAGTCGCGCCCAAACCAATCCGGTTCGGATCGGGTATCCCGATCCGAACCCCTTATCTGCACGTCTCCGACCCGCACCCATGATCCATGTTATTCTCCTGCAAAAGCGCCTGGATATCCGGACCGGTTATGACCAGTTCATACCCATAACGTCCTTCCCTTTGATGCGTTGTCAACATGATGGTTCATCCGAACCCGAAGAGAATGCGATGGATGACACGTGGCCCGACCCGGATCAAGTCTCAAGCAAATTTACACCTATAAATACCCCGTCTGGAGACAAAGAGAAGGATCTTTTTTCAGCACTTAGAGAATTCAGTCACCTCCATCATCCGAACTCCATTACTCCCGGAGAATCCAAATCATCTTTCATTTCTTGTTTTAGTCAATTGAGTGAACAAAAGTGAGTTGTGAGTGAATCTTACATTGTATTTGCAACTGAATTATTGAATATAGTGAAAGATAAGTGGATGTAGGCATTTGTTCGCCGAACCACTATAAATCCTGCGTGTTCATTTTTATTTTTATCTCATTTTATCTTGTTTCAAATCAATTTGGGTGTTAGAACCACTTTTGGGTCTAACATTATGTTTTCATAAGTACCAAAACCTGCTAGAATGAAGAAGAATGAACATTCCCCATCTCCAATGTAAATCAGCTCCCACACATATATCAGCATTATGAAAACAGAAAACTAAGTATCCTAAAACCCATCTCCAATGTAAATCAACCCCAACCACGTTTGAACTGTTAGATATAAGCTCATCATAATAGTTCATTAACACAAGTCAGAACCAACATATCCAAAAACCCACCTTCCCACTTTACCCAACTCAAGACCATACTCTGTATCAGGTCGAATAGAAGAAACTTAAAGTATCGTTGGTCTTCCGATTGAAAGTTCAAAAGAGAAGAACCCAACACAAAATTATGTATCTCCAAACATATTTGAACTGTTAGATATAGGAGCTCCTCTTCATAACAGTTCATTGAATAACCAACTGACAGCTACATATCCAAAACCCATCTACCCTTAAATCCAAAAAAATGAGGAGTGCTACTACTGAACTTCAGACTTCCTCTTATTCACCTTTTGTTAAATAAACAGAACTTGCCCAACTCAAGATATATCAAATAACCCCAAACATATTATGCGTGTATAATCTGTAGATATACCATTACCTCTTTATATCATAGTTGGAGATATTAACAAATTGATGAACTGCTAAAAAGACTTGCTACTTTGCAAACACTAACATGGTTAGCATCTATCTGAAGCAATCTACTATGAAGGATTAAATCTGAAACCATGTTCATAAGTAGTTCCCAATAAATATTAATGAGTATTTTTACTTTAACTAAATCCAAGAAACCATCAAATAAACATAGAATCCATGAACCCAAAGCAAAGCATCAGACTAAAACCAGAATCCATTAACCCAAGATCTAAACAATAATAATCTTACCCAAAACCAAACTGACCGTAAACTAGCTCAAGGAATGGAAGATCAGTTGGATAACTTGGAACTGAATCTTCAGTTGTGCCGACAATGCTAAATCCCAAATTAATGATGTCTTGATAATCCATGCTTAAGCTAATAAGATCTGTATGGATTTGGTCGAAGTGAAGAATTGGAGCAGATCTAATATTAACGGATCCGACATGAAATAGAAAGCGATACCCAAATAAGGATTAAAAGGAGAAAGAAATTTTTTAGATCTGACTTTAATTGAAGAAAACAGAAAGAAATATGAAGTATTATCAACGAAAATTCTCGTTGAAGGTTGGTGAAGGAAATACGATTGTAAGAAATCGGAAAGTGAAGAAAGGTAGGGAGGGCACTCACGCATGACGAAAATAAGTGAAAAACACCAGTCGCCATTAACGAGGGCCTCCTTAATATATACACGCACACACATACACATTCTCATATATATATATATATATATATATATATATATGTCAATAAAGTGAAATTATTATCAAAATTTGATGGCTTACATTGTAATCAATAGTTAATGATTCATGCTTAAAATAGATTTTATTTTCAACATTGCTGTCATTTTTCATAGAAGTTAGTAAGTGGTTTAAGAGGTGTGTTATAATTTGATGGTTAATGTTGAGCTAACTAATAGTTCAAATAGGCCATACTTATGATAAACACATTAATTAAACTAACAAATGACCAAATTAAAGAGATTTTGGTTTCATTTTATGTCGATTCATGTGATTTAGAGAGTAGATTTATTCCTAAGTTTTCATTTAGTTTCGTTCAACTTTGCAGTAAATAGTTTGTTAGATTTTGCAATTTTTAGTTAGTTAAATTTTCACTTAACTTTGGTTTAATTTGATTGAATAGAATTAGAATTATTTCTTTCTTCGTGGGTCGACCAGTATTCGCCACGTACTACAAGTGTACAAGTATATGTCATCCTGTAGGGAAGCCAAGTGAGGGTTGTTTTATACAGGGACTTATTTATAATTTATATCAAATGAACTTTTTAGATTCAATCAAACTAATGTAACTGTTCATATACAAGATGTCAACTACAAATAAACCCTCAAACTTTTATTCTAAACCCTATAATCATTTCTCTCAACGCCTTTATGATGTATTTCTTCTATCTCTAATTCCAAAAGCTTAAAGGATTTAGCTTTCTTCTATTTCTCTAAATCTATTCTATCTTCTCTATCTTATTTTAACATAGATTTAAGATTAATCTAGGATTTAGATTCATATGTATATATATAAAGATTCTAATGGTGTTTCTTATATATATATATATATATATATATATATATATATATATATTTGAAAGGAAGCATATGTTCGTTCTTGAAGGCCAAATCCAAATTCTGTTCTATTCAATCTTGTTACTACTCTTCCTAATAGCTCTGTGAGTGGAATCCATCTGAATTACTATTTTCTATAATTTGATAGTTATAGCTTCAGATTATTGTGCCTGGAAGGATTTGGGATATACAAAAAGAAAATATGATTAAATCCCTCAAATCCTCCGTTTATTTTATTTTTCGCAGAAATGATCAATCTAATTATATTTGTGGTTTTGGGTTATTGTAATAATAAAAGAAAAACATGTTTCTTGATTTTCTATGTTTTTTGACACTTTGTTCTATTTTCATGTAATTTCATATGTTTGATTTTGCGGAAAAAGGTTAAGATTTGGATATCTTTGTAAATCTAATAGGTTTAAATCTCTATTTTTCAAAATAGAAAATTTTAACGTATTATTTAAAATATATCTAAATATTAAGGTTTTGCATATAAACAAACATAATAAAAGGAATCTATTTAAAATAGGAATTATAAACATATATGTATAATTGATGTTATGCTTGTCTTTTATTGTTGCAATAATCAAGTCAAAACCTATGTTGCAAGTTTATATGTTGATTGTGATTGTTTTTTCCATTTTACCATCTTATGTTAATATGTACATTTATGCTATGGTTGAGGAAAATAAGGAAAATGACTTGTACACCTTTAAAACTGGATATGGATTGACATTTCAAAAACGTTGTAAGGATGCTAATCTTATTCCCTTAATTTACGACTATATATATGTGTGTATGTGTGTGTATGTGTATATATATATATATATATATATATATAACGTAATCAATGTATATTAATACATATTAAGTGTCTAATAAATACGATTAAATTAGGAATATAATTTGAATGTCCCCATAGGAATTTTTATGTTTGTATGTGTGTGACTTAATGGCTTAATTAATATTAATGGCACATAGACAAGAGGTTAACCGTTACTTGTAGTACAAGTCTGCCCGGAACTGACCGGCATATTTAGCGTCTACAAGTAAATCTGGTTAATGTGAGAGGTCTAGATGCCACGGGCCATTATAATTAGTACGCTATGATGCGAGGTTAGACTCAACTTGTAGTAGAAGCCTGTCCGGAAACGCTCGGCAAATCGAACTTCTACAAGTGGTAGGGCTAATGTGAGATGTCTACATACATACATATATATATATATATTGCGTATAGAGTAGGCATGCGTTGGAAAAAGATATTGGGTGGCTGACCTATCTCTTGTTGAGTATTAAGTGGTTAGGACTAGGTTCGTTCCTAATGTTCACTCCTTGGTTCGGAACCGAAGTCATTGGGCCCGTCTTTCAGGAATTAAATAATTATTGGGTTTTCCTTTCTCCTATAAGGTATTAAATGGTCCTAGTAGAAGATAACTTGTATAGGGTAGTTCTCCAAGTAATGTTCGCTTCTTATCTAGGGGCTAGTGAGGGCTGACCTAGAGACGGATTATGTATATATGGTCTAAGTAACCATGTCTAAGGGAAGTATTAAGTGACTATGAGTTCACCCATAGGGACTGTTAGATAGTAGCAAGAGGGTTCGTCAGAGGGATCTTCTTAAAAGAAGTCTTGTTCCTGACCCAAATCCTGGTGGTAAGTAGTCGTTACTATTTCTCTCCCTATAAGGAGAGTTATCATTTATAACGGTTAACGTTAGAATGAGGTCATAAGTGGCTTAAGGTCCGCCATTGGGTATTAAGTGACTAGAGGGATGTCCGCCGTAAATAGAGTAAAATATGGTATTAAGTGACCACAAAAGTGTTATCCTTGAATCAGCTTTGGGGTATTAAGTGACTTTTAGGACGTCTGCCTTATATGTTTGTATTGTGTGTTTGTCACGTAGACATGACTTGAGAAGTTTACAACTGACAAATATAAGAAATAGCCTTTTAACTTACATGTATTTCACTTACCAGAATTTTATGTTCAAACCTCCCTCCTCATCAATAGGTGAGGATGAAGAATGATCTCTTGTAGGAGGAACCTCTTGAAGATCTGGTTGTTGTTGCTATTTTATTACTATTATATTATTGCTACATAATTGGGACGAATGATGATGTACCTTTTTATTTTGTGAGACACGTTGTAATTGACAATTCTGGTTTTTTATAATGGTACATGTTATATTTGTGCTATTATATTTTGTCCCTTCCGCTGTGTGAGATTGGTTTCATTTTAGATTGCTCTGTATATCTATGTAAGTTAATCCTTATAGGAACCATCGATCTGTTTAGAGTGGCTCTAAGTTCCGATGGGTCTTTTCTGGGTTGGAATATAGGCCTACTCTGGGTGGGTTGTTACGTTTGGTATCAGAGCATAGGTCACTTGGTTACGGGGAAATATACGTATGAGAGATGTAATTGTTATTTGGAAAGGTTTTCAAAACTATGTATATATATATAAGTATTATACCCCAAAACATACGCAATTATACTAGGTAATCTTATCTTTCTTTCTTTTTGGGCCCTGATAGTATCGTAGGAAGTCCACTGAAGGGTTTTTCCTTTTTTAGATAGTAGATATGGTCGATAATTAGCTCAAGCAAGTAAACCCGACAAGGCCTTGTTACTTGCCAGAATGCTTCCAATAGTATCTTAGGACTGTGGAACAAGTCCATGTTGTTAATCCTACCTAAATGGAGCCAACCACTTAGCCCGTTTAAGGGGCATCCAGCTTCCCTCGCCTTTGTAAAGATTCTATAAGTCTAGGAGGGAAGACCTTTTGGGAACTGAAACTCGTAGAAGCGAAAGCATGGATCTTCGAGTGTGAAAGGGTTTTTGAGGCAACCCAATAGGAAGATGAACTAAAGCGTAGGTTAGCAGTTTGGCATTTGAAGGGGCCCCTTGAATAGTGGAACCCGATTTCACAAGAGAACGTAGGAAGAGTGTTTACATGGGCAGAGTTTAGGACCTGTTTCGAGAACAAGTTCCTAACTAATGCAGAGAAGACCCTGCAACTAGAAATTTTTTATCGATTTAAAGCAAAGAGAGCTAAAGTTGAAAGAGTATGTGGCGAATTTTATTGAGTTGTCTAAGTTTGATAGAGGTTTGATGGACACCCCATCGGATAAAACCTTTAGGTTTGTTAAGGGGTTGAATTCACCATTGAAGGAGATGCTTTTGACACAAGTTACTTTTGGAGCTACGTTTGTAGCCTTAGTTGAGGCATCTATCATGCATTATGCTGAGGATGTTAAGAAAAGACTACTAATAAGAGAGAAGGTACTTCTAGTGATGGGATGAATAAAAAAAAAGAATTTATGGCTTAAGAAGAAGAAGGGTGGCAAATTCAAGAAGGAGGCCAAGACATGTTCTAGGTGCCCACAAGAAAGGGCACGAAGCGAAGGATTGTAGGGTGAACTTGGCAAAGATAGATTTCAAAGAGAAATGCTTTAACTGTTATGAAGATGGACACTTAGCGAGGAACTGCAGTAAGGCGAGAGTAGTGCAAAGCTGCCAAAACTATGCATTGGAAGTTGCATCGATTCGTAGTCATCCCTCTAGGGATCACAGACAACCCGCACTGCAAGGTATAATCTCTATTCTAGGAAACTCTTTGTGTACCCTATTTGACTTTAGAGCCAACCACTCATTTGTTGCTAAGAAGATTGTTGACTCTTTGAAACTTCTCTTATCCTTTGCTAGTTATTCGATAGAGGTGTTTAACGTTACTGGAGGGAGTATGCATCTTTCTGTTGTTTGTAAAGACGTAGTATTGGGCATCAGTGATGTGTATTTCTTTTGTGATGCATATGTTCTTGAATTCGAGGGATATGGTCTTATTTTAGAAATGGATTGGCTATCATTTTATGGGGTCTTCCTTAACCGCGATAGGAGAGTGGTTTGTTTGAGAAGCCACGAAGCCGGAACACAGAGATTTCTTATAGGACAAGGAGTAGGAATTTGACCTTATTTTCCTTATCTTCTAATTTTGATGGACCATCCTTAGTACTGATTGTATGTGAGTTTCCCGATGTTTTTGAGGAAGTCGTAGGAGTCCCATCCAACCAAAAGATATCATTTAGAATAGACCTGGAAAAGGACGCGAGGCCTGTAGCATTGTCTTTAAGGAACGTGTCTCCTAAGGAAAGAAGAGATCTAGACAAACAAATATCAAAATTGTTGCAAAAAGTGTTTATTCGTAGGAGTACCTCAAAGTGGGGTGTTTGCCAAAAATTCGGATGGATCTTTAAGGTTATCTGTGGAATATAGAGAACTTCACAAGCTGACCAAAAAAATAGATATCCCTTACCAAGAACCATTGACTTGTTTGACCATTTGGGAGGAGCCTAAATATTTTTCCAATTAGACTTGACTATTAAATTTCACCAATCAAGAATTTTAGACTAGAGTAATCCCAAGACAGCGTTTAAAACGCCAGATGGACTATTCGAGTAGGAGGTTAGGTCTTTTGGTTTGACGAATGCCCCCACTTTCTTTGTAGACCTGATGAGTAGGGTATTTCGGGGGCATACTCAATAAGAACGTGGTAGTATTTGTGGATGACATCCTTAACTTTTCCAAGGACCATAAGGAACATGAAGATCACTTGAGAAAGGTCCTGGGAATTCTAAGGGAGAACCAATTAAAAGCCAAATTTTCGAAATGCCACTTTTGTAGAAAAGAAGTCGATTTTCTAGGACATATTTTTTCGGGGAAAGGATTAGCAGTAGACCCAGCTAAGGTAGAAGTTGTCCAAGAGTGGAAGATACCTCACAATGCGATTGAGGTTAGGAGCTTCCTCGGGTTAGCAGACTATTATTGGAAATTTATTAAGGACTTTGCGAAGATTTCTACCCCTCTAACCCAACTAACGAAGAAGGATAATAAGTTTCTGTGGGCTGAGAAGTGTGTAATTGCCTTTAAGAGACTGAAAGCGTCTCTCACAAGTGCACCTATTATGATTATCCTAGAAGGAGCCAAGATGTGCACCATTTTTACAAGTGCATGTGAGAGCGGGTTTGGGGCAGTACTCATGCAAGATGGAAGAGTAGTTGCCTACGCAAATAGACAACTCAAGGACCATGAGAAAAGGTAACCCGTCCATGATTTGGAGTTACTAACAGTGGTTTTTTCTCTTAAGATGTGAGGCATTATCTTCTTGGAGAAAAGTTCGAGTTATTCACAGATAATAAGTCCCTTAGGTATTTGTTTTCTCAGAAAGATCTAAACCTTCAACAACGAAGATGGATGGAATACCTTGCATTTTTTGATTTCATCATCCAGTATACCCTTAGGAAGGGTAACGTCATAGCCGTCGCTTTGAGATGGAATCATGATGTCCTTAGTGCGATTATCAAGTAGAGGCAGTTAGAGTTTCTCTCTAGTTTTAATTTGCAACCAGCATATAAGGAAACTCAAAAATTTCTTGGAGCAGTGGTTATAAGGCCAGTTTTATTGGAAAGGATCAAGGGTGAGCAAGACCATGATGACGAGTTGAGTGCATTAAAGGAAAAGATTTTAAGGGAGAATGTTTCCCTCACTCTAGTAGATATTCTGTTGATAGTGTTTGTAGCTTGAGGAGAGATGGTCAGATTTGTGTCCTTAGGAGTATGGACCTTAGGAAGGAAATTCTGGAAGAATGCCATAGTTCAAGGATGACCATTCACCCCCAAAGGTGATAAAATGTTTAAGGATATGAAGAGAAGTTTCTATTGGGAAGGAATGAAGAGAGACGTGGTAGAATTTGTTTCTAGATGTTTAACCTACCAAAGGGTAAAGGCTGAACAAAAGAAGACTGGAGGACTTTAGTTACCGTTGGAAATTATCACTTGGAAATGGGAACATGTTTCCTTGGAAACACATTTCTGTGGACTTTATTGATAGGCTTCCTAGTAGCAAAAAGGAGAATGAAGTCATTTGGGTGATATTGGAATGGTTAACTGAGAGTGCCTATTTTATTCCCATCAATAAGAGTAGGACCGTCGCCTCTTTGGCTCAGCTGTATGTTAAGAAGATTATTAGGCTACATAGGATTCCAACTACTGTATTTAGTAATTGAGACCCACTATTTACTAGTGAATTTTGGAAGAGTCTTTAAGAAGCATTAGGAACGACCCTAAGTTTAAGCATGACATATCATCCGTAGACAAACGGCTAGACATAGAGAGTTTATAGAGTTTTGGAGGATCTACTCAGATCTTGCAAAGTTGACTTCGAAGGAGCATGGGAGCAGCACTTACCTTTAGTTAAGTTTTCATACAATAATATTTACTAAGCGACGATTGGTATAGTCGCTTACAAACACTACACCAAAACAGCCAATTTGGCGCACCAGGATGCAGATATTTGATACGGTTTTAAGCCGTATCAAAGTTGATTGGGCTTATGGCCGTACCAAATTTGATAAGCCGTATCAAACTTTCTTTTGCAATCCGCATCCTCTCCAATGCTATAGATCTCACCCTAGATCTTGAAGGGTTCGGATCGGTTCATTTTGAATGTGCTTGAACCCGTATCAAAATTCTAATGGGAATTTCCCCCTTTCCGTGTCATTCATTTTTGGTTTCTCCCTCTCCTCTTTTCTATTTCGGCCGAACCAAAAAGAATTCCCAAACGAAAAAAAATTGGCGAATCCCTAAATTTACAAAGATAGCGCTGAGTTTATCTCTATTAACCACCTGCAGGCTTCGATCATCTCATCTATCTCAAGAGAATTTCAAATCACACTAAAGCTTTCCAATTGCAGACCCTAATTTCAGTTTCAGAATTTATCCCCAAATCAAGGTTTGGATCTAGTCTTAGCAAAATCAAAATGGGTCTTTCAAGCGGAACCAAAGTGGTTCAAGTTTCAAGCGGAACCAAAGCGGAACCAAGGTATGTATTTTTTTTAATACAAGTTATAAGAAGACACTTGAGAAAACTTGAATGTTAGTTTCACTTTGGTTTGAAGTAGGAACAGAGGGCATTTATAAGTAAGGAATGCATATGATTTAAAAGACAAGTTGCTTTGATATAGTAAATTATATTTGTTGAATTCTTAAAGAATATGGAACTCAAATGATGGAACAACTGAGATAAACAGTCAATGTTGGCTTTCCTAAAATGATTACAGATATATATATATATATATATATATATATGTAACTGATATATGAATGCTCACCAAAGCTCAAAGAAGTTAGTAGAACAATTTGAATATTGATAGACATCTCCAAGTTTATATTCATCTAAAGAAATATATACTTGTATCAGATATAGAAATGCTTGTTGAAGCTTAGTAAAGTTAATAAGATGGTTTGAGTATAGGTGAGTATTATTAAGCTTATATTCAGAATTTAATCTTCAGGTATAATAAAGTCTCCAACCGTTTTGATGAATTTCTCCCTCCCTGAATTTTCACCTTTACTTTTTTGCTTGTCCTCGATTTAACTATCCCAATTGTACAGGATTGACCAAGGCTACTAGAGCAAGTGGAGGAAGCAGCACATAGAGCAAGATTAACCAAGGCTACTATAAGAGTCCGCTTCCCTGATGATTACATTCTCGAGGCTTGTTTTCATCCATCAGAAATAATACATAGCCTCTACGATCTTCTCAGTAAAGTTATTGCATGTCCGCTGTGTTCGTAAGTTCCATAATATTTTCTTTATTTTATTATTGATAAGTAAATTACATGCATTGCAGATGAGAACTTAACCATGAGAACTGAGATTATATTTTCACGCTTTATTGATGAACCAACTTCACAATATATTTCGGATGCATTCATTATCCGTCTTTCATACTTTGTATCGTACTTAATTTCTTCTATTGCACCAAGACGGATAATTGTCGAGCCCATTCAACTTAATTTCTTCTATTCCCCCGGTCTTAATCATTGTTTCCATGAATTTGATCTCTGTAAAATGTGTACAAGGATGTGTGAATTCTCCACACTAACTGTAGGCGTAGTAGAATCCTTAATTCTATTTTTGTAAAAAACCTTCAAATCATCAACTTTGTTTTGATAAATAAGCCACCAATTCTTTTTTCCATTGTGAGGCCGCTTCACTACTTAAAATGGAAGAATAAATAATAGCTGTCTCAGAAGAGGATGCCTTAGGAGGAGCAATATTGTAAGGAGAAATTAGTAACTGAAAAAATGCAAGAGTCCAAGCAATCACAACATAAATAGTTGAAGAAAATTGGTTATGCAAATAAAGCGCATAAAACAAATTAAAATGGGTAAAAATGGAAAAAGATTAAAATAAAATGTATAGAACAAGATAATGATGATGGCAAAGTTTCATTCATTTATCCATCAATGTGCGGCAACCACAAATTCCTTAACCCTTCCATTTGAATGCAAATAAGGAAGGTCTCATTAGAGCCATAATTATTTAAAATCAGTAAGTTTTACCAGGCACTTTGTGCGCAGTCTTCTGTCAATCAATGTAGTGTTGACACTTACCAAGCAATTTACGATTTATTTTAGTCTTGATTAAGGAGTTGCTGGGAGTCCTACAAATACCATCCTATGTGACTTTGAATATAAGGTGGCCAATCATATGACTACAAATACCAATGTATTTTACATAAACTATGTATACATTATATTTTGCTGCATCGGCAGAAAAATCACAGTTCAAATGGGACACGAGCAGGAAAATAGGATACAGTTTAGTATACTGATAGAACAATGGTACTTCAAATTTTAACTAACTCATGCATAGTGTATGTAAAATTCAAGAAGCATTTCGATGGCATGAATAAAAAGCAGAAAGATACCTCAATTTAGATATGCATATATGTCTTCAGTTTAAATTGTGCCTGCTACTACTTTTTATACTTATATTTTGATCAACAAAACGTTACATATTAGATAAAAATGAACATGAGTTCAAGTCATTCTGGTTCCAGTCTTTGCCAGGAATCATTAATTCTATCTGTCTTTGTATTTTACCTACTATTTTCATATATCAATGCCAAGCATCCTGTCCTTATATGCATTTTTCCTCCTTATAAACCATCCTAGTTTATTTTCTGAAACAAGTTAAAACTGACATTCTTATTCATTCATAATATATCAACTATAGCTTACACTTAAAATAATTAATTCTGGCGTAGTTCATACTGCATGTAAAAATATGTCCAAATCATTTTTAATTATTCATCATTCCATAGCGCAGATTAGTGCTAACATTTTGTTAATTTTGCGTTATTTGGTATTTTGCGTTATTTGGTATTATTCATCATTCCATAGTGCAAATATGCCTGACTTTATACTGTTACCGTGTAAATTAAGTGTGTACTGACTTTACTTTCTTTCCTATATATCTGCAGGAGCTGCTTGTGCATTGAACTTGATTTTTTTGCTTTGTTGTAGTTCTGAAGTGCGTCCTCCAACCGAGGTAACTCCTGTCTTTCTATTTTTAACTTATTTCTTGTTTGACGTTATACTATCTTGTGCTGTCTATGATATTATTATGATGTTTTTCAAGAAGGCGAATATTATATAGATCTGCCTGATCTAGCAGTTAATCCACCTTCTTCTAATCGTCAAGTTGGAAATACATACAAATGAAAAATCGAAGATTGCCGAATTTAATTCCTTTTTCTTCTCATTATAATGCATTGCGAAGAGGATTACATGCAAATTTGAAATAGAAAAATAGAAGGTTTACTGTCGCTGAATGTCAATGCATCAGTGTGCATCTGTAGTAACTGCGGCCTTAATTGGTTTGGTATTAGCATTTAGTATTGCTGATATCATGGGGAGAACTGAAGACCTGAACTAATGGTCACTTCAGTGACATATTTCATTGCAGCTCTTGTGACAGCTTTTGCTCCTAGTTTTCCTCTTATCGTGATTGGGTGGTTATTATTTGGTGTAGGAACTGCGCAGGCTATGCATGCAACTCCAATGTATATAGAAAAAAATGCCGCAGCCTAAATAAGAGGCACACTAATAACCTTAAACAAGTTTTTCCCAGTTAACCGTAGATAATTTTGTAGTTATAGTTAGATTCAAATTCAGATGTTCCTTAATCCTTATAGTGTTGATTCCTGCACATTTCAATTCAGTATAGTTCCTTTAAATTCTGCAAAATTTAGCTTAGTTTTGTTATGGTTTGTTATTTCAAATTCTTGTTATGTTTGTGCATGTGTTCATCTGTCAATTCATGTAAATTCTTGTTATGTTTGTTTAAAGGACTAATAACAAAAACCCCAATTTATTTATTGACGAGCGTTATGTGGTTTGTATTAATTTGATACGAAAACCACAAAACACATTCACACAAAGTAGAGATCAAAGTTGACTAAATTTTTCACATATATCTGCCATTTGATATCATTAGGATAAATGATAAATATTTTGTAGCCTCAAGATTCATACGAATAACAATTACAACCCAGAATGAATGACATCCTCGGTCTGTCGTTGTGCAGTTCGAATATAGTAATAGTAAAAATGACACCCAATATTTACATTCGTAAATCCAATAATAATCAGAATGTTAAATGGAAAAATAAAAAGAGTAATATCCAACAGTAGAAGAAAAATAAAAGATCTGAGAACTATTTGATCTGAAAGTGATAAATCTAACTAAATTACAAATCTACTTAAAGAAGGGGAAATCTGAATACAAACATTTCTTACTTCGATTTCTTTTGCACACGTTCGACTACTTACTCTTCGTATTGCATCTCAGATTCTTCTCTATTTTTATGTTGAAGTGGATGGTGTAATTTAGGATTCCACAAAATTTTGAGGATGAGAGGCGCATGACTGGAGCGTAACATGGTGAGTGGGAGTAACGGGGGATGTTGATTCAGGTGCCTTTCTACCCCACATACATATGAATTATATTAGCAATAACATGGAAGTTGTTGAGTTTAATGGTTGAAAACTGTTAATGTTCCTTGGATGATGTTATGTCTGGAAATGAACACTCTGTTTTTCCGAACTTTACACATTAACAATACCTCACCTAGATAATTTTAACCCCTGTCATCAACCCGGAACTTGTACATCGGTCAGTCAGTCAAGTATGCGACACAATTAATCTTGGTGTATAGGGGGAAACCATTAAGAAGTAGTAAAATAGAACACAAGATTTGATGCAATAAATCTTGTTCGTTGGATTTTTTTTTTCTTTGCATAAAAGGTGAAAATCAGGATAAGTTCTAACCATCAAGATTATGTTATATCTTTTGTCTAAATATAATTTTCCATATATATTGGTGCATCATGATCCTGTCACCACATAATTTAGTCAAACAACACAGAGTTTTAATAAGCGCTTTGGAAACATAAGTAGTCTCAGTATCATGTAAAGAAATTCATTCCTGATAATGAAGTAGCAGTGAATCCAAATGAGATTAAAAAAAGCATTTGATTATAATCTATGGACCACCCTAATTATATAAAAATCAATGGACTTTTCAAGTTGCATGATTCTTCTTCAGTGGGTTTATTGAAATATCCACTTATATCTTCGTTCTTTGATTAGTATGAAGTTAGTGGACACCTTGGCACATTTCATGTTATGATCATGGAAATGCAGATTCTACTGCATAGATACCCTGGCATAGCTTTAATGCAATTAAATGGATGACACAAGGAATACTAGCTGTATATTTCTACTCGGTAGCCCTTTTTCTTGATAAAAGATACCTTTTTATGGGGGTAATTACGGCTCAGTTTCGCTGAGCGTTACGCTCAGCTGAAACTAAGCCTTACGCTCAGTTTCGCTGAGCGTAAGGCTCAGCTGAAACTGAGCCTTACAAGGCTCAGTTTCGCTGAGCGTTAAGCTCAGCTGAAACTAACACAGTTTCGCTGAGCATTACGCTCAGTTTCGCTAAGCGTAAGGCTCAGCTGAAACTGAGCCTTACAAGGCTCAGTTTCAGCTGAGCCTTACGCTCAGCTGAAACTGACATGGACTAACATCTTATTTATTTGTGGAGACTTATTTAAAGTATGTATTGCTGTTGTGGAGACTTAGTTATTTGATCAATACTTATTTATTGGAGATGTAGAGACTAACATGGACAGTGCTTGCATGAATACTTATTTATTTGATCAATACACAATCGGCTGATGTTTGTTATTTTAATTTCTTTTCAGGCTTTAGAACAAGCATGAGTTGTATAGGCTCGACAACTGCAGTTTTGTTGTCTTTTGTCTTAGAGCAAGAACTGTGAACATTATGCTTTGTACATATTGTGTTATGTGGTTTGTATTAACTGAAGTTATGGTTTATGTATTAATCGAATTATGCTTAGCATATCTTCTTCATATACTGTTATATGGTTGTAGCGTATCTTCTTTATTGTGCGTGTATATATATATATATATATATATATATATATATATATATATATATCAATGGGTGCAGTGTTTTTGTATATTGCATTTATGATATACCGGTTTTGATACGGTTAAAAGCCGTATCTAATTTATTGTTATCATTGTAGGAATGAGGCATTAAACACGGTTTTAAACTGTATCAGTATACCAGTTTAATACGGTTTTAAGCCGTATCCATATACCAATTTGATACGGCTTGAAACCGTATCTATTTATGAATTTGACGGTGCCAGCAAACCAATTGGACAGTGCCCTCATGCTACTTTGATACGGTTTTAAGCCATATCAATTGATGAATATGATAAGGCTTAAAACCGTATCATATGCATGAATTGATACGGCTTTAAACCGTATCATATTCATAAATTGGTACGGGTAAAAACCGTATCAAATTATCAATTTGATACGGTTTTTACCCGTACCAATTTATGAATATGATACGGTTTAAAGCCGTATCAAAGCAACAGAGACGCCATTTTTTGATACGGTCCAGAGCACTGCCAAATCGATTTTGATACGGCCATAAGCACTGCCAAATTGGCATTTTTGGTGTAGTGAAAGCTTTGTATGGGCGACCATTCAAATCGCCAACTTGTTGGTGGGAAACTATCGATAAGGATTTACTCGGACCAAATCTTATTCGTGAGTCCACAGAGATTATCGCTTTAATTCGACAGAGAATAAAGGCTACTCAAATATTGAGGTCTACATCTACCCAAAAAAAAAAACTCAACAATCATAAAACTGGCAGCTTGCTTTTAGTTCTTTTGCAATCTCCTTAGCTCCTCCTCTTCGTTCTCTGTTTCCCCTAATCTCCCGATTCCCTTGCATTTTTTGTCTCTAGGCTAGCCTCTTCAGCTAGTGTCAACCCTAATTTCTAGGGTTATTGTAACACCCAGTGTCCGTTAGTGTCACTCACAAAGGGAGTGCACTAAGTTCTGTGGAGCATTTAGGGTAAAAGATGCAGATAAATTACAAGACAGACAGAAATTAAACATCAGAAAATAAAACTTTGCTTTATTGATAAAATAGTTTGTACAATGGTTTCTTTACAATATCAGAGTATCATCTGTCTTACAAAATAAAGAAGCATAAAAAACAACATTTATATTCCCCGATTTTAGCAAGAGCCAGCCATAGCATCTGAAAAGAGAATCCAAGCAAACTTCGACAAATCTTCAAGCTGGGAAAGAGTGGCAGTCCAACTTAACCTGAGCTAAACTATTCCCTCCTTTACTACCTGGGGGGGGGGGGGGAACGGAAGAAAAGAAGACGAAAGAAAAACAGAGTCAGACATAAATCCTGAGTAAGTTCAGTAACTACTAGCATGTGAACATGGAAAAACAAAACGACATGAATTAACTGAATACAAGATTACACCATGACGATAGGGTCAACAAGATTAGACAAGGTAGTCACAAGATATGCTAAGATAAACTGGATACGCTCTAATACTTTCGCCGCTTCGCTATTTCCTTGTTATACTGGTTTCTATATCTCTGCGCCACCTAACTAGTGTTCCAACTAGTAACGATAACGTGATCCCAACTCCTGTAGTTTCCATTGCCTTCAGGCATACATTTATTATTTATTACCTAGATCTAATCTAGGGTTTTCTATCAAGTGCTTTCTAGATTTAACTAGAGTTTTACGCTATCTGCTGAACGCTTTTCGAGTTCAGGGTTTATGCCACCTAGTCCAACTAGGGATTACGCTACCTGACGAACGACGCCCCCAAGTCTAGGACACACTACCTAGAGTGGTATATGTTCCTAGGCTTCCCCACGCATGTATCACGAATCGTTATCGCTTGTCTAGATGCACATGTCCTGTAATGTGCGGTCTGAGTCCTGTGACAGGGCAAATCAAGGAATACAGAACTCGGTCGGGAGCTTTCAGATATCTGCCGATGCAGATGCTAAGGTCTGTTTTTATTCCAGTGGCTATGGTCCCACTTGACCCCTCCCTTAACTAATGAAAGGCACACCTTGTAAAATGAGAACTATACGCTGGCCCCCGGTACCCCACTATCCTATGGCCATCCGCAACCATAACTAGATAGCAAGTATATGGTCTTTTGGAGTTCTCCGCCTTTCCTCTTCACGTATCTCGATTGACTCAAGATGGATGGTAGACGACGAGTCGCTATCACAGGGCTACCGTTTGCTCGCCGAATCACGCCGGTCCATCCTAGTCTTTAGGTTGCCATGTATTGCAACCAAGGCATACTCCTGGTTCTTCTACGCAGACCTTAACCTCTGTGGGCCCAGGCGGATCATCTGCAGCCTCACAGAGGGATACCAAGAGTACCCTCACGTCCCCTCGAAGCCTCGGGCTTCGTAACCCAATTCGTTGGAGCCTTCTTTTTAATCAGACGGACGTTCGCTCCTCCTCGTGTTATACTAATAATTACTACTTAGTTTTGTCAACTAAGGTTTACCACTTAGTTTCCAGAATCGTTGTTTTCTTAACTAAGGTTTACTACATAGTTCTCTTTCCCGTCAATTTGGATTGGTTAAGTGTCATTAGTCACTTCAAGCTAACTTAACCCCCTTCGTTTATCCTGTTAAACTGGTTAAGTGTTATCAGTAATTCATGTTGACTTAACCCGACCACAAACCAAGTTATATTGGTCTTAACCCTACCCATTATCCTGCATTGGTTAAGTGTTCAAGTTTACTTAACCCTACGGTCTAGCCCAGCTAACATATCAAATTGGCTAAGTGTATTAACTTTACTTAACCCCACCTTCTTAGTCTAGTTAACATGTTAATTTGGCTAAGTGTTTTCTTAGTTACTTAACCCCTACAAATCTTGTCTTGCTACCTTAAGTTTGGTTAAGTGTCTCTATGGACTTAGCCCTCCCATCCTAGCTTAACTGTGTTGAGTTGGTTAAGTGTTCCTATGGACTTAACCCTCTCATTCTAGCTCAACTGTATTAAGTGTCAGTCTGAACCTATCCCCACCCATCAGTTTAGTTATCATGTTGAACTGGTTAAGTGTCTTAGTTAACTTAACCCTACCATTCTTGTTCTAGCTTTAACTAAATAGATTAAAGCCGCAACCACTCACATTAGACAGATATTGTTGCGAATACTGGATGTGCTGGTTGGTTCCGGGCAGGTTTACATCGCAACTCAGTCTAACCTCGGGTTAGGCATATTCGTGTTTTCTAAGTTCAAAGGGTTTTGATTAATTTTCAAATCAGATTTTGAAAGTAACCATCCCGTACGTCGGATCAGTTAGGGATAGCCAGGGAGAGTAGGAAACTTGTATTTTCCAAACCCAAGCCTAGACACTATCCTCTCTGTCACCCTAGTACTTTCTGGTGTTTCATTAAAAGAGATGTCGTTAATAAATCTTTAATTTGTCTAAATTTACCTTTCTCATTTAGGACAAATTCTATAAGTAAATTATTCCTAATTTACTTATTTCCCAATTACTCTTTTAATGTAATCTGTCTACATTTATTTCTATGGCCCATTTTCCCCTCTATATCATATTTATGCTTTTTGGTATGTAAACTATACCAAATTAAGTGTCACTAACCATGATTTTGCTAAACCTGACAGTTATTCCCAATTATGGCCAATTTTACATTTATGCCAATATACTTACCGTGCCAAATTAGCTAATCCAATTCTGATTCAACATTCTAATTCATGTCAAACTAGACTTATTACTCTAGTTCACTATTCATGTAAATGCTAGATTTATACGTCAATACCAGGTTCAAATTACACATCTTATAGTTTATGTCAAATTTATCCAATTTGCATTCCTATGAACATGCCATAATACATGTTCCCAATTTATGCCAATTTTCAAGTTAAACTACGTTTTTAGTAAATTTCATGTTTTGCCCAAACCGCATTCCCATCGTTCGTATAATCGTGATTCAGTCTAGATTATAAATAAAGCTAGGTTCGTAGAAAATAGGGAATGAACCAAAGATGTTATGCAACAGATAGACATACTAACTGGCATAAAGGGGGTTGAACAACGACGTCGGTTCAAGAACATGGGTAGACCTAACTTAATAGGTAAATTCCCAAGGTCTAAAACCAAAGAAAACCAAGAATAGACAGAATAGAGACGTAGGTTCAAGAACATGGGTAGACCTAACTTAATAGGTAAATTCCCAAGGTCTAAAACCAACGAAAACCAAGGATAGACAGAATAGAAAGATCAGGTTTAGACCCAATTTCACAGCAACACTTTCCTAGTCAGAAATCATAGGTGTTTAGTCACAGTTGTCCTTGTTATGTCATAGGCAATAGTTTATGTTTCCAAATCAAAAGCATAAGCTTAGTCAAGGAAATTCTCATAGTCACAGTCACAGTCATAGGCAATGTCCATAGTCATAGGCAATGTTCATAGTCATAGGCAACGTTCATAGTCATAGGCAACGTTCATAGTCAAAGAGGCATATGGTTCTAAGGTCCATAGTTTCATAGTCACAGTCTTATTTGTCCTTGAATCATAACAGTTCTTGATTAGGTCCAAGAATATAGGCACTGATTCGAATAGAGAGAGAGAGAGAGATTTGGCATATTCTTTTATTCCGTTAATTTCATGTCACGAACAAAGAAAAACGTTCAAATCTAAAAATAACTGACATACAGGGATTTAGATTTGAAAAGAAAGATGGCGTTGCTATGATTCGTGCGACGTTAGCCTTTGATCCTTATCTTGAAGCTTTAATCTTGATTCGAATCTCTTCTTGAAAGTCTTTGAGCAGCATCTCCTCGTCTTGATTTATTTTATATATATTATTTTATTTATTATTTATTTTAAGTGGAGGAGAAGAAGCCATGTTTACTCAGAATCTTTGCAGCATAAGGGTAGAGAAGAATTGTGAATAGAGGAGGAGACTAGTGCTGTTTATATAGTTGCTCAAGACCTTATCGTACACGCAGCGCTGAGTCAGCATTGAACCTAGTTAAGAAAATAGTCTAGGTTCGCAGATGAATCTAGCCAAATCTTATCGTACATGCAGTGCTAAGTCAGCATTGGGTCCCACAAGCTGTTTTGGCGCAGAAATTTGAATTTCGAATGTTTGAATTGTTTTGGCGTAGAAATTTGATTTTCGAACTTTTGAATTTCTGGAATTTATTTAACTGTTTTATTCACATGAAATATTCTTATATGTATACAATTCCTTTAACGACCATTTTACGCGTATATATATATACGCACAACTTTCATTTTATTTTCAAAATTCAAACGATGTTGCACCGTTATTTAATTCTTGCCATATTTCATTTACTATAGCCTTATCTTAAATTTTATCTTTCGTATAAATATATTTCTGCATATATATATATATATATATATATATATATATATATTCTCATGTATATACATATATTTTCTTTATTTCCTTATAAGTACGTTCTTATCCTTTCAAATTTTGAATTTGTATATGTACATATATTTGCATGTTCAGTTGGCCCTCTTTAAAACAGAGATAAAAATTATGCTGTCGCCGAGGTTCGAACCCCCGACCTCCATGTTACAAATCCAATGCCTTAACCAACTGAGCTACAAAGTCTTTTGTTAATAAGTCTTAGAAAAATGATAATTATTGTTCTTTCCTTACTTCTCTTTTTCATGTTAGTTACAATACTTAAATTAAACCAATGCATGAATCTTTTTCTTTTAATGTTAATGCATTATGTTTGCAAATCAGTGCATGCAACATATTTACATCGCATGCAACCAATCCTTTCTTTCTTTCATATATTAATTAATTTTCATTATACATCACCATATTAATCCTATCTGTGGATAAATATACATTTTTAATTACATTAAAAATACGGGGTGTTACATTCTCCCACCCTTAAAGGATTTCGTCCCCGAAATCTTCAAGTTAGGAAGAATGTGTCCTACCATCCAATCACCCATCTACTCAACCATTCACTCACAGGCATTCATTGTCCTTAAAAGATTTCTAATGCTTTCATGTTTATATGCATAGTGGGTGTATGTCTTTATCTAATGCAAAATCAGGCGGTCTACTGATTCAGTTGACCTCCTTAATGTGAATCATGTCAGTGCCATGCGTCCAATCATGTATGCAAGCATCCCTAGTTATGTAAATACTACATGCGTGCACAGCCATTCGTCCATATGCATCATCCATATGATCACATATCAAGTTCAACTTACAAACAAATACATATCTGTAAATGCAAGATGAAAGCGTCCGAACTTGGTTTAGTGCCTAATACGTATGCATATGCATCCACGAGCAACCATTAGAAACCACTTGCAACCACCAACCATAACATGTTTCAAACACATGTTTACATCCATTGGCTTCTACCTAAGGATCGAAGATACGACCTAGGTGATATACTTCGGAAAGAGAGAAACAATTATGCGTAAAGCTCCTACACAAAGAAATCAAGGATGCACCCTTAAGAAAAAGGTTATGACGCTAGTATCTAGCCTTCTTGAGCTTTACTCCACTGTATTTTAACTAATTTAACTTCATGATTGTGAAGTTTCTGACCTCCAATTCCAAAATAAACAGATGTCAATCACGGTACCAAGTATATGTACTAAGATGATTAGAGGTCTCCCTCTTATCCGCCATGCCATAACTATAGAGGTCGAAAGGTTACTATGTGCTTTTTAGAGTACCTGCCACAACTATTCCTCTCTCACGCAAACCATCCTAGTCGAACTCGACATTCCTCAAGTACAAGCCCCAAAGGCCTAAACCAATATCAGACAAACACCCAAGGAATATCTCCTCCGAATTTAGACGATCCTCATGAGATGATATAAGCAAACTCGATAGCTATCCTCAAATCCCTACTAACCAAAAATAAACTGGTCGAACCACCAAATGGGATTTGAGACTCTAGTGGGATCTTTCTACTATACAAGTACTATGGTGCAGAGACTCAACTGTGGAAGTGGATATGGACAAATGCGAAGCGCTAAAACCAAAGGAAATAGTACGAACAACAAAACTAGACTCTTCCAACAGAACTTTACTACCTTTCTCCTAGGTACGCTTAGAGGTGAAAGTATGTACTTGCCCTTCTAAAAATCTTGTTCCTCGTTCTTGCCCTTGTCCTTAATTATATGCCCTATTATACCCTAGTAAAGATACTTCCTCTTGTCTTAGGTTTTATAATTCCTCATCCTTGGGTTATGCTCCTTAGCCAAACTCCTCATCCTCTTCCGTGTGTAATCATGTTGACAAATCTCTCGAAAGATGCCTCCATCGTACAGAATCCCCTACAAATCTTGAAAGAAAACTGGCCGCAGGTGAAACTACTACGGCTATAGATGGAAGTCGGGCACTACTTTGCCCTTCGATGAGGTTACCTCCTAGAAAGCCAGGAGCCCCAGAGACTCAAGAAAGAAGGAAACGAGGACTCAAACAGAAAATCAAAAGATAGTGCTTATGGCTTTGGGGAATATGCCTTTTAAAACAAAACTTTTCTTTTGAAAATTCTTCTTTAAAAACTGTTTTGAAAAATAATTTTTCAAATCTTTATCTGATCTGGTAACCTTCAGCTCTGATACCACGTGTAACACCCCACGTTCGTTAGTGTCACTCACAAAGGGAATGCACTAAGTTCTGTGGAGCATTAAGGGTAAAAGATGTAGATAAATTACAAGACAGACGGAAATTAAACAGCGGAAAATAAAACTTTGCTTTATTGATAAAATAGTTTGTACAATGGTTTCTTTACAATATCAGAGTATCATCTGTCTTACAAAATAAAGAAGCATAAAAAAAACAGCATTTATATTCCCCGATTTTAGCAAGAGCCAGCCATAGCATCTGAAAAGAGAATCCAAGCAAACTTCGACAAATCTTCAAGCTGGGAAAGAGTGGCAGTCCAACTTAACCTGAGCTAAACTATTCCCTCCTTTACTACCTGGGGGGGGGGGGGAACGGAAGAAAAGAAGACGAAAGAAAAACAGAGTCAGACATAAAGCCTGAGTAAGTTCAGTAACTTCTAGCATGTGAACATGGAAAAACAAAACGACATGAATTAACTGAATACAAGATTACACCATGACGATAGGGTCAACAAAATTAGACAAGGTAGTCACAAGATATGCTAAGATAAACTGGATACGCTCTAATACTTTCGCCGCTTCGCTATTTCCTTGTTATACTGGTTTCTATATCTCTGCGCCACCTAACTAGTGTTCCAACTAGTAACGATAACGTGATCCCAACTCCTGTAGTTTCCATTGCCTTCAGGCATACATTTATTATTTATTACCTAGATCTAATCTAGGGTTTTCTATCAAGTGCTTTCTAGATTTAACTAGAGTTTTACGCTATCTGCTGAACGCTTTTCGAGTTCAGGGTTTATGCCACCTAGTCCAACTAGGGATTACGCTACCTGACGAACGACGCCCCCAAGTCTAGGACACACTACCTAGAGTGGTATATGTTCCTAGGCTTCCCCACGCATGTATCACGAATCGTTATCGCTTGTCTAGATGCACATGTCCTGTAATGTGCGGTCTGAGTCCTGTGACAGGGCAAATCAAGGAATACAGAACTCGGTCGGGAGCTTTCAGATATCTGCTGATGCAGATGCTAAGGTCTGTTTTTATTCCAGTGGCTATGGTCCCACTTGACCCCTCCCTCAACTAATGAAAGGCACACCTTGTAAAATGAGAACTATACGCCGGCCCCCGGTACCCCACTATCTTATGGCCATCCGCAACCATAACTAGATAGCAAGTATATGGTCTTTTGGAGTTCTCCGCCTTTCCTCTTCATGTATCTCGATTGACTCAAGATGGATGGTAGACGACGAGTCGCTATCACAGGGCTACCGTTTGCTCGCTGAATCACGCCGGTCCATCCTAGTCTTTAGGTTGCCATGTATTGCAACCAAGGCATACTCCTGGTTCTTCTACGCAGACCTTAACCTCTGTGGGCCCAGGCGGATCATCTGTAGCCTCACAGAGGGATACCAAGAGTACCCTCACGTCCCCTCGAAGCCTCGGGCTTCGTAACCCAATTCGTTGGAGCCTTCTTTTTAATCAGACGGACGTTCGCTCCTCCTCGTGTTATACTAAGAATTACTACTTAGTTTTGTCAACTAAGGTTTACCACTTAGTTTCCAGAATCGTTGTTTTCTTAACTAAGGTTTACTACTTAGTTCTCTTTCCCGTCAATTTGGATTGGTTAAGTGTCATTAGTCACTTCAAGCTAACTTAACCCCCTTCATTTATCCTGTTAAACTGGTTAAGTGTTATCAGTAATTCATGTTGACTTAACCCGACCACAAACCAAGTTATATTGGTCTTAACCCTACCCATTATCCTGCATTGGTTAAGTGTTCAAATTTACTTAACCCTACGGTCTAGCCCAGCTAACATATCAAATTGGCTAAGTGTATTAACTTTACTTAACCCCACCTTCTTAGTCTAGTTAACATGTTAATTTGGCTAAGTGTTTTCTTAGTTACTTAACCCCTACAAATCTTGTCTTGCTACCTTAAGTTTGGTTAAGTGTCTCTATGGACTTAGCCCTCCCATCCTAGCTTAACTGTGTTGAGTTGGTTAAGTGTTCCTATGGACTTAACCCTCTCATTCTAGCTCAACTGTATTAAGTGTCAGTCTGAACCTATCCCCACCCATCAGTTTAGTTATCATGTTGAACTGGTTAAGTGTCTTAGTTAACTTAACCCTACCATTCTTGTTCTAGCTTTAACTAAATAGATTAAAGCCGCAACCACTCACATTAGACAGATATTGTTGCGAATACTGGATGTGCTGGTTGGTTCCGGGCAGGTTTACATCGCAACTCAGTCTAACCTCGGGTTAGGCATATTCGTGTTTTCTAAGTTCAAAGGGTTTTGATTAATTTTCAAATTAGGTTTTGAAAGTAACCATCCCGTCCGTCGTATCAGTTAGGGATAGCCAGGGAGAGCAGGAAACTTGTATTTTCCAAACCCAAGCCTAGACACTATCCTCTCTGTCACCCTAGAACTTTCTGGTGTTTCATTAAAAGAGATGTCGTTAATAAATCTTTAATTTGTCTAAATTTACCTTTCTCATTTAGGACAAATTCTATAAGTAAATTATTCCTAATTTACTTATTTCCCAATTACTCTTTTAATGTAATCTGTCTACATTTATTTCTATGGCCCATTTTCCCCTCTATATCATATTTATGCTTTTTGGTATGTAAACTATACCAAATTAAGTGTCACTAACCCTGATTTTGCTAAACCTGACAGTTATTCCAATTATGGCCAATTTCACATTTATGCCAATATACTTACCGTGCCAAATTAGCTAATCCAATTCCGATTCAACATTCTAATTCACGTCAAACTAGACTTATTACTCTAGTTCACTATTCATGTAAATGCTAGATTTACACGTCAATACTAGGTTCAAATTACACATCTTATAATTTATGTCAAATTTATCCAATTTGCATTCCTATGAACATGCCATAATACATGTTCCCAATTTATGCCAATTTTCAAGTTAAACTACGTTTTTAGTAAATTTCATGTTTTGCCCAAACCGCATTCCCATCGTTCGTATAATCGTGATTCAGTCTAGATTATAAATAAAGCTAGGTTCGTAGAAAATAGGGAATGAATCAAAGATGCTATGCAACAGATAGACATACTAACTGGCATAAAGGGGGTTGAACAACGACGTCGGTTCAAGAACATGGGTAGACCTAACTTAATAGGTAAATTCCCAAGGTCTAAAACCAAAGAAAACCAAGAATAGACAGAATAGAGACGTAGGTTCAAGAACATGGGTAGACCTAACTTAATAGGTAAATTCCCAAGGTCTAAAATCAACGAAAACCAAGGATAGACAGAATAGAAAGATCAGGTTTAGACCCAATTTCACAGCAACATTTTCCTAGTTAGAAATCATAGGTGTTTAGTCACAGTTGTCCTTGTTATGTCATAGGCAATAGTTTATGTTTCCAAATCAAAAGCATAAGCTTAGTCAAGGAAATAATTCTCATAGTCACAGTCACAGTCATAGGCAATGTCCATAGTCATAGGCAATGTTCATAGTCATAGGCAACGTTCATAGTCATAGGCAACGTTCATAGTCAAAGAGGCATATGGTTCTAAGGTCCATAGTTTCATAGTCACAGTCTTATTTTTCCTTGAATCATAACAGTTCTTGATTAGTTCCAAGAATATAGGCACTGATTCGAATAGAGAGAGAGAGAGATTTGGCATATTCTTTTATTCCTTTAATTTCATGTCACGAACAAAGAAAAACGTTCAAATCTAAAAATAACTGACTTACAGAGATTTAGATTTGAAAAGAAAGATGGCGTTGCTATGATTCGTGCGACGTTAGCCTTTGATCCTTATCTTGAAGCTTTAATCTTGATTCGAATCTCTTCTTGAAAGTCTTTGAGCAGCATCTCCTCGTCTTGATTTATTTTGTATATATTATTTTATTTATTATTTATTTTAAGTGGAGGAGAAGAAGCCATGTTTACTCAGAATCTTTGCAGCATAAGGGTAGAGAAGAATTGTGAATAGAGGAGGAGACTAGTGTTGTTTGTATAGTTGCTCAAGACCTTAAGGTACACGCAGCGCTGAGTCAGCATTGAACCTAGTTAAGAAAATAGTCTAGGTTCGCAGATGAATCTAGCCAAATCTTATCGTACATGCAGTGCTAAGTCAGCATTGGGTCCCACAAGCTGTTTTGGCGCAGAAATTTGAATTTTGAATGTTTGAATTGTTTTGGCGTAGAAATTTGATTTTCGAACTTTTGAATTTCTGGAATTTATTTAACTGTTTTATTCACATGAAATATTCTTATATGTATACAATTCCTTTAACGACCATTTTACGCGTATATATATATACGCACAACTTTCATTTTATTTTCAAAATTCAAACGATGTTGCACCGTTATTTAATTCTTGCCATATTTCATTTACTATAGCCTTATCTTAAATTTTATCTTTCGTATACGTATATTTCTGCATATATATATATATATATATATATATATATTCTCATGTATATACATATATTTTCTTTATTTCCTTATATGTACGTTCTTATCCTTTCAAATTTTTAATTTGTATATGTACATATATTTGCATGTTCAGTTGGCCCTCTTTAAAACGGAGATAAAAATTATGCTGTCGCCGGGGTTTGAACCCCCGACCTCCATGTTACAAATCCAATGCCTTAACCAACTGAGCTACAAAGTATTTTGTTAATAAGTCCTAGAAAAATGATAATTATTGTTCTTTCCTTACTTCTCTTTTTCATGTTAGTTACAATACTTAAATTAAACCAATGCATGAATCTTTTTCTTTTAATGTTAATGCATTATGTTTGCAAATCAGTGCATGTAACATATTTACATCGCATGCAACCAATCCTTTCTTTCTTTCATATATTAATTAATTTTCATTATACATCATCATATTAATCCTATCTGTGGATAAATATACATTTTTAATTACATTAAAAATACGGGTGTTACAGTTACGGCTATGGCCGTTTGGGATGGTGATTTCATTCTTAAAGGATCCTTTTCAGGGCGTCGTCCTCCACTTGAAGCTATCTATGCTTCATTGGAATCGATGTCAATTGGGTCCTTTAGCGTGGCTGCTTCGTGTTCTTATTCTCTATTTGTCAACGTGCCAAATCTGGGGGCCTTTTCGGCTTTTGCTAGACATCGTTTCATTCTTATGGATGGTTATTTCATGGAATTAGTTCTTTGGTACACTGGAACTTTGGCTTCACTACCGTCATTGGCTGGCCAGAATCTGACTTTGGAGAGATCAGAGACTGTGCTTCCTGTTACACGCAGAAAAGTCAAGGAGGATTTAATCACTTCTTTTGCACCTGGTCTACGTTTCAGGTCCACTAAAGCTTCTCCGGTCTTGTGTGTTTCTGAATTTCTTGTTGGATCTATGAATTATGGCGGTATCTTTGGCCGTCATTTCTATGATGTGTATGACGTGGTGCCTTTGGGTGGTGAGGATTTGACCACCTCACTGCCTATATCCACCGTAGTTTCATCTTCGGCTATCTGCCATAGCTGTATACAGACGAGTTTGGGTAGCGAAGGGACAACCTCGAGCTCTCGTCTACGTCGACGATCTCACAATACTCATTGGCAATCGAGAAAGACTTGTTTGGCACCCCAAGCTCTCAATACTTTGTCTTTTACAGCGTTGGATAACAGTTCGTGCATAACCAGTTTGCAGCAGGATTTCATTAGATTTGTGGCAGAGGATTTCATCTCCTATACTACAAAGGCTAGTGTTGTTGATAGTGGTTTGGAGTGTGTTTGTATGGCTTCTATCTCTTGTGGCTATGTAGTAGCCGAGCCTGCATTAGATTCTTCAAGGCACTCACAACATACAGACGTTGATGCAGGTTTCCTGTTTGGGGTAGAAGCGGAAGTTGTTGGCTGTAACAGCGATGTGCAACTTTGCTACGATTTTTTCCTGTCCGCCGGATTTGATGGAGGTGGCGTCTTAGGCGCTGAAGAGATTTTATATGTAGAGGCCTTATCAGGTATTGCTACTGGAAATTTTTCATTGCTAGATTGATGGTCTCTTTAGTATAGTTGGCAGGTAATTTCTCCCCCTGTGTCTTGTTGCTTTATTAGTTTTTCTGCTGAGAGTGTTTTGCTCTCTTGGCTTTTGCATGGTGCTTGTCATGTTTCCTTGATCCATGTCACACGCCAGTGTGAGCTCACTGGCACAGTAATGCCTTCTGAGCTTGTGGTTGTGTCATGTCATGCGGGTGTTGCCTTGGTTGTGTGTGTTGCGGTTTTTTCAGTTGCCCTGGGTATGCTTTTCCTGTTCCTGCACGGATGTTATTCTGCATCTTTGTTTACCTCGTTTGTGTTGGACCTTTGTGCCTTTCCTAGATTGTTCTCTTGATTTGCCGTGGCATGGATATTTTATGGTGTCTTGCCAGTTGGTTTTGGTATATTTGTGTTCGGGTGGGATAGTACCCGGTTTTTTGCTGCAGGTCATGCTTCATGTGGGCTTTTTGATGGGTTTGTTTGGGGCTTTTCAATATGTGTAAGCTCTTTAGCTTCGACTGGTTTTATTGGGCTTTTTCTTTCTGGATGGACTCCGTGCTATTTTTTTCGGCCTTCGGGCATGTTTTCTTCTCTAGTCACTACGAGGTGTTCCCTGTATCATTAGTGACTTATCCGAGTTGGTCTTGGCTTTGTGTTTCTTTGATTGCCGTTGGCGGCTCCTCTGTGCTTTGGCTTCATGGGATGGGTGGCTTCTCTGTTGTAGGCGTATAATGGACACTGAGGTGGTCCACTATACAGATTACCAGTGAAGTGGCCTCCCATGTTTGACCTGGCCTTCAGCTGCCTTTTCATGCCCCTGTGCTCGAACTTTACCTATAGTTCGGTTCTATCAATTTGATGATAGATCGGCTTTGGTAAAGCTCACACAGCAATTGGTGTTGTCTCCGATGAGCAACTCTACACTTTCTTTTGCTTTTCTTGTCCCTTTGTTCCCGAGGTCTTCTCCTGTCTCGCCTTGTCGTTCTGTGTCTTCTACTTCTGTCCTATCTCCTTTTCTTAGTAAGGCTGAGATAGCGATCATTGGGATTCTCTTGTCATTATCAGGTTCCTGACCACTCGTCTGCTCACTCTTCCCGTCGTGGCCAACATGCAGTTCCTCGTACTCTCCGTACCATTCTTACACGCTCTGTAGAGGTGTTCGAGTAGATTGTAAGATATACTCGACATACTCTTTACCTTATTTGAGCTAGGCAGTGCGCTCGCTCCCCGTCGAGCTTCTCCTGCGTGTCTGTTTGCTTCTTTGGTTCTTCATTGGTCTTGATGGCGAATTCTTTTCTGGAACGTTTGGGGCATAGGAAACGATGTGTCGGTCACTAGAGTCAAACGCATTGTTAAGAAGCACTTTATCTGTTTGATTGTGCTCCTGGAACCACTGGTGGGACCGGACGCAATCTCCTCTTCCATTTTATCTCTTGGCCTTGGTGAAGCCTTAGCTAATGTTTCCGACAAGATTTGTATCATTTGGTCCAAAGGCATTGTCATTCGCCCTATCTTTGATTCGGATCAGCTGTTATCGGTGGCTTGTTCGTTTCCCTCGTTCTCTTCGTCCTTTCTGTTCTCAATGGTCTATGCTAAGTGTGATCGGATTGAGAGACAAACCCTGTGGGTTGATATTCTTTCTCTCTCTGACCTAGGATTTTCTGTGTCTGTCCTGGGTGACGATTTTAATGTTGTCGACAGCCAAGTAGAAAAGCGTGGAGGAAATGTTGTTAACCGCTTAGTAGTTGCAGATTTCAATGCTTTTATCATCAGCTCGGGTCTTTCTGATGTGTCTTTTGTTGGTTCGAGCTTCACTTGGGGTAATAACCAAGAAGGCCCCAACCGGATTCTATCTAAGCTTGACAGAATCTTCGCATCTGGAGGGTGGTTCAGCCTACCCTTCACGTTCACTATTTCCCATCTGCATCGTACCTTTTCCGGCCATGCACCTATTTTACTTAGCGGTACCCCCTTTCCCTTTCTAGGTCGTCCTTGTAACATCCCTCTTGAAAAGCTAACACAAAGATCTTTTAGCACAGTGGTTAGTGCGTGGTGTTGCTTTACGGGAGGTCGGGGATTCGAGACCCACGGTTGTCACATTTGGTATCAGAGCCAATACCCAGCCGGAATTGTTTGTGTAATGTTGTGGGTGTCAGTCGGTATGGTTATGCGGGTTGCATGCACAATGCCTAGGCTGTGAGTGATATGAGCCAACGAGGACGTTGGGCTCTTTAAAGGGGGGTAGTCTGTAACACCCCTCTTGAAAAGCTAACAAAAGATCTTTTATTACAGTGTTTAGTGTGTGGTGTTGCTTTACGGGAGGTCGGGGGGTTCGAGACCCACGGTTGTCACATTCCTCCTTCAGGTTCTAGAGTATGTAGCGGTCTCGCCATTCTTTCCGCGGGGTTGTAGAAGCTTCCTGGTATTCCCCTTTGAGTGGTCCACCTTGTGTGGTTTTCTCTAGTAAGCTGAAGCGTCTTAAGACTTACCTCAAGGCGTGGAATCTGCTTGTTTTCAAGAATATCTTCGACCGTGTTAGAGCGACTGAAGAAACTCTTGTTTGAGTAGAAGCGACTTTTGATGAGGAGACCAATGCTGCCAACAAGGAGGCTTGGGCTTTGGCCCAGCTTTCCTTCTCTTCGGAGCTTCATATCAAACATGACCATCTTCGTCAGAAAGCTAGGATCAAGTGGATTGTAGAAGGAAATACGAACTCCAGGTTTTTCCACTCGACTATTCGTAAGAAGAGTAGTCTTCTCACCATTCGCTAGATCCGCCGCCCTGATCTATCATTGGCTTCTACTCCGAATGAAGTCAAAGATACTATTCTATCCCATTTCAAATCCTTCTTTTCTTCTCCTTCGGTCTCCGCGACTGAACTGTCCCTTCTTTCTTTCATTCCTAGATTAATCCTCACATCAGACAGCTCTGACCTAGCTGCACCGCCTTCCTCGGAAGAAATACAAGCATAAGTATTTTCTCTAAGCAAGGACAGTGCAAGTGGGCTAGATGGTTTCAACGGTTTTTTTATAAGAGTGTGTGCCCTATCATTCAGGCGGACTTTTGTCTTGCCATTCAGTCCTTCTTCTCTGGTGGAGATCTCCCAGCGGGATGGACCTCCACTAGCTTGGCTCTTATCCCAAAAAACGATCGTCCTAGCCCCTATGGGGATTTCAGACCTATCAGCTTGTGTAACTTCTCTAACAAGGTCATATCTAAGGTTCTAACCTCTAGGCTAGCACCGTTTCTCGAGTGCCTTATATCTTCTTCGCAGGCTGGATTTGTAAAAGGACGTCTAATCATTGATAACGTCCTTTTAGCCCAGGAGATTATATCTCAAATTGATAAGAAGGCGAGAGGCTCTAATGTGGTTGTCAAGCATGATATGGCGAAGGCTTACGATCGCATGTCGTGGTTCTTCATCATCAAGGTGCTGAGGGATTTTGGGTTCTCGGAGCCCCTCATCAATGTTGTCTGGAGGCTTATCTCCAACTGCTGGTTTTCCATCCTCATCAACGGATCGGCCACCGGGTATTTCCGATCCAGGAGGGGTCTTTGGCTGTGAGACCCCCCTGTCCCCTTCCCTTTTTGTCATTGTTACTGAGGCTTTCGATCGAGGTCAGCACTCTCTAACATAGCCGGGAAAGTTCAGAATCCTGAGGGGTGGCCCTCTTATCCCATCCTTGCATTTCGCTGACGACATCATCATTTTCATGAATGGTAATCGTTGTTCTATCCGTAGCCTGCTGGGTCTTATTAGGCAGTATAAGAGTTGTTCAGGGCAACTCGTCAACTCGGCTAAAAGCTGCTTCATGCCCACAAAAGACCTGTCTTTGATTAGATCCTCCTTGATTGAGTCATCTACTGGCTTTAAGGTAGCCTCCCTCCCACTTCCTTACCTCGGTATTGTGTTATATCGAGGAAGGAAGCTCGACGCCATATTCGACCCCCTAACTGACAAAGTTAGGGGTAAGATTATTAGGTGGAATGCTTCCCTATTCTCTCAGGCTGGCAGACTAGTTCTCATTAAGTCTGTCCTTGATCCATGGGATCTCATATCTTTGCTGCTATGACTCCCACTGCTTCCTTCTTCCGCTCCTTCTGTTCCTTGGCTTCTTCATATTTCTGGGAAATTAAGGACAACACTTCGCGCCACCACTGGATTTCTTGGAACACCATTTGTTGTCCCAAAAGTGAGGGAGGTCTTGGCCTCGTAACCCTAAGGATATCTGTTTGGCCTTTGCTTCCAAGCTTTGAGCTTTGTTTGGAGCGAACATCTCCATTTGGGCGATGTTCCTCCACGCCAAGTACCGTTCGCTTGCGGGTACAAATTACACCGGTATCTCTTCCTACGCTAGTGAGACATGGAAACAAATGCAATATGTGAAGGCTTTAACGGATTCTCATGAAGGTAGTATCATTTGGGACGGCAGTCCCTTCTTGATCAAGGCGGTGTGGAATTCAGTGCGGGCGCCTGGTCCACATCTCCTTGTTTTCGGTTTAGTTTGGAATGTTCGTATTCCGCCGAAGGTTTCTCTATTTATGCGGAAAACTTTGCATGAGGGTTTACCAGTAGATGAGAACCTTTAGCAAATCGGCATTCATCTCGTGTCCAGATATAGGTGCTGCAACTGCTCTGAATCTGCTTTTCATTTGCTGTTCTCTGGTCCTTGTGCCAGGCTATCTGGAATTACTTCAGGAACCTGATGGGTTGCGAGGTAATGCCACTTTGATGGAAGATTTACTGAGATTCTGGTGGGAAGGCATCTCAAATAAATCTTTTCGGTCTATTCTACTTCGTCTGATTCCTTGTATTATCTACTGGTACATCTGGTGTTCCAAGAATAAGGTTGTTTTTAACGATGTGGCAATAGACCCTCCTACCATTATCCGGAGAGTTAGGAACGATGTGTTCCTTTCGTTCCATGGTAGACCTTTCAGGGGCATCCTTGGAGCTCACTCAAGAAGGTTGGCTGTTACCTTTGATGTTTTATTTGTAGCGGCCACTCCCAGGGCAGGAATTGGCTGATTTTTGGTTTTGAGCTTATGTTTACTGCTGCTTTTATCTCTTCCTCACTCTACCCTACCCCCTCCCCCGTACTTATATCGTTTGCTAGTTGTGCAGATCCTGGTTTTTAGGTTTCTGGTTTGGTCTTTTTGGATCTTGTTGGTGCTCAAGAGGAGGGATACTGGAGTAGATTCGACTGAGGTTATTGGTAGAGCGGAAGTCTCGTTGGTTTTCTATGGTTTTGCTACCCACGTTGGAGTTGCGGGAGCATGCAGATCATGGTTTACTTGGGTTCAGAGATGTCACTTTGCTTCCCCCAACCTTCGCCTGTAGCCTTTCTTGAAGGCCTTGTCCATTGTTCTAGCGCTACACATTTAGTTGAGGAGCTAGGGTCTCATCGCCGCTCTTTCATTGGCGAAGGCTACATCTGCCTTGTCCAAGGCTTTGCTTGGTGTTGTCATTAGATTGCCTTTTGGTTTTATCTTTTGTTGTTTTTCCTTACATTTTGTGTGTGCCCAGTTTTTGCATTTTGGAAACCGTTTTTGTGAGTCATTGGAGAATGGTTAGATTCTCCTTTTGTTATATTATTTATTTATTAAAAGAAAATGGCTACTCAAGACCTGTAAAAGTCGTATGCGGATAGGAGGAAGAGAGAATTGGAATTTGATATTAGAGATTTGGTATTTGTTAAGGTTTCTCCTCCCAAGAAGATATTTTGGTTTATGAAAACTAAGAAGTTAGCCTTAGCATTATTGGGCCTTTTCGGGTTTTGAATAGGATCAGAAAGATGGCTTACCGAGTGGAGCTTCCTTAGTGTTTATCGGGGTCCACAATATTTTCCATGTTTCTCGACTTTGCAAATTTCTTTGTGAATCAACCAACGGATTCGACCTTGACTATATTGGAAACATAGGAAGCTTCTAGTTGGAGTTTAGGATGCCCCATGCCACCGTAAAGATCGTGGAGCACGGAACCAAACAATTCCGCAACAAATATTTTTGACTTGTCTGAGTTCAGTAGGGATATAACCTTGTGGAGAGCACATAGAAAACTGAGGTGAAGATTAGACTTACTCATTCAGAGCTTTTCTTGGGTAATTTTCCCGAATTTCTCGTTTTTGGTTGCATTATAGTTTCTAGATTGGATGGTAGGATATGGATGTAACACAAATGCATCGTACACTCATATAGTATTAAATGCATATTATGATGTTTTACATACATATTGCATCAATTATAACACCTACACGCTAGGACCGATCTCAATATAACAAGTCTACTATTTTTAGTCAGTATGAGAAAATAATATAGGTGTACAACATGGTTGTTTAGAGCGAGTTTTGTTCTTCTCGCCTTCAAAAGATTTCAAGACGAAATCTCTAATAATGGAGGAAGGGAGAATGTAACTCCCTATAAAATATACTTAGACATAAATTAATTTAATTTAAAATAAACAATAATAATTAATAATATATTAAAAGGCAAACAGAATTTTTGGACAACTGGCAATTTGGCTATGAAAGTATTATAGTTACGTTTATGGCGAGATTCTGATCCATTTTCATATTTTATTTGCTAAAAATGGAGACTGTATGCAAAAGTTATTAATTAATTTGTATGTATATGTTAACGTACAAAGTTAGAATTTCAAATAAAAATATATACAAGATGGGAATATATTAAATTGGATAAGCATGAAAAGAACATTCTGTTTGTTTTCAAACTTATGTGTATATATTCACATAGAGCAAGGGAGAAGAAGAATATAATTAAAACAATAAATAAAGTGAATTAATTTACAAATGATCAAACAATAACGTTCTGGAGGAAATTCCTCTTGGGCTCGACCCTATAAGGGGGGTCGACCGCCCTCCTAGAGGGTGTCGACCGTCCTCCTAGGGGGTGTCGACCGCCCTTCCACAAGGAAGCCCAGTGAGGGTTGTTTTATGTGGGGACTTATTTATAATTTATATCAAATGGAAGGTTTAGATTTAATCAAACTAATCTAACGGTTCATACAAACGATGTCAACTATAAATAGACCCTTAAACCCTCATTCCAAACCCTACAACCATTTATCTCAACGCCTCCATAATGCGTTTCTTTTGTCTCTAATTCCATAAAGCTTAAAGGATTTATGTTTCTTCTATTTCTCCAAATCTATTCTATCTTCTCTATCTTATTCTCATAGATTTAAGATTAATCTAAAGTTAGATTTGTATGTATATATAAGATTCTAATGGTGATTCTTATATATATGTGTGTATATATGTGTGTGTGTATATATATTTGAAAGGATTGGAGTACACGTTCATTCTTGAAGGTCAATACAAATTCTGTTCTATTCAATCTTATTACTACTTTTACTAATTTCTTTGTGAGTGTAATCCATCTGAGTTACTATTTTGTAATTTCATATTTATAGATTTGGATTGTTGTGCCTTTGAGGATTTGGGATATACAAAAATAAAACATGATGAAACCCCTCAAATCCGCCATTTATTTTATTATTTGCAGAAATGATCAATCTAGTTGTATTTGTGGTCTTAGGTTGTTATAATAACAAAAGAAAAACATGATTCTTGATTTTCTGTATTTTTTGTACTCCTTTTGTTCTATTTTCATGTAAATTCATATGTTTGATTTTGGGGCAAAAGGTTAAGATTTGGATAACTTTGTAATTCTAATAGTTTTAAATCTCTAATTTTCAAAATGGATAATTTGAACGTATTATTACAATATATCTAAATATTATGCTTTTGCTTATAAACAAACATAAGAAAAAGAATCTATTCAAAATAGTAATTATAAACATATATATATATATATATATTTGATGTTATGTTTATCTTTTGTTGTTACAATAATCAAGTCAAAATCTAGGTTGCATGTTTATATGTTGATTGTGATTGTTTTTCCCATTTTATCGTCATATTTTAATACGTACATTTATGCTATACTTGAGGAAAATATAGGAAATGACTTGTACAACTTTAAAATTGGATAGGGATTGACATTTCAAAAATGTGGTAAGGGTGCTAATCTTATTCGCTTACTTTATGTCTATACATATATATAATGTAATCAACGTATATTTAGTATGTATTAACTGCTCAATAAATACGATTAAATTAGGAATAGAATTTGAATGTCCCCATAGGAATTTCTATGTTTGTATGTCTGTGAGTTAATGGTTTAATTAATATTAATGACACATAGACACGAGGTTAACCATTACTTATAGTAGAAGTCTGCCCAGAACCGACCGACATATCCAGTGTTGACAAGTGAATCTGGTTAGTGTGAGAGGTCTAGGTGTTATGAGCCATTATAATTTGTACACTATTGTGCGAGGTTAGGCCCAACTTGTTGTAGAAGCCTGTCCAGAATCGCTCGACAAATCCAACATCGAAAAGTGGTTGGCTTATTGTGAGTGTCTAGTGTGCATGTGCGTGTGTAGCGTGTAGAGTAGGCC
Source organism: Allium sativum (assembly GCA_030737875.1). Lineage (NCBI taxonomy): Eukaryota > Viridiplantae > Streptophyta > Magnoliopsida > Asparagales > Amaryllidaceae > Allium > Allium sativum. The sequence continues at coordinate 53,460,095 of CM060926.1, forward strand.
TACCTTGGGAAAAAGGTATTAAGTGGATGACCTATCTCTTGTTAAGTATTAAGTGGTTAGGACTAGGTTCACTTCTTAATTCAGAACCTAAGTCATTGGTCCCGCCCTTTGGGAATTAAATGGTTATTAGGTCCACCTTTCTTCTATTAGGTATTAAATGGTCCTAGTAGAAGATAATGTGTGTAGGTTCATTCTCCAAGTAATGATTGCTTCTTATATATGGGCAAGTGATGGATAACCTAGGGACGGATTATATATACATGGCCTAAGGAACCACCGTCTAAGCGAAGTATTAAGTGACTAGGAGTTCACCCGTAAGGACAACTAGATAGTAAGAAGAGGGTTGACCAGGGGAACTCTTCTTAAAAGAAGCCGTGTTTCTGGCCCAAATCCTGGTAGTAAGTAGTCGTTACTATTTCTCTCCCTATAAGGAGAGTTATCGTTTATAGCGGTTAATGTTAGAATGGGGTCTTAAGTGGCTCGAGGTCCGTCATTGGGTATTACGTGACTAGAGGGATGTCCTCCCTAAATAAACTAAGATATGGTACTAGGTGACTAGAAGAGTTCCCGCCCTTAAATTATCTTCGGGATATTAAAAGACTTCTAGGACGTCCATCTCATTTATTTGTATTATGTGTATGATGCGTAGACATGACTTGAAAAGTTTACAACTGCAAAATATAGGAAATAGCCTTCTTAACTTACATATATTTCATACACCAGAACTTTATGTTCTGACCTCCCTCCTCTTAACATTAACATGACAACATGTGAGATAAGTGATTAAGGATGGAGGACAATATCTTGGAGGAGGAGCCTCTTGAAGATCTAGTTGTTGTGGCTATTGTTTTATTACTATTATTATCATGTTATTGGGACGAATGATGATGTACCTTTTTATTTTGTGAGACATGTTGTAATTGACAATTCTGTTTTTTTATAATGGTATATCTTATATTTATGCTACTATATTTTGTCCCTTCTGTTGTATGAGATTTCAATTTCGATTCTAGATCGCTCTTTATATCTATTTAAGTTAAACCTTATTGGAACTAATGATCCATTTAGAGTGGCCCTAATTTCTGATAGGCTATTTCTAGATCGGAATTTAGGCCCACTTCGGGCGGGTTGTTACGCATTTGAACGTCTGTTTGAGGATGAAATGTTATGTTTACTCCATCCCTAACATTTCTTGCACACTTTTCCAAAACCCACTAGTAAACGTTGGGTCTTGCCTGCTCATAATTCTTTTCGGCACTTCTTGGAATCGTACTATACAACTTACACACAAATTGAATTTGGCTGCCATCCTACTCGAGTTAGTAGGTATAAATTTGATTCTTGTATATAATCGATCAGCTATGACCCAAATTCTATCATACCCTATATAAGTCTTCGACGGTCCATCAATGAAATCCATTGACATTTATTTCTATTTCCACCAAGGAACATCTAGTGGTTTCATCAAATCACTGTACTTATTTTTCTATATCGTAACTAGCTAGTAGTTCATGCACTTTAAGATGAATGTTCCAATATCTCTCTTTATGCCTTCCCAAAATAGGTTTGCTTCATATCGCATTACATCTTATTACTGCTTGGATGTATCATAAATTTTGAGCGATTACACTCTCGAAGCATCCTACACCTCATTCCACCGATATTGAGAATAAACAACCTTCCGTTTTATGGAACCAACCATCTTGACCGAGTTTGTATTGCTTTAAATCTTCAGATACCACTTCAGTTTCAACTTTTGTAATGATCTCGGACAACTGAGGGTTACTATTTTGACTAGCACCACTACTCATTTTAAAAATGACAACCATGTACACAAATACTAACTAGAAAACACTATGATTATTACCAAATATATGTAGTGGAAAATTTGTATGAAATTCTGACAACATGAGCATAGTAAGAATAATCTATCTTAAAATGATTTTAAAAAGTTATGTCTTAAGACAGAAGCATTAAAGTTTTTTTTTGAAGGAAGGTAAAAATAAAATTCCCCGAAGCCCAAGAACAAAACAATGGGCATATATACACAAGACAAAAACCCTGGATGGACAAACATATTCCCCAAGACCTCAAAAGTCAGATCTCCAAACTTCTACTAATCTTTATAGTGGCTTCCAGATCAAAAATTCCTTCAATTTGTGCTTTGGATATTCAAAGATCTCCATGTTACTAGATAATTTGAGGCTTGTTTTCCTTTAATTTTCTATTCTCCAACGAGCTGTTGGAAACTCTAGATTCTTTTTCATCTTTGTCTTGCTTGCGACTATCGCTACTCTTCTTCACTTCTCTATAGCTCGATTCACCAGAGCACCACTCGAATAAGTTGTATATTTTATTATTGAGTTTGCTCTTGTAATGAAATTCCCCAATTCTCTGAATTGAATCATTTAGCCCTTGTGAAGTAGAGTGATCATGATCACTACTGGCATAGTGGTAGCTCTAGAATCTACATCAGGTAAAATATGACTAAGAGTATTTTTGTTGTTATTGTTAAAAATTGGATTTGTAAATAATTCATGATTTCTCCCCTTGTAGAGCGCTTCTCTGACAGAATCACTGGTGCATCCATCTCCAGTATAGAAGCCCATACTCCTGCTAGCTTGACCACTGTTCAAATTTAAGAACTTGCAGTTTGAAGCCTGTGGACTTGAAATATTAGTAGAGAGCTTTTTGTATTGTAAGAAAGTTTCAACTTTATCTTTTAAATTGTCTACTAGTTTATTATTGCCTTTTCCATTGTGTAGATTTTTGAAATTTGCTTTGTTGACAATGTTACTGCTTTCAATTTCAGTCATATTCCAAATGTGAATACTACTTATGTTTTTTGCTTTGATGGGTTCTTTGATCCCTTTTTTCCATATAATATAAATAGTAGCAGTAAAAGCTATGGAAGCATATCTTCATTCCTTTGACTTTGGCTTGAAGTTATCTTGAATATATTGAACACTAGCTCTAATATTCAGGATATAATTAGCTTGGTTGAATTTTACATGATTTTTGGCATTGAACCAGATATGACTTGAATATGCACAATCAATGAAAAGATGATCAGTGCTTTCAATACTGTTGTTACACAACACATATAGTGTCAGCACCTTTTCTCCATTTAACACTTTTATCACTTGTTGGCAATTTGTTTGTGATGACAAAGAAAGCACAGTGGGACATTTTAGGGAAGTTCCTTTTACTCCAAATAACATTGTACCAGTCCACATCAGTATCATCTCCTTTGATAAATTCCCATATTTTTTTTTGAATGAAAGTCTTCCCTTAGAATTTAGCCTCCATATCCATTTATCCCTGGCAATGGTACTATCAATAGTAATATCCTTTATATCAGTTTTGAATAAATCAACAGCCATATTATTTGAAGACACCCATTGAAGATTATCAATGATGCATTTGACTTTATTATTAGCACCACCCATCAGGTAGAGATTATTCCAGCCAAGCATGTTAATTAATGTTTTACCTTTGATCTGAAGGCCAAACTAAAGGCTTATTGTTTCACCATTTTTAAAATTTCTTTCCAAAAGACTAGCTTCAATTTCTCTGCATCCAAGAATTTTTCCCATGTGAAAGAGTGATAGCTTTCAGATTTTGTAGTCCAATTTTTTTTATTCTTGAGACATCTTGTTTCATCCATCTAGCACATAGAGATTTTCCTTCTATGAATTTCAAAATAGCTTGTAGTTAGAGGCTTCATTAAGGTTTTCGATGTTCCTAAGACCAAGTCCACATGCTTTCTTTGCCGTACACACTTTGTCCCAAGCAATTTTGTGATATTTTCCTTGCCAAATAAAGTTGGCACACATTCTTACAATTTTCTGCATTGTATTATATGGAATGTTGTGAGATTGGATCAAGTACATAATAATTGCAATGATGACAGTATGATCAGCTCAATTCTACCAGCTAGTGATAGAAATTTGCTGGACCATACTTCTAATCTATTTTGGATAGTATCATATAGCCTCGTGCAATCTTCATCAGTAATTTAGTTAGACCTTAAAGGCAGACCTAAATATTGGACTGGAAGACTCCCTTCCTTATATTTTAGAATTTTAATTATCTCATTTTTATAGGAACAATATTTACTAAATTAAAATTTACTTTTATCTTCATTTACTTTAAGACCAACATAAATGTTCAGTTTATCTGGAATTTTTGCAGTGATTACTGAACTATGAACATCAGCTTTTGAAAAAAAGTAACATATCAGCAGTGTAAAGAAGATGAGTAACTGGAGGTTTAACTCTATTAATGGGCTTTATATTCCAATTAATTTGCTCAATCTTTATATGAAATATTCATAACTATAGTAAACAAGTAAGGTGATAAAGGGTCACCTTACTAATTCCTTTGTTGCTTTTTATGAAACCTTTTGGGGATCCATTAACAATAGAGTACGAGACATTACTAATACATTCATAAACTAGAGAGAAAATGTAGAATTAAACCATAATTTTGCCATCGTATGCACAATGAATTTTCTATTTAGTTTAAAAAAAGCTTTGTGTAAATCAATTTTGATGCACAAAAGGTTTCTATTTTTAACATTGAAGTTTCTGATAAGCTCATGAGCTAATAAAGTATTTTCTGCTATAAACCTACCATGAATAAAAGTAATTTGGTTTTTAGAAATTAAGAACTTGATAAAAATCTTTATTCTATTGCATAAAGTAGTATAAATGATTTGATAAATGAAATTGTAGAAAGAAATTGGTCTGTAATCATTTAAACAATTGGGGGTTTTTTGACCTACGGCACAAGAGCAATAAAGTATGATTAATACTTTTAAAAAAATTCCATTTCTAAAAAATTCAGAGACAACACTTAAGATTTCCATCTTAATGTCATCATAATTAGTTTTGTAAAACTTAGCTTCAAATCCATAAAGCCCAAGACTTCTATCATTATTAGCATTAAAGACGATATTTTTAGTTTTTTCCATGTTGATAGGGGAAAGCGAAATATCTTGGCTGTTGTTATTCAGAATATACTTAAAGTTAATGATTGGGAAGTTATTTTTTTCAAAACTGAAAAATAATTGATGGCTTCATTTTGAATAGTTGAACAACTATTTAAAATGTAATCTTTAGAATCAATCAGTTTCCTAATATTATTCCTACTTTTCCTACTAGACATCTTTGCATAAAAAATCACTAGCTTCATTACCATTAGTCAACCAGACAATTTTGGCCTTCTGCATTAGATTTAAAGATTGCACATGTAATGATTTAGCCAAATTGTTTTATGCAGAGAAAAATTTGTTGACAATGTTACTGTCTGAGCAATCATTGTCAAGATCACTTTGCAATCTCGCACATTCCTCTCTAGTTTTTTTAATGTCATTTTTATTTCTGCACATATTCCAATGTTCAGATTATTTTTAGTACTTTGCAAAATCATTTGAAATTTGTATTGAGCAGTGCCTTTGACATTTAATTTTAGGCTATCTTTGACTATATTCATGTATATTATCTTCATGAACCCATCTATTAACAAATCTAAATGTTGGTTTCCTTTTAGAATCAATATTGTTATAGAAGTGTAATTGGATGGAGGTAATCACTTGTTTCCTAGGCAAGTGCAAAGCATTTTGAAAAGTCGTGTGACTTAGTGTAGGATATTTATATGGAATAAAGTGGAATTGACTATGATATACTAACTTGTCTAATACAATAGTTATGCAAGTAAAACTAAACGATATAGAATATCACAAATAAGTAAAAGCAATAAGTAAAGTGACATCCGAAATTTTATACAAAATCTGACTTCACATCTAGTCCCAGATTCCTTCTGGAATTCACTATCAACACCCTCTCTTCACCCAGAGGAACAGGTTCACAACAATCCGAGTCCTAATAAGGATTTTCCCGCCTGAGCACTGACACGGGACTTTTACAAATTACAAGAGTCTGACTTCTGCATGTGTTCTTGAAACACCAAATAGCCAATGGTTGAGTACACCCTTCCTATAATCTTATACTCAATTATATATCATGTATGTGAAGACTGAAGGAAGTATATTACTTATTGAATCAAGAGATATGAAATACTTTCGATGATTCAACAAGTAACTTGAATATATGAAAGGTTTTTAGAATGCAAGAGTTTAGAAAATTAGATCATAAAATAGAACAGATTTGGAAAGATTCGGTGATTTGAAAACTAAGTTTGAAGCGTATATATAATAGTTAAAAGGTAATGATCCTTCGTGAAGAGTTTGTTCAAAGAGACACACCCGTTTCTTTTCGGAAATGGAGAGAAACCCCTTCATGAAGAATAATGTCTCTTTATAGAAATGGATGCTGTTTCGAATCAGTCAACTGGTCTTTAAATCATCAGTCAACATGTTGAAAATACTAAAAATCGTATATATTCAAAAAAATTAGAAACTAGCCATTACTAAACAAAATATGCTTGACTAGCCGACTAGTTCAACAGTCTTCAGTCGACTGGTTCAGTATATTTTGTCCAACCATGAGTGTTTTTCTAGCCCTTTGTTTATATATATATATATATATATATATATATATATATATATAATCGAAATACATGCATATGTGTTATATAATGAGGATAGATTTTGACATTGATTTAGCACAACTAAACACACACACACACACATATATAAAAACTAATTCTTTGATTTGATCTCCATTTCATCGTTGTCTGAATCAAAAATCTTGTGAATCAACATTCTCCCCCTTTTTTGATTGATGACAACACCTTGCATTTATGTTCAGATAATGAATTGCTCCCCCTGAATATATGCTTGTATACATTCATCACCTCCTGACTTGCAACATTTTGTTAGTGTATAATAAACTTACAGTTTTCTTTAACAAAATGTTAGTGTATAAAATGATTATACATGCATATAATAACACATTATACATGTATATAATAACACATATTTCTCCGCCTTTGTCATCGATTAAAAAGAATAAATATCGTGAGAAAGCAGTAATCGACATAATTATGACATAGAGATCAAGAAGCACTAGATAGATAGAATAAGTTTAAAGTACAAAACAACACAACATAGAGTTTGAAAAGATAAACGAGGCTAATTAGTACAAGCCCCTTAGAGTTTCATAACCAAATATACTAGAAAGCAAACAAAGATTATTTAGACAAATCCCATCAAGTTCTAAACAATAAAAGAAAATCTATTATCAAGACGTACTACCAAAGCATGAGCAAGCAATCTAGATAGCATCGGATTTCGTGCTATCCGCGGATGTCTAATGAACTGGAGAAACTGGCCTTTTATTCGGATCCGTAGCTTGACTTGAAGATGCAAGAGTACAAGAGATCGCATCCACATATTTCCAAGAAACGTTTTGATTTTATCAAATTTCTTGTCAACCTTCTTATCAATCCTTTTAAGTCTGGCTTCAAGAGGAAATTGATTACGAGCCACAACATCAATAGCTTGCCGAGTAGTTTGTGATTCATTTGTCAAGCAAACGTCTTTTGGATTTGCATGTGTAACACTAGACGATGGTCGATCCGTCTTCCTTTTCTTCCACTCTTCTAAGCTAATAATTCTCCAAAACGGAGGTGGCAACTTCATCATATTCAAGTTCTTCTTATCAAGAATTTTAACTTCAATTTTATTGGGTGAAGGTTCAGGGATTTCGGCATTTTCAAATACTCGCATAAGATATTCACCATAATAAAAGTAAGTCGGAGTTCCATCAGTGTAAAGCAAGATACGATCTAGAATTGTTTGCATCCAATTTACCGGAGTTTCATTGTAGATAACATATAAAGCCCAGAATGTCTCAGCATAGACTAAATCAAAAATTCCAGTGCGAGGCAAGATCGTTCGAGTGAGAGCATGATGCATTAGCCTTGCACTAGGACATAATCCTTTAGTACGTGATCCATCCGAGTCATCATCAATGAATATGTGACTAATATCATCTCTAAATCCAACATCGTACTCTAATTCCCTTAATGGTATCCCATCCGATGGAGAATTCAAAATATGACCAAACCTATCGACAGTAAGGAATACGGGTTTGTCACATACAAGACTCCAAGCACAATTTTCTGGATTTCTAGGAGACAGATAGTCCAAATTAAAATTAGCTAAGAAAATCTTTACCATTACAGTGTTGTTTCTCTAATTATTCTGATCATAATCCATCAAAGACTCAAGCCTCCCTTTTTGTGCTAAACGTTGTAGACCATATGTCTCAAAATCAGGAAATTTGACATATACTCCTTCAATAAACTTTAATTTCTCCATTTTCCTCCACCTACTCTTTGCTTCATCTTTCCACAACCAATGAGAGATATATGAATCTATGGGCTTTTCTTGTAACGTCTCATATTTTTGACGGTCAAATATCTTATTTATTTTAAATATTTTATTTGAAATATTAATTGTTTTAATATTTAATTCGAAGTTTGAACGTTAATATTATAAGTAATATAAAAACTTTAAATATAATCGCTATGGACTCATTTACAAATGATAACGTTATGAATATATAGAAACATGCTATCATTTTAGAATCGTATAAAATGAACTTAAGCTAATATATATATATATATATATTTATTTATTTATTTCTTATAACAAGTTAAAATAAGATTTTTATTTTTGACTTAGGTGAAATTTAGATAACTCAAATAAATTGTGGTTTCTTTTATCGAAGCAAACATATAAAGAGGGCATTATTTAGGAGGACAAGATCAAACACATTAGAATGAAATGTTTACTAGGATTATAAAACCGTTTAATACTGTTATAAGACTTTCCTATATTAGCCATAGTTGAAATGGGATTCTTATTGTTACATTCTTATATATCGGTTAAATTGGTTTTCGGGTAAACAAATTAAGTTTTTAACTAAACAACAATTCCATTATATTTAAATGGACACGAAAGCTAGGATTAGTCGTAATATAAAAACATTACAGCAAAGCAAGACTGGATTAGGCGCATGTGTCATTAGGCATATTAAAACAATTGGCATGGTTTAATTTTGGGTTAAGTTATAAATAACAGTATTTTAAAACAACTTTAATGTTTTTTAAATAGGATATGGGTGCAGCTAATAATTCACCATATTGAAACGCATACATAAGCACATGAAGAAGTGGCCTTAAATACATATGTGTCATAGCCGACACTACATAAGCACCTACCCCAAATAAACCATACTTTCTTACATAAAGGAATAAACAAATGTTTATACAAAGAATATCATAAACAAATACATGGGAAAAACTAAAAAAAAAATGTGGAATGCAAATCTATAAATTGACCAAACAATCTCATAGCCGAAACAAGGGTGAACACAGTAGAGCATCCCAAATCTTGCATCACAAAAGCACCATTGAGTTTTCACTATCACCAGTACAAATCATTACCCAAAATAAATGAAAAAGAAAAAGAGAGATATAAGAAAATAGCTCAAATAGCAAATCAAATAGCTAAAATCAGTAAACAAACGTATACATCAATCCTGAACAGTTAAGGGAATAGCTAGAAACAGCTATGTATTTCACAGCTAAGAATGTACAACGCACAGAGAAATAAAAAATATGCGTATATCTCATAACATCACATCTAAAAGTAAGCAAATCAAACAGTTATATATGTATATATTCACATATACGGAAACATCACAGGATGATTTTCATGTATATTAAAATGGGACGGAAATCTAAATACAGTGTAATATCTACGAATTTGAAATGACAAATCCCTAGCAATTCGATCAGTATTTTTCAACCAAATCTCTGTTATAATATCATGCCATCACTGTACGAAAATCTACAAACCAGAAGAGGAAAAGATGGCCTAAGCATAGCCAAGCTTACCTAGGATGGACGTTGATCTTATCTAGACAAATCCCACTATAAATACACCTATCGTGTTTTGTATTCCATCAACCCCAGAACGATAGAAAGAAGATAAAACAAGAATTTTATAACAAAATAAAAATCAGTTAAAAATACTTAGCTTTACTCAGTGATTCACGACGGCCTTTCGACGAGTCTTCTGATGATTTTCTGTTCAAACCGAAGGCTTAATCTTCAGGCGGAAGGCTGTTGGCGGGTTGGAGGAGATTAGAAGGCTCCGAGGGGTTGATCGACGTAGTTATGGGTTGGTGGTTGGGTGCGGTTCTCAGATCGATGAAGGAGGAGGGCGTAGGGTTTTCTTTTACCCAAATTTTTGTGGCGGCGGACTAATGAAGAATGGAAAGGGGATCCGATTGTTTAAGTAAATATGAGTGCGGGCCTGCTCGAATGGGCTGAACAAATCATGGTATGGCCCAAATTTTTATTACACTAAGTATGGTTTTACTTAAAATCTAAAGGAAGTTCCTAAGCTAATTTACTTAAGTGATTTTTTTTTAATTAACAAAAGTTAAAGCTAGTTAATGAAATTTAAAACCTTTTTATGCTCTTACTTAGTTAGTCAAGTTGATCGTATTATTTACGTTAATATGAAACCTTATTAGTCATTTGTTGATATAATTAAATTGTTAATTAAAGTGATTAAGGTTTATTATTTTAATTTAAATTATATAAACCCTAAACAAAGTTAACTGTTTAAAACGATAGTGAGTTAAGTATGGGTTAAGGTATGTAAAATGGGGTAGTTAGTTTAACAAAATGGGATTTAGTTATTTAATCTAGTTAAGGGTCAAGTGAATTTAATTTAAATCATGAATGTTCAAACGTTATGACTAAATTCATATATGGGCAGAATCGGGCAAATCAACTTACGTTACAATCATGGCAACAAACAGAACTTTATGGTACAAATCTAGACGGAGCTGGAGGCAGTGAGAATTATAGTTAAATTAAATAACTGTTTAACTGTAACCAAACCAGTCCAGAAATAAATGGATCGAATCAAGGTGAGTTAATCCTCACACCTTCTGGAATCCTGTGATGTGGTACATCCACAGTAAAATATATTCTACAGTTAACAGTTTAAATTGGTTGTTTGGATGCGATGGATGCAAATTGTTTGTTTACTGTTGATTGATTGCAGTTGTTTATACCTCGTCAATTATTTTATTCGTATATTTTATCAACTGACATCTATGATGCAGAGAAGGACAGGTTGGAGGGATCCAATCGGATTCCTCAAATAAACTGTATTTTTGTTTGGGTGTGCATATATATGAATTGTTCACCGTGACTAACACCAAAACCTGTTTGAGTGTGATGGTTTAATAGATATGCACCTGTGTTGTGTTTAAAATCAACTGACAATATTGATTGGGTAATTGGCAGTGAACAATCTAGAATGTGTTGTTTCTGACGTCAGTTGACGGTTAGGTGGATTGACGCAGTGTTAAAGTTAAATTATTTTATAACTGGATTTAAGTTTAAATTAAACTATTTTACAATTTAAATGGGAATTTATAAATATATATTTTAATCAAGTTGTTAAAGGGATTATAGCAGTTTTGACAGCAGAGAAAAACCCGAAGTTTTACCTATGGGTTGGTTAGATTAGACAAATTGTTTTTAAACAATTAAAAGGTGATTTTTAAATTAATTAAGTTAATTAATTAATTTAAGAAGGGGAAATGACAATTGAAATTCAGTTAATAGTTAACTGATGTGTACTGTTGGTAAATCCACCGCATTCGAGTAAAATGGACAAAGGAAATAAATATTTAAATATTCGGTAAAGTTTAACGGATGGTGTTAGATATTAGTTAATCTACGATTAACTATTTTCTAAAAGGAATCATTAAATTGATTATTGTTAATAACCTTAATTATTATTAATAAGCTTGTAGTAATGATAATAAAATCCTATTTTTGATTAAGATTAAAGTTAACTAGATTTTAATATAGTAGATGTTAAAGATAATTACTCTTTTAATTTAAAATGATTTAAAGTAGTGAATTCAATTTAAAGTCGAGTAAGAAATAATTAGTTGGAGATAAGTTCGATTAAGAGATTATAGAGTGATTATGACCCAAATGTTCATCAAACTGGGTTAGATGGAATTGGTAGGTAAGTATAAAGATTTAAATAAAAAATTTACTTAATATTTCAAATTAAGTAAGGCGAATTCGAACTGAAATGATACTTTAAAGGAATTAAGTGGTGAGGTATTCGAACAAGGATTTCAAATGTAAGAAAAGGTTTTGTAAATCCAGATTTGAAATCAAGATTTGAAATCAAGATTTGAAACGAGTTTAGTATCGATGGTTGAGTGATAAGCTAATATTATTCTGAGGTAAGAAGGTTGTCGATCAAGGTCTAAGAGGTAACTAAAATATCCCAACTTGATTGACTTCACTATTATCAAGGAATGGTATCAGTTTGGAGTGAGTGAAGGTGTGGAAATTGGTTTTGTCTTATACGAGGAGTATCGAACTTAAATGCAAGGTTTTGTGAAAATTAAGTAATACTGCAATATTGGTTTCAAAAGAAATAAGAATATTGTTTTTAAATTATATTGAATATTTGCTATTACATTAGAGTTGATCGGATATCGTATCTGAGGTAGAGTTAGTCAAACCATAGTTAGTCAGGAAGAGTTCCCATTGCGTACGACTGCTAGTGTAATTCGCAGGGCTGCAGATAGCCTACGGCGGTCGGATGTTTTCCTGAGGGAATCAGGCGCAACCATTGTGATCGCTGTGATCTAGAGTCAAGCGAATGGAGTTAGTCGAGTATTAGTTAATCGATAGGAGTAATCAAGTCAAGTTAGTCAAGTTAAATAAGTTGAGTTGGAGTTAATCGATCAAAGTAAAACAGTCAGAGTTAATTAGAGGAAATTTGGTTAAATATATACATATTTTAAAGAGGTCAAGTTGTGCCAAGTGCGGAATCAGCAAAACCATTGTATTCATGCTATTATATTTGATAGTTAAATCACCGACTATCAAAGTTGACCAATACGATTGTTGGTATGGAAAGACCGGGATCGAATTCCTATTCGAAAACCATTCCAACCAACAGATACATGAAGATATCGAAGGTTGATCGAGATGGAGCATTGAAGACTGTGGATTTTCATAAGCGGAAGGACCGCTAAAAATCTCTGGGATTGCAACCAGAGATAAACTGTGGTCCTTTCGTGATTGGAACCTACAGGTGGCAAGGACTTCTCGCTACTGATCCATGGGGTGATTCCTATATGAGATGCAGTAGGAGGGTATATTCGGTTCATCCTGTTCCTGGATGACTTGTATGGACGAATGTCTGACAGAGTATTTCCTTAGAATCACGTACGTTGATTTTTACAAATATACCGAGTTGGTGGCGGAGAGGGGCACTTCTTCTATACCCAGAGTATATTTGTGGACGTCAATTAGTGATTTGACGGATTTGACGATGTGGCATTCAAAGTGAGTGATGACCAGATGTATTCTGACCTCAAGCCTCATCAACCGGGAAATGACAGAAATCGGGCAGGCAGCATGGCTATGTGGGTCGCTCCCATTAGGATGTACGATCACCTATCTAGAGAAATTCCTATTGCTTCTTAAATCTATACTCGATGATGTCCCTTGTCGGGAGGCGGTTGCTGATCCCAACCGTCGGTGATATACATTCGATACACTCAAGAGAAATGAGTGGTCGGTCATGTGAGGGCCGGGTTGCAAGACGTTCTTGTTGAACCCAGTGTATTCGCCTCTAGAGATACATTATCGGAAGGTGGTCCCATACATTGTCAAGGTTGGAATCCAATATCCAATAAGCGCCCGCGGTTTTGGTTTGTATACTATATATGGGGAGCGTGAGATGCAAGCGTTCCTCTAGATTGTCATTTATTTGTATTTAGACATTATGATAATATCAGATCAAGTATGATTTCAAAAACGTTTTGGTTATAGTAAGGTAAAAACCATCCCTGTTTATATGTGGACTAGTCTTACTATTATCCTTTGATTTCATAAAGGATTTTGCAAAGTTAAACAAGTGTGTGTTCTGTGAATTTATCACTGAAAGTATTCCAGACTGACCCGGTGTATTTTGTTTTAAATCAAATGTGCTCGGGTCAGACCGAGTATGTTCCAGGTTAGGTTCCGCTTGGAATTTCAGGAGCTGGAAACAGGAGGCTTCACCGCTAGTTATATAGAGTTATTTCCGCTGTGCAGTTATATGTTGTACTCTGATGATTGGTATGTTTTTATACAGTTCTTTGTATAAAGATATTTGATATTATATTTTTATCTGTTCCGCTGTGAGATTCTGATGTGGAATTCTTCTTCGTTATTCTATTCTAATATTTCTTTCTTTCTTATCTCACCTTCTAATTTCTTTCTAATGACTATCCAGTATTTTCGATGCTTGGAGGGTCGACATGGTGATTTTATTTCGATTTTCGGGGCCGAAAATCTGCTGGGTCGTTACATTTCTGTAGATGATGATTATCCTCTTCTTGTTTCTTCTATGGAGGAGCCATTAAATTGACAAAATAGGATATAAAAATCGAATTTTTCTGATGGGGGAAGGCTTAGGTTTTGTTTAGAGGAAATTAGGTTTAGTAGAAATGAAATAAAAAGGGTTGTCGGGGTTATAAAGTCTGATATGGGTTGGCAGGACTTTCCCCTTGGATTTGTCTACCAGTCGACTGGTTCTGTATCGACCAGTCGACTAATGGCTGTCAGCTGGTTTTTCCAGTTTTTCTTCTTTTTTTTATTTATATATATATACTTATATATATATTATTCTACTATTTTTAAGTACTTAAAATTATATACTTATTAAATGTTCTTAAGTCTATTTAATTTCTAATAATGATTATTTTATATAATGAATTCAATTTAAAGAAAGAGAAAATTTTATTAACAAACAAGAAAATATCGTTATCTTTTTTGCATTCTCGATCAATGCAAAATTTACTGATACAACACAACTGAAATGGAAACAACCAAGATCACTGCATTATTCTGACTCTGAAGAGGTTGATTTTCTTGGAGTTTTTGAACTAGCTTCCTCATTTTCCTTATAATTTTTGTCCCATGAATTGGGACTATGCTTAGATTCCTTGGGGGTTCTCTTCCATATGTTGGAGAATGGAGTTTTGATAACAAGAACCTTATTTCAATATTAATTGATTATAAAATACATACTAACACTTTTATCTAGAATATATATACACATATGCAGGATTTATATACAGGAATAATTGCTGAAGACTATATAGTTTAAAGATATTAGAGATTCAAAATTCAGAGCTGATTCAAGACTCATGAGTAATCAAGATTTCAAGAGTTCAAGATAAAAAGAGCAATAGAGTATAGTTTATGTAATACTCTGAATAGCACTCCAGGTTCTAATTCAAATTTAAATTTAATTCTGTTTTTCAATTTCTGATTTTTAAATTTCAAATATCTTCAATTTTATTCACTATTTTACTTTTGATTTTAAACTCAAGTTTTATAGTTTATAAGTTTTAACTTATAACTTTTATGTACTTTATATTTATATAGTTTTTAACTTTATAATTTTATAAATATGTTTATGTGGTTCATATTTATGATTTCAAATGATTTTCAACTTTATAATATTCATTTATAACACTATGTTTTAATTCAAGAATTTCCAAAATTATATATATATATATATCAAAACACTTCAAAAATACTCAAATTTCAATTTTGAACTATGATATGTCGACATACAAAGATAAGCATGTCGACATATAATTGTCATATTTTTTATTTTGAAAGGAAGTGTCTTTTCACTATTTGTAATGTTTCAGAAGCATTGCAACCTTTCAAATCTTATAAATAGAGTTTCATTTCGAATTTTTTCATCTCCATCTTCATCCCCTTTCTCTACATTATTATTATGTCTTATTTTTATGATTTCTACACTTATACTCTGCCAAATTTAATTCTATTTACATAAAACTTCTTCTCTTCTCACCGTCTACTCATTACTCTCCGAATCAAAGTGCCATTGAAGAGTTATTTGGCAATTATAATTGTTTGGGAAGTGTTTGGGAAAAGATGTGTCCTTGTAGCCTTAAAATCAAGGAAACGAAACGGTGTTAAACTTGTAACCGGGAAATCAAGGGGAATATGCTTGATCAAGGGTGTTTGGAATCGGTGTTAACCTTGTAGTCGTAAAATCAAGGGGATTGTACTTGGATATTGGTATAGTAATAAAACTCTGCATAATTAAGCGTTGCGTAGGACTGGATGTAGGAGTAATCCGAACCAATATAAGATGCGGTGTGTTCTTTCCTTTTATGCATTTTATTTCTGTTTATTTTTGTGTTTGAATATGTGTCTGCGATTATCTCTGTGGTGTGTGTGATTCATATAGTAGATCATATAAGTTTTAGATTTTTTAAATTTCTCAAAAACACTATTCACCCCCTTATAATGTTAGTTTTGCCTTAATGTTCCATTCCGCAATCCTTAACAATTGGTATCGGAGCAGGGTCTTTCAAAAAGTTTATAATCTGATTTTTGAATATTTTTAAATGGAAAATTTTGAAATTATAATTAACAATAATATCAATTCATGCATTGTACCAATATTGAAAGAGTCTGCATATAATCATGTTAAAAAATCAAGTGATCTACTGAAATATTGTTCAATACAGGAAAAGATGTGTTATATGGCTTTTGAAAATTCAAAAGTCGAAAAGATGGGTAAAGTGGATGTTGGTAATTCGAATTTCGAAATGCCAGCTATTGAAAATTCAAATTATGAAAAGGTGGCTGTTGAAAATTCAAACTCCGAACTAGTGTGTTACATGACCGTTGAGAATTCAAATTCTGGAAAGCAATTGGTGGAAATCAAAAAGGAAAAAGGGATACTGGATAGTGGCTGTTCGAGACATATGACGAGAAATCCTGATTTCCTCTACAATATGATATATGAAGATGGTGGAATGGTGAACTTCAGAGATAACTCTAAAGGATACATTATTGGGATCGATAATGTCGGTAATTCTAAAACTCCTGTTATTTATGATGTTTTATTAGTTAGGAATCTAAAAAACTACTTGTAAGTATAAGTCAACTTTGCGATAAGGGTTATAAATAAACTTTGAAAAGGATAAATGTTTTATGGAAGATAGGAATTCAAAAATAATATTTGAACGAGATAGAAAGAAAAATATCTATATTGATATGAAAATCTCCAACGATAATCTATGTCTTATGGCAGTACATGTGACCCCTGGATCTGGCATAAGAGATTTGGTCATATAAATTTCAAACATATCTTTGGGATTTCTAAATTAGATTTAATTAGGGGATTACCCAAAATGAAATTTAAAATTAATAATGTATGCTATGCTTGTCAATACGGAAAATTAAAAAGGAGTTCATTTAAATCAAAAGAGGAAATTACAACCTCAAAACCATTCGAATTAATTCACATGGATTTATTTGGTCCAACTCAATCTTAAACCCAATCTGTAAATCATAATAGAAATGTTTAGGTAATAGTCGATGCTTTTTCTAGATTTACTTGGACTTTGTTTCTTAAAAATAAAAGTGATTCTTTTGATCAATTTAAAACTTTTTCTAAAAGAATTCAAAATTTATTATCATAAAAAATCAAAATAGTACATAGTGACCATGGCGGAGAATTCAAAAACAAAAATTTTGAAAAATTTTGTAATAAAAAGGGAATAACCCATAATTTTTCTATTCCTAGAACCCCTCAACAAAATGGAGTAGTTGAACGTAAAAATAGGACGATACAAGAGTGTGCGAGAACTATGTTATCTGATAGTAATTTACCAAGAAATTTTTGGGCTGAGGCAGTTGCAATAGCCTGTTATATTTTAAATAGAATTTCAATTAGACCCTTAACTCATAAAACTCTGTTTGAACTTTTGTATAATAAGAAACCAAAAGTATCTTATTTAAAATATTTGGAAGTAAATGTTTTATACTTAATACTAAAGAAAATTTAGATAAATTTGACTCGAAATATGATAAAGGAATATTTATTGGATATTCATATAGAAGTAAGGCATATAGAGTTTTCAATGCTAGAACTAATACTAAAGAAGAAACCTTAAACGTATCGTTTGACGAAAATCATAAAAGTATAACATAAAACAATGAAGATAAATGTGAAAATGAAATTAATAAAACAATCATGAAGATAATCAACCAAATAAGCGAATTAGATTACTAAGCGACCGTCCTGTAGAAAATATCTTAAGAGACATTGAATCTATCGTTAGAACTAGCAATCAATTAAATAATATAAGTAACACGGCATTTATTTCAATTATTGAACCTAAGAATCCAAAGGAAGTATCTTCCGATGATTCATGGATCCTTTCCATGCAAGAAGGACTAAATCAGTTTACTAAGAATGATGTATAGGAACTTGTTCTTAGACCAGAGGATAAGACTATAATTGGAACTAAATGGGTTTTTAAAAATAAAATGAATGAACACGATGGGGGCATAAGAAATAAGGCACGACTAGTAGCACTAGGTTACACTCAAGAAGAAGGAATAGATTATGATGAAACCTTTGCCCTCGTACCAAGATTAGAAGCTATTACGATTTTACTAGCCTTTGCAAACCATAATAATTTCAAAATATATCAAATGGATGTTAAAAATGCTTTTCTAGATGGATTTGTCAAAGAAGACGTATATATACAACGACCATCTCTTTTTGAAGACGAAAAATTACCAAATCACGTATATAAGTTAAAGAAAGCATTATATGGATCAAAACAGGCTCCTAGGGCTTAGTATGATAGATTAAGAAATTACTTATTATAGCCCAACTTTGAAATAGGAAAATTAGATAATACTTTGTTTATTAAAAAGAATAATAAAGATATACAATTAGTACAAATATATGTTGACGATATAATTTTTGGGTCAACAAACGATAAGATGAATGAATAATTTTTAGATATTATGACCCAAGAATTTGAGATGAGTCATATGGGAGAACTAACGCTCTTTTTAGGCTTACAAATTCGTCAATTAAAGAATGGAATATTTATTTAAGAAAAATACGAAAGAGATCTAATTAATAAATATAATTTAACAACAACTAAGGGGAGACCGACACCGATGTCGACTAATATAGCATTAAGTAAAGATGATACATCTAAAGACTTTGATAAAAAATTATATAGAGGAATGATAGGATCGCTATTATATATAACCGCTAGTAGACCAGATATAATGTATAGTGTATGTCTTTGTGCAAGATATCAATCACAACCTAAGGAAACACATTTAAAAGCGTAAAACGTATTCTAAGGTATGTAAAGCATACATCAGACTTTGGATTATTTTATCCTAAGGATGATTCATTTGACTTAGTTTCTTATTGTGACGCTGATCATGTGGGATGTAAATCCAATCGAAAATGTACTAGTGGAACATGTCATTTCTTAGGACATTCACTAGTCTCGTGGTTTAGTAAAAAGAAAAATACCATATCTTTGTCAACAACTAAAGTAGAATATATCTCTGCTGCTTTGTCTTGTTCACAAGTAATATATATGCAACAAACACCAAATGATTTTGCATTAAATATAAATAAATCACCAATATACTACGATAATACGAGTGCTATAAACATTTCTAAAAATCCAACTCATCATTTAAGAACTAAACATATCGATAGAAGACATCATTTTCTAAGGGATAACGTAAGTAAAGAGAAAAATTCACTTGAATTTATAGAAACAGATAAACAAATAGCAGATATATTAACCAAACCATTAAATGAAGCAACGTTTACTAAATTTAGAAGAGAATTAGGTGTTTGTTCACTAATTGAATTAGAATAATTGAATATATATAAAATAATAACATTAAAAATCAGAAAAATAAAATAAAAAATATAAGTATGTCGACATACATATGTCACTATGTTGACATATAATTGCCGAATTTTCAAAATTAATTCCCACCAAAAGTTAGTTATAATGATCATTTAAAATCTCCACTTCGAATTTTCCTCTTCATTTCCATTTCTGTAAAAACTCTAAACTAAAATAAACAATAGCATCCACCAATTTTAACACCCAAATCATCCGTTGGACCATCCGAAGGTCCTTTTCAATGTTCTACCCTATCACGTGTCATCACACTTGAAGAGAAGATGGAATATACTCTTCAAATGCTCGCCGAAATACAAGCGCTTAAAATTCGAATGAGTCAAGAGCAAAATCGACAAGGTAAGATGTTAAGGAGTCTTAATAAATTCATAACGGACAACCAAGCCAACCAATCATCATCAAAAATGGTAATGAACCTATAGAAGAAGCGGAGGAACTAGAAGAAGAGTAAGAAGAGATAATGGCGGAAGAGGAACCCGAGGAGGTACAACAAGAAGTCTCAAACGTGGAAAATCAAGTCATTTACGTAGGTGAAGTCCTGTACGATCATAACGGAAATGTGATTGAATAGAAATTTTTGTCTCCATTACCCAAATTGTCCTACCCATAAGTCTCCTATAGTTAAGGACAAGTAGAATTTAGGTTCTTGATTTGTTTCTTGTCGAACATTTTTGTTCCTTTATGTTAATTTGATGTATGACATATTCATGTAATATCGTTTGTAAAAACTATGTTTAAATATATTGCTTATTTTGTCTAACATAATTGTTTTATTACTTTGTTATATAGGCAAGAATTTAGGGGGGAGTCATATATATCAAGTATTATAATCACAAGTTATACACTTATACATTTTAATATAATATAATTTAGATAGTTATTGGATTTAGGGGGAGTATTTTTAGAATTTCTTTTTGATAGTGCCAAAGGGGGAGAAATTATAAAATATAGAATTAGTTTACAGGATTCATATAGACAGGGGTAGTATTAGAAGGATCACCGTCAACAAGTATGTACAGGTATGATAATTTATAGGTACGATATTTTATAAACTATGGTATCCATCATCAAAATGGAGAGATTGTTGGAGAATGGAGTTTTGATGACAACAACCTTATTTCAATATTAATTGATTATAAAGTACATACTAACGCTTTTATCTAGTATATACACACATACATATATGCAGGATTTATATACAGGAATTAATATGGAAGACTATATAAATTAAAGATATTAGAGATTCAGAATTCAGAGATGATTCAAGACTCATGAGTAATCAAGATTTCAAGAGTTCAAGATAAAAATAGTAATAGAGTCTAGTTTATGTTATACTTTGAATAACACTCCAGGTTCAAATTCAAATTCTGTTTTTAGTTTTTAAATTTCAAAGTCTGTTTTCAAATTCTATCTTCAATTTTTATTCTCTATTTTACTTTTGATTTTAAACTCAAGTTTTATAGTTTATAAGTTTTATATATTTATATATACTTTATACTTATATAGCTTTTGACTTTATATTTTTATAAATACATTTATATAGTTTATATTTATGATATCATATGATTTTCTACTTTATAATATTCATTTATAACACTATGTTTTAATTCAAAAATTTCCAGAATAATATATATACATATATGTATGTATATATATATATATCAGAACACTTCAAAAATACTCAAATTTCAATTTTGAACTATGATATGTCGACATACAAAGATAGGCATGTAGACATATAACTATCATATTTTTTATTTTGAAAGGAAGTGTCTTTTCACTATTTGTAACGTTGTAGAAGCGTTTTCAAATCTTATAAATAGGGGTTGATTTCGTATTTTTTCATCATTCTTCTTATCCATATTTATCTGCTTTCTCTACACCATTATTATTTCTTATTTTTATGATTTCTACACTTATACTCTGCCGAATTCAATTCTATTTACATTAAACTTCTTCTCTTCTCACTCTCTACTCATTACTCTCTGAATCAAAGTGCTATTGAAGAGTTATAGGGCTATTGTAATTGTTTGGGAAGTGTCTGGGAAAAGGTGTGTCCTTATAGCTTAAAATCAAGTAAACGGGGTGGTGTTAACCATGTAGCTGGGAATTCAAGGGGATTGTACTTGGATATTGGTATAGTAATAAAACTCTGCGCAATCCAGTGTTGTATGGGACTGGACTTACAAGTAATCCAAACCTGTATAAAATCCGGTGTGTTCTGTCCTTTTCTACATTTTATTTCTGTATATTTTTGTGTTAGTGTTTGAATTTGTGTCTGTGATTATCTTTGTGGTGTGTGATTCATATAGTAGATCATATAAGTTTTAGTTTTCGTTAAATTTCTCAAAAACACTATTCACCCCCCTTTAGGGTTAGTTGCCTTAACGATTCATTTCACAATCCTTAACACCATGGATTCCAAGGGGTGGATGGTCTCTTTGGAGTTTCTGGAGTTGTGGATAACGGATAATGTCCTGGTTCTAAGACAGCGGATCTGCCGCAAGCCCAAAGTGTGATTTGCTCAAGAAAACTCAATCTATGAGAAGTTTGTCTTTGTTCGAAGTAAAGCTTATGTTGTAGATTCATTTGTTCTTGCTGACAGTGGTGTATCTCGTCGATCTTATATCTAGTTGATGGTGATACAGATGTCTTTTTTTTCCGCATCTGGAGTATATCTAGTGCGATATTCTTGCCATCGTAACTATGACTCTTTATTTGAAGTTGGAGAAGTCATAATATCAATGGAATCAGAAGATGGTTTCTCCGATAATTTCGTCGGAGTAGATGGTGATGATTTTGAAGAGTTTGATTTCTTTGACATGATGTAGTAGGTTTTTTTTGTTACGAGGGATAAATACAATTGTTTTTTAAAAGAGATGAAAGTTTCTTTGAGTATATATAGGAGAGGAGAAAGCTGTAAAATTGCAATAGAAAGTTAAAGAACGAATGGTGAAATGTCTTGAAACCACTAGATTAAAATAGTAAAAAGTACTATAAGTAATTTCAGCCACAAATTTGAGAAGTATTGTAGCTTGAATTGTGCAAAACTAATACGAATTAATAAGTTGCATAGATAAGGTTCAAAACTCATGAAAGATATACTTCTTTATTTAAACCATATAGTTTAATATTATTAAAAGGTTTAGTAAAAAGTGTTCCTTTTAGAAAGATTTTTGTTTTTTTACAAACATACACACATGAAAGAAGAGAAAAATAAGTAAATACTGTAATTTGCATGGTGACTTCTTTAAAAGCTATCTCCTTATTTCTTGTAATGATCAGTCACAGACATGTATTGTATTGAGTGGTACATGCAAAAAAAAAAAATAGTAGATATTGGTACCCACTTCCTCCGTTAGGGTCCTAAGAGTTAGGTCTTAGGAAACCAAACCCAAGAAGGTTCAGAGTCCCTTTTGAAAATATAATTAATATTATTATGAATAGTATCTAAAAAAATCTTTAATATACTTGTTCCTAATTAACACATTGCTTGTTTTTCGTACCCAAACACAAATATTTTTGGATAAATATTTCATTGAAATAGAATTTATTTTCTTTATACTAGAAGGTGCAGACTTGATAAATCTAGTACTCTTATTAGTACTAATAGATTTGCTAGAACTTTTCTTAGTACCGGTTTCTTATATAAATCCTAATATTTTTTACTATGAAAAAGCTGAGAATTTTCTAAAATTCTAAATAGGTTTTCTCTTCCTTTATTAAAATGATTCACATTCTTAGAAATATCATCTAATATTAATTCAAGACTAGAATTATCTAACTCAACAATTTTAACTTTTGAATTTAAATCATGATATTCGAAAGCAAGCAAATCATTCTTTTCTTTCTGAGTTTCAATTTCTTGACTAAATAAAGAAATATGAGAGTTTGCATTAGATAGAGATTCTTGTAAATTTTTGATTCCATCCTCTGAAATCTCTTTTTCGTCTTTTAATAAATCTCTTTCAAATTTTGCCTTTTTTTATCTTCGTTTGCTTGTTTATATTTTCTTTTAAAATTATTTCTAGAGTATAGAATTTCCATATTAATCTCAACCAATTCTTCATAAGTAAAATCACTAACCTCGGTGACTTTTTCCATGAAGCATACATTTTCTTGTTCATTGTCACTATCGCTGTCATTCTCAGAAGATGATGAATCTGAATTATCCCAAGTAACTGAAAAATCTCGCTTCTTTGATTTCTCCTTTTTGTTGCGATTCTTCTTTAGTTGTGGACAATTCTTTTAAAAATGTTCAGTTTTGTGACAATCGAAACGTACAACCAAGGCTGGATCAAGTTCTTTTGTAGAATTCTTCTTCACATTCTTATTTTGGCTCTTCTTATATTTCAGAAATTTTTTGAAATTTTTGGCTACGACGGTAATGTCTTCTTCATCTGAATCTGACTCATCCTTTTCACCATGAAAAGTTAGTTTTTTCTTGTCATGAGCGTTAGTCCTTTTTGCCTACAAATTTACTTCATACGATATAAGATTACAAGTTAACTCTTCGAGTTTCATGGCTGGAAGATCATTAGCCTCTTCGATGGCTAAAACCTTTTTTTCCCATTCATCCGTCAAAGAGTTTAATATCTTTGAAACAATATCAAAATCCGAGTATTTTTCTCCTAAACCCATTAGAGAATGATAAATATTTTGAAACCATGAATACATGTCATTTATAGACTCATTTTCATTCATCCTGAAATTGGTTTTTAAGAATGGATATCTTGCTTTGTTTGGCTTTTCTAGTTCCTTCTTGAGTTACTTTGAGTGTTTGCCAAATTTCATATGCAATATTGCACATACAAATCCGGTTAAACTCGTTTCTATACAAGGCACAATGCAACATTTTCATAGCTTTAGCATTGGAAGTAGCCTCTTCTTTTTCATTTGCGTACCATTCAGTATAAGGTGTAGTGGGTTGTGCATATTCTTTTTGTGTAATATTCCAAGCATCAAAACTATTATCTTGCATATATATTCTCATACGTGTAGCCCAATAACTATTATTTATGCCATTGTAAAAAGGTGGTCGCGCAGTAGATTGGCCTTTTGTGAATCCAGTGTTTTTGCTAATACTAGTGTTACTATTTATATTAAATATGTATCAAATAACGGTTGTAAGGTTAAATCATGGCCTGCTCCAATACCAAATGAAAAGTCATGTGACTTAGTGTAGGATCTTTATATATGGAATTAAGAGGAATTGACTATGATATACTAACTTGTCTAATACAATAGTTATGCAAGTAAAACTAAACAATATAGAATACACAAATAAGTAAAAGCAATAAGTAAAGTGACACCAGGAATTTTATACTGGTTCGGACTTCCCGTCCTACGTCCAGTCCTAGACTCCTTCTGGAATTCGTTATCAACACCCTCTCTTCACCCAAAGGAACACGTTCACAACAATTCGAGCCCCAACAAGGATTTTTCCGCCTGAGCACCTACATCGGAATTTTACAAATTGCAACAGTTTGACTTCTTCTTGTGTTCTTGAAATACTGAATAGGCAATGATTGAATACACCCTTCCTATAATCTTATCCTCAATTATATATTGTGTATGTGAAAACTGAAGGAAGTATATTACTTATTGAATCAAGAGATATGAAGCAGTTTTGATGATTCAACAAGTAACTTGAATATATGAAAGCCTTTTAGAATGCAAGGGTTTAGAAATGTAGATCAGAAAATAGAATAGATTTGGAAAGATTCGGTGATTTGAAAACTAAGTTTGAAGTGTATATATAATATTTAAAATGTAGTGATCCTTCATGAAGAGTTTAATCAAAGAGATGCACCCATTCCTTTTCAGAAACGAAGAGAAACCCCTTCATGGAGAATAATGTCTCCTCATAGAAATGGCTGTTGTTTCGAATCAATCAACTGGTCTGTAAATCATCAGTCAACTGGTTGAAAATACGGAAAATCGTATATATTCAAAATTTGTAGGAACTAGGCGTTACTGAACAAAATGTGTTTAACCAGTCAACTAGTTTAGTATATTTTGTCCAGTCATGACTGTTTTTCTAGCCATTTGTTTATATATATATATATATATATATATATAATCAAAGTACGTGCATATGCGTTATATAATGAGGATCGATTTTAACATTGATCTAACACAACTAAACACACACATCTTACAATGTATATTTCTAAATTTTCTAAGTTCTTGGTAAATTTATTTCCAATTAATGTAGTTTTTAAAAAGGCCAGTTCTAAGGAGAAAGTTACTCATTTTTTCTAACTTTCTGAAAGGGATTTGTGTAATGACCCAGATTTTATTAAGGAATATTTGAAATTATTTAAATATTTAAAATGAATTATTTTAAGAATTAATGACTTGGAATTTATTTAATTTAACCTTTGAACATATAATTTGTAATATAATTAAAACTAAGCCTACAACAGCTCGTTAGTTCGTTATATTACGTTTTAAACTTTAAATGAATGTAAAGGATCCAATATAAGTTAGAATTTTTTAAAACATGAAACGTTTGAACCTATTAAACTATAGTTTTCTAATGAAAGTAAAAAATCGAGATTTTATCTTATAGATTGTGAGTTATGTCCAAATCAAATTTTCACGGTGTCGCTATAGAATCGTTTATAAAGCATAACGATTTATTAAATAAAATAACGGGATTTTAAGATAAATTGAATATCGATTTAGCTTGAAAATGGAAGTATCGAGTTTAAAATCCAATATAGTTTATCTTAAAGTTATGTAAGATTCTGTTTGGGTATATGCGATAATTATAATTTGTTTTTTAAAAGAATTTGAATATTTTTAAATTAAATTATATATTATCGATTTAATTGAATATTGGAAAATAACCATTTTGCCAACGATATTGGATTTCGATGAAACAAATTTTATTGGATCCGGAATAACAAATTATTTTAAGATCCAAATTTCGGATCAATCAGAGTTAGTATGTGGTCGTGCGAGAAATAAACGTTCAATGTAAACAGGCATGTATAATTAATCAATAATTTAAGCTCAAACTAGCGCTATTTGAGTAAACGGTCTCGGATTTCGATGAAACATGTTGCAATAGGACCGTAATGTCAAACCATAGCCGAGTACCAATTTTCACTGGCAATGGAGCTCGTATGTGATCTACGAGTTGTTAAACGTCGATCAGAGATAGCAATAGGCAAAAAATTATATAATAATCAAATAAAATATTATTAAACCAGAATATCTCCCTTATATAATATCTTTAACTCTTAAAACCCTCATTCACTCCTTCCTCTCCACATTTTGTCGCCACCACCCACTACAATTTCAACATTTGCAAAAACATCATTTTATTTATTTATTTTCAAACGAGTGAGAATTAGGGGAAATGTCCAACATGAAAGTTGTAGATCGTATTGAGAGGAACATACTACTAAAATTTGGTGGCCAACAGACACCCGAGGTGGTCGGATGTCACCAACGACCGTGAATGGGTAACTTTCAGATTTCCTAAAATTGCATGCAAACGGAGGAGAATTTGATGAAGATGTCAACTAGGAAGTTGGGGAGGGAAGGATGTCTCTGACTTCTTTTGGTTGGTCGGCCTGAAACGACTAGTGGTGTTGGTGGTTGCGAGTTAAATAGAAATGAACGATATGGAGGAACCACAAATAGTTTTGGCCGTTTTCCATTGGCTCGAGGCAATTTCAGGCTGAGGCTCCAATAGGAAGATGGAAGGGGGAAGTGAGGGCTGTCGAATGGTGGTCACGGTGTCGCTTTAAGTGGACGGTGAAGGGAGAATTTAGGTTTGACGTATTTTTGGGTCATGGTCGGAATTCTAGCCGGTGGTGGCGAATTGGGCGACCGCGACGGTCGTTGTGGGTCGAGCTCGGAGCGACGGTGCTGCAGTGGGTAGGGGCAGCGCCCAGTGGCCTGTGGGCGATGCAACATGGTGAATGGAGAAGGGAGCACGATCATGAAAGGATGAAGAGGAAGTGATAAAAGTTTAATTATAGAATTAATTAAAAACTAATGGTGTGATTAATTTGTTTAAGTTTGAACATGTATATCTCTCTCATATGAAGTCAGAATTCAATGAAACAAGATCCGTTGGAATCATGGAGAAGAATACTATGATATGGAACTGATTTGGATGAGATTGGAGCTAGTTGGAATTTTGAGTTAAATTAAATCAACGTTTAATTTAATTAAAAAGCGATCGTTATTGCAACGATCTAAAAATCACTATGAGAACTCTTTTAAACTTAAATAGTTATTATAATCGTCAACTGATTATATATTGATTTCTTGTGGTTGTTATGGTTGCTTCATGGATGATGGATGTTATTATAGTTTATTTATCACAGTTTATGTATGTGTAAGCATTAACAGTTATAACGCTTATGTTTTGAACTATTGATTGACGGATGATAACTGTTGTAGTTTTATTATAATTGTTCACACAATTCAAACCAAGAATACAGAAATATTTTGGAACTAATTAAGTCGAGTTCCATTGGAATATTAAATGAACAATATATTCATTTAAATGAAATAAGGTGTGAAAATGGAAATTGGATTTTTGTATCCAAAACGATTTTGAAATGAAGTTAAAATGATTTCAAACAAATTTCGAAAAGGTTGAAATGTGTTTGAAAGAGTTTTGTATTAAAAATGGCTTATTCTAATTTATAATTGATTTTGAATAGTAAATTCAAAAGTGAATTTGAGTTAGATATATAAACGATGTTTTTTGACTCGAAATGATTGTTCCAATGGTCTTATTTATTTTTATGATGGATTTTTGGAAAGTTTGGATTTTGAAAGATTTAATTTTGAGAAATATTATTATTTTAATATTATAATAATAGAATATTCAATTTTGATTTATAATTGAATTTGAAGTTGGAATCGTTTTTAAATGAGTTTATAAACATTTTATAAAATACGTTTGGACTAAATCGATTGAGTTTTATATTAAATTATGATATGGTTTGAAAAGGACGTGTCGCACTGTGACATTTCGACCATAAATTTCAAACGACAATAACTAATGCAATTTAAATCGGATTTTCCCGAAACAAAAAATGTTTGTTTTCTATTAATTGTAACTTTCAAATGAAAGAAGAAATTTTGAATTTCAACTTATAAATTTCAAGTTATGCTTAAATCTTTTTTTGAAAAGGTCGTTGTAAACGTAGTGCGGTGACCACAATCGAAAATAGGTCAAAATGACCATATAAAAATTATTAAAAATATGAAAAAATTATGATAAATCTTAATAAATGATTTTAAAATTATATGAGAAAGAAATATGAAGTTTTAAACTATATTTCAATTTTTGTGCTTTTAGCCTAACTTGTTGAATACGGTAAAATGACGATTTGTGAATTTAAGTTAAATGAACTTAAGCTATTTGGTTTATCAAATATAAATGCGATTTCAAAACATATGTTTTGGTAATCTTTTGATTTAGAAAATTTTTCCAATTTAAATAAATTGGATTTGAACAGAAATGGTCTTCAGATATTTGGTACTGATTACCGTTGTGTAGTTTTCTACATGGACAGTCTAGTATTTTTGGTTTACAGATATTTTATAGAGAAGGTGCTGGATTGAAGCTAGAGTTGCATCCAGATCATTTTATTTTCTTATGCCAAGAGTTTATGTTTTCTGCTGTGTACATGATACACTATGATATAGTTATTTTTGTTGTGCATGTATTTCTTATTGTACTCTGATATATGTTGTACTCTGATGTAAAAGTTGTTGCAATGACAATGAAAAATTCTTTTTGTTCAGATCTTATTAGTTATAACCGCAAGCGGTACATTTTGTTGGTCGGTTTAAGCCGGTTTTATTATTAGTTTGAACTAGACAGGAAGGCGGGTCGTCACACGTGGTATCAGAGCTTTGATTTATACATAACTTTGGGGTATGATTCGTTTGAACAAAAGGAAAGAACTCTTTAGATATAGGATTAGTAATATCCTAGAAGAGTGGCTCATTAAACATTGGTTAAGTAATGTCCTAGAATGAGTTTGAAGATTATTATATATAGAAGAGAATGAATTTGCATATTTATAAAAGAAAAGAATTTGGGTTTGAAAGAATATATTTTGTAATAAGAGTTTGAGTGTTTTGTTTAATGTTGAAGTTGGACTATCGAGTATAAGAAGATTTTGAATATGAGCCTTGCAACCATATATATGAAGTATTAAATATACTAGATAGATAGTGAATCACATTTTAGTCATTTGAGGATGATTTCATTGATAGTTGCAGCATATCATCAGTGTTTATTTTCGGGTTTCAAAAGTGGGATGACTATATGATTCCAATTGAAACATCGAGATATGCTTAAACCCACTTAGATAAGTGTTTGAAAAGGAATTGAATAACTAAGATAAAGGAAAAAAATAACCTTAAGCTAAGAACTTGGTTAAAAATAAATGTTTGTAATTTGAGAAATGATTAAGATGATTTGATCTTTAAATTTAACTGGTACAAGTTAACTAGGTTGAAAAGATAAAAGTGAATAAAATGAATTAAAATTTGACTTAAGTGAATTTAAATAAAATTAGGATGATAAAACCAATGTAAGAATGGAATATAAATCAAGTTAAGTCAAATTTAATGCCAGTATTAAATTGATTTGGAAATTATTTGGAATTGGACATATTTATATTGAATAGGTTATTGAAAGAAAACCAAGACTAGGAATAAAATTGAATGCTCGAACAAAGGTATATATGTATTGTATTGGTTAGGATTGATGATTTTATTAGCCTAGTTGGCAAGCTGCTTGGCTTTTTGATTGGTGAGGGACTAGAGAGGCGAGTTGTAGTTGTGCCGATTGAGCCATGCAAAAGAGGTTATGGCTAAATTTTTCAAAAATTTAAGAAATGGGAAATTTCTAAGAAATTAAAAAGCTGAAGAACTTGAGTTAGTTAGAATAACGACTATGTTGGTTACGTAAACGAATTTTAGTTCCATCTTCGTTTTCAAGGATGAAATTTTTTTAAGTGGGGGAGATTTTAACGATCCAGATTTTATTAAGGGATATTTAAAATATTTAAATATTTAAAATGAATTATTTTAAGAATTAACGACTTGGAATTTATTTAATTTAATGTTTGAACATATAAATTATAATATAATTGAAAATGAGCTCGCAACAGCGCGGTAATTCGAAATATTACATTTTGAACTTTAAATGAATGTATAGGATCCAATATAAATCATAATTTATTGAAACAAGAAATGTTAAAATCTATTAAACTAGAATTTTCTAGTGAAAGTGAAAAATCGAGATTTCATCTTATAGATTGTGAGTTATGCCTAAATTAAAGTTTCAGAAAGTCTTTATTGAATTAATTATAAACCATAACGATTTATTAAATAAAATAAAAAGATTTTAAAATAAACTAAATATCGATTTAGCTTGAAAATGGAAGTATGAAGTTTAAAATTCAATATAGTTTATCTTGAAGTTATGTAAGATTCTATTTGGGTATATGCGATAATTTTGATTTTTTTTTCAAAGAATTTCAATATTTTGAAATTTAATTATATATTATCAATTTAATTAAATATTGGAAAATAGTCATTTTGCAAACAATCTCGGATTTCGATGAAGCTAATTTTATCCGGTCCAAAATAGTAAATTACTGTAAGGTTCCAAATTTTGGATCAATCGGATTTAGTATGTGGCTGTGCGAGATATAAACGTTCAATGTATGTATAAGTAATCAATAATTTATGCTCAAACTAGCGCTATTTTAGCAAACAGACTCAGATTTTTACGAAACAAATTGCGTTAGGACCGTAATGTCAAACCATGGCTGATATCAATTTTCACTACCAACGGAGTTCGTATGTGATCGACGAGTTGATGAACGTCGATCAGAGATAGCGATAAGTAAGAAATAATATAGTAACCAAATAACATATTATTAAACCAATATATCTCCCCTATATAATACCTTTAAATCTAAAAACCCTCATTCACTCCTTCCTTTCCATATTTTGTAGCTACCGCCCTCTACAATTTCAATATTTGCAAAAATAAACTTTTTTAATTTTATCTTTTAAACGAGTGAGAATTAGGGAAAATATCCAACATGAAAGTTGTAAAATATATTGAGGGGAACCTACTGCTAAAATTTGGTGGCCAAAGGACACCCGAGGTGGTCGGAAGTTACCCACGATCGTGAATCGGTAACTTTCAGATTTCCTAGAATTGGGTGCAAACGAAGGAGAGTTAGGTGATGGTGTCAATTAGGAAGTTGGAGAGGGGAGGATGGTCTACGAATTTGCTTTTAGTCGGCCGACCTGAAATGGCCGGTGGTAGCGGTGGTGGTTGCGAGTTAAATGGAGATGAACGATATGGAGGAACTACGAATGGTTTTGGCAATTTTACGATAGCTTGAGGCAATTTCAAGCTGAGGCTCCAACATGAAGGTGGAAGGGGAAGAGAAGGCTATTGAATGGTAGTGGCAGCGTCGCTTCAGGTAGATGGTGGCGGGAGAATTTGGGTTCGACGTGTTTTTCAGTCATGGACGGAATTCTCGCCGACGATGGCGAACTGGGCGACGATGATGGTCGGCATGGGTCGAGCTTGGAGCAGCGGTGCTGGCACTGGTTAGTGCACGGCCCGGTGGCCTGTGGGCGGCACGACGTGGTGAATGGAGGAGTGAGCATGATCATGAAACGTTGAAGAGGAAGAGATATAAGGTTAATTATAAAATTAATTAAAAACTAATGACGTGATTAATTTGCTTAAGTTTGAACATGTATATCTCTCTCATATGAACTCAGAATTCAATGAAACAAGTTCCGTTTGAATCGTAGAGAAGAATACTAAGATGTGGAACTAATTTGGACAAGATTGGAGCTAGATGGAATTCTGAGTTAAATTGAACACACGTTTAATTTAATTCAAAAGCGATCGTTATTGCAATGATCAAAAATCACTGTGAGAACTCTTTTTAACTTGAATAGTTATTATAATCATCTACTAATTATATATTGATTTCTTGTGGTTGTTATGGCTGCTTCGTTGATGATGGATGTTATTATAGTTTATTTATTACTGTTTATGCACATATAAGCGTTAACTGTTTTAACGCTTATATTTTGAACTGTTGATTGATGGATGATAACTGTTGTGGTTGTTATTATAACTGTTCACACAATTCACACCACGAATATGGAAATATTTTGGAATTGACTGAGTTGAATTCCATTCGAATATTAAATGAACAATATATTCATTTAAATGAAATAAGGCATGAAAATGGAAGTTGAATTTTTATATCCGAAACAATTTGTAAATAAAGTTAAAATGATTTCAAACAACTTTTGAAAAGGTTGAAATGAGTTTGAAAGAGTTTTGAATTATAAATCGCTTATTTTAATTTATAATTGATTTTAAATAGTAAATTCAAAAGTGAAATTGAGTTAGATATATAAACGACGTTTTTAACTCGAAATGATTGCTCCAATGATCTTATTTATTTTTATAATGGATTTCAGAAAAATTTGGATTTCAAAAGATTTAATTTTGAGAAATATTATTGTTTCCATATTATAATAATAGAATATTCAATTTTGATTTATAATCGAATTTGAAGTTGGAATTGTTTTTTGACCATAACTAAATCAATTTAAATCGGATTTGCCCGAATCGAAAAATGTTTATTCTCTATTGATAGCAATTTTCAAACAAAAAAAGAAAATTTTGAATTTTAACTTAAGGATTTCAATTATGTTTAAATCTATTTTTGAAAAGGTCGTTATAAACGCAGTACAATGACTGTAATTGAAAATTGATCGAAATGGCCATTTAAAAATTCTTAAAAATATGTAAAAAATGTGATAAATTGTAATAAATGATTTTAAAGTTATTTGAGAAAGAAATGTAAAGTTTTAAACTATATTTCAATTTTTTTGCTTTCAGCCTAACTTGCTGAATATGGTAGAACGACGTTTTGTGAATTTAAATTAAATGAACTTAAGTTATTTGTTTATCAAATATAAAATCCATTTCAAAAGATATGTTTTGGTAATCTTTTGATTTAGAAAAATTTTCCAATTTAAATAAATTGTATTTGGATAGAAATGATCTTCGGATATTTGGTCTTGATTACCGTTGTGTAGACGTTTGCTATTTGAGAAATTTGGAAGATGTTTATATCGTTATTCCACTTATAGTATTCGTTGATTACAAGAAATAATGTTGAATATAAGTAGATATAAATTCTGTTTAAATATTATATTTAGTATCAATTAGTTTTGGGTTTGTCGTGAATGGTGTCTTCAATAACATCGTTATTTAACCTTGTTTAAGATGAGGTAATGTTTGGAATTCTAGAAAGTTATACTCTTTGTTAAGATTAATCGAATCTTTGTTTTAAGATCTAATGAAGTTTTCCAAATTTAAGTTGATATGGGTCTCTGAGGATGAAGACCTTTACTATTTAAGGAATTTAAAAGGCTTTTCCGTTATTCTGCTTATAATATTGGTCTGATACGGGAATTCAAATCGATTATAAGCTGATATGATTTCCGCAAAGATTTATTTAAAATGAAAGTTTGATTTTGGGTTTATTGTGGACGATGTTTAAAATAACATTGTCCTTTAACCCAGTTAAAAGGAAAAGATGATTTCCAAGATAAGTTAAAGTGATATTTATTCAATTTGAATATAAAGATTTAATGAAAGAGTTTCCCCTATCAAACGATAATGGGAACAAAGTTTAAAGACCATTCAAAGATGAGCAAGTTTCCTTAACGAAAAGATTTAAAGAAATGGATTTTGGATTAACAAGTTTTCAAATCTGAAATTTATTAAGAATAAGAAATCGTACGTAGATTTTGGGCAAGAGATATGATCGAGGAAAGATAAAGTAATCTACTCTAATAAATGATCAATGAATGGATTGGGTTTGGGTAAATGTGTTTTCCCATACAAATAATTGAAATCTTTAATCAGATTTGAAATGAATGAGGTAATCAAACTTACCTGAATATGAGGGCAACCGGATATCGAGTACTGGCAGTTTTGCTCCATGGGATAAATAGGATTGGAATGGGATAATGATTTAAGAAATTACCTTTTTTGCGAGATTCAATAATCTTGATAAAGTGTAGAAAACTTGGTTTGAGTTAAGTTTGTGAAATGATATTTTATAATCTTTTGAAATGATTTCCAAGGAAATATTTAAATAAGAGTTTAAAGAGGTGTAAATCTTTGATAAGATTTAAATGAGTATATCCAAATTAAAAAATGATTTGAGTAAAAGAATATTTCAAACAGAATGAGACTTATGATATTTTTGTATATCAATTATGGTTTGTAAAGATGCGCTAGTTATTCGGAAAGATCGGGTTTAACCTATTCTAAATAACTATACGACGAGTATTGAAGATACTGAAGACGGTGGTTGACGACCGGGGATCTTCGCATCATTTGGATTAATTGTCGATGTCTTGATTGTGGTATACACCCAAGGTGAGGTTATAAGTGGAAGTTGTCTAGACATACTTGGAGATTGTTCGGATTTGCAAGGGCCTCTCTCGTTTATTGGACAAGGAATAAGGTGCCTTCGGTTTCGTTCACAACCCAAAACGAACTTGTAAATGGATGTGTGCCGACATTGTATGTTACGATATAACCAATTGGTTTCTGTTGATGATATATCGATTGGTGGTGGAGAATTTATTTTTTTAGCTTAACACCCTCCTCTTAGACTTAGGTACTCAGAGGGATATATATTAATAGATATTGATTATATGTTGTGAATTGAAGATGTGATATGCTAAGTGATGAGCTATTGATGATCAAAGCTTTTTGTTGAAAAGCAGTGCTTTGTGTATAATGTGACTTCAGGACCTTACAACCGGTAATGAGCCGAAAAAGGATGAAGTAGCGTAGAGTTAAGGACTAACCTTTCCTTCTAGTTAAGAAGTGATGTAATGGTATGGAGCCTAGGCAATTTACTTAGTGGATGATGGAATGAGGTGCCTCGAACAAAAGTCGACAACGACCGAGGGGATGTTATGTTTAGGAGAAACCCATATTACACCTGGTATAGGTGGTCGGCTTTGCCGCTAGAGGAGGAACATGTGTTGATCCTGGGACATCCTGTTAGAGGTGTTTCGAATAGCGGAAAAGGAAGACCCTTTGCCTTGGTCATTGATGGAACCCAACTTCCAATACGAACCTTTTATGGTTTTAGTTGTAATCTATGTACGTAAACGTAATATATGGGTATCTATGTCTTCTAAGATTTATACATTTACTTTCGAAAGTGATTTCAATACTATGCACTAGTAATAATAAAAGAGACCTTCGTGTGCCAATCATATTTGGTTATCATAAGGCAAAACTTGCTTCTCTGGTGTGAGTTGCATTGTGTGATGGGATGTGAGTCTTATGGTAGCTTCATTTTCAAAAAGCGATGTGAGTAGTTTTATGACTGGTATTCATGAAGGGAAACCCATTCCGTGTTATACAGCATGGTCTTACGATTTACCCAGCTTCGAAATAAGGTAAATAACTGTTTTAGTTCTCACACTAGTCCCATGACGGATATGGAGTTTATTATTTTCCACCTGAAATCTAGGTGCTCATATTTTCCATATGGGCAGTCTAGTAGTTTTAGTTTGCGGATATTTTATAGAGCAGGTGTTGGATTGAATCTAGAGCTGTGTTTAGAGTATTTTATTTTCTTTCGCTGAGAGTTTATGTTTTCCGTTGTGTACATGATACATTCTAATATAGTTATTTCCGATGTGCATGTATTTATTATTATACTCTGATATATGTTGTACTCTGATGTAAAATTTATTGCAGTGATAATGAAAAAGTTGTTTTGTTCAGTTCTGATTAGTTGTAACCCCAAGTGATACATCTTGTTTATCAGTTTAAGTCAGTTTAATTATCGGTTTGAACCGGGCAGGAAGGCGGTCCTTACAAAAGGCCCTCCGCCCCTTTTTTCATGAGCATGCATTGAGATACTACAAAGTGTGGGTGCACTATCAGATTCCTCAAAATTAGGGAACACTTCATTTATAGTTTCATTAAGTAGATCAAAGAAGTATACTTCATTTTCACAGCATTCCATTTAATATCCTTATGTGTTACTTGGACATTCGGCCCGAATACCAGAAAACTTCTACGCCCACACGACTTTACCCATCGCGCAGTTAAACAGCTCAGAAGTGTCACCATGATACCCAAGAACAAAGCCCTGATAGAGTCATAAAAGTATAGTCGTCGTGAACTGCTAAAATTCACGGAAGTATTCAAGGGTCGGTATGCCTCTACACCAACAATTTGTATCCCCTAAACATGACTCCTAGGGTCGGTATTGACCTCTTCACCAATTTCATATCCTCATATACAACTCCTTAATTTTATATACCCCAAATTCCTTTTAAGTTTCTAGGATTAGCACAGAAGGCTCTATACCATGGGATACCAAAAGGAAGCGAAGCAGTGGGATACAAAGACAACGAAGATGCAAGACAGTAAAAAGCTAAGTCCCCGAGATACATACCGACCATGGGGTTGGTACCGATCCCGCGATATGAAATGCGGAGCCTGTTCCCACCACACCCTGCTCGTACCTAGTCCCATATGCTCCTTCTTCGTATAAATACCCTTCTTTCTTTTGCGTAAAGAGGGTTAAATCCTTGCTTATTTAATACTTTTGGAGGAAGATATTGCCTTCTTCCAAGCTTGCTCTTTGACGACTGCCCATAACCCCACACTTAACAAGAGAAATAATGCGCTAAAAGACAAGCCAGACAGCTATTGACGATCATCAGGGTAGAAAAACACAAGCGGAACCTATCGTATAACTCATAACGCAAGGATAAAATATAATAAAACATATACAACAGGAAATAATAGTGAAGTAGAAATGAGCAGAATCTTAAACTTCTATATCATCATGACATATCCATACATCAAATTGGAATACATCATAAGTGCCCGTGCAAAAAGCCTAATTACAGGATCATTAAAAGTACCAACAATCATAACAGCGGAAACAACTTACATATCGTCATGAATTATCCAAACATCAAATTATGTACAATGTGCCTCACTACAAGTCACTCAGAGAATACATCAAATAGCCGAAGACAACAATAGTAGATAGTAGAAAAATATACGCCAGCCTCTTGCTCGTCGTTGCTCAGCAGCATCGTCCTAATCAAGATGTACTACCTGTCACCTGCTACTCAGTCTGCCTATCCACAACTGGATGATCAACCCAACGTAATAAGAGGAAACACAAAACCTTGAGTAAGACAACAATCTTAATGAGCGATAAACAACTATCTAACATCATCAACAAAGTATATGAGAATAGGAAGATTAATTAACTAATCTACCAACATCAATAGAGAAGAACCCAAACCCATCTTCCCCACATTAGGTAGTGATAGCCTTTCCAATAATCAAGTAGAAACAAATAGTACATTCATAGCAATCAGTTATCAAGTGTAGACCATCCTAATCGATATCAACATTTCCCGAGCACAAGCCTCGAAGGCCTAAACCAACATCAAACAAGCACCTAAGAGATATCTCCTTCGACGTTGAATAATCTACATAAGATGATACAAGCAAAACAATCATCACGGATGACTCTGGCTATCACCGCCAGTCTTGCTTTGAAACCATCATTAATCGTATGACCGACTCAACATCATGCCGTCTATCAAGGGCTAATGGTAAACCCCGATTCTAGCTAAAATTCCATATGCCATTATGACTCGTATCTTTTGGCCCATCATGACTACCTAGGGTACTCGACCATTCAACCAGTCTTTTACGCGTCCCTATTATACCCCCACTTTGAGTCCGCTAAAACCTACGACAACGGTAATTTCTCGGCCTTCATAACTCTAGTCATCGCTACCAGCAACTTTCCATAAGCTCAAAACACACTTGAGCAGCCACTATTCATGAGCTCAAAACAAACTTGAGTCCTCTGCATATTCATTGCATTT
This sequence comes from Allium sativum, assembly GCA_030737875.1. NCBI lineage: Eukaryota > Viridiplantae > Streptophyta > Magnoliopsida > Asparagales > Amaryllidaceae > Allium > Allium sativum. The sequence goes on from CM060926.1 coordinate 53,498,932, forward strand.
CATTGATCAACGAACACTTCACAACACTTTGACCATTCCTTGTTGAATTTGCATCGAAGCCATGGCCATCATCGACCCAAAAATATGCATCGTTTGGTCCATACTGCATTTCATAGCATTTCCATCTTTCTCGCTATGAAAAACTAAGCACGGCGTTCAAACTGCCTTTTGCAGCGTTTTGGAAACGCTAACAAATCTGTATGTCCCATTCAGGATCGGCCCTCAGCCCGATCCATCAAAATAGCTCAAAATCACATGCGCAACACACGTTTTTAAGTGCCCAATCCATGCTCTAGAAAGTGGCCGATACATCATCTTTCCATAGCATTTGTGAAGCGCTGCCAATATCTGCTCGTTCCATACACATGAAAATCGCCCGATCCATAAAATGGTGGTGATCCACTGTGTTGCGCATGGGTCGATCACCCGTTTCCTCATGCACAGCTAGTTGCAAGGGTAGATGGTTTTGCCCGATCCATGCGCTAAGCAACCTTGCCCAATCCAGAGAAATGCAATGATCCCCTTGATGCGCGCTCATGCAAACCAACACTTTTACTGTATGCAACATGTGGCGGATCATCTGTCCATTTAGCTTGATCCAGGAGTTTGGTATTTTCCAAATCCATGAAAGTGGCATGATCCATCGTTGCGCTATCGTCCAAATCAGTCATTTTCCCATGCGCAGAGCTTGCCAAGACATCACTTCAACTATGCCCGATCCATCATCAACTTTTTGCTTGATCCATTATCAAATTTTTGCTCGATCCATACAATTGCTCAATACACTCAACCTACCCATCCAATCGTGAAACCAACTCGGCTCCAAACTCGTGCATTTCAAACAATCATTCAACAACAAAATCATACGAGCATCATTCACACACTAATACATCAAACAACATACGAAATTCACCAGTTCATGATTAAATAATGATAAAACCAAATAATGGTTCTAAACATAAAATTTGCATATGAAATTACTGTTTATAAGTTTCTAGATTAGATCCTATGTGATTTGGATTAAAATCATACTTACTTCGATTATGTCTATATGAAAACAACTGGAAATGATGAACATGGGATTAAAACAACCCATATACTCGATTGAATTCGTGCGAAAGATGTTTATCACTCACTGATTCTTCAAAATAACTTAAAATCGACTAATCTCAAATCCGGACAACGATAATCAACCTCCAAACCTCTCAATTTGATGTGATCTTCCTTTACTCAATGTAGATCTTCAGTCTTCTTGCGTAGATATAGAATTTTAACGGAGGAAAGATGTATTTGATTTAGCAAGGAGGATCACAAGATCAACCAAATGAGAGAGTGTAGAATGTAAACCCCTCTCAATGTCTCTAACCCTTATTTATAGACTCTAACCAGCCCATCAATGGCCACACCAATTCAGCCCATTAATGACTAGCCAAACCTGTACAGAAATTGTGAAACACTAAAACATCGATTTCTCCCAAACCGTTGAACCAAATCTTTATTGTGACTACTCTACGGAACTGGAATCATCATCTACTTTCCAGTGAAATCGATCTTAGCACCTAATTCAATCCCAGTCAAAAGTTATGTTCTGTAAAAAAATTGACAGAGGAAAAATGGTCACAAATAAAACTGGTAAAAATTATGGACATGACTCACATCCCCATAACCAACATATCAAAATATGAGAATGATCCAACCCTTAGGGAATTAAATAAAAATATTTTCGAACCTCCGATACGTAAAATGCGGGTCGTTACATGCTCCATCACTCCAAGAAGAAGAAACTTGCCTATTTTCAAACACTTGGACTTTTTGGATAGCATAGGAATTTCGGGAAGAAAGATTTAGGGTTTATTTTGGACTTTGTAGAACATACTTTCCACTATTACCAATGTATTCATATAGAACTATGGTTTCCACTATAGTACTTCGACTAAAAGTGAATAAAAAGAGCAAAACCTTCATAGTGGACATAGGTTCTCGCAGAATGAACCACTATAAAATACTGTGCTATATATTTTCCTTCGTATTATTTTCATTTCGTATGTATAGTTTCATTATCTTGAAACTCTTTGGGTGTTGTGCTAACTTTTCGCATCAACACTCTAGTGCTTTCATTGGGAGCAGAAGACTTTGTCTTTCTTACCGCCTTCATCCGAAATTTGGAAGCGTTACTTAGGTCTTCTTAGACTTACTGACCAAGTTTACCGATATGGTAAAGAAAGGAAAAGCTCCTCTTGTCGGACCTTCGACCGTTGAATCGAAAACCTCTCCCCAACGTCAACCTCGGAAGGCCCAACCACCATAGATATGACAACTTCCTCCAACCCCAAATCTTCGGTCATGCAATCGCAATTCTTCGAGATGAAAAAAATTGAAGGGAGCTTAGCGATAGCTTAACGAGAAGATTAAGCAAAATATTGATTTGATACAAAGGCTACACCAGAATACCCACAGGGATATCATGAACCTTCAAGACAATAGGACACCTCCGCCCATTCAGTACATAATGGAAAGCTCTTCTTCCGATGGATTTCACAACGATTGTATCCAAAGAAGAAAAATTAACGACAATGGTGCTACGCTCACAATCAGAGAGGGAGCCCGCCATTCTGACCACTCCCAGTTGGGGCCTAGTCTCGATCCCGGAGCTAGTGCCCAACCCTCGACAAGGCAGCCTCTTCCTGCCTCCATTCAAAACTTGGTGCTGACTCAGCCAACTGTGCAACACGCTCAAGTTTCTCTTAACCAACCTCCACAAAATTAAAAAATCGAGGTGACAACTTACCAGAGGATGATGTTGATGTTCATCCGAGAAGGCGCCCAAGGCCACGAACTTCCAAGGCCGACCATGACCACTGGAATGTAGCAGAGGTTCGACCTCTCATTCTCACTGACATGGTCCAAGGATCATGAGAGAAACACGGGAGCACGTCAATGACATCTACGAAACCAGTACGAGGGTAACCCCTCCGCTCCAGCTGTCGTTAATGTTGAATGGCCGAGACGCTTTAATATGCCATAGCTAACGGCTTACTCGGGAAAGACGAATTTTTGAAGCTTCTTGAACCGTTATGAGTGGCACATGCACTCAAGTCGCGCCACTGATGTACTAAAGTGAAAGTGCTTTCCCATATTTCTCAAAGGTGTGACCCTGCTTTGGTTCTCTCAACTCCCGCCGAGAACCATCACGACTTTTGACCAGCTTGCTACCGAGTTGGTGAAATAGTTCTAGATGCATGTCACCCAACCGAAGGACACTCTCACCCTCTCGAACATCTACCAAGGCACTTGGAAAACTCTCAAGAGCTACCCTGAATTCTTCAACAATGCCTTGGCGGAAGTCAAAGACCCTGAACCTTGCACTGTCCTTGTTTAGCTTGCTAAGAGTGTATGACTTGACTCTGAGTTCGGGACTTGGATTGATAGGAAATAACTGAAGACCTCGAAAGTGAGCTAAAATCTTCGAGACCTTGTAAACCAATTCATATTGTTGAACACGATGCGAAGCAGTTAAGGAGAAAAGTGGTGAAGTTATTGAAGTTTCAGTGGAGAAAAAGTGAGAACGATTGCACTTAATAAAATTTTCTATTATCGATTTTACTTTCATAAGAGATGCCATTAATTTGCCTTAGTATAGAATCCTATAAGCTTGGATAGGATAAGTTTTTTTCAAGCTGCTATGGATCATGTTTGACTTTTGATTTTCACACAGTTATAAGGCATGCAGGATGACCATTGTTGAATCTTTTGTGGAATTTTAGAGGCGAAATTCTTAAGAGGGGAGCACGTAACGACCCTTAATTTTATGTATAAATATGAGATATTATTTCATACCAAGTTATATCATTTTGTAATTTTAAAGATGGTTATTAAAGGCATATCTCATTTTTGGGATTTTTCTATGACCATTTTACACATGATGAAATCATTTGAGAGATATGGCGGTTTGAATTATTTTCAAGGCACAAAATGCTCATTTCCAACCATCAGGTTCCATTTTCAGGTAGGACTATTATGGATTTTGGGATTAGGGAGATAAATGGATGGTATGAGTTACGTAACTTATTTCTATCGATTCATTTTCATTTCCTTTTTCCCTAGAGCTCCTACCTCCATTACAACAAAAGTTTCTTCATCTAAAACTTAAATCTAAATATAGACGTTAATTGATCCTGACTAGAGAAACACATCCATAACTGCTACGAAGGGAGATCTATCCAGATTCTTTACTTTCTTTCAGATTTGAGATTTCATAGACATAGGTGAGTGATTTAATCTTATTTACAAAATTTTAAATTTCCTAATCTTAAAATAATTCTAGAAAATTAACTATGTTAGGAATCTACAACTTCGGATTAAAACTACGAATTGAAAAAGCTAGGAATAAGTGACAATATTTCCTATAAAAATGCTTGCAAATTTTTGCAAATCCATGGTTTTTATTTCCAATCTTGACCATATAGAATAGTTGGATTAATTGGTTATTATTATATGTCATTTTGGTTGATTTTATGTTTGGTTTGTTATGGCTTGAATGTTTGAAAAAGGCCTACTAATTGCGACCTAGAACAAGGATTTTGCGAAAAAGTTCATAAATTAAAATCACCTAGAATTACACCAAATTTATAAAAGACGAGCTGAAAGGTCTCCAAGGTTGTGTGAGAAATTTGGGATCACTTGGATTAGATGCAACGGAGTTATGGTCGAATATGTTTAGATCGACTAAATTAAAAAAGTGCCAATAATTGGATGATATTTTATAAGAGGTAGAGGATAATTAAGGATCCCACATTTCAAATTTCGTGACAATCAGATCAAAGATGAAAGAGCAATGAAGAAAGAAATCCGGTTCAGCATAGTCTGCATCGACATTTCTTAAATCCGGCTCGACCTTCCATAAAATCCAGAAATTCAAAAGTGCCTCGAGTAGGATGAAATTTTTGTGAGTGTTAGAATATGTCCTAAGGATCCTACAATTCAATTTCAAGTTGATTGGATCATAAACGAATGAGTTATAGTGAAAACAAGTTCGGTTCGGTATTCCTTAAATTTGGGTCTGTCTTACGTAGATTCTGGTTCAACCATTCTTAAATCCCGGTTCGGCCATTCTTAAATTACGATTGGCCTTCCCTAAAATATGTATCATCCTATATTTATATCCGGATCGGTGTCCCTAAAATCCGAGTTGGTGTACCATCTTCGAGTCAACTTCAAATGGATATCACTTTTACATATGAAGTCTATATTGGACGTGTTTTTTGCATTGGAATCTATGTGACAAGCTTTGCATTTTAGAAGAGAGTGACTTATAATAGAAACAATTCAGATTTAAGCATTTTGGAGAGGCATACGTTGGATGGTTAAGGTCGACGATTTTATACAGTCCAATAACGATCGGTCGAACTCCTAGAGCAGAGTAGTAGACCATGAGTCAAGGTGGGAAATATTTCAAGAGTAGGTTAGGAAACATTGTTGGATGACAAATGTAGTTGTCTAGGTAGTCCCCAACCAGAGAACTTCAGCAGGAGTAGGAAGACAGTTCCAGAGTTTCTTTGTAGTGGAGATACGTATGCAAACGAATCATTAATACATAGGTTGGGGGTACTTGAAGAATCGAGGCTTGAGCTTTTATCGAATCTTTAAACTGATGTAGGTTGTAAGCCAATCTGAAGGCTTCCCGTTGGATATAAGTGATTAATCCATAGGGACTCGTGAATTCCACTCATGCTCATTCTCAACCAGGTATAGGTTGTTAGACTGACGTAGGCTGTTTCATCTCAGATAGGGTAAACTACCGCAAAATTGAACGTACTATATGTCCAATACATTGATTCAGTGAATGTGAGAAAGGATGATGTTTTCTATGCTTGTTTAAATCACTTATCACCGTAGGGATGTCACTATATATAGGAGGCATTAACATAGATATAAGTAGTGTTGATGCAGATGTTTAGACACCCCAGCGCTCAGACGTAGAGTACACTCATATTACTAATTTTATTAGAGTAGTGTATACTTCTGTATGCTAACTCCTTGGATGCAGGAGCAGGTCAGGTATGGTTTACCATGTCCTATGTTGTTATTATTTTCTGTAGTTTAGATTTTTATCGCTTACGCCAAACTTTGTCTGAACTAAAGTTTTATGCTTTGCTTCGTATTACTCTAGGTATTCTCACATGAGCAGACTAAAGGCAGGTTAGGAGTGAGCACAAGTAGATGATTGAGAGACGAGCAGAAGGCTATCCACATATTATTATATTTACCCTATCTCATTTCATTGTTCACTACTGTAGGGCTCAGTAGTTTCTTAGAGACAGTTTCTTTTGGAGTCGTTTCTTTTGTACAACTCTGTGACATTCTAGTTTGTTATTTTGAATATGTTACTTTGATTTCTAGGATTCATTACGGTTACTCACTATCTCACCTATTTTATATAAGTTTGTTTTATTATTATATTTGTTCCATGCAATGTGAGATGTATGACAGGTTCTATGTAGCTTTAATTCTCTACCTAAAGGGTCACCTTCCATTGCTCGGAGTATCGGAAGTGTAGGATGGTCCGTTAAACATCGTCAGTTTTGACTTCGACTTAGACGCGAGTTGGAGCAGGAGATGTTGGCAAGCCTAACAATCATACCTACCTTAATCGAGCAGATCGGTTCTAGTTAGAGAAGCGATCTTAGATTGGCAAAGATTAAGTAGAGACTGGTATTGATATTGAGAATACGGAGTGTATGAACTTGATCAAGTCATATAGCTTTGGAGGAATGGAAGATTAGGTGTGCCTAATATCGATCCGTTGATGGATGAAGTACTTCGATAATGTCATCACTCGTAGTTGGCTATACACCCCGGTGGCAATAAGTGTACTGCGATATGAAGCAAACCTATTACTGGGAAGGTATGTAGAGAGACGTCAGAACATTCATCTCTAAGTGCATGAATTACCAGTTGGTTAAGGCTGAGAAGAAGAAGCTTAATGGTTTGTTACAACGGTTAGAAGTTCCTAGGTGAAAATGGAAGCAAGTCGCAATGGACTTCCTCAATGGTTTGCCAAGAATTTAAGCAGGTCATGATAACATTTGGGTCGTCATGGACCGATTGACCAAGTGTGCCAGATTCATAATTCATTTTAAATATTTAAATATTTTTAAATATTCCTTAATAAAATCTGGATCGTACCGAAATTTTACTAATGAAAAAGTCATGGTGTTGGCATCTAATTATCCTAAACTACACAATCAAATAGTGTACAACTAATTTCTTAACCAATCGTGTGCATGTGCATAGTGTACATAATGAATTTCATGCATAACGATTGTGACGACCGCCCATAACTCCTTCGCTTAATAAGAGGAATAATGCGCTGAAAGATGTGTCAATCAGCCATGGACGATCATCAGGGTTGAATAGCATAAGCGGAACATGTCATATAACTCACAGCGCAACGATAAAATATAATAAAACATATACAATAGCAATAATAGTGAAGCAGAATTGAGCAGAATCTTAAACTTTTGTATCATCACGAAATATCCTTACATCAAACTTGAATACATCATAAGAGTCTGTATAAAATGCCTCACTATAGGATCACTCAGAGTACCAACAATCATAATAGCGGACCCAACCAATAGTAGATAATAGGAAATAATACGCCAGCCTCTCGCTCATCGTCGCTCAGCAGCATCGTCCTCATCAAAATATACTACATGTTACCTGCTACTCGGTTTGCCTATCCAACACATGGATTAACAACCCTAGGGAATAAGAGGGAGACATAAAACCTTGAGTCAGACAACAGTCTTAATAAGCGATAAACAACTATCTAACATCATCAATAAAGTATATGAAAAGTAGGTAGATTAATCATCCGGTCTACCAACACATCAACGGAGAAGAACCCCAACCCATCTCTTCCACATCCGATAGTGATACCCTTTACAACAATCAGCAAAGAAACGAACACTAGCGTTCAACCAGTAATCAAGCGTAGACCATCCTAATCGATTTTAATGTCCCCCAAGCGAAAGCCCCGAAGGTCTAAACCAACATCGGAAAAACACCCAAGAGATATCTTGCTCGACGTCGTACAATCTACACAAGATGATACAAGCAAAACAATGACATCCATGACTCTGGCTATTACCGCCAACCTTGCCTTGAAACCATCGTTAATCGTATGAATGACCACGACATTCCATCTATCAAGGGAAAATGGAAACTCAATTCTATCAAAGCTCTATGCGCCATCGTGACTCATATGTTTGTCTTACTCACGAAGACAACTAGGCCCATCATGACTGCATAGGGTACACGATCTTTATCGAATCAAATCTTAATGGGCATCTCCATGATACACCTACTTTGAGTCTGGTAGTACCTCCGACTAACGATAATCCCTCGGCCTTCATAACTCTAGTCCTCGTCACTGGCGACTATCCATAAGCTCAAATCAGCTTGAGCAACCACTATCCACAAGCCCAAACACCCTTGATTCGTCTTCACATCCATTGTATTTCATTGATCAATGAACACTTCACAATGCCTTGAACATTCTACCCTGAATTCACGTTGAAGCTACATCTAACGTCAAAGCCAAAAATAAACTTTGCTTGGTCATATATTTGATGGATCATTCACCTATACATCACTGGACTGGTAGCCAATCCATCGCTGGACTGGTCGTCGATCCTTCGTTGGACTGGTCGCCGATCTTTCGCTTGACTGGTCGTCGATCCATCGCTGTAGATCCATCCAACTGTAGTTCCATCAAACTGCAAATCTAACCAACTTCTAATCCATCACTGCAGATCCATCAATGACGATGGAGATCCATCACTGCTGATCCATTACTGCCGATCCATCACTGCCGACCCATCACTGCAGATATATCACTGCCGATCCATCACTACAGATCCATCACTACATATCCATCACTGCCGATCCATCATTATCGATCCATCACTGCAGATCCATTACTGTCGATCCATCTAACTGCAAATTTCTATGCAAGCAACTCGCCCAAATCGACCAACTTAATCCAATCAAACAATATCACACATCCCCATAAACAACAGATAAAAATATGAAAAATGATCCGACCCTCAGGGAATCAAATAAAAATAGTTTACGATCCTCCGATATGTAAAGTGTGGGTCGTTACATTCTTCCCCTCTTTAGGATTTTTTTCCCCTAAAATCCCAAGCAAACACAAGCAGCCAGAAAAAATTCTGCATACCTATCATCCACGAGCATCCAATCTACCATTTATTCTAGCATCCGACCAACCATGCATGCATAGCCTTAACCTAGCTTGCAGAATTCTAATAATAGCACAAGTGTAAGGTTGACACAATATCAATGGGTCATACTAACGAAGAATCTAGATGGATCGTCTTCATGCTTTCTTTCGTTTCCCATGTAAAATCGTCATCATCCTCACTCCATTTTACCTTGACTAGCTTAACCATCTTCCTCCTAAGTTGTTTCGTGTCATTACCCACAACGGGAAGCGGCTTACGAGGTCTCGTAACTATGTATTCGATTTTTAGGTCTTCGTATTGATCCGGAGATACCACCACATTCGAATCGTGCACACATGTTCATAGAAACGACACATGGAAAGCATTGTGAACACTCGACATTTTCTCAGGTAAATCCAATCTACATGCGAGCTTTCCAATTCGCTCGACTATCGGAAACAGTCCAATGAACCTTGGAGCTAACTTTCCTTTATTCCCAAACCGAACAACATGATTCAACGGTGAAGTACTTCACGAAAATTATATCATCAACGTCAAAACCAAATCTTTTAGACGCTTATCGGCATAACTCTTCTGACGATCCCGAACTTCCTTCACTCATTGCCAAATGATCTCAATACAATATGATGCTTCTCTTATCATCTCAGGCGCAAGTATCAGTTATCTCCATTCTCTAACCAACATGTCGAAGAACTACACGGTCTACCATACAACGCCTCGTATGGTGTCATCCCAATGTTCAACTGGCAACTGTTATTATATGCAAACTCAACCAAAATCCACTCATGGACAGTGGATCTCGATCACTCACTATGCTCTTCAGGATACCATGGAATCGAACTATCTATTTAATATACAGCTCAGCCAACTTCGATGTTGTCCTAGTTGATTTGAAAGGAATAAATCTTGTGCTTTTGGTCAAGTGATTCACTATGACCCAAATCCCTTCATTTCCTTCCCTCATTCTAGGTAGTCCATGAATAAAATCCATTGGTATTTGTTCCCATTTCCACGTAGGAACCTCTAGTGGCTGAATCAATCCACTCGGCTTCTTCTGCTCAACTTTCACCAACTTACAATTCATGCATTTGGAAATAAAATTTCCAACATCCCTCTTCATCACCTTCTAGTAGTAAGTTCGCTTCATGTCCTATTACATCTTATTACCACCAGGATGAATCGATAACTTCGAGTGATGACATTCCCTCAGAACCTCATCTCTCAATCCATCAATATCAGGAACAACCAGTCGTCCTTTCCTATGAAGCCAACCTTTTCAATCGACTTCAAATTCCTTATCCTTTTCTAGTTCAGCTCTCAGCTGACGCTTTTGCAAGATTTCCAAAACAACTCACAAGTGCGTCTTATTCTCTTCCTCATTCCGGGAGTAAGACAGGATATCATCCACGAATACAAGCACGAACCTGTTCAACTGATTTCTGAAAACCCTATTCATAAGATCCACGAAATATGCTGGTGCATTGGTCAATCAAAATGGCATCACCAGCCACTCAAAGAAACCGGATGGTGTCCTAAAAGTTGTTTTCGACACACTATCCTTCGCCACTCTCTACTGGTGAAATACCGTTGACAAATCCATTTGAGAAAACACCTTGGCTTGGTGAAGCTGATCAAACCAGTCATCAATCCTCGGTAATGGATACTTGTTCTTCTTGGTCAACTTGTTCAGCTCACGATAATCCACACACAATCTCAAAGACTCATCAGCCTTGGTTGCAAACACAACTAGTGCACCTGATTCGGACACACTTCTCCGAATGAATCCTTTTCCCAAAAGGTCACAAACTTGCACCTCTAACTCTCGCTGTTCTCTTAGCACCATCCACATAAGGGGCATAACGATAGGTCTATCACTTCAATCAAATCGATCCTAAACTCAATCTTGCGATGCAGCAGCATCCCCTTTGACCTCGTCAAAGACATCATCAAACTCACTAGCAATCAACACTGATGACAAGTCTTCAATCACAAGCGAATATAAAAAGCTTACGATGGCCCCGTCTTCTAGCATACATCAAATCACAACCATTCGCCTTTCAACATTCCCGACTGTCACCTCGAGCTTCTCGCAATCCACTTTGGCCGCATACCTCTTGAGTCAGTCCATACCCAAATTGATCCCAAAACCAATGAAATTCAAAACAAAGGAATCACACAAAAAAGAGCAACCATGAATTGACAATGTTAGACCACGACAAAGCATACACAAACTAGACGAACCCCCGACAGGATTAGTCATGATCAATGGTCTATCACAAATCTCGGTTCCAAAACCAAGCGAGACACAAGCTCATCGCGGATGAAAGAATGCAATGCTCCAACATCAATTAACACTCGAACTAAAACTCCTATGATAGAAAGAGTACCTTGAACAATAACACTCTTCTCTTTCTCCTCCGCTCTAGGTTCTCTCGAAGAAGATGGAACAACTTCCAAAGCATATGTCTTCACAATCTACTTACTCTTAGCTGGTTCCAAACAGTCCTTTTGAGATGCCCAGGCTTGCCACATTTATGACACTTCCTCTCAACTTTCGGATTCTTATAATCCTTGGAAAAATGGTCCTTCTGCTGGCAGTTGTATCAAGTCACTTCGCCCTTATGCTTCTTCTGACCATCCTTCCCTTGTTGATGTTTCTTCCTTTTCCCATTCCCCTTTCTGTTATTGCCTCTTTGCTGCGGTTTCGGGCCCTTTTGGTTGCAACAATAGTCTCTTCCTTATGAAACAAACTCTCATGCCTCAAAACTTTCTTGACAATCTTCTCATAGGTGTCATACAAATGATCAACCAAATGATTCCCAAGGTATTTGTCCAAGCCCATGACATACTTCTCGTTCTTCTGGTAAGCAGTCTCAATATACGAATGAGCATACTTGGGCACAACTTCAAAGTCAGAAACACACTCCAACACTGGTCGACCATTCTACTTCAGCTCCACAAACTTCTTAAATAAAACTGACTTTTAGGCGGTAGAAATGAACTTCGTCTCAAACTAGACTTGGAATTGATCCCAAGTAATCTCAACTTCTGGTGTCTCTAACGTGACAGAGTTCCACCAATCCATAGCTCTGCTCTATAGCTGCCTTGATGCAAGCTTCCTCTTAATCGCATCCTCAATACCCAGATCTCCGAAAATCCGAAATCCAGTATCAAGCCACCCTTAAATCTCGATTGTCGGCTCTATCCCTTTGAACGACTTCCCACCAAGAGCAGTGAAGTCCTTGCATAACTTTGCAAAGTTAACCACCCTCGGTACCATCACCTGAACATCAACATCTACCGTGGCTTCTCCTAGGGGGTACCCTCCTTATGATCGATGCCTCCATAGCCTCAAACATAGCTAAGTAATCTGGTACACCTCCATCTCCCCCTCCAGGAACAGTATCCTCCCTAGCAGTATGTCTCGACGTTCGACGACTCATTCTAAATCTGAAATATAAAATGATTAGTCCACATAGGAGAATAACTGCAAATGGAGTTCAAGCGCTACTATACTATACACTATAATATAGTATACATCCATCAGAAAATACAAATATGTCTCTCATACGTCCTTACGTCCATGAACTTTGGATAAAATCGCTTACCCAAAGCTTTGATACCAAACGTGACGACCGCCCATAACTCCTGCACTTAACAAGGGGAATAATGCACTGAAAGATGTGCCCGACAGCTATGGACGATCATCAGGGTAAGAAAACACAAGAGGAACCTGTCATATAACTCACAACGCAAGGATAAAATATAATAGAACATATACAACAAGCAATAATAGTGAAGCAGAAATGAGCATATTCTTAAACTTCCATATCCTTACAAAATATTCATACATCAAACTGGAAGACATCATAAAAGTCTATACAAAATGCCTCACTACAGGATCACTTAGAGTATCGGCAATCATAACAGCGGAAACAACTAATAGTATTTAGTAAGGAATAATATGCCAGCCTCTTGCTCGTCGTCGCTCAACAACATCGTCCTCATCAAGATCTACTACCTGTTACCTGCTGCTCGGTCTGCCCATCCAACACATGGATGAACAACCCAAGGTAATAAGAGGGTGACATAAAACCTTGAGTCAGACAATAGTCTTAATGAGCAATAAACAGTTATCTGACATCATAAATAAAGTATATGAAAAGTAGGCAGATTAATCATCCAATCTACCAACACATCAACGGAGAAGAACCCCAAACCATCTCCTCCACATTCGATAGTGATAGCCTTTACGATAATCAACAAAGTAACAAACAATAGCATTCATAACAACCATTAATCAAGCGTAGACCATCCTAATTGAGTTCATCATCCCCTAGGCACAAGCCCCAAAGGCCTAAACCAACATCAGACAAGCACCTAAGAGAAAACTCCCTCGACGTCGGACAATCTACGCAAGACGATACAAGCAAAACAACAGCATCCATGACTATGGCTATCACCGCTAACGTTGCCTTGAAACCATCATTAATCATATGATTGGCCACGTCATGTCATCTATCAAGGGAGAATGGTAACCTCGGTTCTAGCTAAACATTATATGCCACCGTGATTCGTATGTTTGTCTTACTCACGAAGACAACTAGGCCTGTCATGACTGCCTAGGGTACACGATCTTTATCGAATCGAATCCTAATGGGCATTCCCATGATACTCCTGCTTTGAGCCTGCTAGAACCTCCGACTAACGATAATCTCTCGGCCTTCATAATTCTAACCGTCATCACTGGCGACTATCCATAATCTCAAATCACCTTGACCAACCATTATCCATGAGCTCAAACACCCATGAGCCGTCTTCACATTCGTTGAATTTCATCCATCAACAAACACTTCACAACGCTTTGAACATTCTACCCTGAAATCACATCGAAGCTACATCCAGCTTCGAGCCAAAAATAAACTTCGCTTGGTCATATATTTGATGGACCATTCATCGATCCATCACTGGAACGGTCAACGATCCATCACTAGACTGGTCGACGATCCATCGCTGGACTGGTCGCAGATCCATCGTTGGACTGGTCGTCGATCCATCACTGGACTGGTCGTTGATCCATCAGTGGACTGGTCACTGATCCATTACTGCAGATCCATCCAACTGCATATTCATCAAGATGCAGACCCATCCAACTGCAGATCCATTATTTCAAATCCATTATTGCAGATCCATCACTGATGACCCATCACTGCCTATCCATCACTGCTGATCCATCACTTCACATCCATCACTGCACATCCATCACTGAATATCCATCACTGCCGATCCATCACTGCTGATCCATCACTGTAGACCCATCATTGTAGATCCATCACTGTCACCCATCACTGCAAATCCATCTAACTGCGAACTTCTATGCACACAACACGTCCAAATTGACCAATTTCTTCCAAACAAACAATATCTCACCAAATCAACCATCAACAAACATTAGCACATCCATAATCATCATACAGTCATACGAATTTCACCATATCATGATAAAAAAAATAAACGAATCAAATTATGGATCTAAACTTGCATAAATATAAGATTAACATATGAATTTACTGTTATAATCTTACTAGATTACATCCTATGGTGATTCAAATTAAACATATAGTTACCTCCATTAGATCTAGGTGAAAATGACTCAAAATGGTGAAATTAAGATCAAACGAACTCATATACTCGATTGAATCTGTGTGAGAGATTTTTATCACTCAACATATCCACAAAATAGTTTGAAAACAATGATCTACAAATCCGGACAGTGAAGAACAACGAAGAATGGCCTCCGAATAAATCACTTTGATGCGATCTAACCTTCTTTGATGTTGATCTTCAATCTTCTAATGTAGATCTATGAATTAAATGAAGTGGGGAGGTATTTGGATGGAGTAGGGAGAATCACAAATCCCAACCAAATAGAGAAACAAAGAAACTAAACAATTCTTCTTGCTCTACTCTCCTAATTATAGCCAACAACCCCTAGCCTTAATGGGCCTCACTAATCAGCCCACTAATGGCTAATTAGTCTGTCCAGAAATTGTGTAGCACTAAACTAGCAATTCCTCCCAAACCGTTGAACCAAAACTTTTATGTGACCACTCTATGGAATTGGAAACATCATTTCCTTTATAATGAAATCAATCTTAGCACTTGATTCAATTCCAGTCAAAAGTTGTACCCTATACAAAATAGATAGGGGAAAATGGTCATAAATAAAATTGATAAAAATTATGGACATGTCACACATCCCCATAAACAACATATCAATGAGAATGATCCGACCCTTAGGGAACTAAATAAAAATATTATTCAATCCTCCGATACGTAAAATGCGGGTCGTTACAATGATTCTAAATCGGATCCTCCTATATATATGCATTTCATTTTGAGAACATGATGCAAATATCCTAAAATATACTAGTAGTTTTACATGAATGCAAAATTTTGAAACTATTTCATCTATAACCCTCACATAACTATGAATAGGAGTGTGAAGCAACCAATTTTTCATATAAACCCTACCATCCAACACATCAACGCATCAAAACTGTTTCCTATTAATTTCTCCTGAGCCCGGGAAAAGGAAATCAAAGCGGAAAAGTTCAACGTTCTTTCCACTTATCAATTTCCAATTCCGTTTCTATAATGGAACTTGACTTCAATTACCCCAAAATACTGCAAAAATTTCCATACGTAGACTGCAAAGGAGGCTTAAAACAAGCTCTAAAACGTAGAACAAGTTAATTAACAACTCACGCTCATCATTGACAAGGTATAGAAACAATGTTTCCATGGCTAAAAAGCCTCTCCCTAGTTATCGTTAATGTCTTTAACGCATCGTCGCCCCTAATGCACCACTAATACGTGCAAACAAATTATCCAAAATCTTTATTACGCTTTACATATGAATATAAAATCGAAATTTTCCATAAAATTATTCTCCTTTTTAAAATTTCTTACATAAAATTTGAAATTACTTATTGGTACCGCTTTACTTTCCACACGAGATTCGCACAAAAACTAAAATATTGGTAACGTGCACTTTACTACATTTAAATCATCTACTTTTATGCAAAATAGATGTTTAAACATACGTACACTACCATTCCCAAATTCATGTTTTTGCATAAATTAGATAAAAAGAAAGTAAATCAGATTAAATATAAATTTTGAAAAGGATATTTTTCAAACAACATTTGTAAAATGTTTCAAAATATTTTTTTTATAAACTTAAACAATTCAAGTCACATGTTGGCGTGAGAGGAAGTCGGTCATGCAAAAAATAAGGAAACCAAAACACAAAAAAAACCCCAAAAATAAATTTTAGTTGAGAAAGTAACAAGCGACAAATAATAAATATATCCATGACGAAACAACGCAAAAACCTTCCCTTCGCTAAAATTTATTCACCACAGAATTCTATTCTTTTCAGCTCTAAAATAACTGGTAGTTAGATAAGAAAAATGAGATTTCATTTCTAATTCAAATTATGAATAAGCGTGAATAACACAGGATATTTCCAACCAACTGAAATCTCATTTCATTGTCGTGCGAATTCAAAAGACAACACACTAATAATTAGAAGCACGAACTAGCACAAAGCCAAGAAACAAATGCTGGAAAGAGAAAGGAACAAAGACAACAAGACTGAAACTCCCAAAACATTTCTAATAAACAACGAGACATCTAACTCCATGAATAGAGCTTGAATAATTCCCACGATCTTTGACTAGTCCTGTCATGGTAGCGAAATGCTAAATCCCGTGGTGCAGACGCTGCTGGTGTTGTTGGAGGTTTCCACTTCACTATCTCTTATAAGAGAGAATTAGCGATGACAAAAGAAACCTATCATGAAACTGCTTTCACTAAGGTTAACCTATCATTATCTAAAGACAAAAGTGGATAGGTGAAAATACAAAAAGTAACTCCACAAAACAACACATTGGAACAATAAACTGAATCAAAGATGATGTAGTAAAAATTGTTGGTTACCCCATTGACCAAAGAAGAGACTGTTTTCCATATCGTAAGGCAAATCTAGTCGTAACTTCCAATTTTTGGAATAATGTGCTAAATGAGTCACACATCTTCATGGGTAGTTTGGACGTAGATTAACTAATTCAAAACCCGTCATTAAGAAAAAGAGACCTGCTGCAAAATATTTGAAGCATATGCAAAATATTTGAAGCATATCGAACCAAAGTTCATTCAAGTCTGCGTAATACATGGATGCCTCTAAAATTTCATCGATATCCTCCTTAGAAAGACCATCCAAAGGCAACTCAGTCATTACCCTTTAATCGAAGATTTCCTTCACCAAGATATATTCCAACAAGAAATGGCAAAGGCGGATGTAGCACAAACAACGATCCTATTCAAAAACTTCAAAGCAAAGGAACGATGCAAGTTCAACTGCTACAATTAATTCTCTTAACCCTAAAGCGATGAAACCTTGTGCTCATTCTGATCTAATCAAATGGTCTCTCTCCCTAAGAATGAGACTTAAATGGAACGAGAAAGATCGAATAGTGCAAGCAGATATCATAGGATAAGAAACAATTGGAAATAAGAAATTAAGGTTAGATCTTAGAGTCAAAGTGGGCGAGATCTAGTGCGCAAACTAGCATAGAAAAAGAAGGAGATGAGGCGACAAGAAAGAAAAGAAGAATAAAAATATGGTTCGACTAGATGAAGAAAGAAGGATGAAAGAAAGAAGTTTATAGAGGGAAATCACAAAACTTTTACGGTGAGTCCTAGATTCAAGTTGTACCAAAACTCATCAACTAGTTGACCACTTAGGGTATAACACTAAAAGATCAACTTTAAGTGGGATTTGGACAAAAGCTTGAACCTTGACTCTATTGGGGTCGGATTAAAATATTAATCATCCCGCGTCATCTCTTAAGATTTGACGCGATCTAGAAAAAGATATTTGTCCTCATCACGATGGTATCATAGACCATAGTAAAACTCTGAACTGTCTCCAAAGACTAAAGTGGTCTCAAAAAAGGCTACGACCACACAATCATCTTAAAAGAACAAAAAAAACCCAGCTAGAAATCCATGATAAAATTAAAATGGATTTTCCCTTGCCTAGCTGACAAACAACTCGAATGATTTCAAAAATCAAATACCCCAAGCTGAATAGAAATTTTTCGTTAGTCTTTTTTCGAGAGAAATGTTTCGAAAACTTTTCGAAATTAATTTTATTCGTAAACCGAGGGTCTCATGGTATGAATTGATTTTATTAGTTCATATTCCATTTTAAATTACTGACTGGAGAAATCTTTCCACCTTCTGAATTATCGAAAATTTTAAATCTGTAGAAGGTTAATCGTGATAATTTCAATAAATCACTCGAAATATCTAAAAAACTAATAAAAGAAATCAAAAGGAACGGGTAGTTATAGTTTCTAAATTTTGAGGCTTATTCCTTGTCATTTCCCCTTTTCTTTACCAAAATGGATTATTTATTAAAATTTCACAAAACCCAAACTATTTGAAACATAGTTAGACTTAAATTTCTAAAAACTTATTTAATTCAAAAATCTTTATTTATTAAACAATTTCTTGAAATCTATAAATTAAAATTTTGAATCCCCTTTTTATTTTCAAAAAGATTTTAAAATTTTAGATTTTTTCGAATATAAGACCAAGAATTCAAACAAATAGTTCTATCAAAAAATCATCCGGGATTACAAAACGAAATATCAAATGGATATACTTCATAGTTGTATTTCTGGACTATAACGACATACTAACGTGAATTTCCCGTTTTAGGGTTTCTATCAATCTACCCCTGTGTGATTCCCGTTAAATCACAACAATTTATAACTTTTTCAAAATTTTCAAATGTCTGGAAAAAAATAAGAAGACCAAGAAACGATCATCGACTAGAACTCCCGAACAAGACCAAAAAAAAAAGAAATTATGACTATCTCAGTTGTAGCTAGGTTTTTGTCCAGTCGCCAAGCTCTTAAATCCACGGAATTCACCATATGTCGTCCTTATGCTTTCCAGAACAAATCGCCAAATGCACCGTTGGGTAAGTTGGGGTTAGCCAAATAATTGAACTCAAAATACTTCTAACTCTTAGTCATTTTAAACTCATCCTAAATAAATAGTTTTTTGACTACTCATTGTCGAAGTAATTCGGAATCAAGTAAGAAAGACCAAAGGAAATAGAAAAGAAAATCAAATGTGTTCTCTCACCAATCCTAATTTAATTCATTCTTCTGATAGCCTAAACCTAAACTTTGATACCAAATGTAGCACCTCACACTTTTCTAAGCCCCAATTTCAATAAAAAAATGAAACTCAAACTCATTCATATGTGGAGTATAAACCTGATACCTGCAAATAATGAACATACGGATAATCAGAGTACAATAAAACTAACTCACATCAGAAAAAAGATAGGATAACCAATATCGATTAAGGAAACTACCTTAATACAAATCGCTACATCGATATCAAGCTTGAGAGAATAAAAAATGAACACCAAACTTGAATACTTGCTAAGACCTGTCTTTCCCCAGATAAACCTGAGAGTTGTTATGAGAATAGAGGTTAGAACAACAAGTCCTAGAGAGTAGAAAATGTATAACACTGCCCACGGAACATAAATGTATCCCGTTTGGTCTCCACCAAAACATATGTATAACAATGCTAGTAATTCTATCGTAACCCTGTAAATATTTACGTATAATGACGAACTACTATACCCAAGGTAGTATTCTCTAAATATAACAATATCGCAATATTGAGATAGGATTTTTACGCATAAGTGCGAAGCCTTTAAACCACCTTACAAATGTGCAAACTAAGAGGTGGATCTACAAATACTTAACAATCGATAAGGAGCTGGGGGTATAACTCATATCTATATATCTAGCCACTTAAGACCTTACTAAAAGTATAACGTAAAGGCGGATCTGTAGATCACTTAATACCTTACTCGGTGGTTTACAACACACAACTATAAATTAGAGGACACTTGCTACTAAGTCCTACTAATCTAAGGCTTCCGTTATTCACACATATTCCCAAGCCCTACATAAGGCGAGAGATAGTAAGTAACCAGCCATTTAATACCAGGTTTAGGTAGGCGATCGTCACCATCTAAGACCCTCATGGCGGACCTCCAAGTTACTATCTAGCTGGCCTTATTAGATAATACCTTAGCCACTTAGTACTTCCCACAGGATAGGTAGACCCATGGTACCTCCGTAATAGTCATTTAATACCTAATCCCAAGACAGACTCTTATCATAGTCACTTACTACCTGGAGGAAGCGGGCCTACGCGATGATTACCGAACTCGTACCCAACTAGCCGTTTAATACTTCTTATTTATGGGGAGAAGAACTACACGATCACGTAATACCCTTTTAAGGGTGGATCTAACTACTTAATACCTCTAATCCTAAAGCGTGTTATGCTCACGAATTATCCCTGTGATGGTTTCTTCTTTCGGAAGGGAGGCAGGCCCTACAACCACTTAATACCTCAATGCTTTACATAAACCTATTTTAGGAAATAGTTCCCACTGCGCAAATTAAATATTATCATGGGTTCCCATGGTTAATGATATTTCACATTAGTTGTCTATATATCTAGGTGTTGGAAAGTGAAGACTTTTGTCGGATAAGGCAGCTGACCTTGGATCATTAACCTACTAAGTCCAATCCATGTTTCTATTTATGTAAATTCTAGATTAACTAAAATAAATTAAAGAAAGCCTATAAATTCCTATCCTAGGGTGTTTAATTATTTGTTTCATCATTGGACTTAACCTTTACTACAACAATCAATTCCCATCAATCCCCATTAATACCATTTATTATTTCTACTAATATTTCCTACCATTTATGAACTTAAGGTCATATTTCCTAAGGCATTAATTATCCTATTTATTTCCATTTATATCAGTCCAATTTAAAGTTATAATTTAATATTTGTGACTCTCGAACATTACTAAATTAATTTAATTCCATTTGATTCTTATTTGAACATACACATATAAATAAGTTTATTTCTTATTTATTTATTTCCCTAGTTGGAGTTACAACTCCTATTCCTGGTCAAAATTTAAATTGTAAACAATTTGGCATTTGTTTCCTGTTCAACTCATTTCCCCACAACATATGTGGTTACAACATTTATTACCTTATTCATGACCATTTTATTTATAGAAATCAGTACCAGTTTTATTGCTACAACGATCGCACATGTTTATTCCAATTTACCGTGGCAATTATTATCATATATTTATTCCTATGAAATGGAAACTTTTCAATCTCAAACACTTACCGTGGGAATCATCATCATGTATTTATTCCTATGAAATGGAAACTTTTCAATCTCAAACACACATAACAACAAACAATTATTAATATAACATAATAGCATTGTTTACGTAGATGTGGACAGATAAGATTATAAAATAGTTTATATTTATATTTTTAAGTGTGGAATTACCGTATTTACTAATTTTATTTTATTATAATTTACTATTTATGTTCTGGTCTAAACTAACGACCAAAATAACCGTTTTTGTGTTTAATCTTGTCTAAGATTCAAAAAATTACAAAAAGGTTAATAACTGCAATTATTTTAAGTTTTGCTTCAAAATATATAAAAAGGAATATTGGCATATTCCAAATCGTAAGAAACAGGAAAAATTTATCTTTGGAATGGCTGATGTATACTATGTACAAACATATGTGAATTTACACATACCTTCCTATTTGGTTTGTTTATATTTCTTGTGATTTCAAATAATGCATTTTTTTAAAAAGAACAAAAAGGCATATTTACAATAACCAAGCAAAACCCCAAACAATATCAAACATAAATAGGATTATTATTCTAACCAAAACTGCACAAACTACAATTCAACACCCAATCCCATGAATATGGAATAAAATGCTATGCATCTAACAATGATTTAGGACTGATTTCCAGATCCAAGGTGTTTACAATAACCGCGGAAAATCTAAGAATAATTATTGGCAATATGATAATATTAAAATGAAAGGCCTACAAACCCATATCCATTTTTCATACATATTATTTCAGATTTGGCAAAAGCAAACATATCTGATAAACTTTTAAGCATATAATTCAGATTCAACACAAACGAATTATTTAAGTTATTATAAACAATGTATATATTTCCCACTTACCTGAAAGCTATCGAAATTTGAACTTGAACACAACTTTTAGGCTTACAATTCCCAATCCTACAAATCTACAATTTATTTACAAAGGGGATTTGAAAACGCTGATTTAGATTTGTAGATCTAAAAGAAGAATAGAAAAGAAGAAAGGAATTTAAATAAAAGGATTACCTAATCGAAGAACCAAGTCTTTTGCATAATTTTGAAATCAATCTCTCCAATTCTTGTTGATTAGGTTGGCATATGTTTATATTTTAGGTTTTGGAAAAAAAATGGAGGATTGGTAATGATAGAGCTTCGCTGTTGCCCCCAGAAAATTTGAACAAAAGAGTGGGAGTCTATCCCTTTATTTATAGGCATAGAAATGACCCTGAACTGTTATATATAATTTTATAAAGATCCATCCATTGATATGTAATGAATTATATAAATAAACCCTGGCTGTCACTACCTGGTTCGACCAGGAGGTCGCACCAGTGGTCGACCATCGATCTACTGCCTTGGTCGACTTGGTAGTGGTGGCGGACGTGGGGATTAATGGTAATAATTATATTACCTTACACATATCCTATTTTATTTATTTGCGTCCGTTTTCAAATTTCGTCCATAACTTTTCCATACGGACTCTATTCGCAAAGTTCCAAACATGAAAGTTGAACGAAATTCCATCACAATCGCAACGGTGTAAGTTTCTTGGTTAGATTCCGTTGTTTTCGAAAATTCCATATTTGGAGACTAATTAAATAAGTAAATTAATTTTCGCTAAAATTCCGGGTTGTTATAATACGACTATAGGTTTGGTTCTTCAGTTCCTCTCTTAAAGCATTAAAGAAATCCAAGTCTAATATGGAAATATACTCGGTCTGACCCGAGTATTTTAATAATATCACACTCGGATCAATCTAAAACGTGTGAAAAACACACTCAATTAGACTTTATTGTGATAAAAATCCTTGAAATATAAGGTATAATAAGTCTACACCGCACATAAACACGAATGAGTTTTTAACTTACGATAACCAAGTCATTTATATTAGAAAATCCATTGATACTATAATAATGTCCAAGGGAAAAATATATCAATCAAGCAGCTGTGATGCCCATGAGTGTACATTCCAACGATATTAGGTTATAATCAAAATCTGATAAGGCACATTCACTAATTATCTAAGGTTTCCATGGAGGTGCCCTTAATACGTTGTGCAACGGTCATCATGCACAAGGACCAGAGTTATCCTTGTCAGCTAGCCAGAGTACTATAGGATAAGCATAACTAATCTTTCTAAGACCAGGTGCATCGCCCCAACCATGCTAAACCCTAAAAGTATTGCTGGAAAGGGAGTCTGTTCACCTATGGGTTTGCTAACACTACTATCATGTCTTCTATCTCTGGTGATAAGGCTATATCTGACATTCCATTTTGCGCACCATATTCAAAGGAAGATCTTGCATTCCCACATGGGTTCTCATACCTTAAGGGTTTTGGAATCACACATTGGTTTCTCGCATCTCAAAGATCTTGGAGTCACTCATGGATT
This sequence comes from Allium sativum, assembly GCA_030737875.1. Classification (NCBI taxonomy): domain Eukaryota; kingdom Viridiplantae; phylum Streptophyta; class Magnoliopsida; order Asparagales; family Amaryllidaceae; genus Allium; species Allium sativum. The sequence goes on from CM060926.1 coordinate 53,522,932, forward strand.
CCCATACCCTAAGGGCCTCGAAATCGCACTTGAATTCCAATATCAAAAATAAATCTTGATTCTTCTTCATATGACACTTACTAGGTTTTTTGTATGGTTTTGGTTCAAATCATGTCTTAGGAGTACATTTCCTTATTAACTTGGTGCTCCGCAAATCAACGATCGATTTTTCGGTGAGCACGTCTCATGTTCTCATAGATACAATCAAATAACACACAAGAGCGAGGATCACCCCCTGACTATTTAAGTGGATGGATCTTCTTATCATTTGCTCCAAAAGAGCCATGAGTTTGTATGTACAATGTAACATCTTTGAAGATAGTCGTACGATAGAATCCCTATGTTTCTCCTAGATATTTCTTGATTAGATCCTATTGTGTTAAGTATGAAAAACGTCCACCCCAACAATTTAAAAGGATCCCTTTTTAGGGCCTTGATTTAATAGTTAGTTATGTAACTACCAAATAAATAATCAATCAACGATAGACTTAGCTTTACCATGGCAACTACTAAGCCTTATTTAATTAATTTCGTATTAATTGAACCAATTTTTGATTGTTTTTTTTAGAAATTAGGTACTAATATATACAAGTTTGGTAGTATACATCACACTACCATGACAATAGGTCCAATTAAATCGAACCCATGGCCTTTGCATCCTGTCCCAATACCTTATCTTAATGGTATAAGTATATTCACAAACCTATATTCAATACCTAAAAATTATATTCATGTACTTACCTCATGGACCAAAGTGTATTAACAAAGCATCATATTATAAATACTTAGAAGATATATTTTTATACTTATCTCATTAACCTAAGTATATTAACAAAACATCATATTTTCAAAATTTAGAAAATGTATTCATATACTTAACTCGACGACCTAAGTATAATAACAAAACCTTTTATTTTCAAGTCATAATAAATGGGATTATAATACTCAAAACATGGTTTGTTAAATTTTTAAATAAAATATTTTTATATAGATATCATTTATAATATCACTTTGTAAAATGTATTCCTTTTGTAGAAGAAAAATATTTATAAATACTTTATTAAATAAAAAGATTTGAGATCTAATATATATATAATTACTTATAAAACTATACTAGTAAATGATTTAAACTTTTTAACATCATACATAAATAATTTTAAATAATTGTTACTAATTTTATAATTAATTAACCTTTAAAACTTATAAATCAAATAATTTATTTACTTTATATCAACATTATTAACATTAAAAACTATTAATAAAATAATTTACTAAATTATAAAACATAAGTAAGTTAATCAACTTAATTTTATTTAAACATCATAAAGTAATGATTCTTACTTTTAAACGTCTTAAATGAAATAATTAATAACCTGGAAACATTGATTTAAATGGGCTTATCAACCATCATATATCTATCTTAGGGTGTCCGTAAGTAACTATATGCGTGAGTAGTTTTGTACTATTCGTTATATACTAAATCTATCATTCTATATGTAATTTGTGTTTTTGTATTATCTTCTACTAAGTAGAAGGTATGATTAAGATTTTCTGTTATCTTGTTTTTATCTATTAGGACTTTGTATGTTTTAGAATCAAAAGTGGAGCATCTATTAGGACTCAAAATTTAAATGTGTGTTTTTTCCCTGCACTTGTGAGTTGTATACTTGTTTTTCTTCCACGAGTTACCGTTGACTTTCGTATGTTAGCAGAGACAGATCTGGTCCTAAGACTTATAATGCCCGGTGCGATTTTCTAAATGATGCCCTCAATGTAATTTTGCTTAGTGATATTTAAATAATATTCATATTTTTAAGACATGCTAATATTTGAAAATTCAATACTACTACAATGGCTTAATAATGCCAAATAAATAATAATAATAGTAATAACATGGTTATGGTGCAAAAAATCATAAATAATAAGTCTAAATATAAACAAATTTTACATACATGACATGAACTATTTCAACCACTAGAAATCACCATTTGCTTCCTTTGTACCATTAAAAAGTTAGCTCTCCATACGTCTGCATATTGAGATATGAATAACAATCATTTACAAAAAATGTAATTATAAAATAATAGACAAAAGACAAGGGCTTCCGTACTCAAGCGTGAGAGGACTTCATAGGAAGTCTCCCATCCTAGTACTATTCTCACTGCTTTCCGGGTTCTGGGGGTGGTCGATTAGTGCGCACAGCCTTTCTCTCACATATGTGAAGAGGATGGGACTCGAACCTACGCTCCAGATTACCAGTCGGGTAACCTTACTGTTGCGCCAGACACCACCTTTTTAATAATAAATAACGAACAAAAGATAATGTTGCTATCTCCTCGTTGTATCCTATTAGAACTTCCAAATGGTTGTTTTCGTGGAAACATTACAACTATATTTAATTTTTCAATTTGAAGATAGATTCCTGTACAAAAATATCAATCTCTATAGTAAGGCAACTAAGATCATGTAGTAAAAAAAATAGCGTTGCAGTAATATTACAACTATCTTTAATGTAGAAAAAAAATAGAATTTTCTTTTTCTTTTATTCGTTAAAATAAGAGAGAAAATTAGGAATAGTCAGCTATGATCATGATTTAATTTATTCATTCCATTTTTATTTTAGGGTGTTATAATCATGAATTTGCTAGATAAATTACAAAATAACTTTTAATCGAGGATATTGTCAATTGTGATGTAATTGGTTAATATAATGATAAATAAGTTAAATGAACAACATCCACTATTAAGAAATGCGTCACTATTCTACCGTTTATGGGATGAATTTCAATTGCATTATTAGATTCATCCTTTTCTCCTTTTCTCCTAACAAGACATTGTTTATAAAATGGATGATTCCGCTAAATTGATTGAAAGCAATATTTCATAACAATTGTGGTATACCTAAAAACAAAGAAATTGAAAGGCATCTACCATCAAGAATTGTCCTAAATTATATAATCATAATTTCAATCACTAACCAAAAATTAAAATAAATTGGATAATTTAGAAAATAGAAATTAAAGATACTAAGGTTGATTGTTTGAAATTGTTCTCTTTGATTAGCCCTTGCGTTACCTTTCGATAGTCTTTTTGCTGCGCTTCTTCTCGTGAATCTCCTTTCTGGTTTATGCACTTCGCCCTTCTTCCCTAAGACTCCAACGCGCTTTCGCGTTTCCTGCCTTCGATCAGTTTTTTTTAACGCTTTTGCGTTATTTATTGGATTTCTTCTCGTGAATCTCCTCCCTATTTTATGCCCTTCATCCTTCTTCTCCAAGACTCCAATATGCAATTTAATTTCCGTTTCTGCCTTCGATTGCCTTTTTTCTATTCTATGCATTTGTTTACTGGATGGAAAATTTTATGCCCTAGCTTCGATGATGCCCTGCGCGTATGCCCCTTTCGCACTGGACCAGGGCCGGTATTGGCAGAGAGGGTTGAGTAGGTTGTCATTCCAAACTTTAGCAGATTAATATAACATAATTTTTATAATTCCAACTTGACTATAGTATATACGACTTAAACTACTCCTCTACTCAGATTGGATCCGTTTGGTTTGTGTATTGGTTCTAATTGTCAATCTTATAAATATGTAAGGCATGCATTTGGAGGTGTTATAAGTTATAACATCATATTGGATTAAAATGATCAATAAATAAAAAAGGGAAACAAGGACAATAAAGTGTGTAATAGAGAAAAAAAAAAACATGTTATTACGTCAGGGCAACACTGTCACTAAGGGTTGAAATTTACAGAAAGCATAAGACATCTGTAAGCATCAAAATCAGAGTCAAAGATAGGTTAAAAAAATGTTCTTTCTTGTAAGAAAAACATCAGAACATCAAATGGTACAATAGAAAAAGTCCACATGCAAAGATTCGAACATTAACATACAAAGCTCACGCCTTCTAAAGTCCCAAAGACAACATCCTTGCTGTAACATGTTATATTTATTAAGAAAATCTTGTCTTGAATGAAATTCAATAAAATATGAATGAAATGAATTCAAATCACACAATTTAGGAAGAGGAAACGAAGGTTGGGAATGATTCTTGTTCGATATAGACATAGCCATAAGTTTGTTTGCAGCTTTAGTTGCATGAATTCCATCCAAACTCACATAGTTCACACTATTTATGACATTGTTGTTGCCACAATACAGCTGAGGACTGTAGTTGTTTTCTCCACCTCCATGGTCACAGCATGCTTTAGTCCCGTATTTTATACCATGATTTTCAGGTGCTGATGAAGATCATGTTTGATGGAATGAGTGTCTACATATACAACATACACATAACCATCTAATGCACCTAGATGATGTCTAACTTGATTGAGACTGTCTTCAACATTAAAGCTACTTGTAGAGCATCACTTGCAATAACAAAGCATACAACTAGTGAACAAGCGACTAAAAGTAACGCCTCCTTGTTCAGTAGGCATTTGTTGATTTGCATATCTTCATTGCGGAAAAAACGGAAGCAAAAAACAATAGTTGGAATCCTCTCTTCAAACAATGATGCCTTATTACTAATTAAGTTATTTTTACTAACTATTTTATAGTGTGACTGTAAGAGTAAGATTACATACATGTTGTTAGAATTAGATAAGCGAAATGAATCAAAAAGTAAGAGGAACAGTCGTTTGAGCACTACAACAAAAATACTCTACTACAACATCGTTTTTTACAACGGGCATTTTCTGTTCGTTGTAATAAAATAATATTACAACGGTCATTTTTGGACCGTTGTAATAGATGTCATGTACAACTTCCTTTTTACAACGGGCTCTCGCGGCCCGTTGTAATAGAAAGCAATTACGACGATCATTGCATGCCCCTTATAGTAGATGTCAATTTTACAACATTCAGAATATGCCCGTTGTAATAGATGCATGTTTTATAATGGTCACGAAATGCCTGTTGTAAGAGGTGCTAATTTTACAACAGGCAACGCCCGTTGTAATAGTTTCAGTTTTACAATGGTCATAACTGGTGCCAATTTTACAATGATAATAAAATGTCTATTGTAAAAAATGTTTATTATCAATTTTTGACAATAATAATTAGTAACTACAATACTTATTTAAAATTAATATCGATTTTTTTTAATAATTAATCATTAATAATACTATATTAATCATATGTTATTAATTACCACTACAAGAAAGTACCAATTTTACAACACGAATCCTGCAACGTTTCACCATACTGTTGCATAATTTCTAATCATTTACAATGCTTATTCGAGAAAATGTTGTAAAATCATCGAATAAAAATGTTTTTGAAGCCAAATACTGTAAAAGAAGGTAAATCGACAATTACTTTCAAAATCAATGTAAAATGATTTTTAACAACATTTAATTTTTGATGTGGACATATGATTATTGTTACAATTTACAAAATATATGACGTGCTCAGCTTATTATAAAACATTGTTTGACCACAGATTCTACGCTTAAGTGTTTATGATATCTTTTTTCCATTGTGAAATTTTAACTATTTTATGTGACGATTATGAACTGTTGTTTGTAGTTGGTTGTAAGATATTACGCTTGCAACTTATGTGAAATATTATAAAGTAAATCGTTTTTAGGGGATTTACTTATGGCTAAATTACTTAAATCGGTAGAAATTATTTAAAAAGTGTCTTTATAGCTAAATTTTTGGCCCCTTGTCCTTGTGGCTAAATTTTTCTTTAATTTTGTCCCTACACCTAAAAACTCCTTTTAAAAACAGCTTCATAAAGTTATATAACAGTCAAATATTAAAACTCTTGGATCATCCACATGAAATGGATATTAGCCACTCGATTTGATGGTAATCCGAAAGGTTGAGTTTGACATATCATCGTCTGTTGGATTCATTTAATTTGATCATTCAGATGTTTGCAATTTTGAATGATCATAATATTGCGTATAAGTCCTTCTTTATTTATCTTTCTAGATCTGGCTAGGAATTATGTCGCTCATATCCAACTTTAATTTCTACTAAATTTCCCCATCCTCCTTCGCTCCTTGTTCTGATTCACCTTCTTTTAGTGAGAACTTTAAAACATCGGATATTTTTACCGTGGGAGGTAACTATCTAGCATGAAAACACCAAATTGAAGGAGCAATTTGAATCATAAAAGCAAAGCATCAGGTAAGTTTGTGAAATACATTAATTTACGATTTGAGAAATTAAAGAGTAGTGTTTTGCAAAGTTATATTCGGATTTCCATGGAAAAATTATCGACGATTGGGTTGAAAGCAGTTACTGAATTTTCCGTGGTTTCGATTAGGGTTTTCAATGATTTAATCTCTTTTTTTAAGTTGATATATTCTCTGTTTATTATTCTAAAGATGTCTCATGGCTTGATAATTTTTTATTAGCATGGACCTCCGACTGTCTACTGCTTATGCCAAAATTATAAAGAAAATTTGCTTGCTTCAAAAACAAGCAGCCGCAGTTATCCTTATTGTTTAACCATTGCACTAGTTAGTAAAATTAGCCTGCTAAAGTAACTTACATTGCTCAAGTATGCTCCTTAAAGAAGCCGAGCCAATACCCCACTGTCAATTGATCAAAATTTAACAACTGAATTATAGTTAGTTATTATATGGGTGTAGTTCCCCTTTGGTTAAATTCAAGTGGTCAGATGTAAGAAGAATATGGTTAAAAAAAGGATGGTACAAGCAGGATTACATAATGGCTTAGGGACTTTGTGTTTTAGAACATGCTTGTGGGTTAGGCGACTATGTATGACTTGATGAAAGTCTATTCACACAACCTTGTGGTTATCAGTTCATTGGCACATGCTTACTCTGTGCCGAGTTTGATCATTATGGTTCATAACAAGAATTTTTGTAACATAAGAGTTGTTCCATAAGGCACATTTAATTAGTGTAAAATATGCCTTATGAGCTATCTTAGTTTGTAACACATACAGTGATGGGAATTCAAAAGATTTTGTTTAAATTATGCATATTCAATGATTAATTTATTCGTCATCCCTCGAAACATGTATCAAAACTTGATTACAGACAACTTATCCCCTGTCAACCTCATATACACATTATATGTTATAATTCTCAATTTATTTTTGACTGAACATAGAACATGAAAATGAATCATATTTAAAATTGTCATTTGCAGGAGTATCATAGCCCATTTGACTATTGTGATATTGTTACTTCAACAACACACAAAAGCCTTAATTGTAGAAGAGGGGGAATAATATTGGAAAAGAAGGAAAATCACCAACAGAGGAGATTCACTATGCCAAATCTACGGAAGCAAGCAATATCGATAAACTTTGATGTTTCCCATAATTACAAGGTGGGGCTGCACAATGACCATACCGCTGTTATAGCTATTCCTTCGAAACAATTTGTGACTCCTAAATACAAAGCTTACATTCAACAAGACAAGAAGAATGCTCACGAGCTAGCATCAGGTTTATTGAGAAGGAAGTGCATGTTTGTCACTGGGGGTATAGATAACAATTTGATATTTTGGGATCTTAGAATGTTTGGGCTCACAGGTATTCCATGTTCACAGTTAAGCAACTATGTTTTTTTGTAGGCCGATTCTTAGTTTTATATAATTGACAAATGCATTTGGAACTTTTGGACTCAAGCTAGTTTAAGTATTTGGTTTGTTTTAGTTATGAAAAAAAGGTTATGTTTTACGTTTTCCACTTGTGTTTTAAAACACATGGGACAATGCAAGGATAAAATTCAACTCGACCAGTTCGAAAATGGTATTAACATATAAAATAGGAAATGACTTTTTATTCAGTAAGAAAATATGAAATAATATCTCCTCCCTTCCACTTGTCCTCTTTGTTGAAATTGCTTGGATTTTCCAACTCCTTTTGCTTGCTATTTGACATGCATGTCAAAAACACAAAACTCATTTTCAAGCCAAATATAACCTTAGAATTTCTCTTAGATAAAATTGCCTCTAAAATTTAAAAGCAAGGGAATGAGGTTTCTGATTAATATACCTAAACAAAGATGGCCAGACATGCGAGCTAGTGCTGCATATTAACAAATAACATGCTCAAGGCATCTTATTGACTTATTCTGTGACAAATTTCTGACATCTGAGTAATACCTTTGCATATCAACCAGTTCGCTATATGAAAAAACACAACTTATGGGACTTCAACTAATGATTTTCTTCTATATTTGCAGTCATGCACCATGAAATTAATATCATTATAGGCTACCAAAATTTTCGTATTTATATATAGTTGATTCATGAACCGTGATTTTAATAGCCTTAACTTTATGGTCATTTAAATCACATATTAATTATATTATTTACAATTTTTTCTTGAACCAGGTTAAACATTTAAGGTCTGTGAAGCATGCGCTATCAATGTAAACAAAACTCCCTTATTTGGTGAGAAGGGCGCAATCAACTGGAAATGTGAGAATAGGTAAACACATCAACTTATTAATTTGTATTTTTATGATCACTATAAAGGATAAGTTTAATAGAGAAATAACTTATTGTCATAATTTTTAGTTCATAAGCATATAAGGTTAGTACCCGGTTTTTCAACAAAAACTCAAAGTGGCCTATGTCTTCAAACAAAAGCAAATTTAATTATATAAATCTAACATTCTCAGCAGCCCAATATAATTTAACAATTAATGAATCATGATATTTCATCGATATAAATGGAAAATAGTTTACACTGAGTTATGGAATAGAATAATGAAGAAGTAGAGGAGTAGGGCAATGCGGCTCCCCTATTCAAGTAAGTTCGTCAACTTAACAAACTATGTTTATATATGTATTTATCTGCATATATGCAGTAATTGTTCATGTGAGTTGCATATGTTTATATGAGTGTGTTGTTTACGTGAATTCGTGATTCGTCTGTGTTGAGCGTATATACCTACACTTGTGAATGCCTAAAAGGGTGAACCTACGAGTGTGTACAACTATTTGTATATATAAGGGTGGTTGTTTGTGCATGTATATGTGAGACGCAAAAAAAAAACAACACTACAAATTAACAGCAAATTATTCTAGTAAATGAAATGTATATTTCCACTGTAGAGTTGAAATTGATTAACCGTGCCTCTTTTATATTACGCGCTTCTCAATTTTAGAACTTTAGTGTGCTTGAAATTTCACACACACACACACACACACACACACATATATATATATACATATACATATACATATACATATACATATGCTAGCCTAGACTTAAACTGGAAAATGAAATAAAATAACAAAAGCTAATAGAAATATTACTTTGAAAGGTTGCACTAATGACTTATTAACATTGAAAACAGGTGGAATTCAAGTTGATAGATTTATGATATCATATGATTCTAGATCGATACAATGGTTCAATGACCTTAAATGATCATGATTATTAGTGTTTGTGGTTTGTATGATAACGAATACTGATGCAACAATATTTTTTATTCCTAGCTAAAATACAATAATAGATAATTGAAGAGGATGCCTATAGCAAATAGAACATCCAAAAATATTTTAAGGTGGTAAACCTTTTTACTTATTAATATAACACATAAATGCTTTTAAAATTTTGATATTTTGTTTTCAATGTTGAATTGCGTAATAATTTTCTCACTTTATGTACCTAGGACCAATATGGGTTCACACTTGTATACTTCAGGTTTATTTTGCTGATCATTCATTTATTTAGTCTTATTGTTTTATTTTATATATATATAAATTCATCCCCTTTTTTAAATATTATCACTGGTAAGATCTCATAAGAAAATGCATCTTCGAATATTTTTCTTACAAATAACTAGTGGATTTAAAAATTGGCTAAATACAAGAAGTGGAAAAAGACTTAAAAGGAATATATGTATATAAAATGACTCGGATCCAGAATCATCTATATTTGATGAACTCAAACTGTCACTATTTGAAGTAGATTTTTCATTAGTGGGTTTTTTGAGTGCCAATACATTATGCTTGCTGTTAGTGTAAGCATCATTTTCTTGTTCACCTCCAGTATATCTTCTGGTAGCAAAAAGATGGAGCATCCAAGTTTTCTTGCAACTGAGATAATATAAGTGGCATACATCTTTTTCTCTTCATCAGTTTCTCCGTTAGTTACAAGGCTCCAGTTTACAATTTGAGGTTCCATGGCGCTAAGCAGTTCTAGAACAAAAACATGCCATTTGACATTGTTTTATCCCTGTAGCTCTCCATTCGCACGTTTTTCCCTCCATCCTTCACATTTTGGTTTGCCCATTTCAAGATATCAGCATCGGTGATTTCCTTCCCATTAAAATTGAATTATAAGTTCTTCAAAAGTTGCTGGATATTGCATCGCATTAGCTGCCACAGTGATGTTAATACCAGATTCTTGTTTCCTTGAATAATGTCATTGCCAGAAATATTAACAAGAGAAAACTTTAGTTGTTTCCCTATCTTTACCGTTTGATTGCAATTCTCTACTTTTCTTAAAGGCATTTTAATTGGAGGTTTATTTGCAAGCTTCCAGGACACTATTCCTGTTGACACTTTGTCAACTGATTCTAATAGAACCCAACCATTTCTAAGATCTTCAAACACATTATTTATGTGGGTTGAAATGCCTAGACTGTTTATCCATAATCTGAACGCTCTTTCTTCACTAGAAATAAGTGCATAATCTGGATTTTATTCCAGGAATGATATTTGTTTCATCTGAGATGATATCCATTCTTTTTTTGGAAAAAATGTGCAACAAATGCAATATATGTTATGACAACACCTTGTATATTAAAAAAACCTTAGTTATTGGGACATTTTACAATCTTAAGCCTGTTTTAATAGTTTATTACATGATTAACCATTTCAGAAATAATTACAAATATAGACCTGTTTTGTCAGGGGCGGGATATAGGCGCCTTTTGAAAACTCGCCTTCGTGCGCATTTTCAAAACTCGCCTGTGTATTTGGGGTAATCTCAAAACTTTATATATACTCACCATTCTTTTCATAATTCTGATTCATACTCAACCACAGCTTCACAGCTCCGAATATTTTCAAAATGTCTTCTCAAACAATGGTTGAGCAAGAGGTTAACTCGTATCCAGTTTGCTGCCACTGTGGATATATGGCTGAAGTTGTCGTCTGTGATGATGGCGAAAACATTGGTCGTCGAAGTTTTCTTTGTTCCAATTATCCTCACGGATGCAATTTTTCAGAATGGATTGACGAACCGATTTGTCCCAGGGGCATAGCATATGCGAATGAGCTGGAGCAAGAAATTAGACGTCTCAAAAAACTCCTAGAGGACTTGCAATTTAAATCTAACCACTAGTTTTTCTATTATTCATCGTCGTTGTAGGTTTCTGAAGATTAGTTTGAATTATTGTATTATCCGTTGTCATTGTATGTTTCTAAAGTTTAGTTTGAATTATTGTATTATCCGTTGTCGTTGTATGTTTCTGAAGTTTAGTTTGAATTATTGTATTATCCGTTGTCGTTGTATGTTTCTGAAGTTTAGTTTGGATTATTGTATTATCCGTTGTCGTTGTATGTTTCTAAAGTTTAGTTTGAATTATTATTTGTGTGTTTGTAGGAGTTGGAAGATCAGTATGAAGTATTGGATGTTTCTGTTTTTCTAATGAATTATTTTATGCTTATGAAGTTTGAATTAAAGCTTTGTATGTTTGTTGGTTTGTACAGTGTACACTATGACATAAATAAGAATTGACAACTCGCTGCCAGAAATTAAAGCTGGGTCAGTCTGTTTCTGTACAGTACGATCTACCGCAAATCAAGTGATTTGACTAGACACGGTTAAAGTTGGCCCAATAGTTGTGTTGACAAACATCTGCCAAATCTGAGCCAACATTTGTCCATTGTGACAAATCCGTTGTAAGGACAAAGGACAACACTTTATTTCGAATTCAATGACATGATAAAAGCTCTTTCAATTCTGACGCATAGCTTGTTTTTTGTGATCAGGACGAGCATAGGACAATTGATTCTGATTCTGCTTTATTTTGAAATGGGTGACATGATTAAAGCTATGTCAATTCTGACTTGACAACGACCGCACACTGAGTTGAATAAAGTTGATTTGATGGTGACGTTGCTTAGTTGGTTTCCCTATTTCATAGCTCTTCAGCACATTATTTCTCATACACTTCAATCTTGTCTTCAAATAACTTCAAGAAAAATAAACACAGTCAACAATGGCGCCTCCTTTTATTACTGCACTTATCTACTACGACGGTGAGTTAGTCGTGGATGGGCACCAAAATGGAAGATATGTGGGAGGATTATGCAAACCAGGGAGAGTTTGAAGGGGTTGCACACTTGGTGCTTTGAAAGACACAGTTTTCCAAGCAACCAGAATTAACCTTCTCGAATATGATATCGAGTTGTCGGTCAACTGGCCTACTGAATCGGGGTCGAGAGCCGTAGCACTTTCAGACGATGAAGATGTACAAGTAATGTTTTCCACTGTGAAGAAATTGTTTGAGTTGTTTGTTGGAAAAACAGCAAAAGAAATCATGGAAGATGTCGTGGAAGAAATAATCACACCTCCTATAGTGAGTAGCAGTTTCAGTTATTTCACAGAAATGTTGCAAACTCATGATCCGTCAGTCAACTTTAATTCTCCTTTATACACCAATCCGTATTGTCCACCAAATGTGGCTGAGCAGCAGCAACAACAACAACAAGAAGAAGAAGAACAACAGACTGATCAGTCAGAATTGTTAGATATGAGAAAAAGGTAGTTAATCCACATCAAGTTAGTTTTATAACTACCCATTGAAATGTAAGATCTAACTGAAATGCATTTATTAACAGATTGACTGTAGAAGCCGAAGCAGAATGGGGTGCAGGTCCTTCACAACAGGCCGAACATATTGACAGCATGGCGGTTGCCATGACAACAGTTGATGATACATGCTGGACCGGAGTCAACAATGAACCACTGAACTATGACTATGATACAAACACAGTAGATCCCGAAGAAGATGGTGATGAGGTTCAAATGGAAGAACCCATGGACGATGATCTCTGTACGGCGCAAATGATGGCCAGATCCGTAGTAGCTAATCTAGAGTTTTCTGGCGAAAAATTCTCGGCTGCCTGCGTACAAAATGGTTTTGATGTTGGGATGGTATTCCAAAGCAAGGAACAGTTTCTCCATCAACTTACAGAATGGTCTATTCTGCACGGTGTTTCATACAAGGCAGTTAAGTCGAATAAAACAATATATACCGCTGCATGTTATGTTGACGATACTTGTCCATGGCGAATACATGTTATAGTGTCGAATATATCAGAAAACGGATTGTGGGAAATCAGAAAGTTGCCTTATGAACATAACTATGTCAACCCTACGATTAATTCAAACCACAAGCAAGCCACTTCTGCGTTTCTTGTATCCAAAATCATGGCTTTTGTGAAGGCCAATTTGGATATCTCAGCTGGGACGGTGCAAGTGCTTGTCGACGAGCAACTCTTCATCAAAATCAGTTACATGAAAGCTTGGCGAAAGTTGAACAAAGCTTTGGAAAAAATATATGATGACTTGGCCAAATCGTATTCGTATTTGCCTCAGTATTTTGAGGAAATAAAAAGACGCAATCCAGGTTCAGTAGGACATGTAGTACACGATGAGTATGGGGTATTTCAGCATGCTTTTTGGGCATTTGGTCCTTCCATTGCAGGTTATGTACACTGCCGTCCAGTGCTCTCTATTGACGGTACACATTTGTACGGTAAGTACAAAGGAATACTGCTTGTTGCTACCGCTGTAGATGCGGACGACTGCCTTTACCCATTAGCTTATGGGGTGGTCGAGTCCGAATCGTATGATAATTGGGCATGGTTCTTTTCATGCATGCGTGAGTTTATTTATAGCGTACAAAATCGACGCATTACATTTATATCTAACAGAATGAAAGGGATTCCAAGCGCTTTGCAGGATAAATAGCGACAACCGCACAAACATAGGTTCTGTGCAAGGCATCTTAAAGCAAATTTTCAAGCTGCAGGTCATCAAGACAAGCGACTTGTAGGCTTGTTTTACGCTGCTGCATGTGCTTCAGAAGTGGTTGAATACAATAAACTTAGAGAAGAGATCAAGACAACTAAGCCGGAGGCGCATGACTGGATTGAGCGAAGCCTAGGGAATTGCGAAGGAAACAGGGCTCTTTGCAAAGACAACGGCGACCGCTTCCATATTATGACGACCAACGCATCTGAAAGTTTTAATGGCATACTAAAAAGCGCCAGATCCTTGCCTATAAAGGCGTTGGTTGCTAGAACGTTCTTTCGATCAGTTGAGTATTTCTATAAGAGACGAGAAAAAGGAGCGGGTCTGAATTCGAAACTTACTCCAAAATGGGAAGCTAAAATTGAAGGTCGTGCTATTGACGCATGGCGTTGTAGGCTGGTTCGATTTGGTCGTTATAAGTGGCAAGTGATTAACAGTTACGACGATGAATATGATGTTGTGATCGACGGTTCTGATGTCACATGTACATGCAGAATCCCACTTCTGCAGAAGATACCATGTGCCCATGTGATGGCGGCTTGTTCAGCACAGGATTTTGGTGGTAATCTGGCACATCATGATTTCGCTTCTGAATGGTACTCCGTCCAAAGTTATAGAGTTACATACGACCCAGAGTTTAATCCTATACGCGATAAGAAATACTGGGACCCGTACAACGGTCCACTAATACATGCTCCGCGTGTCCGAAGACTAGCTGGACGACCCAAATCAACGAGGTTCAAGAATGTTATGGATGAGCATCAAACACCCAAAACAAACAGGTGCAACAAATGTGGATCGTTGGGCCATAACAGAAAGCGGTGTACTTCAGTAGCTTAAAATGGAGATGTATGTTTGTTGATGCGATGTCAGTGTGTTGCATTTTGTGTATCTATATTTCTTATGTTTCGAACTTATCTGTCCTTAACCGGACTATGTATCTCTCTTGTATTTGAATATTAGAATTTGGTATTTGTTTTACGTTGTTTGGTTAGGCTATATATACTATTTAAATGTCGTGGTAGTTCGAAGTTTAATGTTTACACCTTCATTCGAATATATAGGAATTGTTATACGTCGGTTTTCATTGAGACACAAAACGTTCGAATCTATAGAACTATATTTCAGTAATGAAATAGAAAAATGGGAATTTTATATTACAAATATCGAGTTATGTCCAAATCATATTTCAAGGAAGTCGCCATGTCCAAATGTGATAGTGCCTAAGTATATATAATTCTATAGTATATAACTGTTAGAATACACGGGCGAGTATTCAGAACGCACCTTTGTGCGTGTTTTCAAAACTCGCCTTCGTTAGTCTAAAACATGTCTATATTTGTAATTACTTTTTAAACATGGCTAATCAAGTTATAAAGTTTTAAAACAGGTCTAACATGGTAAAAACTCCTAATTTATATGCTCAAGGTATCTTATTAGCTTATTCTGTGACAAGTTTTTGTCATTTGACTGATACTTTTGCATAATCAACCAGTTCGCTATATCAAAACAAGATAACACATAGGACTTCAACTGTGATTTTCTTCTATATTTGCAGACATGCACCATGAAATCGATATCATTTTAGGCTACCAAAAATGATGTTTTTTTATGTGGCTGATTTATGGACCGTGATTTTAACAGTCTTAACTTTATGTGTTAATGGTTGTTTGACATTTGAGAAGATCTATGAATCATGCATGATCAATGTAAGTAAAACTCAACGACACAATTTTAACAGTAGGTGTGAGAACAGGTAAACACATCAACTCCTTAATTATGTATTAGTAGTTTTTGGTCGTATATGAAGAAACCGTCATGTATATTATCTTACTTGTATGTTTAAAACAGCATTTCATTTTTGGAAAATAAAACAAACTAAATAATGAGATATAACAACAACAAAAAATACGTGAACAAATTTAAATTGGCTGCTTTGTCTTCACCAGTTTTTTCCTAATACCTAGTAATTTTCGAAGTGAATGCTACAAACTTCCAAAATAATAATGACATACCACTAGTGCAGTTTGTTGTAGCTTTTAATAGTACATCCTAGACGGATGCTGATTTTGTTGCCTTGATGATTATACTGTCAATGCTTGGATCTTGGGATAAAAGCAACATTTATGCACAATTCTAATATTGGAAAGAAGCTGCAGTTTTTCTAATATAAGAGAATGATGACTCTTCTGTTTATATAAGAAGATAAACAGTAGCGTGAATGGACTTGACCTGTTTTAAATTTATACACAATTCTAATATTAATTGGTGGAACAATATGTGGCTTACATATAATTCTAATATTAATTAGTGGAGCAATATTAATTGATTTACACATAATGTTAGTATTAATTAGTGGAGTCATATTCTCTGATTGCATGATATTTTATTTGCTATAAAAAGGTTGGTGAAAACTGGTATTCTTTTCCCTTTTTGGTAGACCTAATCAGCTGCATTTGTATTTGAACAATTAACCAATCTTGTTCGTTCTGCGTTATTACCAAATTAGCATTGTTTATGATGCATGCCTTTATGATGGCATGGTGATTAAGTCAGACCATTTATGCAATAACATTTATTTAATTTCTTTTTTGTACACGGTAATAAATCTTGCCGAATGACTATTGTATTTATCCTTAATTAGCAGCTTTGCAGGTAGATTTAGGAACCGCTTTTGTTTCATGGCTATTGTTTGGTTTGGAGTTCATGTTCTTAATATTTTTCCAAAAGTAAAACCAGAAGATCTAATAATGATCTTCTCATATTGGAGAACATGTGATAATATCCCCCATTTAGTGGTAATAAATAATGTCTTTTTATTGATACAGTGTAACTCTATCCTGGTCACATTCTTGTATAAGGATTAGTTGGCCTTTGCAGGGATGAAAATCAATCACCATTACTTGTAGACTGTCAGTTACTTTGAGCTTCATTATCTTGTTCAGTTGGCTGTGTCGTTGGCGTGTGAGAGGCAAATGCTTCCCAATTTTAATGATTTTTAGTGCTAGTGCTTCCTTGGAAAAAGAGAACTATACGGGTCTAGTACCACATTAAGATGGCAGCTGCATTTCTCTTGTATTTCAAGAAGAGATTAGAGGACTTGAGGTTCTTAAAGATGGAGAATGGATCCTTGTTGGTTACCAAGAGGGTAGCATCACTTTTAATATTGGCGACTTACTTTAGGTATGCATTTGTTTTGGACACTTATACATGCTTAACCGTCTGTGCTTTATGTCAAACTCTATCTTTGAACTTTGAACAACTAGTGCATTGGCTGCAGTTTAGCATTTGTTTTTCGTTCTTTTTTTTTTGTGCAAGCTTCACATGATATATATAAGAACTATGCGCTACTGTACATGAAAAATCATATTGATGTTCTACTCTAATAATGACTTAATAATAATATGTCCGGTTTTGAAAAGTACATATAATGTTGCTTGAAAAGTAATAATACTACTTATGTCAAATGGGTTATCCTTGATATTATAAGCATTCCCTTAGCTCGTATGTTTACATAAACTCTTTGATGATAACTTGCAACTTTTTTCCCTTTACTTTGTTAATTTACAGATTTTTCAACATATTCTTCTTGGCACACCATGTCTCCTATTCTTCGCAACATATGCTTTATTGTATTTGTTTTAGGCGGAATTATACTACCACGAAATAGACTACCAGGTAATCATTTTGTTGCTTTATACACCGCCTTTGCGTTTTACCGTCTGACTTCGGGATCATGTTATTTCTAGGTCTCTTAAATTATGCTACTTTAATTTATACTCTTTTGCAATATATTTTAGCCATAACATGGTTTATAGCTTTTTTCAATCTAAAATAATTGTTATTTTGAAATAATTATAGAATATGGATCGACTTGAGATAAGAAATAATGGTGTTTAGGTTCATTTTGTAGTGTTGTTTGGTACTTTTGTCGTAGAACAATATTAGTTGTTATGTTAGCAGCTCCATAACTCGAATGTATAAATAACAATAAAAAATTTAAACAAAAAATAAGATGTCACATCATCAATGAAAATCTAGTTTAAAACCATGAGAATTACATACTCCATTTTGACGGTGAGAATTACATAACATAACATAACCTAATGATTACGCAAGAAAAATAACATACTCCGTTTCACCTTTTATGTCCAAATGAGACAAGACGTGAGCTTTTCAGTGTGGATATATCAATGATTTGGCTGTTATGTTTCCAACATATATGTGGACTTAGTTGATTAAAAAACATAAATCTGAGCAGATTAAGAAACATAAGACTTTGAAGCAGACTGAAAACGTGGCAGGAATGGATCACAGTTTTATATATTCAAATAGATGGTACATTGATGCTGGGCAGAATTAAGTTGAGGTGGGGTCAATAAAACGTTGAAAGATAATTGACTAATCTATCCAAAACTGCTAATGTACATAGTACTGTTGGGTGCTTTGAATTGCATGCCTAAAACAATATTATTAGAGTCAATACTTAGGACTCCATGGATCTTGCATACACGTTGTAAATCATTATAAATCATCACACAATAAGATGTGACTATTAAACAAAACCATAGGTAACACCATCACTTATGTTCTGGTCTCATGCTATCAGGGGAATTTCGTCAAATGTAACAACTTTGCAAATTAATAGTGCAGGCAAAAAGCGGTGTCAAACGCATGCACACTCAACCTCTCACACGCTCGAATAGGAACTAAGTTGCTGTGCTATGAACATCAACTAAGTTGTTGTGCTCTGAACAACAACTAAGTTGTTGTGCCGAAGCACAACTAAGTTGTTCTGCTCTGAACAACAAATAAGTTGTTGTTCTCTGCACAGCAACTAAGTTGTGCCGAGGCACAACAACTAAGTTGCTTCAACAAATAAGTTGTGTTGAAG